>JACBWV010000610.1:61788128-61827831 GCA_013435795.1 Chlamydomonas sp. ICE-L
ACACATAAGATATCAGGCTTTGTGTAAGGACACTTACAGTGGGGCCGCCACTTTTTATATGGGCGGGCCTGAAGTATAGAAAGATACAAAGAAACAAAATGGAATAAAATAACTTGAACATGTCTGCTCGACTGATGCACACACACACACACACATGGGATAGCAGGCTTTGTGTGAGGACCCTTACGGTGGGGCCGCCACATTTTATACGGGAGGGACTGAAGTACAGATAGATACAAAATAAAATAACTTGATCATGTCAGCTCGACTGATCTGCACACACACACACACACACACACACACACACACACACACACACACACATGGGATAGCAGGGTTGGTTTACACAAAGGTCATCAAGCTGAGTCGGACAAGCCACAGCTTCCATCACCATCGGGGGTTGGAATCTCTTTAGCATTTCTGCTCGACTGACGTGCACACACACACACACATGGGGAAGCAGGGTTTGTTTAAACAAGTCACCTCTTCGTCCTTCTCTGGCATTCGATCGCGCCAGTGCCAGTCAGATTTGTAGAGCGTTCGAGCGTAGGTGGGATGCACATGTTACCTTGACCAGCCAATTCAAATATAAATTCAAATTCACCTCCCCGCCCAACCACCCACCCATCCCACTCCACTCCACCTCACCCACCCCACCCTACTCACCTCTTCCTCCTTCTCTGGCATTCGATCTCTCCCATGTAGATTTGTAGTGCGTTCGAGCGTGAGTGGGATACACATGTTACCTTGACCAGCCAATTCAAATATAAATTCAAATTCATCCCCCCGCCCAACCACTCACCCCTCCCACCCTACTCACCTCTTCCTCCTTCTCTGGCATTCGATCTCTCCAATGTCGGCCAGATTTGCAGGGCATTAGTGTAGGTGGGGTATACACGTGACCTGGACCGATCACTAGTTACAATTCAAATTTAAATCCAAATTCAAACTACACACCTCTTCGTCCTTCTCATGCATTCAATCACGCCAGTGTCGTTCAGATTTTTAGGGCGTTCGAGCATAAGTGGGATACACATGTTACCTTGACCAGCCAATTCAAAAATAAATTCAAATTCATCCCCCCGCCCACTCACCCACCCCACCCTACTCCACCTCGCCCACCCCACCCAACTCACCTCTTCCTCCTTCTCTGGCATTCGATATCTCCAATGTTGGCCAGATTTGTAGGACGTCCGACAGTGCTTCTTTTTTTCCGACTACGCGTCGCCATTCCGTCGAATGCTGCACCCCCCGGACCCCTCGATACTGGAACGCGCTGCCCCCCGACCCCCCCAGGCTCCGCGCTTTGCGCTCCGCCATACAATGGCTACGCAACTATCCTGAAATCAGGGTTGAGTAGCCCAAGTAGCTACTCAACCTGGACAGCATAAATCTGAAGAAAAAAAACTGGCGTTCGAGCGTAGGTGGGGCATACATGTGACCTGGACCAATCGCATGTTACAATTCAAATTTTAAATCCAAATTCAAACCACACACCTCTTCGTCCTTCTTTGGCATCGATCTCGCCAATGTCGGTCCGATTTGTAGGGCGTTTGAGCATAATTGGGATACACATGTGTCCTGGACCAGTCACATGTTACAATTCAAATTTTAAATCCAAATTCGAACCACACACCTCTTCGTCCTTCTCTGGCATTCGATCGCGCCAGTGTCGGTCAGATTTGTAGGGCGTCCGTGCATATGTGGGGTACACATGTGACCTGGACCAATCGCTTGTCTGACGCTCTTGCTTGCTCAAGCCCCCCACGGAGCTTGACCTCACATTGAGGCGGTGGGGAGCTGTGCCGCTCCTGCCGAACTTGGGAGAGTCTATGACGCTAGCATGCACGCTCATCATGCGGGGGAGGACAATGACGGATTGTATGCTGTCATCAATTTGAGAGTCCTGTGCGTATTGCAAGGTGGTGGTGGTGGTGGTGTGGGTGTGGGGTGTGTGGTGGGGTGAGGGGTGTGGGGTGGGGTGGGTGAGGGTGGGTGGGTGGGTGGGGGTGGGGGGAAATGAGTGTATGACAGTAGCGTGCACGCTCATCATGCGGGGGAGGACAAAGATTGATTGTATGCTGTCATCAATTTGAGAGTCCTGTGTGTATTGCAAGGTGGTGGTGGTGGTGGTGGTGGTGGTGTGTGTGTGTGTGTGGGGGGGGGGGGGTAGAGGTGTGTGTGTGGGGGGGGGTGAGGGGTGTGTGTGTGTGTGGGGTGGGGGTGGGGTGGGGGGGGGGGGGGATTAGTGTATGCGTGCACGCTTATCATGCGGGGGAGGACAATGACGGATTGGATACTGTCGTCAATTTGAGAGTCCTGTGCGTATTGCGAGGTGGTGGTGATGGTGTGTGTGTGTGTGTGTGTGTGCATGTGTGTGTGTGTGTGTGGTGGTGTTGGTGGTGATGGTGTTTGTGTTGGTGTTGGTGTTGGTGGTGATGGTGGTGGTGTGTGTGTGTGTGTGTCGTATGTTGGTGTTTGGGGGAGGGGGGTAAAGTTGGATGTGTGTTGTGTGTTGTGTCTTGTATGTTGGTGTTTGGGGGTGATGGTGATGAGACACAGTGACTGATTGAATGCTATCATATGTCGTGAGTACAGGTGCGTGTGTGTGTGATGGTTGTGGTTGTGGTGGTTGGTGGTTGGTTGTGGTGGTTGGTGGTTGGTTGTAGTGGTTGTGGGTTGTGATGGCTGGTGGTAGCGGAATATGTTGGGTGGTGGGTTGTGGTGGAGGGTATGGGTGGGTAGTAGTGGGTATCGGTGGGTGGTGGTGGTGGTGTGTGGTGGTGGTGGGTGGTTGTGGAGGTGGTGGTGGGTGGTTGCCTGGTTGTGTGTGGTATTGATTAGAGGTGGGTTGTTGTAGAGGGTATTGGTTTGTGGTGGTTGTGTGCATTATACTTTGAAACCTTCAAAAATCACTATCTATTTTCTGGGATGCATGTGGTAGCCTCTAGACAGCTCCCTTTCCCCGTCCACGGGCCCAGCCAGAAGCTAGCGTGCCTGAAAGCTGCAAGTCCAACTCTTTCCTCTTAGCCACCTTCCCAACAAATTTATAACAGACCAATTTCTCACCATAAATTGCTAACTAATAATTCATGATCAATAATTGAGCACCAACAATTTATAACCAACGAATTATAACCAACGAATTATGGCCAACGAATCATAACCAACAATGTCTTACCTCATCTCCACCGAAGTCCAAGTCCCCGCTCTCAGCAACCTTCCCAGAGCGCATCGTGACCTCTCGTGTTGTGCTAAACTTGGAAACCTGGAAATTGTAACAAAACAGGAAATCTAAACAAACTGAGCTCGCTATTTGAGTAGTGCTATACTTGGAAACCTGGAAATTGTAACAAACTGAACTAATTATTTGAGAGAAAATAAAGATAAAATAGAAACACAACTCGTTATTTTAGTACTGCTATACTTGGAAACCTGGAGTTGTAACTAAACAGGAAATTGTAACAAACTGAACTCGCTATTTTAAAGGAAATAAATAGAAAATAGAAACACAACTCGTTATTTGAGTAGTGCTATACTTGGAAACCTGGAAATTGTAACAAACTGAACTCGCAATTTGAGAGAAAATAAAGAGAAAATAGAAACACAACTCGTTATTTGAGTAGGGCTATACTTGGAAACCTGGAAATTGAAACAAAACAGGAACTTAAACAAACCGAAATCACTATTTTAGAGAAAATAAAGGGAAAATAGAAACACAACTCGCTCTTCTAAGTAGTGCTATACTTGGAAACCTGGAATTGTAACAAAACATGAAATTGTAACAAACTGAACTCGCAATTTTAAAGGAAATAAAGGGAAAATAGAAACATGACTCGCTCTTCTAAGTAGTGCTATCCTTGGAAACCTGGAAATTGTAACAAAACAGGAAATTTAAACAAACCGAAATCACTATTTTAGAGAAAATAAAGGGAAAATATAAAAACGACTCGCTCTTGTAAGTAGTGCTATCCTTGTAAACCTGGGAATTGAGACATAACAGGAAATTTAAACAAACTTGGAAAATGAGACAATGCAGTGCTCCTTGCACTCAATAAACTCAACTCGCAATTAGAAGTATCTCAGAGTGCTTTACTTGGAAACCTGGAACAAAACAGGAAATTGAAACAAAAAAGCAGATTGTAACAAAACAGGAAATTGAAACAAAACAGGAAATTGAAACAAACATGATATTGAAACAAAACAGGATATTGAAACAAAACAGGATCTTGAAACAAACTTGGAAATTGAAACTAGCAGTGCTTGTGAGCAACAAGGGTTTCTTTAAAAGAACCTCAACTCGATATTGTTCGAGAAAATAAAGAGAGAAATGAAAACTCAACTCGCTATTTTTAGAGAAAATACAGAGAAAATAAAGAGAAATTTGAAAACTCAAGCCGATATTTTTAGAAGAAGAAAAAAGAGAAAACGAAGAGAGAATAGAGAACTCAACTTGCTATTTTTAGAGAAAATAAATAGAAAATAGAAAAATAAAACGCTATTTGTTGAGAAAATAAGCATAAATTAGCAATATGCCTGAGTTAAGTAAAATGCGTCATAACCCACCCCATATTGGCAGTGCATCTTAACATATCATTTGTGTGTGGCTTTTATTTCACTGAGTCCCATGGGGTCCTGAGCTGTAACAAGTTGTAGGCGCGACACCACCCCTCATGCACACACACACACACACACACAAACATACACTAGCACACACACTAACAAACAATTCGTAGGTGTGCACACCGCATGCGATTTAAGGGATAGATGGTGTCACAGCCCCCCCCCCCCCCCCCCCCCCCCCCCCCCCCCCCCCCCCCCCCCCACACACACACACAACCTCTCACCCACCACCACCACCACCCCAGTCCCCAAGCACACACACATTAGTTTTAGCCCACCACTTACCTCCAGCGAGTTTGGTTGCTGCACCACGGCATGCGATTTGAGCATGGGTGACGCAAGGATGAGCGGGATGGGGGCCGGATCGTTTGCTGTACAGGCTGCAGGGCCAAGCATAGGGCATGGAGGACCAAACTCACTTGTCGCCTTCCCTGTGAGAGGTTGGGGTGGTAGGTGGTGGGTGGTGGGTGGTGGGTGATGCAAGGATGAAAGGGAGGGGGGCCGGATCGTTTGCCGCATCGGCTGCAGGGCCATGGGGCATAGGGCATGGAGGACCAAACTCACTTGTCGCCTTCCCTGTGAGAGGTTGGGGTGGTAGGTGGTGGGTGGTGGGTGGTGGGTGATGCAAGGATGAAAGGGAGGGGGGCTGGATCGTTTGCCGCATCGGCTGCAGGGCCATGGGGCATAGGGCATGGAGGACCAAACTCACTCGTCGCCTTCCGTGTGTAAATAATTTAAAAATCGTTGGTTTAGGGTTTAGGTGGTTTAGATTTTAGTGGCGTAAGGTTTTGGTGGTGTAGGGTTTTGGATGGTGTTAGGTTTGGGTGGTTTAGGTTTAGGTTTAGGTTTAGGTGGTTAAGGTGGTTAAGGTGGTTTGGGTGGTTTGGGTGGTTTAGGAACGGAAGTGCTGACCAGCTTTCCCCCACCATGAAACGATCCATTTCAGCGGAAGGTACACATATTATAATGTGGGCGGTACAAGTTTCAGTAAAGATGTGCGGACCAGCTTTTCCCTTGCGTACACACAACCATCTATTTCAGTCCAGCTTTCGCCTTGCATACACACAACCATCCATTTCAGTCCAGCTTTCGCCTTGCATACACACAACCATCTATTTCAGTCCAGCTTTCGCCTTGTATACACACAACCATCTATTTCAGTCCAGCTTTCCCCTTTCTGGGATGGCGATGCACTGCCATTGTAACAATTCTACACCTACCTGGGATGATGTACTGCCAAGTACCACCTCTGAGTCCAGTCATTGTAACAATTCTACACCTACCTGGGATGATGTACTGCCAAGTACCACCTCTGAGTCCAGTCATTGTAACAATTCTACACCTACCTGGGATGATGTACTGCCAAGTACCACCTCCTGTTTTTTTATTATGGACCTATGCGGCCCTCGACTCCACGGCTCATTCAGGCAATTTTGCCGATGTACCGCTAAGTACTGTCCCTTTGTTCAGTTTCAATCACTATTTTGTTCTTTATTCTCATTGTAACAATTATACACCTACCTGGGAGGATGATGCTAGCGTCTGCAGTCCCCAGGCGCACCGAATTGTGGTTTAGGGTTTAGGTGGTTTAGGTTTTGTTGGTATAGGGTTTAGGTGGTTTAGGGTTTAGGTGGTTTAGGTTTAGGTGGTTTAGGTGGTTTGGGTGGTTTAGGAAAAGAAGTGCAGACCAGCTTTCCTTACCTGGGATGACGATGCTAGCGTCTGCAGTTCCTAGTCGCACCGAATTCAGCCAGGGTGCGATCTTCTCCGGGAACAGGGGTGCGATATGGTTGGTGGGTGCAGAGGCTGAAGGGCGTTGATGGACATGCCGCCGCAGGGAGTCGAAGTTGGCTGTGGCGGAACTGGGGGGCTGGTAGGGTACACTGGCAGACCCATGCTGGGCAGAGGCGGCTGACCCGGGAGGGAAGTACTGGGGGTTGGATCCAGGGCGCTGGCTGGAGGTGGCTGATCCGGGAGGGTGGTAACTGGAGGTGGAGCCTGGGTGGTGGTGGGTGGTGGGTGGCGGGTGGAAGGTGGGTGGAAGGGGGGTAGTAGTTGGAGTTGGATCCTTGGCGCTGGCTGGAGGTTGCTGATCGAGGAGGGTGGTAACTGGAGGTGGGGCCTGGGTGGTGGTGGGAGGTGGAGGGTGGGTGGAAGGTGGATGGAAGGTGGGTAGTAGTTGGAGGTGGTGCCTGGGTGTTGGTGGGAGGTGGGAGGTGGAAGGTGGGTGGTGGGTGGAAGGTGGGTGGTGGGTGGAAGGTGGGTAGTAGTTGGAGGTGGAGCTTGGGTGGTGGTGGGAGGTGGAAGGTGGGCGGAAGGTGGGTAGTAGTTGGAGGTGGTGCCTGTGTGTTGGTGGGAGGTGGAAGGTGGGTGGTGGGTGGAAGGTGGGCGGTGGGTGGAAGGTGGGTATTACTTGGAGGTAGAGCCTGGGTGGTGGTGGGAGGTGGATGGTGGGTGGTGGGTGGAAGGTGGGCAGTGGGTAGAAGGTGGGTGGAAGGTGGGTATTACTTGGAGGTAGAGCCTGGGTGGTGGTGGGAGGTGGAAGGTGGGTGGTGGGTGGAAGGTGGGCGGTGGGTAGAAGGTGGGTGGAAGGTGGGTATTACTTGAAGGTAGAGCCTGGGTGGTGGTGGGAGGTGGAAGGTGGGTGGTGGGTGGAAGGTGGGCGGTGGGTAGAAGGTGTGTGGAAGGTGGGTACTAGTTGGAGTTGGAATCAGGGCACTGGCCGGAGGTTGCTGATCCAGGAGGGTGGTAACTGGAGGTGGAGCCTGGGTGGTGGTGGGAGGTGGAAGGTGGGTGAAAGGTGGGTGGAAGGTGGGTGGTAGTTGGGTGGAAGTTGGGTAGTAGTTGGGAGTGAAGCTTGGGTGGTGGTGGGAGGGGGGAATGCGTGTGGTGGTTGTTAGTAGGTGGTTGGTGGGTAGTGGGAGGAACAGACAGGCAGACAGACAAACAGGCAGACAGACAGACAGACAGACAGACATATAGACATAACTGGGAGGTGCTGCGGCTGGTCGCTACACACACACACCTTCAGCTACCCACACATACACCCACGCCTACGCACACACACATACACCCACGCCTATGCACACACACACACTTGGATGGTGCTGCTGCTGCTAGAAGCCACACCCACAAACCCACTCATACCCACACATACACGCACACCCTCACATACACCCACGCACACGCACACCCTCTCATACCTTCCCCCCCCACCCACCCACTCACCCACACTCACCCACGTACCTGGAAGCTGCTGCTGCTGCGGCTGAGAGCCTGGACGCTGTTGGGAGGCACACCCACACATACCCATACTTACACCCACGCATCCACCAACACACACACACTCACCCACCCACACCCACATACCTGGAAGCTGCTGCGGCTGAGAGCCTGGACGCTATTGGGAGGCACACCCACACATACACCCATGCACCCACCAACACACACATACACCTACGCACACACTCCCCCCCCCCCCCCCCCCCCCCACACACACACACACATACCTGGAAGCTGCTGCGGCTGAGAGCCTGGACGCTGTTGGGAGCATGGCCGCTGCCACACATACTCACGCACACACATACCCCCCCCCCCCCCCACCCCCACCCCCCCCCCACCCCCACCCCCACCCCACACACACACACCCCACCCCACACACACACGTACCTGGAAGCTGCTGCGGCTGAGAGCCTGGACGCTGTTGGGAGCATGGCCGCTGCCACACATACACTCACGCACACACATACCCCCCCCACACCCCCCCACACCCCACACACACACCCACGTACCTGGAAGCTGCTGCAGCTGAGATCCTGGACGCTGTTGGGAGCCCGGCCGCTGCTGGGAGGGAGGTCGTTGGGTCGAAGAGGCTGAGCCCGGGGGGAAGTGCTGACCAGGTAAGTTGGACGAGCTTGGGCGCTGCGGCATCCCTGAGTCAGCAGCAGGGAGAAATTTCCGGATAAAATAAGATAATAAAATAATTAGGGTTGGGCCGACGTATGAACGTATACTCATACGTTTATAAGCTCATACGTATGTATACGCCGTATATATTTTCCCGAAACGTATGAGTATTAACGTATAAAAACGTATGAGTTGTACTTCGAAAAGTTCCCGGCACATAACTTTCTCGGTTTTTGTTCAATTTATCATTTAGATAGCTCATTGGAAAGCTGTTGACCGCCTCTACCACAATATGCAATACAATTAATCTTTCACTCGTACCATTTTGCTTAAATGTGGCCTACAGTTTGATTTAGATAACCAGGATGTCACACATATCAGAGCGCCATCTAGCCTTCCATTCCACAAGCTGTGCTCCTACGTGGGCTTGAAGGATTGATGGTGCAAGCCTAGTGCAATGTGAAGATGGACAATATTGCAATATAGTTATATACTTATATTATTATAACCTGTAGCTGTCTCACAGAGCTGCCTAGAAGCTGCTGCACACTTGGTCTGAAACCTGTAGCTGACTCACAGAGTCACAGAGCTGCCAAGAAGCTGCTGCACACTTGGTCTGAAACCAGTAGCTGACTTAGGGAGCTGCGTTTAAATAATGATGTGAACATGGAAAATATTAATGTACTATTGGCATTGAAAGGATCCCTTAGATTGGCACCGCGCTTCTTGGTCGACACGCTTTCTGGCCGATGATTTATTTTTCGGAGATATGGACAACCTAAAATTGCCAGAATATTTTTTTGAGAGTCGATATGTGAAGCCAATGAAATTAGCAACGCGGCAATACATTTAAACCCATGTAAAAATCTTTTCCCAAGAAGTGCAATAATTACTCATACGTTTTTATAGGTTTATATGCATACGTTTATACGTTCATACGTTTATACGGCATGTAAAAATGAAAATATACGTTTGCTTCCCAACCCTAAAAATAATATATACATATATATATATATATATATATATATATATAAAAATAAGATAATAAATAATATAAGACAATAAAAAAAGATAGATAAGATAAATACAATTAATATTTATAAGATACAATGCAATTAATTATACACACACCTGCACACACACACATTTAATTTTAATTAAATGCAATAAAATGAAATTAGCATTAAAAAAATAGGGCACTGGAAAAGCTTCGGTGCTGCGGCACCCCAGGGTCAGTAGCAGGGGGAAATACCAATATCCGAAATAAAATAAAATAAGACAAAATACAATTAATATTTTAAAGATACAATAAACAAATATTCAATAAAATGAAACACAATCGACATTTTTAAAACGTAGGACGGACCAGCTTTGGTGCTGCGGCATCCCTGGTTCAGCAGCAGGGGGAAATATCCGAAGTAAAATAAGATTAAGTGAGATAAGTACAATTACAATTTATTATATACAATAAATAAATATTTACTACAATAAATAATATTTAATACAATAAAATACAATTGGCATTTATATAACGTAGGACGGACCAGCTTTGGTGCTGCGGCATCCCTGGGTCAGCAGCAGGGGGAAATATCCGAAGTAAAATAAGATAAAGTAAGATTAGTACAATTAAAATTTATTAGATACAATAAATACATATTTAATCAAAAAAAATACAATTGACATTTATAAAACGTAGGACGGACCAGCTTTGGTGCTGCGGCATCCCTGGGTCAGCAGCAGGGGGAAATATCCGAAGTAAAATAAGATAAAGTAAGATAAATATCATAAATGCAATTAATAGTTATAAAATAAAACAAAATAAATATTTAATACAACAAAATAAAATTAGCATTTATAAAATGTAGGACATTGGACGAGCTTTGGCGCTGCGGCATCCCTGGGTCGGCAGAAGTAGGGAATATCCGAAATAAAATAAAATAAAATAAATAAGATATTAAAAATATCTTTTATCTCGTACATATTACAAAAAAAGGATGCGAATCGCAGAATTAAATTACGATCCCATATTCCCGATAATTTGAAAGTTGAATCGGATAGGGGTACCTCTTGTTTTGGGAGAATTCGCAGTTATATGGTGATATGGTCGTTGATGGTAGAAGAGAGGTACCAGGGTCTTTTTTTACCGCGGTATATAGCAATCGCCAGTTTTGACCCCGTTTTGGCAAAACTATTGCTATACGAAAGTTTTCGTTGTTGCCCTAAATGGCGCTAAAAAGCTTAACAATGCTGTAAAGGCTTTAAAAAGCAACAGATAGCACTAAATCGCTGTCTTTGGAGGAGGCCTGAAACCATATCGCTAAAATAACCACTTTCATATTTGAAAACAAAGTCTTAAGAGGTAGATGATTAAATGCATTCCATGTTATAACCAGGGGGTAGTGGGGGAGTTGCTCGTGTACCGCACGTTAGAATCAGGGCCTAAAGGGGTCGTAAGCAAACCATAGAAAAAAGCCAGAAAAAGCCGGAAACCATTGAAAAAAGCCGGAAACTGTATCGGGCGGGGGGAGGGGGAGGGGGGGGGGCAGCCGCTTTCAGAAATTGAATCTAATGAAATCCTTTTGAGGTTGAAACCTCCTCAGCACTCGGTTTCTGAGGAAGTTAAGAGGACCTGTGGCACAGGCTCGACAAGATCTTTCTGAAACCGCGCTTATTTCCGACAACGAGTTAATATGGAGACGTGATTCTCTGGATCCAAGTCACGGCACCTGCCAGGCTGGCAGATCCTTGTACAGAAATTGAGCCAGTTTCGGAAAGATCTTCGTTACTTCCTCACCAGACGGAATCTGACAAAGTTAAGCATACTCACGAAACTGGTTCGACGAGAGCATTCTGAATCTGCGCTTGTCTTCGATAATGAGTAAATGTGTAGTGGTAGTGCTCGAGTAGTGATCTCCACAGGTTCCAAGTATGCCAAGTGTGAAAGTTGGGTCAAACCAGAAACTCAATATTTCCTCCCCAAACTTCTTGGGTATAGGGTACTTAGGCATGCAACTCAGGCTTAACACAACCTTCAAATTCTCAAACACCAACACAAGCCAGCTCAGCTCAGAATCAGGACTAGGGGGTAAGGCAGATTACAAAAACTTCCAACATACGTATATGAAGGAAAACAAATTCCTCAATACTCCCCAGTTATAACGTCCTTTATATTCTGAGGATAAAAATGTGTTATTACATTACATTACATTACATGTTAAAGTCTACTTGACACCGCGAGGGTGTATGAGACTCTGTGCTTTAAACAAAAAGAAAAAGCACCCACAAAGCAAAAAACCCCATTACATCAGGGGTGTGTCGAGGACAAACAAACCAAGCTCCCAACCACCGTTTTGGTGGCGTAGGTATTAAACCCCCTAGAGCCGGACCCAGATGTGAGAAAATGAAAATTGAACCTGAGTTGGTTGTTAAAGACTCCAGCTTGAGGACGGTCATGAATCCTAATTATTTTGTAGTGTGGAGAATCCTAATCTGGACGGGGGGAAAACTCAACCCTGCCAAGAGACACAGAGGAACCTACAAATTCGTTGCCATCTCAAACCCAGCTGGCCATGCCAAGTACCTCCACAACCCACCCACCACATGGGCCCAAACCATGAGGGACATGGGGGCCACTTCCATCCCACGACCAGGTCCCCCCCCCTCCCAGCTGCGGCGTACGGGAGGGTCCCCTTAACACCACGCCCCTCCAGGCGTTATCTTTTTTTATCTTTTTTTTGTAGTATGGCAATATATTATACAATTTATTGCAACATGCGATAAGAATCGCACTTTTAAATTATCATCCCATTTGGGTTGATGATTAAATTTAAATCACAGAATTAAAATTTTACTGTAGCACAAAATCAGGGCGCAGACTCGGGGAATCAGCCAGTGTGTATGGTTGAGGTGTTCAAGGAAAAACAGCGTGAAGGGCTTCGGTGGTTCAGGAAAACCAGCGTGTAGTTTTTAGGTGGTTTAGGAAAAACAGTTCTGCCCTACCTGAGCCAGCGTAGGTGGCGGGTACGTACCCCCCTGGGGCAAAGCCGGCATAGGCTGAGCCGGGGGGCGGGGTCTGAGCCACGGGGTGAGTCCCCTGGCGTGAGCCGTTGGCTGCTTGTGCCGCCTGTGCAGCCTGGAGGTTCTTACGCCTCCGGGATTTAGATATCGGCGAGTTTGAGCCCTGGACGGTCAGTAGGGGTGTGGGTGTGGGTGGGTGTAAGGTGGGGTGGGGTGGGTGTGGTGTGCAGCCTGGAGGTTCTTACGCCGCCGTGACTTATAGATAGGCGGGTTTGAGCCCTGGGCAGTCAGTAGGGGTGTGAGTGTGGGTGTGAGGTGGGGTGGGGTGGGTGTGTGCGGGTGGGGGGGTGGGGGGTAGGGGGGGAATGGGTGGGGTAGGGTGAGGATGGGGCGGGGTGGGGTGTGGGTGTGGGGTGGGGTGGGGTGGGGTATGTGTGTGTGACTGTGTGTGTGTACGTGTGTGCGTGTATGAGGGTGCAAGTGGGTGTGGGTGGGTGTGGGGTGGTGTGGGTGTGTGGGTGTGGGGTGGGTGTGGGTGTGGGTGTGGGTGGGGCGGGGATTTGACATCGGCGAGTTTCAGCCCTGGACCGTCAGCAGGGGGAAGCTTGTAAGCACTTAGCTGGTCAGCACTTGGGTCTAGGTGGTTAACAGTTTTGGCCATTCAGGGTTTGGGTGGTTTAGATGGTTTAGGGTTTAGGGTTTAAGTGGATAAGGTGTTTAGCTGATTCAGGAAAATAAGTGCTGTCCAGCAAAGTTCTGACAAACTTCCCCTATCACTTTGTTTTCCACCGAGTCCTTCAATTTCTACCAGACTCTACCAGACTCTACCAGACTCTACCAATTTTCCACCGAGTCCCTCAATTTCAACCAGATTCTACCAGACTCCAGACTCTACCAGGCTCTACCAATTTTCCACCGAGTCCCTCAACTTGCAACACGCCGCAAAAACCAAAGTGGACCTACCTGGACAGTCATTGAGAATGGGTCGAGGAAGGACGAGATGTTAGGGTCTAGGGTCTGAGTGGTTGAGTGCTGACCAGCTCCCCCCCCCCCCCCCCCCCCCCCCCATTCACCCGCCTACCACCCACGCACGCACCCACTCACCCCACCCCCCTACCACCCACCCACCCCCTTACCACCCGCCCACCCATCCTACCTGGACAGTCGTGGCGGATGGGTCGATGAAGGTCGAGATGTCTAGGATCTGAGTGGCAACTGATCCGACTGCAAAGGCAGCTTCCACTTCCGACATCCGCAGCTTCTCGATCCGCCGGGCTTCCTGCCGCTGGGCAAAGGAGGTGGGGGCCGCGGGGGCCGTGGCCCAGCCCCCACCCGGTGGCCCCTGACCCTGGCCTACCTGGCCTCGCCCTGGACAGCCTGGCGAACCCGCGGTGGGGTACGAGGCGTAGGGGGAGGCGGGGTCGGTGGGAGAGTTCAGGCCCAGAGGGTGCGAGGTGCCATTAAAGTGAGGAGCGCTCACGGACGGTCGGGAGGGGTCCATTGTGCGCGGAGAGGGGTGTGTGGGGGTCCGCCCTTGCAGTGGGGACATGTGCAGCTTCAAAGGAGGGCCTGTGGGTGTGTGGTGTGTATGGTGTGTGTGAGGGGTGTGTGGTGTGTCATGTAGTGTGTGTTGTGTGCTGTGGTGTGCGGTGCGGTGCGGTGTGTGTTGTGGCGTGTGGCGTATTGTGTGTTGTGGTGTGTGTAGTGTGTGGTGTTGGCTGTGTGTGGTGTGGTGTGTGTGTGTGTGTACGTCCGGTGTGTGTGGTGTGTGTGGTGTGGTGTGTGATGTGTGGTATTCACTGTGTGTCTGGTGTGTGTGGTGTGTATGTCCGGTGTGTCGTGGGTGTGTGTGGTGTGTGTGATGTGTGGTGTTAACTGTGTGTCTGGTGTGTGTGTCCGGTGTGTCGTGGGGGTGTGAGAGGTATGGTGTGTGTTTGGGAACCGCTCTGGATCCACCTGTGATCGCCCTGGCCCCTCCTCCCCGAGATGCGAACATCGCCGATGACTCCGGGCTACCTCGTATGGGCTTGTGTGTTGTGTGTTGGGTTGTGTGTGGTGTGTGGTGCGGTGTGTGTGTGGCGTGTGGTTTGTGTGTGGTGTGTGTGACTGGTGAGTGTGGTGTATGTGGTGTGCGTGTGGGCACAGCCCTGGACCCACCTGTGATCGCCTTGGCCCCTCCTCCCCTAGCCCCTAGATGCGAACATGGCCGATGACTCCGGGCTACCTCGTATGGGCTTGTTTGTTGTGTGTTGGGTTGTGTGTGGTGTGTGATGTGTGTGTGGTGTGTGGTGTGTGGTTTGTGTGTGGTGTGTGTGTCTGGTGAGTGTGGTGTATGTGGTGTGCGTGTGGGCACAGCCCTAGACTCACCTGTGAACGCTTTTGCCCCTCCTCCCCGAGACGCGAACATGGCTGATGACTCCGGGCTTCCTCGTATGGGCACCCCCTCGTGTAATGCTAGCGGGGGCGTGGGCAAAGCCCCCTTTGCCGCCCCCAGTAGCTGGAGTTTATCACAGGGCCAGTTGTATTCAGGTCCAGCCAGCACCCGGTCCGCGAGCGATTCAAAGGGCTGGAACGAGGTGTGGTTGCCGAACAGGGTGGCATCAGCTAGGGCGCGGACTAAACCCTCATGCACGGAGGCGGAGGCGGGTGTCATGTCATCCGGAAAGATAGCCTCCAGACGCTCTAGGACAGCGGTCGCGGCCCTCAGCTGCTCTGTCATTACCTGTTGTGGTGTTGGTGTTGGTGATGGTGGTGGACTGCTGGTGTTAATGATGGACTGATGGTGTTGTTGGTGTCGGTGGTGTCGGTGTTGGTGGTGCTGGTAGGTTGCCCTGTTAGAGGCGGGGGCGGGTGACATGTCATCTGGAAAGATAGCCTCGTGACGCTCTAGGACTGCGGTGGCGGCTCTCAGCTGCTCTGTCATTACCTGGTGTGTTGTGGTGTTGGTGGTGTTGATGGTGGTGGACTGGTGGTGTTGGTGTTAGTGTTGGACTGATAGTGTTTGTGTTGGTAGGGTGTTGGTCTGTCAGCTGTTCTGTCATTACCTGTTGGTGTTGTTGGTGTTTGTGTTTGTGTTTGTGTTGATGGGCTGATGGTGTTTGTGTTGGTGGTGTTTGTGTTGGTAGGGTGTTGGTCTGTCAGCTGTTCTGTCATTACCTGGTGTGGTGTTGGTGCTGGTGATGGACTTATGGTGTTGGTGGTGTTGGTGTTGGTGATGGATTGATGGTGTTTGTGTTGGTGGTGTTTGTGTTGGTAGGGTGTTGGTCTGCCAGCTGCTCTGTCATATACTGTTGTGGTTTTGGTGGTGTCGGTGTTGATGTTGGTGGTGTTGGTGGTGTTGGTCTTGGTGATGTTGGTGGACTGCTGGAGTTGGTGTTGGTGTTGGTGAAGGACTTATGGTGTTGGTGGTGTTGGTGGTGTTGGTAATCGTTTGCCAGCTGCTCAGCATGGTACTTCCAAGCGCGCGCTTTTGCGCGTTGGCGCGCTGCCTTTTTGAGCCCCACTGCGCGTTTCGCACAGTTTTTTGCACCCCCCTGTGGGCGCAGCAAGCAATTGTTGCGCTTTTTGCACTACAAAGCGCAGTTTTGTTTCAAGTGCGCTAAAGCATTGGCCAATTTGGTCAATGGAAGTACCCTGCTGCTCAGTCGGTTGGTGTTGATGATGGACTCATGGTGTTGGTGTTGGTGTTGGTGTTGGTGTTGGTGTTGGTGTTGGTGCTGGTGGTGGACTGACGGAGTTGGTGTTGGTGTTAGTGATGGACTCATGGTGCTTGTGTTGGTGTTGGTGATGGACGTATGTTGGTGTTGGTGTTGGTGGTGGTGGTGGACTGACGGAGTTGGTGTTGGTGTTAGTGATGGACTCATGGTGTTGGTGTTGGTGTTGGTGATGGACGTATGTTGGTGTTGGTGTTGGTGCTGGTGGTGGACTGACGGAGTTGGTGTTGGAGTTAGTGATGGACTCATGGTGTTGGTGGTGTTGGTATTTGTTTGCCTGCTGCTCAGTCATTACCAGGGTACTACATTTTGTCACATTGATCAGCGCTTAAGCGCACAAATACCAAATTGGTCAGCGCTTTGTAGTGCAACAAGCGCAAAAACTGCGCGCTGCGCCCACAGGGGGTTGAAAAACTGCGCAAAACGTGCGGTGTGGCTCAAAAAGCGTGCGCAAAATCGCGCTGCCGCGCGCTTTGTTGTACCCTGGTCATTACCTCCTCCTGCTCCTCGACCCACAGCTGGGATGGGATGTCTTCCTCAGCTGGCTCTACTGCCTTGCTAGGATCCTCAACCATGTAGTGGCTTAGCCCCAGAGTGAGCGCACGCTCATGGTCATCCAAGACTTTCTTGGAGGAGGTGTCCAGAAGCTGGATGGACGCCTTGCGGGCTGTCAACAGGCGGTCTAATAGTTGTCGAGACCAGATGTGTTTCACTGATACCTGGGCAGGGGGTGGGGGATGGGGAGGTCAGAGGGTGGTGTGTGTGGGGGGGGGGGGATGGTGTGTGTGTGTGTGGGGGGGGGGGGTGCGGGGGGGGGGGGGGGGGGGGCACAGCAGCTGGATGGACGCTTTGCAGGCTATCAACAGGCGGTCTAATAGTTGTCGAGACCAGATGTGTTTCACTGATACCTGGGCAGTGGGGTGGGGGGGTAGGGGGGGGGTTGGGGGGGGGCAGCAGCAGCTGGATGGAAGCCTTGCGGGCAGTCAACAGGCGGTCTTATAGTTGTCGTAACCAGATGTGCTTTACTGACACCTGGGCAGTAGGGGGTGAGGTGGGGTGGGGGAGGTCAGAGGGTTAAGGGTGGGGTAGGGTGGGGGGATGGGGTGGGTGGGGGGGGAGGAGGTGTCCAGAAGCTGGATGGAAGCCTTGCGGGCACTCAACAGGCGGTCTAATAGTTGTATTGACCAGATGTGTTTCACCAACATCTTGGGGAAGTGGGGGTGGGGGTGGGGGGGTGGGGGTGTGGGTGGGGGGTGGGGGGGGTGGGGGGGGGGGGGGGTCAGCGGGTGGTGTGTGTGTCTGCCTGCCTGCCTGGCTTTCTGTCTATCTATCTATCTATCTGTCAATTTATCTGTCTGTTGGTCTATTTATGTGCGTCATTATGTCTATCTATCAGTCTGTCAGTCTGTCTATCTGTCTGTCTACCTGTCAGTCTGGGAGTCTGTCTATCTGTATGTCTGTCTGTCTACCTGACTGTCTGTCTGCCAGCCTGCCAGCCTGTCAGTTCACATTTCAGTCCACAAATCACCAGACCCTTTAACCCGTCCATCGCATGTGTGTTGCAAATTGAGGGACTCGTAGTGACCCTGGTGCAGCACACTGCCCCCTGAACCAGAGTACTACTAAGCGGTGCTGCGCTGCCTTTTTGAGCCCCTCTGCGCGTTTCGCGCAGTTTTTTCAACCCCCTGTGTGCGCAGCGCGCAGTTTTTGCGCTTTTTGCACTAAAAAGCGCTGGCCAGTTTGGCAAGAAGTAGTACCCTTCCCTGAAGGCCGCAGGGCGCAAAGCATGGAGCCCTTCCTAACCCACTAGTTCCTTTAACCCATCCATCGCCTCCTTCCCTTTTGGTATCCACCCCCCGGTATAGATTGATTACATATGTGTGTGTGTGTGTGCCTGCCTGTTTGTCTACCAACCAGCCAGACAGTTCGCATTTCAGTCCAAGGTTCCACCACTCACCAGATATTTTAATCCGCTCATCGCCTCTTTTCATTTTTGTATCCAACCACCGGGATATATTGATTAAATATGTGTGTGTGTGCATGTGTGTGTGCCTGTCTGCCAGCCTGTCTACCAACCAGCCAGTCAGTTCGCAGTACAGTCCAAGGTTCCACCACTCACTAGATCCTTTAACCCGTTCATCGCCTCTTTTCCAAAGCACGACTCCACCACGTCCAGCTCCATTGACAGCACCTTCACTTGTGATACGGCCACGACATGGAAGATAGTCTTCTTGCATATTAGCAGGTGGCCATTCAGGATGTCCCCTCGGCCCACTCTGGCGACATTCAGCACCGTATCACTCCTGTGACTCCCCTGTAGCATGCAGGTGTGTGTGTGTGTGGTGTGGGGTGGTGGAGGGGTGGTGGTGGTGGGGGGTGGAGGGGTGGAGGGGGAATGAGTGTTTGAGGGTGTTTGTGTGGTGGAGGGGGGATGAGTGCCACAATGTGGTGAGTGTGTGGGTAGGGTGTTTCACCGTGTCGCGTTTGTGACTCCCTTATAGCAGGAGGGTGTGGGTGGGTGGGTAGGGAGGGGGTGTTTGGGTGTGTGTGTGTGTGGGGGGGGGGGGGGGGGGGGGGGGTATGTGTGTGTCGGGCTGGAGGGGGGATGAGTGCCACAGAGTGTGTGGGTAGGGTGTTTCACCGTGTCACTCTTGTGACTCCTTTATAGCAGGAGGGTGTGGGTAGGATGCTTCACCGTGTCACGTTTGTGAATCCCCTGCAGCCGGAGGGGGGCAAAGGATGTTGGTGGAAGTTGGACGTTGGTGAGTTGGTAGCATATGCCTAGGCATATGCATTCACACACCTCTGTGTTTTTGTTGCCTTACCTTTCTTGTACTTCCGGGGCGTCCACGCCCTCTGGCGTCATGTCGTCTGAAACAGAACATCCCACTACTCACCATTGATTTATGAGACTTCCCCTTCCTTGACAGGGATGCCCCCTTTTCAGCAGCATGGAAGAGTGCGAAGAGCGGAGCCCAGGGGGTTCATGCTTGGTTTATGCAAAAAAAAAACATTGAACCACTCACTATTGATTTTTTAGGCTTTTCCATCTTCGACGGGGTCGCCCCCCTTGCAGCAGCATGGCAAAGCACGAAGCGTGGAGTCCATGGGGTCCGGGGGTTCATGCGTGCAACAAAAAATAAACATTGTAACAAAAAACAAACATTGCACCGCTGACCATTGACTTTTGAATCCTAACTCTTCGTCCTTAGAGCGATTTGGTTTACCACTAGACCAATGTTTATCTCTGAAAGGGGCTACATTGCACCACTTACAATTGATTTTTTAGACTTTTCCTTCTTCGATGGTGAGCCCCCCCTTGCCAAAGCCTGTCCCTCTGCCTCCTCCTTGCCACCTGCTGCTGCATTCCTCTTTCCCTCCAACTTCTCCCTCACGGGCCTCTCCTCCTCATGACCATCTGCCTGGCCAGTTGCGTCCGGGTCAAACAAGCCATAGGAGTTCAAGTACTTGTCCTCGGGCAGGCGGAGGCCCTCGTCAGGGGCGTGGTACACCAGCTTGCACTCTCCTGTAAGTTCAGGGTTTAGGGTTTAGGGCTCTCAACAGGGGCGTGGTACACCAGCTTGCACTCTCCTGTAAGTTCAGGGTTTAGGGTTTAGGGCTCTCAACAGGGGCGTGGTACACCAGTTTGCACTCTCCTGTAAGTTCAGGGTTTAGGGTTTAGGGCTCTCAACAGGGGCGTGGTACACCAGCTTGCACTCTCCTGTAAGTTCAGGGTTTAGGGTTTAGGGCTCTCAACAGGGGCGTGGTACACCAGCTTGCCACTCTCCTGTAAGTTTCAGGGTTTGGGGTTTAGGGCTCTCAACAGGGGCGTGGTACACCAGCTTGCACTCTCCTGTAAGTTCAGGGTTTAGGGTTTAGGGCTCTCAACAGGGGCGTGGTACACCAGCTTGCACTCTCCTGTAAGTTCAGGGTTTAGGGTTTAGGGCTCTCAACAGGGGCGTGGTAAACCAGCTCGCACTCTCCTGTAAGTTCAGGGTTTAGGGTTTAGGGCTCTCAACAGGGGCGTGGTACACCAGCTTGCACTCTCCTGCAAGTTCAGGGTTTAGGGTTAGGTTTCAGGGTTTGTGGTCTTATCCTCATGACCCTCTGCCTGGCCGGTTCCGTCCGGGTCAAACAAGCCAAAGGAGTTCCGGTACTTGTCCTAGGGCAGGCGGAGGCCCTCATCAGGAGCATGGTACATTAGCTTGCACTCCCCTGCAAGTGTATGGTTCAGGGTTTAGGGTTTAGGGTTAGGTTTCAGGGTTTATAGTCTTATCCTCTGACTCATCTGCCGGGCCGCTTGCGTCCGGGTCAAACAAGCCAAAGGAGTTCAGGTACTTGTCCTCGGGCAGGCGGAGGCCCTCATCAGGAGCATGGCACATTAGCTTGCACTCCCCTGCAAGTGTATGGTTCAGGGTTTAGGGTTTAGGGTTAGGTTCAGGGTTTATAGTCTTATCCTCTGACTCATCTGCCAGGCCGCTTGCGTCCGGGTCAAACAAGCCAAAGGAGTTCAGGTACTTGTCCTCGGGCAGGCGGAGGCCCTCATCAGGAGCATGGCACATTAGCTTGCACTCCCCTGCAAGTGTATGGTTCAGGGTTTAGGGTTTAGGGTTAGGTTTCAGGGTGTATAGTTTTATCCTCTGACTCATCTGCCAGGCCGCTTGCGTCCGGGTCAAACAAGCCAAAGGAGTTCAGGTACTTGTCCTCGGGCAGGCGGAGGCCCTCATCAGGAGCATGGTACATTAGCTTGCACTCCCCTGCAAGTGTATGGTTCAGGGTTTAGGGTTTAGGGTTAGGTTTCAGGGTGTATAGTTTTATCCTCTGACTCATCTGCCAGGCCGCTTGCGTCCGGGTCAAACAAGCCAAAGGAGTTCAGGTACTTGTTCTCCGGCAGGCGGAGGCTCTGTCCAGTGGCGTGGTCCACTAGCTTGCACTCCCCTGCAAGTTTAGCGTGCAGGGTACGGGGTTTAGGGTTTAGGGTTTATGCTTCAGTGTTTCTGGGCTCTTGTCAACGGCGTGGTACACTAGCTTGCACTCCCCTGCAAGTTTAGGGTTCAGGGATTATGATTTTGATTCCAGGGTTTATTCTCATATCCTCTGACTCATCTGCCTGGCCGATTGCGTCCGGGTCAAACAAGCCAAAGGAGTTCAGGTACTTGTTCTTGGGCAGGCGGAGGCTCTAGTCAGGGGTGTGGCAAACCAGCTTGCACTCCCCTGCAAGTTTATGTATTTGTTTTAGGTTTTAGGGTTTAGGGCTCTCAACAGGTGGGTGGTATACTAGCTTGCACTCACCCTGCAATTGTTGGGTTTAGGATTCGTGGTAGACTAGCTTGCGCTCATGTGCATGGTAGACTAGCGTTCACTCACCCTCCATGATGAAGTAGATTCACTGCTGCCGCTCATTGGGGTTGCTGATGGTACTTAGGGTTTAGGGTTTAGGGTTTAGGGTTACTTCCAATTTTAGTGTTCAGGGTTTAGGGTTTCAGGTTTAGGTTTGTAGGGCTCTTTGCAGGGTTTGTAGAGCTTTTAGACTAGCTAGTTGGTAGACAAGCGTTCACTCACCCTCCATGATGAAGTAGATCCGCTGCCCACCCACCCACCCACCCACCAACAACCCAACAAACAAAACCACACACACACTCCCTGACCTACCCCCCCCCCCCCCCCCCCCCCCCCACACACACCAACACACACTCACAAATACACTCCCTGACCTATCCCCCCCCCCCCCCCCCCCCCCCCCCCTACACACACACACACACACTCACCCTCCATGATGAAGTAGATCCGCTGCTGCCTCTCATTGGGGTTGATGATGGTACTGCCAGAATAGTACTGCTCGTCCTTGCAGTGGATGGCAACCCCGGTGGCGTAGTTCTTGGTCCCTAGGACGGAGATGGTCTTCAACAGCTCGGTGCGTGCAATGGTGCCAGCCTGGAGCTGAACTCGGAGCAAGCGGTTGTAGCCCACACGGCTGACGATGAGCAGCTCAGAGCGATCGACGGCGGTTGCGGTGTATGTCCGCTTCTTCTCGGCGTGCCCTGACAGGCTGCCAAAGTCATACCCTGAGGTGTGTGTGTGTGTATGTGTGTGGCGGTGGTGGTTGTGGTGGTGGTGGTGGTGGTGGTGGTGGTGTGGGCAGGGGTATGTGAGCGTGTGTGTGATTGCGTGTGTGTGTGGGTGGGTGGGGGGGGATGAGTGCAACAATCGGTTGTAGCCCATGCGGCTGACGATGAGCAGCTAAGAGCGATCGACGGAGGTTGTGGTGTATGTTTGCTTCTTCACGGCGTGCCCTGACAGGCTGCCAAAGTCATAGCTTGAGGTGTGTGTGTGCGTGTGTGTATGTGTGTGTGGTGGTGGTGGTGGTGTGTGTATGTTGTGGTGTATGTCCGCTTTTTCTCGGCGTGCCCTAACAGGCTGCCAAAGTCATAGCCTGGAGTGTGTGTGTATGTGTGTGTGTGTGCGTGTGTGTGTGTGTGTGTGTGTGTGTGTGTGTGTGTGTGTGTGGGGGGGGGGGGTGGGGGGGGGGGGGGGGGGGGGGTCTATGCAACCAATTCCTTGCATGTTTTGTAAAGCCCTTTTACACCGCCACAAAGTGACCACACTAAGGAGTCGCAGCCTACAGTCAGCACAGGGGTCGGCCAGGCTTGAGTGAGGTACAACTTCAATCTTGTACATTGACTTAGTATGACTACGTTCGTATGTGTGTCCACTTCTTCTTGGTGTGACCTGAGAAGGCTGCCAATGTCATAGTCTGGAGTGTGTGTGTGTGTGTCTGGGGGGGGGGGGGGGGGGGGGGGGGGGGGGGGGAGGGGGTCAGGCATGAGTGAGGTACGACTTCAATCCTGTACCTATTATATAAATATCCAAGCCATCCAATATTTCAAACTACTTTCTACTCACCCGCTGACATAACCCCAGTTTCCTGAGTACTTCCATACACTGACGAGAGGTTGATTCTGCCCTGGAGTATGAGCTACATTTGAATTCAAACGATTCAAACAAACAGTCTAATTTGTGTGCGATTTAAATAAATATTATATTGGGAACTAATGTGCGCCGTTTCTACACACCTGCTGACATCACCCAAGTTTCCTGAATACTTCCATACACTGATGAAAGGTTTATTCTGCCCTGGAGTATGAGCTACATTTGAATTCAAACGATTCAAACAAACAGTCTAATTTGTGTGCGATTTAAATAAATATTATATTGGGAACTAATGTGCGCCGTTTCTACACACCTGCTGACATCACCCAAGTTTCCTGAATACTTCCATACACTGATGAAAGGTTTATTCTGCCCTGGAGTATGAGCTACATTTGAATTCAACGATTCAAACAAACAGTCTAATTTGTGTGCGATTTAAATAAATATTATATTGGGAACTAATGTGCGCCGTTTCTACACACCTGCTGACATCACCCAAGTTTCCTGAATACTTCCATACACTGATGAAAGGTTTATTCTGCCCTGGAGTATGAGCTACATTTGAATTCAAACGATTCAAACAAACAGTCTAATTTGTGTGCGATTTAAATAAATATTATATTGGGAACTAATGTGCGCCGTTTCTACACACCTGCTGACATCACCCAAGTTTCCTGAATACTTCCATACACTGATGAAAGGTTTATTCTGCCCTGGAGTATGAGCTACATTTGAATTCAAACGATTCAAACAAACAGTCTAATTTGTGTGCGATTTAAATAAATATTATATTGGGAACTAATGTGCGCCGTTTCTACACACCTGCTGACATCACCCAAGTTTCCTGAATACTTCCATACACTGATGAAAGGTTTATTCTGCCCTGGAGTATGAGCTACATTTGAATTCAAACGATTCAAACAAACAGTCTAATTTGTGTGCGATTTAAATAAATATTATATTGGGAACTAATGTGCGCCGTTTCTACACACCTGCTGACATCACCCAAGTTTCCTGAATACTTCCATACACTGATGAAAGGTTTATTCTGCCCTGGAGTATGAGCTACCTTTGAATTCAAACGATTCAAACAAACAGTCTAATTTGTGTGCGATTTAAATAAATATTATATTGGGAACTAATGTGCGCCGTTTCTACACACCTGCTGACATCACCCAAGTTTCCTGAATACTTCCATACACTGACGAGAGGTTTATTCTGCCCCGGAGTATGAGCTACATTTGAATTCAAACGATTCAAACAAACAGTCTAATTTGTGTGCGATTTAAATAAATATTATATTGGGAACTAATGTGCGCCGTTTCTACACACCTGCTGACATCACCCAAGTTTCCTGAATACTTCCATACACTGATGAAAGGTTTATTCTGCCCTGGAGTATGAGCTACATTTGAATTCAAACGATTCAAACAAACAGTCTAATTTGTGTGCGATTTAAATAAATATTATATTGGGAACTAATGTGCGCCGTTTCTACACACCTGCTGACATCACCCAAGTTTCCTGAATACTTCCATACACTGATGAAAGGTTTATTCTGCCCTGGAGTATGAGCTACATTTGAATTCAAACGATTCAAACAAACAGTCTAATTTGTGTGCGATTTAAATAAATATTATATTGGGAACTAATGTGCGCCGTTTCTACACACCTGCTGACATCACCCAAGTTTCCTGAATACTTCCATACACTGATGAAAGGTTTATTCTGCCCTGGAGTATGAGCTACATTTGAATTCAAACGATTCAAACAAACAGTCTAATTTGTGTGCGATTTAAATAAATATTATATTGGGAACTAATGTGCGCCGTTTCTACACACCTGCTGACATCACCCAAGTTTCCTGAATACTTCCATACACTGATGAAAGGTTTATTCTGCCCTGGAGTATGAGCTACATTTGAATTCAAACGATTCAAACAAACAGTCTAATTTGTGTGCGATTTAAATAAATATTATATTGGGAACTAATGTGCGCCGTTTCTACACACCTGCTGACATCACCCAAGTTTCCTGAATACTTCCATACACTGACGAGAGGTTTATTCTGCCCGGAGTATGAGCTACATTTGAATTCAAACGATTCAAACAAACAGTCTAATTTGTGTGCGATTTAAATAAATATTATATTGGGAACTAATGTGCGCCGTTTCTACACACCTGCTGACATCACCCAAGTTTCCTGAATACTTCCATACACTGATGAAAGGTTTATTCTGCCCTGGAGTATGAGCTACATTTGAATTCAAACGATTCAAACAAACAGTCTAATTTGTGTGCGATTTAAATAAATATTATATTGGGAACTAATGTGCGCCGTTTCTACACACCTGCTGACATCACCCAAGTTTCCTGAATACTTCCATACACTGATGAAAGGTTTATTCTGCCCTGGAGTATGAGCTACATTTGAATTCAAACGATTCAAACAAACAGTCTAATTTGTGTGCGATTTAATAAATATTATATTGGGAACTAATGTGCGCCGTTTCTACACACCTGCTGACATCACCCAAGTTTCCTGAATACTTCCATACACTGATGAAAGGTTTATTCTGCCCTGGAGTATGAGCTACATTTGAATTCAAACGATTCAAACAAACAGTCTAATTTGTGTGCGATTTAAATAAATATTATATTGGGAACTAATGTGCGCCGTTTCTACACACCTGCTGACATCACCCAAGTTTCCTGAATACTTCCATACATTGATGAAAGGTTTATTCTGCCCTGGAGTATGAGCTACATTTGAATTCAAACGATTCAAATGTACACTTCAATTTGTGCGCTATGTTTCTATCTATCTATTTCTATAAATATCCAAACTACTTCACGCGTTCTCTACTAGCCCAATGACATCATCCCAAGTTCCTGCATACTTCCATACACTGACGATTGGTTGGAGTATGAGCTATATTTGGATTCAAACACACAATTCAATTTGTCTTCTATGTTTTAGAAATATCCCAGCTTTTTGGACCTACTTTACGTGGTTTCTACTCATTTGTGTGCTATTGCTATAAATATCCAAACTACTACTTAACACGTTCTCTACTCACCCGCGGACATCACCCCAGTTTCTTGAATACTTCCATACACTGACGATAGGTTGATTCTGCCCTGGAGTATGACGTACAGGAAGTCTGGGTTGGAGCCCTCGCTGAAAAGAGTGGTTCCTGTAAAATATGGGTGTGTGTTTGCGCACGTTTGTGTGTGTGTGGGGTGGGGTGGGGTGGGGTGGGAGTATGTGTGTCTGTTTGCTTGTGTGTGTGAGTGGATAATCCATTGTTGGCTGACGCTGAGTAGCTCAGAAAGTCTGGGCTGAAAACATGGTTTCTGTGAACAAAATGGTTCAGGGTTTGGGGCTTAAGTTTGAAGATTCAGGTTTGAAGGTTCATGGTTTATGGTTGATGGTTAAGGGTTCATGATAATAGCAATTCGGCGGATGATTGGGATTTGGGTCTTGTTGTTTGTACCTCTAATTTCCAACAGAACTCAGAATTCTCAGAAATCCATACAATTCTCGATTCTCAGGCCAAAAACATAATGTCGGAATTCTCAGGCCAAATGATCAAGTCCGAGGTACAAACTATGAAGTGTTTTGAAAATCCAAATCCAAATCCAAATCATCTGCTGGACGGCTATAAGGGATGTGGGTGTGGGTGTGTCAGATGTGAGGGGTGTGGGTGTGTCAGCGGTGAGTTGAGCATGAGTGACTGGATTGGAGGCAAGGTTATACCTCAACCTCAAACCCAAAACTCAATCACAATCATAAACCTAAACTTCAATCACAATCTTAAAGCCAAAGTTCAAACCCAAATTCCAAACCCAAATTAAAAACCCATTCCCACTGAACAGGCGGGTGATGTGACACAACAGGCCCGTCAGATGTGATGCAGATTGTATCGACAGTGGACGGCTTAAAAAGCGCGTTGCACAAACTATCAGCAGCGGAAGACTTACCATCTATATATCAGCCATCTATAGATGATCTCAGCAATCTGGCAAACCCAAACCCCAAACCTAAACTTCAAACCCATTCCCACTTAACACAAGGCGGATGATGTGACACCACAGGCCCGTCAGATGTGATGCAGATTGTATCGACAGTGGACGACTCACAAAAAGATTGTATCGACAGTGGACGACTTACAAAAAGATTGTATCGACAGTGGACGACTTACAAAAAGCGTTGCACAAAACATAAACAGTGGATGACTTACCAGCGGGGGCGTACATAAACTCAGCAATCTGGCAAACCCAAACCCAAACCTCAAACCCAAACACCAAACCGAAACTTCAAACTTCAAACCCAAACTTCAAAGCCAAACTCCAAACCGAAACTTCAAACTTCAAACCCAAACTTCAAACCCAAACTCCAAACCGAAACTTCAAACTTCAAACCCAAACTCCAAACCGAAACTTCAAACTTCAAACCCAAACTCCAAACCGAAACTTCAAACTTCAAACCCAAACTTCAAACCGAAACTTCAAACTTCAAACTTCAAACTTCAAACCAAAATTTCCCACACTTCAAACCAAATTTCAAACGAATTCTCACATGACATCAGGTGAAATTGTCAGATGTGATGCAAATCATATCAATAGTGGACGGCTTAAAAAACGCGTCACACAAACTATCAGCAGCGGAAGACTTACCAGCTAGATATCATCCATCTATAGATCAGCCATCTATAGATGATCTCAGCAATCTGGCAAACCCAAACCTCAAACCCAAACTCCAAACCCATTCCAACTCAACACAAGGTGAATGATGTGACACCACAGGCCCGTCAGATGTGATGCAAATCGTATCAACACTGTGGACGACTCACCAGCGGGTGCGTAGATGAACTCAGCAATCTGGCAAACCTTGATTCGGAATTCATCATCCATCTTGCTGAATATGGGGAGCACACACAGTTGCGCTGCAACCATTGAATAGCACACACAGTGTGTTTGCATGTGTGTGGGGGTGGGGTGGCGTGTGTGTGCATGTGTGTATCGTGGTGGTGGGGGGTGGGGGGGGTAGGTTGGGGTAGCTTTTTCTAAGTCTATGTTACCAATTCCTTGCTTGCTTGTGTTTGGCGCTGCAAGCATTGAATAGCACACAGTGTTTTTGCATGTTGGGTGGGGTGGGGTGTGGTGGGTGGGTGCATGTGTGTGCGTGTGGTGGTGCTGCTGGTGGTGGTGGTGGGTAGGTTGGGTTGGGTTTTTCTGAGTCTATGTTACCAATTCCTTGCTTGCTTGTGTTTGGCGCTGCAAGCATTGAATAGCACACAATGTTTTTGCATGTGGGGTGGGGTGGGGTGGGGTGTGTGTGTGCATGTGTGTGCGTGTGGTGGTGGAGGTGGTGGTGGGGGGGGGGGGTAGGTTGGGTTAGCTTTTTCTTAGTCTATGTTACTAATTCCTTGCTTGCTTGTGTTTGGCGCTGCAAGCATTGAATAGCACACAGTGTTTTTGCATGTGGGGTGGGGTGGGGCGGGGTGGGGGTGGGGTGTGTGTGTGCCTGTGTGTGCGTGTGGGTGGTGGTGGTGGTGGTGGTGGGGGGGGGGTAGGTTGGGTTAGCTTTTCTTATTTATGTTTACCAATTCCTTGCTTGCTTGGGTTTGGCGTGGAAGCATGAATAGCACACCGTGATTTTTGCTGCAGTTGGGGTGGGGGTCGGGGTGGGGTGTGTGTGTGCATGTGTGTGCGTGTGGTGGTGGTGGTGGCTGGGGGGGTAGGTTGGGGTTAGCTTTTTATAAGTTCTATGTTACCAATTCCTTGCATTACTTGTGTTTGGCGCTTGCAAGCATTGCATTAGCACCACAGTGTTTTTCAGCCATGTTGGGTGGGGTGGGGTGGGGTTGGGTGGGGGTGGGGTGGGGTGGGGTGGGGTGGGTGGGTGCATGTGTGTGCGTGTGGTGGTGGTGGTGGTGGTGGTGGTGTAGGTTGGTTGGGTTTTTCTGAGGTCTATGTTACAATTCCTTGCTTGCTAGTGTTTGGCGCTGCAAGCATTGAATAGCACACACAGTGTATTTGCATGTGTGGGGGTGTGGGGTGGGGGGTGTGTGTGTGTGTGTGCATGTGTGTGCGTGTGGTGGTGGTGGTGGTGGTGGTGGTGGTGGCAGGGGGTAGGGGGGGGGGGGGGGGGGGTAGGTTGGGTTGGGTTTTTCTGAGTCTATGTTACCAATTCCTTGCTTGCTAGCGTTTGGTGCTGCAAGCATTGAATAGCACACACAGTGTGTTTGCATGTGTGGGGGTGGGGTGGCGTGTGTGTGCATGCGTGTATTGTGGTGGTGGGTGGGTGGGGGGGGGGTGGGGGGGTAGGTTGGGTTAGGTTTTTCTGAGTTTATGGTCCTTGCTTGCTTGCTAGTGTTTGGCGCTGCAAGCATTGAATAGCACACAGTGTTTTTGCATGTGGGGGGGGTGGGGGGGGGGTGGGGGGTGGGGGGGCATGTGTGTGCGTGTGGTGGTGGTGGTGGTGGTGGTGGGTAGGGGGTGTTTGGCGCTGCAAGCATTTAACTGTAGCACGAACTCAGGGCCCCCGTCGGTTAAACGATTGTTTGGGGCTCAGTTCATCAGTTCTTGTTCTTTTTAAGCCCTTCATATATGGTTGGGCAAGTCCCTTTAGCCTATTGGGCCTACCCCTGGACTGTAACATACATACATACACACATACATTGAATAGCTCACACAGTGTGTTTGCATGTTCGTGGGGGTGTGGTGGGGTGGTGTGAGCGTGTGTGTGTGTGTGGCGAGGTGGGTTTAGGTTGGAAATTGCACAGCTTACTAATGCTTGCTTGCTGATGTTTTTCTGAGTCTATGTAATTAATTTTTTGCTTGCTAGTGTTTGGTGCTGCAAGCATGGAATAGCAAACACATGAGTGCAGGTGTGCTGCGCTGCGGTGTGGTGTGGTGTGGTGTGTGTGTGGTGTGTGTGGTGTGTGTGTGTGTGGTATGGTGTGTGTGTGTGGTGGTGGTGGTGGTGGTGGTGGTGTGTGTGGTGTGGTGTGTGTGGTGTGTGTAACTATGTAACCAATTTCTTGCAGCCAACCCAGCGCCCCCCTGGACTTTTCACCATCCACTTTGCATGTCCCGAGTTAGTTGTATTCTACCCCCCCACCACCCACCACCCACCCACCCACACCCACAACCCACACCCACACACACCTGCCATCACTAATCCCCTTCCCCCCCAACGCCCCCCTGGACTTTTCACCACCCACCTTGCAAGCCTCAAGTTTGTTGTGGAGATCTATAATGTATCTTGGTGATAAGAATATCCTGAAGCCTCCATATCTCCGTTTCTTCCCCCCCCACACCTGCCTTCGTTTATCCTTTTCCCCCTCAGCCCCCCCTGGACTTTTCACCTCCCACCTTGCAAGTCTCGAATTTGTTGTGGAGATCTATCCTCTTCCCCCCAGCGCCCCCCTGGACTTTTCACCACCCACCTTGCAAGTCTCGAATTTGTTGTGGAGATATATCCTCTTCCCCCCCAGCGCCCCCCTGGACTTTTCACCACCCACCTTGCAAGTCTCGAATTTGTTGTGGAGATCTATCCTGTGACTTCGTGATCAGAATATCTTGAAGCTTCTGCCCCTCCAGCGATAACCTTTTCACATGGGTCACAGCAGCTACCAGGTCATCCCGTGTCAGTCGCGCACATACAACCTGGTTGAGGAGGGAGGGGAAAGGTTTGGTTGTGTGGGTGGGTGTTGTGTGTGTGGGGGGGGGGGGGGGGGTATGGGGGGAGGAGATGGTTGGGGTGGGTTGTTGGGGGGGGATGGTGCATGGGTGTGTAGGTGTGTGAGTGGGGGGAGTGGGGAGTGGGTAGGTCAGTAAAACATGAATCACAACTGCTTACAGGTCCTACGATGCCATTCGCGCACATACAACTGGTTGAGGAGGGAGGGGAAAGGTTTGGGAGGGGGGGTGGGGGGAGTGGGGAGTGGGTAGGTCAGTAAAACATGATTCACAACTGCTAACAGGTCCTACGATGCCATTCGCGCACATACAAACTGGTTGAGGAGGGAGGGGAAAGGTTTGGGAGGGGGGGTGGGGGGAGTGGGGAGTGGGTAGGTCAGTAAAACATGATTCACAACTGCTAACAGGTCCTACGATGCCAGTCGCGCACATATAAACTGGTTGAGGAGGGAGGGGAAAGGTTTGGGAGGGGGGGTGGGGGGAGTGGGGAGTGGGTAGGTCAGTAAAACATGAGACACAACTGCTAACAGGTCCTACGATGCCAGTCGCGCACATACAACCTGGCTGAGGAGAGAGGGGACAGGTGTATGTGTCCCACACACCAATCACACGACAGTCTTTTGCACCCAAATGCCCAGCCCTAACACCTTACCAAGATGCTCAGCCAAACACCCCACCCGAACACCCCACCCAAATGCCCCCACCCAAAAAACCCCACCCAAATGCCCCACCGAAATACCCAGTCCAAATGCCCCACCCAAAAAACCCCACCCAAATGCCCCACCCAAATACCCAGTCCAAATGCCCCACCCAAAAAACCCCACCCAAATGCCCCATCGAAATACCCAGTCCAAATGCCCCACCCAAAAAAACCCACCCAAATGCCCCACCGAAATACCCAGTCCAAATGCCCCACCCAAAAAACCCCACCCAAATGCCCCATCGAAATACCCAGTCCAAATGCCCCACCCAAAAAACCCCACCCAAATGCCCCACCGAAATACCCAGTCCAAATGCCCCACCCAAAAAAAACCCACCAAAATGCCCCATCGAAATACCCAGTCCAATGCCCCACCCAAAAACCCCACCCAAATGCCCCACCGAAATCCCCAGTCCAAATGCCCCACCGTAATGCCCCACCGAAATGCCCCACCCACATGCCTAGCCCCAGCCAGCAGCCCAATCGCACCTCTCCAACCGCTTTAACCGCACTGAGTATAGATTTCCATGTAGTCACTCCTTTTAACTGTCACTGAGTATGGATTTCCATGTAGTCACTCTTTTTAACTGTAACTGAGTATGGATTTCCATGTAGTCACTCCTCACACCAATCGCACGAGAATCCTTTGTAACAACACCCAAATGCCCAGCCCAAATTCCCAACCCGAACAACCCACCCAAATGCCTCACTCAAATACCCCAACCACATGCCCCACCCAAACATTCAATCCACATGCCCCACCCAAGCAAACCACCCAAACACACTACCCACATGCCCCAACCCACTCACATGCCCTACACACATGCCAAGCCCCAGCCAGCAGCCTCAATCTCACCTCTCCAACCGCTTTAACTGCCACTGAGTATGGAGTTCCTTGTAGTCCCTCCTCCCCAAAGTAGTCCTACACACCGATCACACGCGAATCCTTTGTTACAGCCCCGGTACTGCCAGCAGCCCCACCCAGATGCCCCAACCCACCCACATGCCTAGCGTCAGCCAGCAGCCCCAGCTCACCTCTCCAACCGCTTTAACTGCCACTGAGTATGGCGCTCCCTGTAGTCCCTCCCCCCCAAAGTAGTCCCACACACCAATCACACGAGAATGCTTTGTAACAGCCCCGGTACTGCCAGCAGCCCCGGTACTGCCAGCAGCCCACACACATGCCCAGCCCCAGCCAGCAGCCCAATCTCACCTCTCCAACCGCTTTAACTGCCACTGAGTATGGCGCTCCCTGTAGTCCCTTCCCCCCAAAGTAGTCCCACACACCAATAACACGAGAATGCTTTGTAACAGCCCCGGTACTGCCAGCAGCCCCGGTACTGCCAGCAGCCCACACACATGCCCAGCCCCAGCCAGCAGCCCTATCTCACCTCTCCAACCGCTTTAACAGTTTCTGAGTATGGTGCTCCCTGTAGTCCCTCCCCCCCAAAGTAGTCCCACACACCAATCACACGAGAATCCTTTTTAACACTCCCGGTACTGCCAGCAGCCCACCCAAGTGCCCCACTTACATGCCTAGCCCCAGCCAGCAGCCCTATCTCACCTCTCCAACCGCTTTAACTGTCTCTGAGTATGGCATTCCCTGTAGTCCTTCCTCACCAAAGTAGTCACACACACCGATCGCACGCGAATCCTTTGTAACACCCCCGGGACTGCCAGCAGCCCACCCAAGTGCCCCACTTACATGCCTAGCCCCAGCCAGCAGCCCTATCTCACCTCTCCAACCGCTTTAACTGTCTCTGAGTATGGCATTCCCTGTAGTCCTTCCTCACCAAAGTAGTCCCACACACCGATCGCACGCGAATCCTTTGTAACACCCCCGGGACTGCCAGCAGCCCACCCAAGTGCCCCACTTACATGCCTAGCCCCAGCCAGCAGCCCTATCTCACCTCTCCATCCGCTTTAACTGTCTCTGAGTATGGCATTCCCTGTAGTCCTTCCTCACCAAAGTAGTCCCACACACCGATCGCACGCGAATCCTTTGTAACACCCCCGGGACTGCCAGCAACCGCCACAGCTGCCTCAAGATGTTGGAGCTCGCTGTCATCTAGCATTGAGGATGCAGTTCGGTCACCCAGTCGGCTTGGCCTGTGGGCTTTGGGTCCAGTGCCAGGCTGGCTGTAAGGTACAGAAGGGCCAGTGCCAGCCTGGCTGTAAGGTACAGAAGGGCCAGGGGGGCCGGGGGGGCCAGAGAGGCTGCAGGAGGGAGACGACGGATCGCCCCCTGTTGGGGTGAAGACCTTCACTGCGTTCAAGTCACCTGAGATAAGATGAAACAATGGGTGGGTGGGTGGATGAGTGTGTGTGTGAGTAGGGGGTGGGTAGGGGAGGGAGTTGACTGACCCCCCCCCCCCCCCCCCCCCCGTTGGGATGAAGTCCTTCACTGTTCTGTGTTGCGTAGGAGTGCAAGCTCTCTACCAGTCTTGCCAATGCTGATGAGGTAGCGAGGAGATAAAACATGGCTCAACATGTAATGACCAAGACATGCAGCTCCCCGGTTGGGCAAGTCCATTTAGCATATTTGGCCTACCCCTGGACTGTAACATACATTCATACAGTTCCCCGTGTTCCCCTGTTTTATGATCTCGTCCCCACCTTGGGACAATTGACAAGTAAGGTTATGTTTTGCAAAGAGCGTTAGCTCTCTGCCAGCCTTGTCGATGCTGATGAGGTAGCGAGGAAGCAGAACATGGCTCACCTTTTAATGACCAATACATGCAGTTCCCGGTCTCCCCCTGTTTAATGATCTCGTCCCCATCTTGGAACAGTTGATCATAAAACAAAGTATGGCCCACCACCTTCCAATCACCAATACATGCAGTTCCCCGTCTCCCCCTGTTTTATGATCTCGTCCCCATCTTGGAACATTAAATATGTAAAATTATGTGTGGCGCAGAAGAGGATGAGTGTTAGCTCTCTAAAAGTCTTGCTGATGCTGAGGAGGTAGCGAGGAAGCAGAACATGGCTCACCTCTTAATGACCAATACATGCAGTTCCCCCTCTCTCCCTGTCTGATGATCTCGTCCCCATCTAGGAACAGTTGGTATGAAAGGTTTTGTCTTGCGTAGACGCGTAAGCTCTCTGCCAGCCTTGTCAATGTTGATGAGGTAGCGAGGAAGCAGAACATGGCTCACCTTTTAATGACCAATACATGCAGTTTCCCGTCTCCCCCTGTTTTATGATCTCGTCCCCATCTTGGAACAGTTGGCATGTAAGATTCTGGGTTGCGTAGAAGAGGATGAGCGTTAGCTCTCTGTCAGTATTGTCGATGCCGATGAGGTAGCGAGGAAGCAGGACATGGCGAGAGAGTTCGCGGATTTCTCTGGAAGTGGAAAAGGAAATGATAATTTCATGAGAATAAATGTAATGATAAGAATATGTAATGAGATTGTCATGAGGACAAATGCAATGATACAAATGTGTAGTGATAATTTAAAGATAACAAATATAATGATAATAATATGTAATGAGATTGTCATGGGAACAAATGTAATGGGACAAATATGTAATGAGAATGCAATGCGAACAAATGCAATGAGAAGAATACGTAACGATAATTTAAAGCGAACAAATGCAATGAGAAGAATATGTAATGAGAATGTCATGCGAACAAATGCAATGAGAAGAATACGTAACGATAATTTAATGCGAACAAATGCAATGAGAAGAATACGTAATGAGAATGTCATGAGAACAAATGCAATTAGAAGAATATATATGTAATGAGAATGTAATGCGAACAAATGCAATGAGAAGAATACGTAATGAGAATGTAATGCGAACAAATGCAATGAGAAGAATACGTAATGAGAATGTAATGAGAATAATATTTAATGAGAATGTAATGAGAACAAATGTAATGAGAATAATAAGTGATAATCATGTAGTGATAATGTACTGAGGACAACTGTAATGAGAACATGTTCAAAGAGGGGGAAATATATGAGTCGACTGTAATGAGAACAAGTTCAAAGAGGGGGAAATATACGAGTCGACTGTAATGAGAACAAGTTCAAAGAGGGGGAAATATATGAGTAAAATGTGATAAGAACAACTTCAAAGAGGGGGAAATAAGAGTGTGGAGGCAGTTACTTTTTTGTGTGTGTTTGCGTAGAAAATTTGAGCAGTTTGGCCTGTGTTTCCTCTCACCACAATAGGGCACGGTACATTCACGTATAGAACAAGGGACATACAAATTCAGACAAGTCCTGTGCAGCGACACTAGCGACATTGGTGTAGTGTGTTGGCAACAGAACGACAGGTGGCAACGATGGAGCTGACGGAAGCCATTTGTTACGACAGTTGGCTGACGTGTCAGGCTTCAATGTTTTGGTTGGCCGGTTCGTCAGACGGTCGGGCGGACAAACGGACAAATGGGTGACCCAGGGAGCTCCTGCCCCCCAGAAGGGGAGGCTCCGCCAATAAAAGGGACATTGGCAAATAAAACAAGGGACATCCATATCAAAAAAAGGTGCATCCACATTCAAAACAAGGGACATCAAAACTCTGAAAAAAGTGACATGAAAACAGAAAAAAGGGACATCCACATATTAAACAAGGGACATATAAAACAACAACATCGACACATCAAACAAGGGATATCAACATATAAAGCAAGGGACATTGACACATTAAACAAGGGACATCAACATATAAAAGAGGGGACATATAAAACAACAACAGCGACACATTAAACAAGGAACATATAAAACAACAACATCGACACATTAAACCAGGGACATCAACCTATTAAACAAGGAACATCCACACATCGAACAAGGAGTATTGACATATAAAACAACAACATCGACACATTAAACCAGGGACATCAACCTATTAAACAAGGAACATCCACACATCGAACAAGGAACATTGACATATAAAACAACAACATCGACACATTAAACAACAACATCGACATATCAAACAACAACATCGACATATCAAACAATAACATCGACACATTAAACAACAACATCGACATATAAAACAACAACATCGACACATTAAACAACAACATCGACACATTAAACAACAACATCGACATATAAAACAACAACATCGACACATTAAACAACAACATCGACATATCAAACAACAACATTGACACATTAAACAACAACATCGACACATTAAACAACAACATCGACACATTAAACAACACCATCGACACATTAAACAAGGGACATCGACATATAAAACAACAACATCGACACATTAAACAAGGGACATCGACATTCAAAATAAGAGGCATACCTGAGGTTGACAGCTTTCCTGTCCTTGTGCGCAATTTCCAAGTGAGGCTGAAACAAGCTGGCCGAGTCAGCATCTTTTCCAAACAGAGCGGACATGTTAAACCTCGCCCTGCGATGTAATCATGTAATTATGTTAAACCTTGCCTTGTGATATAATAATGTAATGATGTTAACCTCGCCTTGCAATGTCATAATATAATCATGCAATAATATAATAATGTTAAGCTCGCCCTGCAATGTATTTAATGTAATAATGTTATGTAATAATGTTATAAAATATCATGTAATCATATATCTCCATAATTGCCTACGTCCAAAAACGCCCTAAGATGGTACAAGATTATGGTACAGAGCCGTACAGGCCCCAAAATGCTTGGAATCGAATTCTGTCTGGCCACCTTTCACGCAATTATGTCAGCTACGCGCACATGTATTTCCGGTCCGCCTTCACATGCGGTCGTGAGCAGCTTTGCACAGAAGGCCGTTGGTAGTACAGCAGATGTGCGATAAATTGTGGTACAAATCCAGATCGCGCCAGACACGAGGCCGCGCGAGCTATTCCGAATCATGTTACCGCGGGACGAAAGGCTTATCAAACCCCTACCGCAAGGTCGGAGGCTGCGCTTCAGCCTTGGCCTCGGAATTCACTGAGATATCAGTACAACTCGAAAATTCACCTGATCACCTCCCAATCCTACCTCCCAACTTTTTCACTTCCTTTCCCAAATCAAAAACTAACTTCAGATGTGTATGTTTGAAACAAAGTTGAAATAAGTTGTATTTTGAATATATTTTGAAAATGAATTTGAATTTTGACGTTTCAAAAAAACAAAAAGTTAGTCTTCGTGCAACGAAGCAAAGCTAAGACCCAAAATGAAACAATTCAGCTTGTGCACCGTTGAACCACACTTAGGGCACCCACAATATGTAAATCAGTATTTTTGGGGTCCATATTCACCCGTACTGCCCATATACTGCCACCCAAAACCTGATGTAACAATTACTTATGAGGAAAGATGTGCACAATAGGGCTACCTACTTTTATTTTACGAAAACTTGTTTTTGATAGTGATAGGCTCCGTTCCACTTCTACGAAAAATCCGTACCGACTTAGGGAGCCCCATAGTGAAACGAATCCAGTGTTTTTAATTTCAGATTTCTGTAGTCCAGGTTGAGTAGCTACTTGGGCTACTCAACACTAATTTCAGGAAAATTTCCTAGCCATAGCATGGCGGAGCGCGAAGCAAGGAGCCTGGGGGGGTCGGGAGGCGCGTCCCAATATCGGGGGGTCTGGGGGGTGACGCATTCGACGGAATGGCGACGCGTAGTCGAAAACAGAAACACTGAACAAATCACATGTTTTGCTTTGCCTGCTTCCCACAAATAATAATAATAATAATAATAATAATAATAATAATAATGATGATGATAATAATAATAATAAAAATAATAATAATAATGATAGTAATGATGATAATAATAATAATAATAATAGTAATAATAATAGTAGTAATAATAATAATAATAATGATAATAATAATAATAATGATGATGATAGTAATGATAGTAATGATAGTAATGATGATAATAATAATAATAATAATAATAATAATAATAATAATAATAATAATGATAGTAATGATAATTATAATAATAATAATAATAATGATAATAATGAAAGTAATGATAATAAAAAAAAATAAAAAAATGATAGTAATGATAGTAATGATGATAATAATAATAATAATAATAATAATAATGATGCTGATGACAATAATAATAATAATGATAATAATAATAATAATGATAGTAATGATAAAAAAAAAAAAAAGTCATGATAATAATGATAGTAATAATAATAATAATAATAATAATAATAATAACAATAATGATAGTAATGATAGTAATGATAGTAATGATGATAATACTAATACTTATACTAATAATAATACTAATAATAATCTGTACTCACTCTTGGACAAGGTCTCCAATGGCACCCTGGGGGGTGGGGAACTTTTTCTGACTGCAAGCACAATGTGTCAGTGACTCGTCAGTATGTGTGTATGTTGCATTCTCGTCAGTATGTATGTGTGTTGCATTATCGTCAGTATGTGTGTGTGTTGCAGTCCAGGAGTGTGTGTATGTTGCATTCTCGTCAGTATGTGTGTGTGAAGCAGTCCAGGAGTGTGTGTATGTTGCATTCTTGTCAGTATGTGTGTTTGTTGCATTATTGTCAGTATGTGTGTATGTTGTAGCCCAGGGGTAGCCTACTAGGCTTAAGGGACTTGCCCAACCTTGGATACTCAAAAACTTGTATAGATTAACAAGAGGAGCAGATTTAATATACCACAAGTGACGGACATGAATGATGAACTTGTCAGTGTGGGGGATCAAGGGGGGTTTGTGTGTTGTGGGGGATTTTGTGTGCTGCATGTTGTGTGTGGTGTTTTGTGTGCTGTGAGGGATGTTGTGTGTTGTGTGTTGTGGGGTACCAATGGGGGGTTGTGTGCGGTGGTGTATTTTGTGGACTGCATGTTGTGTGTTATGCATTGTGTGTTGCGCGTTGTGTGTTGTGTGTTGTGGGGGATGTTGCGCGTTGTGTGTTGTGTGGTGAGGGGGATCAATGGGGGGTTGAATGTTGTGGGGGAAGTTGTGCATTGTGCGTTGTGTGTTGTTTGTTGTTAAGCTATTGGTTATTGGTGTGGTGTGTGTTGTTTATTGTTAAGCTATTGGGTGGTAGGGTGTAAGAGATTGTGTGGTGTGTGGTGTGGGGCGGTAGGGAGGGTGGTAGGGTGTAAGAGATTGTGTGGTGTGTGGTGTGGGGCGGT
>JACBWV010000610.1:61838044-61860771 GCA_013435795.1 Chlamydomonas sp. ICE-L
CCTCTAACTGGGTAGTCTTGGAGTTGTATTATTCATGGACTTCGCATGCTACTCGAATTTGTGGCGTTAAAAATCGCGTAGGTTGCGAAGTCCATGACTACTCCATCTCCAGGACTACCCAGGTCTCAAGAGGGTGAGGGCTCAACTACTCCAACCAACCGCCATCGTTCGATCCAAGCGGTTGGATCCTTGGTTCGATCCGACACTTTCTGCCTTTAGACTGCTCACAACTCCCAGCACCCCATTGGACGTGCCGTCCCCACTCCATCTCTTATTATATTCCTCTCTCCCACGCTCCCTCTATTCGCCTATTTATTTCTCGCTAGCTTGCTTCCATTCTTCCTCGCTTCCCTCCCTACTGCCCTCTTCCTCTCTTCCTATTCCCTCCCTACTGCCCTTCCTACTCCCTACTCAATGATCACTTCCACCTTCTGAAGCTTCTAATGGAGTCATCCAAGGACCAGCATACATCTCACATATTCCTGATTCACTGACTCTGTCCACTTCTATCAATTATTAACATGCCAAAGAGTCTGTGATTACTTTACTCCACTAGCTACAGTTGTTGATCACAGCAGACAAACCCTCAGTTTCTGAACACACCATCCAGAACCAAATCCGCTGTACCTCCCCCAAGCCACAGTTTGTACCCACACCAGCTAAAATCTCCGTACATCCCAGCCACAGTGTCTGTACTTACTACCCAAAGCAACAGTCTGTACGCTCGCTAGCCACAGTTACTACACCCCTCAGCCAAAGCCAACCTTCCTCCCACTCTTCATCCGCCACCATGGGAGGTGCATGTGCAATCAGACAGCTATGTCTAGGCTTTGCTTACCTCCTGGTGCTGTCACTAAGTGGGGTGACAGCTTTGGGAGAGGAGGGCAAGGGAGTGGCACAGCCCTCCCTCCCCCATGCCCCTGCTCTGGACCCCCTCGGGAGAGTCCTTCTTGAAGACTCAAAGGAAAAAAGTTCAAGTACGGCTCCCTCCCCCCCAGAACCAAATTTCAAGGATTGCACTCGTAGGGAGGGACACAAAAAATCCGAGGTGGGTGCTGAGGAAAGGGTGGCGGAGGTGTATGGAGGTGTAGGTTAACGATCTGGCGGCAGCCAGCGATTGTGTAGCAAGTGAAGGTGTGTGTGTGGGGGTTGGGCTGAGGGATTGGGTGTGGGTGCTGGGTAGGGTGTGGGTGTGGGTGGGTGTATGGGTGTGGTTGTGGATGGGTGTGTGGGGTATGAAGGCTAACATATATAGAACATGCGAGGACAAACATGTATGATCAACATCACAATGCTGTGCACAGTTTTTTTATTTTTGACTGCGCGTTGCAGCTTTTCAAGCAAGCTGAAATAAAGCGAAGGCACCAGTGAGTTGGCACAATTAGCTGTCCAGCACTGCGACATAGTTGAGCTACAACAACTGGCTGGCTCGTAGAGGTACTGTTGGGCGATATTGATATGTTCTGCAGGGGTTCCTAATATTAATAAATAAATACGATACTGCTTTGTTCTGAAGGGTTCCTATTTTAAATAAATAAATAAATAAATACGGCACTGGTATGTTCAGGAGGGGTTTATATTTGAAATACACAAATAAATATGATATGTATATGTTCTGGAGGGGTTCCTATTTTACATAAACAAATAAATACGATCCTCATAAGTTCTGGAGGGGTTCCTATTATTCATAAATAAACAAATACGATATTGCTATGTCCTGGAGGGGTTCCTATTTTAAATAAATAAATAAGATATTTCTATTTTTTTGAGGGGGTCCTATTTTATATAAATAAACAAATACAGTATTTATACGTTCTGGAGGGGTTCCTATTTTAGATAAACAAATAAATAAATACCATATTGCATGTTCTGAAGGGGTTCCCTTTATAAATAAATAAATAAATACTACGTTGCTATGTTCTGGAGGGGTTCCTATTCTAAATATACAAATAAATACAAAACTGCTATGTTCCGGAGGGGTTCCTATTTTAAATGGACAAATAAATACGAAATTTATATGGCCTGGAGGGTTTCCTAGTGTTTGTAGATAAATAAAACACCTTAATACGAGGAGTAAGGTTGTGGGGGGCGGCCGGTTTGCTTGCACTGGGGCCAACCACCGTTCCTCTTTTACGATTTGTTATCTCATTTGCAACAAACTGTTTACAGGCAGAGACGGTTAAATATACAGAGCGAGTGAACTGATTATATTTCTATGTTGTTGAAAGATGGATGCTATTTCCAAACCATGATTGACAAGGGAACGGAGTGATTTGATGATGATGATGATGATGATGATGATGATAATAATGATGGTGATCATGACAACCACAACAACGACGACAATGATGATAATGATGATGATGATGATGGCAACGACAACGACGATGATGGTGATGATGATGATGATGATGATGATGATGATGATGATGATGATGATGATGATGATGGCATTTGTACTGGTGCCGTGCTGGACTCCAAATGTCCCCGAGGCCTGACGGTTTAAAGGGGGACTTATGAACAGCACGAAACATTTATCTGTCAAAGTTTATACCGGTAGTGATTGCTTTTCCAGTGGGTCGAGTACATAAATCTGCACAGAGCCATGATCGAAGCATGCCAAGGGAACATCATACCCTCAGAGCCTTTTTTCCGCTATGCATAGCGATCGCTAGTTTTTACCTCGTTTTGACGAAATTGTCGCTATACAAATGTAAAAAACAAAGTTTTATTTTGCCCCAGATGGCTCTTAGAAGCAATAAAAGGCTGTAAAAGCTATAAGAAGCACTATTACACTGTCCCTGAAGGAGGCCTTAACCCAAAAAGCTAGAAAAACCCACTCAGATTTGAAAAACAAAACTGCATACCCTACAACAGCTTGCACCCTGTCCAGGTTGTTAAACAGATGTCCAGGGTGCCAAGCATTCTGTACAGGTTGTTAACAACAGGTGTTCAGGGTGTTCACTCTATTCCTACCATTGACTCCATCCCACACCAAATATACAGGCACGGTACTACAAAGACCCCTTGTCCTAGGACCCCCTTGTCTCACTCCATTCCTTCCATTGACTCCATGCCATGCCACATCTACAGGCACTGTACTACAGATACCCCTTGTCTCACTCCATTGCTTCCATTGACTCCATCCCACGTCACATCTACAGGCACGCTACGACAGAGACCCCTTGTCCTGGGACCCCTTATTTCACTCCATTATTCCATTGACTCCATCTCACGCCACATCTACAGGCACGGTACTACAGGGATGTACATGTGAATGCTGGCAGTCTGCACAAGTCTATGTACCTTGCTTACGACATACACGTCAACCATGCGGTACGTCTCAAGATTTGTATGTTCGGTGTAAACGTTAACATATGTTGGGTTTTAATGTTAACATGTCAATGTACATAACTTACGACATATATGTCAACCATGCGGTTCGTCTGGGGATGCGTATGTTGGATGCTATTGTGAACATGTCAATCAGGGAAACATGTCAACCATGCGGTAAGTCTGTGTATTCGTATGTTGGGTGTTATTGTCAACATTTCAATCAGGTAAACATGTCAACCATGGGGTATGTCTGTGGATTTGTATGTTGGGTGTGTTAATGTCAACATGTCAATCAGGTAAACATGTCAACCATGCGGTATGTCTGTGGATTTGTCTGTTGGGTGTGTTAATGTCAACATGTCAATCAGGTAAACATGTCAACCATGCGGTATGTCTGTGGATTTGTATGTTGGGTGTGTTAATGTCATCATGTCAGTGTACATCACCTATGACATACATGTCAGCTACGTACGTCTGGAGATTCTCTATTGCAAGTGCAGATGTATCGATTCGTATGTTGGTGTTAATGTTAGCATGTAAACCATGCGGTACGCCTGGGGATATATGTTGTGTATTCATGTGATCATGCCAATGTCCGTCTGGGGATTCATATGTTGTGTATTCATGTGATCATGCCAATGTCCGTCTGGGGATTTGTGTGTTGGGTGTAAATGTGACTATGCCAATGTCCGTCTGGGGATTTGTGGTGTTGTGTATTCATGTTGAATCATGCCAATGTTCCGTCTGGGGATTTGTGTGTTGTGTATTCATGTGATCATGGGCCAATGTCCGTTCTGGGGATTTGGTGTGTTGTGTATTCATGTGATCATGCCAATGGTCCGTATAGGATTTGGGTGCGTTGTGTATTAAAATTGACCATGCACTGGCCTTCTGGGGATTTGTGTGGTGTGTATTCATGTGCTCATGCCAATGTCGCGTCTGCTTTGATTTGTGTGTTGTGTATTCATGTGACCATACCAATGTCCGTCTGGGGATTTGTGTGTTGTGTATTCATGTGATCATGCCAATGTCCATCTGGGAATTTGTGTGTTGGGTATTAATGTGATCATGCCAATGTCCGTTTCTGGGGGATGTGGTGTGTTGTGGTATTAATGTGACCCATGCCAATGGCCGGTCTGGGATTTGGTGTCCGTCCTTGGGGAAGCTTGTGCGTTTTGGTGTAACATGTCGACCATGCCAATGTCCGTCTGGGGATTTGGTGTGTTTGGTTCGTTACATGCTTTAACCATGGCCAATGTCCGTCTGGGGATTGGGTGTGTTGGGTGGAAATTTAGCCAGCGCTCATGTCCGTCTGGGGATTTGTGTGTTGAGTGTAAATGTGACCATGCCAATGTCCGTCTGGGGATTTGTGTGTTGTGGATTCTCGTTGATCATGGTGCCAAGGTCTCCGTGGGGATTTGTGTGTTATGTATTCATGATCATCGCCAATGTCCGTGCTGGGGATTTTGTGTGTGTGTAATCAAGTGATTCATGCCATGTGCCGCCGGTGGATTGTGTTTTGGCGTCCTCTCACGGTTGATCATGCCCAATGGTCGGCTGGTGATTTGTGTGTTGTGTATTAATGTTGACCACGCTAATGTCCGGTTCTCGTGGATTGTGGGTTGTGTATTCTAGGTGTCATCGCCAATGTTCCCTTTGGGGATGTTGTGTTGTATATTCATTTGATATCCAATGTCTGGTCTGGGGATTTTGTTGCTGTTGGTATTCATGTGTATCAATTCCAAGTCCCGTCTGGGCTTTGTGTGTTGTGGTTCGTAATTGTGGCCCATGCCAATGTTCGCGTCTGGGATTTGTGTGTTGTGTATTCATGTGACCATGCCAATGTCCGTCTGGGGATTTGTGTGTTAGGTGTAAATGTGACCATGCCAATGTCCGTCTGGGGATTTGTCTGTTGGGTATTCATGTGACCATGCCAATGTCCGTCTGGGGATTTGTGTGATGGGTGTAAATATGACCATGCCAATGTCTGTCTGGGGATTTGTGTGTTGGGTGTAAATATGACCATGCCAATGTCTGTCTGGGGATTTGTGTGTTGGGTGTAAATGTGACCATGCCAATGTCCGTCTGGGGATTTGTGTGTTGGGTGTAAATGTGACCATGCCAATGTCCGTTTGGGGATTTGTGTGTTGAGTGCATATTGTGAACATGCGATGCTCCGTCTGGTATATTGTGTGTTTGTTGTATTCATGTGATTCTTCATGCCAACGGTCCGTCTGAGGTTTTTGTGTTGTTTTTGTGTAATTCATGTTATCATTCACCAGGTCCGTTCTGTGATTTGGTTTGGGTATCATTTGGTGATTCATTGCCAAGGTCTCTGTCGGTGTATTGTTGTGTGGTGTATTCTGTAGCAGGCAGCCATGTCCGGACGGGGGCAATTTGGGTGTTGCGGATGTAAAAAGTGTGGCCTATTCCAATGTCCGCTGGGGGAGTGGTGTGTTGTGGGTGTAAAATGTGGCCATGCCAATGTCCGTACCTGTGGGATTTGTGTGTTGGGTGTAAAAACTGTGACCATGGCAATGTTCCGTCTGGGATTTGTGTGGTTGTGTAAATGTTGACAATTGCCATGTCCGTCTGGGGATTTGTGTGTTGGTGGGTAACTTGTGACCATGCCAATGTCCGTCCGTGGGGATTTGTTGTTTGGGTGTCAAGGTGACCATAGTCCAATGTCCGTCTGGGGATTTGGTGTGTTGATGTAACTGTTGACCATGCCAATGTCCGTCTGGACGGATTTTGTGTTGTTGTGTATTTCAGTGATCATGCCAATGTCCGGTCTGGGAGATTTGTTGTGTGTTGTGTATCATGTGTAGCTCCTGCAATTGTCCGTCTGGGGATTTGCTGTGTGAGCGTATTGCATGTCATCAGGCCAATGTCCGTCTGGGGATTCTTGGTGTTTCTGGTGGTACAATGTGGACCATGCCAATGTCCGTCTGGGGATTTGTGTGTTGTGTATTCATGTGACCATGCCAATGTCCGTCTGGGGATTTGGTGTGTTGTTGTCCACTCATGTGTCGAGCCACTTCCTCTGGAATTTTGTGTGTTGGGTGTAAATGTGACCATGCCAATGTCCGTCTGGGGATTTGTTGTTAGGTTGTAATGTGACCATGCATATGTTCCCGGCTGGGGATTTGTCCTGTTGGGATCATACACTGTGACCATGCCAATGTCCGTCTGGGGATTTGTGTGTTGGGTGTAAATATGACCATGCCAATGTTCTGTCCTGGGGATTTGTGTGGTTGGTGTAAATAGGACGCATAACGCCATGTCTGTCTGGGGATTTGTGGTGTTGGGTGTAAATTGTGACCATTGCCAATGTCCTCTGGGATTTAGATGGTGTTGGGTGTAAATGTGACCATGCCAATGTCCGTCTGGGGATTTGTGTGTTGAGTGTAAATGTGACCATGCCAATGTCCGTCTGGGGATTTGTGTGTTGTGTATTCATGTGATCATGCCAATGTCCGTCTGGGGATTTGTGTGTTGTGTATTCATGTGATCATGCCAATGTCCGTCTGGGGATTTGTGTGTTGGGTATTCATGTGATCATGCCAATGTCCGTCTGGGGATTTGTGTGTTGTGTATTCATGTGATCATGCCAATGTCCGTCTGGGGATTTGTGTGTTGGGTGTAAATGTGGCCATGCCAATGTCCGTCTGGGGATTTGTGTGTTGGGTGTAAATGTGGCCATGCCAATGTCCGTCTGGGGATTTGTGTGTTGGGTGTAAATGTGACCATGCCAATGTCCGTCTGGGGATTTGTGTGTTGGGTGTAAATGTGACCATGCCAATGTCCGTCTGGGGATTTGTGTTTTTGGGTGTAAATGTGACCATGCAGCCAATTTCCGTCATGGGGATTTGTGGTGTTGGGTGTAAATGTGACCATGGTGGCCTAAGGTCCGTTCTGGGGATTTTGTGTGTTTGGGTGTAAATGTGGACCATGCCAATGTCCCCGTCGGGGATTTGTGTGTTGTGTAGTCATTGTATCATGCGCAATGTTCACCTTCGGGGAAGTGTGTGTTGTGTATTCATCTGATTCATGCCAATGGTCCCGTCTGGGGATTTGTGTGTGGGTAAATTTCAGGTTGCTGCCAATGTCCGTCTGGGGATTTGGTGTTGGGGTGTACAAGTTGTACCATGCCAATTGTCCGTCTGGGGATTTGTGTGGGTGTGTACTTCAGGTGACAATGTCCAATGTCCTTCTGGGAGTTGTGTGTTGTGTATAAGTCACATGTCGATTATGGCCAAGTCCGCTGGAGTTTGTGTTGTTGGGTGTAAATCGTGATCCTGCCAAGTCCTCTGGGGATTTGTGTGTTGTGTTGCAAATGTGACCATGCCCAATGTCCTTCTGGGATTTTGCTCTTGTTGTTGTATTCATGTGATCATGCCAATGTCCGTCGTGGGGAGTTGTGTTTTTGGTGTAAATGCTTATCAGCCAATTTTCCTTCGGGAGATTTGTGTGTTTGGGTGTAATGTTGACCCTGCCATGTCCGTCTGGGGATTTGTGTGGTTGGGTGTAATTGTTACCTTCAATTGTCCCGTTCTGGGGATTTGTGTGTTTGTTGTATTCAGTAGATCATTAACCAATTCTCTCTGGGATTTTGTTGTGTTTTGTTTCTGCTGATCATGCCAATTCCCGTCTGGAATTGTGTGTGGTGTGTATTCATGTGACCATGCCAATGTCCGTCTGGGGATTTGTGTGTTGTGTATTCATGTGATCATGCCAATGTCCGTCTGGGGATTTGTGTGTTGGGTGTAAATGTGACCATGCCAATGTCCGTCTGGGGATTTGTGTGTTGGGTGTAAATGCTGACCCCTATGCCAATGTCTCCTCGGGGGATTTGTGTCTTGTTGGGTTAAATGTGGTGCCATTCCAATTGTCGTCTGGGGATTTGTGTGTTGGGTGGTCAATGTGTCACCATGCCAATGTCCGGCGGGCATTTGGGTTGTTGGGTGTAAATGTGACCACTTTCTTCCGATGTCCGCACTGGGATTTTGGTGTGTTTGGGTGTACATATACCATGCCAATGTCCGTCGGGATTTGCGTGTTGGGTGTAAATGTGACCCATTTGCGTTGGGTGCCATGTCCGGTCTTGGGATTTTGGCGTGAAATGTGTGGGAGTGTAAATGTTGACCGATCGATTAGCCAATGTCCGTGTCACCTGGGGTATTTGTTGTATGTGTATTCATGTGATCATGCCAATGTCCGTTCTGGGGATTGTGTGTTGGTGGTGGTATCAGGGTGTCTATGTCTTGCTACAATGTTCTGTCCGTCGGTGCGGATTTGGAGTGTTTGGTATTCATGTTATCTTCCAATGTCCGTCTGGGGGATTGTGTGTTTGTTGTGGGGAAATGGTTGTACCATGTGGCAATGGTCCGTCTGGGGATTTTGGTGCAGTGTGGGTGTAAGTGTGACCAAATGATCCATGTCCTGTGCTAGGTGATTTGTGCCTGTTGTGTTCATGTGAATCATTGTGAAATGGGGATCGCCACATCTCCGTACTATGGGGATTTTGTTGGTGGTTGGCTGTAGTTCCTGTGATCATGACCCGCCAATGAGTCCGTCTGGGGATTTGTGTGTTGTGTAGTTCATGTGACATCAGAATCGCTGCCGCTACGTGGGGATTTGTTTGTTTTTTCGGTATTCCTGATGACATGCCACTGTCCGTACTGGGATTTAGGTGTGGGTGTTGTTGTGTATGCCTCATCATCGTGTGATCATATGCCAATGTCGCCGTCTGGGGATTTTGTGTGGTCTGTGTAATACCATGTTGATCATGCCAATGTCCGTCTGGGGATTTGTGTGTTTGGGTTCAAAATGATGTGGATCAGCGCCATGTTGGCGCCTGGGGGGCACCTATGACATACATGCCAGCTACATACATCAGGATATTTTCTGTTGCCAGTACAGGTACACGGACTCGTATGTTGGGTGTTTATTTTAATGTTTACAAGTTGGTGTGCATTGCTTATGACGCATCATGTTAATGTTACACATGTGAGGGCTACAGTCAACGTCCTCACATGTCGACGCAAGTGACCCCTGCCAATGGTTCAGGTGACACGGTACTATATCGGCACGTCTGATCCCGTAAGAATCCAGCGGTACCAATTGTGACGAACTTCAGTTTCTGGGGATGCTAAGGAATTTGGAATCGTCAATGTACCTCACCTATGGCACACATGTCAGCTATGCAGTACGTCTATGTCATGTACACAGTATATCTCCGGCACAGCTGATGCACGTACAGATACAGCGATACTTATGATGTTGGGGGTGTAATGTTGACACGTCAATGTACCTCACCTATGGCATACATGTCAGCCAAGCAGTACATCTACGTCAGATACACGATATGTCTCGGGCAGGGCGGGTACAAGTACAGATACGACGGTACGTATGTTGGCTGTTAATGTGCCAAATAAACAAATAAATAGTACGCCTTATTACTGGGCGTGAGATTGAGGGAGCCAGCCTGTTTGCTTGCAGTGAGGCCAACCCACCAGGTTCGGCTTAAACAATCTCGTCATCATGTGGGTTCTCTTAATTATCTTTGAAGGTTCTCCGTCAATGGCTGCCGTAAGTCATGTTCTCTTTGTGTTGTCTTTCTTAGCTGAGTGCCTCCGGCCCATCCACCTAGTGATGGGCTCCCACTCCTCCCCGGTTGTTTGAACGCCTAATCAAAGATCATGGGATAGGTGAGTGTGTGCATAAAAGATTCAGTCGGCTCTTAATGATATACATCTCAATATAGACAGGATTAGGTGAGTCCGTGCATAAGGGCAGCTCTAAGTTAAATAAATATACGCCCTTAATTACAAGCGTGGAGGGTTGAATTAGGGGACCAGCCTTAGTTTTCGCCTGTGCATCTGTGGGGCCAACCACAAAGCTCCCCAAAAAGACAAAACCCACATGGCAATAAATACACAAAAGGACACCCTCTATTAGCTAGTGCTAGTGTGTTGAGGGGGCCAGCTCATTTTCTTGCACTTAGCACTCACCGTACGTTTCTTGCAATCAAATGGTTTGATATACTTGATTTATCGTACACTTGGTATGCGCATAAACACTAACAACATATTAGCAATCTACTCCCTTAGGGAATCCGCCGCAACCACGTAGACAAACTCATCTCTAGCTGCAAACCAAATCGCCTCTCCTTCTAGTCATTCTTCCTCACGTCGTATGAAGGAGCCCCTACTGCCTGGAGGGTGACACTTACTGTATCTGTCATGGTGACTTGTTTCCCCCAGCTAAGGCCGTACGGGAGGGTCCCCTTAACACCATGTCCCTCCAGGCGTTATCTTTTAGCTTTTCTTTTCTGCTGCTGAGCAACGCCCTCTAGCAGATCTCCAGACCGTCGTTTTTCAAATATATATATAGCCAAATCAAATTTAATATAAATGTCCCTTGATCAACCACAAGCTATGTTTGTCATATATATAATATATATATCATATACTATATATATATAATATATATATACCTATATATAGATACGATAACATTATATATAACTAATAGCCAAATCATGTAATATAGTCGCTCTCCTTTGAATCGACACATCTCTTGTTGTATATATAAGTATAGTATATATATATATATATATATATTATAATATATATATATATATTGTTTATATACATATAATAGCCAAATCACAATGTCAGTATAGTGTCCCTTGAATCAACACAAGCTATTGTTGTATAGGGGCAGTTCAGCCTCTACTTCAGAGGGTTGGGCAGTTTAGGGTTTAGTGGTTTAGAGTTTGATTAGACGGTATTAGTTTTTGTCCCACCCACTCTCCTACCTACCACCCACCCACTCACAACGGGGCCACTCCACCCCACCACCCACTCACACCCTATCGCCCCACGCCCACACCACCCACTCTCCTGCTGCAGTAATCTGAGGCACCTCCCACTCAACACTCCTCCAACCCCTCCCACGTACCCACAGCACCCACCCTACCACCCCACCCACCCACGTCACCTCACTCCCCACCCTACCCGGAACCCTAACCACACACCCCCCCCCCCCACCCGCTACCACCTTCACCCCCACCCTAAAACCACCCACCCCGCAGTCGCGTGCGCCCATACCCCCTAAACCACCCCTACCGGACCCACCCCGTCACCCACCCTACCACCCTACACCCACCCACTCAATCCCACTCACCAACTCGTCCACCCACCCCACCGCACAAACACCACCACTACTAATACACCACGCCACCTACTCCACCCACTGACCACCCTACCACCCACCCACTCACATACACTTACCCACTCCTAGACCACCGGCCTACCACCCCCCTACTTCACACACTCACCACCTTATCACCCAGCTACCCCCCTCAACGGCCACCCACTCCCCCCCCAGAAGCAGGCCACCCCTCTCCTACTTGCAGATATCAATGGTACCTACGCACTCACCCCATCCGACCCATGCTACCCTGCACCCCTACCACCCACCTGCATTTCCCACCCATTCCCTCCCTCCCACCCATTCACCGTCCCTACGGTTCCATGCCATATGCCATTCCCCCGCCCGACAATCCACACACACTTCCACACCTCAATCCAACCCACCCCCCCATGCCCACCTTGCCCCCCTCATCCTTCACAGCCCACCTCTCACCCCCCACCATCCACACAACCCCCCCACCCACACATCCACACATTTCCACACATCAACCCACCCCCCCACCACTTCCACCATCCACCCACCCACCAACTCTCACCATTCGTACACAAAGCCACACCATATCACTTACACCCACCCATCCACACAACCCACACCTCCACACACACACCGCACCATCCAGCACGCACAACCCAACCCCACCCACCCTCAGCATCTCACGCGTGTGTGTACCATCTCAGTCACATCCTCCACCTGCAACCCAGCTCCCACCACCCCTCCTCCCATCCACCCACCCACCCACCCATCCACGCCACCCACCCACCCGACTCCGCATCCACCCATCCACACACCCATCCATCCAGCCCATCCACACACCCATCCTCACCAGCTCATCCATCCAACGCCACTCCACCCAATCGGCAGCCCACCCGACTCACACCTCACCCATTCACCCACTCCCCACGGTGCGACCCACCCACTCACGCCACCCACCCCCCCCTCTCCTACGATTGCTATATCAATGGTTACCTCGACTCACCCTCCACCCCTGGCACCGCACCCTACCACCCACCCATCCACCCACCCACCATCTCACCCACCCATCCCCCCGCCTCCACGCTCCACCCACCCCCCATCCCTCCATCCACACCCACCCACCTACCATCCACCCACCCTTCCGCCCATCCACCCACCCATCCCCCCGCCCAAACCCATCCACCTCACCCCATCACCCATCCACTCCACCCATCTACCCCCCATCCACCCATTGTCCACCCCCCAATCCACCCACCCATCCACCCTTGCCACCCCCCCATCCACCCCCCACCCATCTCACACACCCATCCACCCATCCACAGCGCACTCCGATCCCACTATCCCACCCCATCCACACACTCGAACCCATCCACACACCCCTCCACCCATCCCCACACACCCATCCACTCATCCACCACCCATCCAGCCACCCATGCCACTCCATCCGCGTCTACACACCCCCCCATCCACCCTCTCCACCCACCAACACATGTCTACACACCCCAATCTCCTACTTTCAGATTCCTGAGCGTACTCTTTGCTACTCCCGACCATCCACCGCATAACAACCCACTCTCCTCAGCACCACCCCATTCACCCCTAAAAGCCTGACCCACCCATTCCCCATATCACCCACCCACCCACCCACCCACTCTCCTGCTTTCAGATATCTGAGGGTCCTTACGCACAGTCCTCAAGGCTTGCATACTTGCTGGCACCACGCAACCCAACCCCCCCCACCACCCTACCAATACCGCACCCACCCACCCACCCGCCCATCCACCTAGCGCCACCCACCACCCCTCCTCCACCCTACCCCTACCAGCCCCACCCCCACCCACCCTCCACCCTACCCACCCACTCTCACCCACCCATCCACCCTACCGTACCAAACCCACCCACCCTACGACCGCCATACACTCATCACCCACGCTCTTACTGAGTTATCTAAGGGTACTCTACTCACTCATCCGATCCCAACCCTTACACCCACCCACTTCACTCTGCTCAACTCGCTCTCTTGCTTTTACCACTCTACCCACCACCACACTATACACGCTTCTCCCCTATCCTCCTATCCAGCCGTAAACCCCCCACCGCACTTCTCTCCCCACTCACCCTCCATCCCCCACCCACTCACTTCCCTCCTTCCCTCACCCATCACCATCCTATCCACCCACTCACAACCTCCCATCTCCACTTCACGCCACCGCACGGGTCCCACATCCTCACCTCTCACCCACTCCCCACCCACTCACCCACCCCCTACTCCATCATACTTGCCCCATTCACACCCCTCCACACCGCCACCTATTCTCCTACTGTCGCCCATCACCCCCTCACCCCACCCACTGTCACCCCAAACCCCCCACCTATTTCTCTACTGTGCCCCTCAACCACCAACCTCACCCACGCACTCACCCACACCACCCTATTCTCCTACTTGCCATCAACCCCAGCTCAGCCACCCCTATTCTCCTACTTGCCCATCAACCCACTCACCCCCCAAAGCCCCCACCCCCCCACCCACCCACCCACTCACCATCCACCCTACCACTGATCCACCCACCCACTCTCCTGCTTGGCAGATATCGATTTGAGGTACCGCTATCGCACGAGTCTTCTATGCTTGCCACTCACCCAATGCACAACAAAATCACTTCTTTTCTGTAGTTTTGCACCCCCCACTCCTACCTTCCCCCCAACCTCCACCCAACCATCCACATCAAACCCATCCAACACCACCCACAACTCTCCCAACCGCTCCTGCTTTGCAGATATTGAGGTACCTAGCACAAGTTCTTAATTGCTTTCGCACCTCGACCATTCACATTTCATCACTTATCACTCCAATCAACACTCCCACCCACCCACCCACCCACCCCGCGCAAACCATCCACCGCATCAACATTCCCAACTATCTCACCATCCACCCATTTCCACCCACCGCAACTCGCCTGTTGCGATATCTGAGGGTACCTCCCGAGTCTTCAATGCTTGGGACTCTTTCAGACTAACATGCCCTGCGTGGTGAAAACGCCATGATATACCGGCCGACACTATTTCTTCTGGAGGTGGTGAAATAGATGCAGACTCAGATCTTGACAGTGGTCACTGCCCTTCTAGCTAGCACCCGCTGCAGGTCGCTAGTTTTTCTTGTGCGAGTCGACTCTCGCCAGTTCGTCGTACTCAGCACTGGCGACGCATGGTCGGAACCTAAAGCTAGTCAGAAATGCCCCCCCAATCCCCACCCCCCACCCCAGCGCCCCACCCCACCTCCGACCATTATGCCTCCACGATTCACTGCCTGCCTCTCCCTCTGCCTGCCCACCTCATACACACCTCAACTCCTCTCTTCCCTCCCCCACACCACGTTCCCCCCAATCCCAACCCACCCCTACCGGATCTGCAAGGTGGGCCCCTACGCCAATCCTTTGAGAGCTAAACTACCGATACTGACCATCCATAACGTTCCCTCCCCCCCGCCCTGCCCCCCTCTCCCCCATTCCCACACACAAATGCCCCCCCCCCCCCCCCCCACCCCTGCACCAGTCCAGCTCCACCCCCTCAATCAATTATGGAACGACACCCACACACACCACATGCCTCACCCACTTCTGCCCTCCTCCACCCCACCCCATCCTGTTGCCGGTCCCTTGCCCTCATCCCATCTCGTACAGATCTGCAAGTGGACCGACAACATCATATACAGAGCTAACGAATACTCATTCCCAAACCCTCCACTCCCACGGCCTCCCTTCGCCTGCCAGCCCACACACACCTACCAATGACTCACCCCCTTCCTCCACCCCCCACCCCCTCACCTCATCCCCCCTCCTCTCCCCCACCATTCTCCACACCCACTTCCCCCCCGTACAGGATCTGCAAGGGGCCCCCACACATCATCCATATCTAAACATCTGATCCACCACACGACGTCACCCAAGCCTGCCTGCTTATGTGGTGAGAGATGGAGGGGACGGTTGAGAACACAGATGAGAAACAAAAACAAACAAAATCAAACAAAAACAATCCACAGAATTTAAACAAGTCGTAACAACTGACATTGAAACCACATCCAATCAATGACTGCACAAAGATCATCCATCAATCAATATAAAGTAATCACGCCATGTCAACGGTCCATTCCCACAAGCCTCAATCAATTAATTATCAATTTGCTTAATAGGTCAGGCCAGCGCAGCAGATAACAGATACCCAAACCAACAACGACAAACACACAGACAGTCCAACAAATACAATACAGCAAGCAAGCAAGCAAACTCACAGACTAACACAATCAAACAAACTGATGCAGCACGGTCATGTACAGTAATGATAACGCCTGGTGGGGCGTGGTGTTAAGGGTACCCGTTGTACGCAGGTAGGGAGCGGTCTTCTACCTGAACTGGACAAGCTACCATCGCGGTTGACGACGACCTGCAACGCCAAGAGCGACTGAAGGGGGACTCGAACCCATGTACAGTAACGCTAACACAAACACTAGCACTATCGTCGTCATCATCATCATCATCGTCATTATCATTGTCACAAACTCAAACCCAAACACAAACAGTAACAATAACTATAACACCAACAGTAATGCCAACTGTAACATAAACACACACACTTGGACTAACACAAACACACAAACACACAACAATAAACACACAAACACAAACACGCACACATAAACACAAACACACAACCATAAACATACAAACACAAACACGCACACATAAACACAAACACACAACCATAAACACACAAACACAAACACGCACACGAAAACCCGAACCACCCATCCATAAACCAAACAAACACGCAACGCACACATACACACAACACACAACCATAACATACAACACAAACAGGACGCACACATAGGCACAAACGACACACCCTAAACACAACAAACCAACCACGCACACATCAACAACGCAACACACAACCATACCTAACAAACACAACACGCACACATCAACACGACACACAACCGTAAAACACACAACACAAACACGCAACAATATAAACACACACATACACCATAAACCACACACACAACATGTCAACACATAAAAAAAAAAACACACAACAACACCGACCATACCATCAAACACAAACACGCACACATAAACACAAACATACAACCGTAAACACACAAACACAAACACGCACACATAAACACAAACACACAACCATAAACGCACAAACACGCACACGCACACATAAACACAAACACACAACCATAAACACACAAACACAAACACGCACACATAAACACAAATGCAACCTGTTATCTTTCAACTAATTGCACAGCATCCCCACTTGCAACTGCGTCACGCAAACAGTGAGTCCACCCCAACACCAACATGAACACAAACACACTAACACAAACACGCAATCAGTGATTTCACCCCTAATAATGTGAGGTCCTGCACACTAACACTAACACTAACATAATTACATCAACTCAAAAACATACACAAACATAAACGCAAACACAGAAACACGCACACAGGAACACAAATGCAACCTGTTATATTTTAACTATCTGCACTGCTTCCACCACTTACAGCTGCGTCACGCAAACAGTCAATTCACCACAACGCTAACATAACCTCAAACACACAAACAAAAACACACACAAACACAAACACACAAAGACAAGCACACAAACACAAACACACTAACACACAAACACCCAAACAAACAAACAAACACACAAACACAAACACAAACACAAACACACTAACAAACAGACAGATACAAACACACAAACACACAAACACAAACATAAACGTAAACATAAACACAGCACAAATTGTTATATTTCAAATGACTGCACAGCTTACACCACGTGCAGCTGCGTCACGAAAAGAGTCACTTCACCCCAACGCCAACATGAACACAAACACGCAAATCCAAACCAAACACAAACACATGAGCACAAGCACACAAACATAAACACGCAAACACAACACGCACACATAAACACAAACAATTCCTGTTATATTTCAACTGACTGCACAACATCCACTACTTGCAGCTGCATCACACAAACAGTGATTTCTCCCCAGATGGTGTGAGGTACTACACACTTACACCAACACTAACACACAAACATAAGCACAAGCATAAGCTGACATATTTCAACTGACTGCACAACTTCCACCACTTGCAGCTGCGTCACGCAAACAGGGAGTTCACCCCAGACGATGTGAGGTACTACATGTACGCAACACTCCAGGCCCTGGATTTCATGCATTCTAGAGGTACGACGACTATTTTTGTGCAAAGGATTAATGTATATTTCCATGTATTAAAATGTAAAGTTGGTTGTGACATTCTAGAGGTGCATGATGGTTGTGACATTCAAAAGGTACAGGCGGTTACGACATTCTAGAGCTACATGTACGCAACACTTCAGTCCCTGGATTTCATGCCTTCTGGAGGTGTGACGTCTGGTGACTGTTTATATTAACTTGGTTGCGACAGTGTATTAATACTTTTTTGCAGAGGAATAGTGTATATGTTTCATGGATTAAAAGGTAAAGGTGGTTGTGCCATTCTAGAGCTACATGTACGCAGCACTTCAGGCCCTGGATTGCATGCATTCTAGAGGTATGACAACTAGTGACTGTATATATTAAACCTGGTTGCGGCAGTGTATTCATACTTTGTGCAGAGGAATAGTGTATATGTTTCATGTATTAAAAGGTTAAGGTGGTTGTGACATTCTAGAGCTACATGTACGCAACACTTCAGGCCCTGGATTTCATACATTCTAGAGGTATAATGACTAGTGGCTGTATACTGTACTGCCACAAAACGTACAATACCGTACTGCCACAAAAATTTAGAACAATGTAACAATGATGGTATTAAGATGAGACATTTAATCAATGGAACATGTCCGACAGGAAACATTTAGAGACGTGAATTAAAAACGTCAACTGTGAAACATTCAGACGGTTGACTCAGATTCCTTTACAGCTGCTTTTCATATCTCCAAATACATATAACTTACTCCGTTCCTCCCACTACTGTGTGGGAAATACGGCTTCTACCTAGATTAGTCTGAAAGCTAACGTCAAATGCTAAACTTGAAAGATTTGACAGCTGTTTTATGGGTTATGTTTATAATTTTAAGTTTAGCACTACACAACTGAGTCCAAATCCAAACCCAAACCCAAACCCAAAGCCAAATCCAAATCCAAATCCGACTACAAATGTAAGTCCAAATCCAAATCCAAATCCAAATCCAACTACAAATCTGAGTCCAAATCCAAATCCAACTACAAATCTGAGTCCAAATCCTAATCCAACTACAAATCTAAATCCAAATCCAACTACAAATCTAAATCCAAATCCAAATCCAACTACAAATCTGAGTCCAAATCCTAATCCAACTACAAATCTAAATCCAAATCCAAATCCAACCACAAATCTGAGTCTAAATCCAAATCCAACTATAAATCTGAGTCAAAATCCTAATCCAATTACAAATCTGAGTCCAAATCCAAATCCAACCACAAATGAAAGTCCAAGTCCAATTACAAATCCAACAGCACATATAAGTCCAAATCCAAATCCAACTACAAATCTGAGTCCAAATCCTAATCTAACTATAAATCTGAGTCCATATTCAAATCCAAATCCAACTCAAACTCCAAATCCAACCACAAATGTAAGCCCAAGTCCAAATCCAAATCCAGCTACAAATCTGAGTCCAAAGTTAGACCCAAGTCCATATTCAAATTGTATTCCCAGGCTACATGCACCGAGATATCAAGGCATCCAACATTCTTGTGAATCACTCAAACCGCCAATTACGACTTGCTGATTTCAACGTGGCTGAGCGATACCAGGCTGGCGAGTTTTACACAATATGGGTCATGTCGCCTGGTTACAGGTCGCCTGAGCTGTTGGTGGACAAGGAGGTGTGACTTGGGGTGGGGGGCTTGGGGTGGGGTGGGGGTGGGGGGGGTGGCTTAGGGGGGGTTGGGGTCTGGCTTTGGGGGGGTGGAGGTGTCCACTTCCATATTTGTTCCAAACGGCAGAAAGCCACCAGGCTGGATAGTTTTACACCATCTGGGTCATGTCGCCTGGTTACTGGTCTCCCGAGCTTTTGGTGGACAAGGAGGTGTGACTTGGGGGGTGGGGGGGTGGGGTGGCTTGGGGTGGGGGTGGGGGGGGGGGTGGCTTGGTGGTGGTGGTGGGGGTGAGGGTGGGGTGGGGTGGGGGTGGGGGGGGAGGGGTGTTTGCTTGGGGGGGGTGGAGGTTTCTATTGCCGTCTTTGTTCCAGACGGCAGGGAGCTTACCAGGCTTGAAAGTTTTACACAATCTGGTCAGGTCGCCTTGCTACAGGTCCGCCCGAGCTTTTGGTGGACAAGGAGGTGTGACTTGGGCTGGGGGGGGGGGGGGGGGAGGGAAGGGGGGGGCTTGGGAGGGGGGGAAGGGGGGGCTTGGGAGGGGAGGGGGGGCTTGTGGGGGAGTGTTTCCTCCTTCCTTTCCTGGTTTCCTTTTCCTTGGGGGGGGGGGGGGGGGGAGGGAAGGGGGGTGCTTGGGACGGGAAGGGGGCTTGTGGGGGAGTGTTTCCTTGGGGGAGGGTGGGGAGGGTTGTGTTTCTTTCTTTATTTTCTATTTTCCTTTTTCACTTTTTGTTGCATATCATCAGTCTTTTTTTTAAACATATTTCTTAATATCCAATCGAGCTTATTTAACGCATTTTCTATAGTCGGTTGTTTTGTTTGTATGGCATCTTCTTTGAACTATTTTGATAGATGGCTTTAATTGTTTCGGTGTCATTTTAAATAGTTCCACGTTTGTTTAAGGTTAAGTGCGAGTAAATGAGGGATAGATGTGTCCCATAGCCGTCTGTGTTCCAAACGGCAGGGAGCTACCAGGAAGTGAAAAATAAATAAGTAAATAATTCCCTTATAAATCATGCAGGACTGCGCAGGACTACGATTACTCCGTAGACATGTGGGATTTTGGTGTGCTATTGGGGAAGTGGAAGATAAATACAGAAATAAATGTATGTAAACCAACATCCCATTTTATATCATGCAGGACTATGACTACTCCGTGCACATGTGGGGCTTTGGGGTGCTTTTTGGAAAGTGATAATTAAATAACAAATAAATATATATATACATATATGAACAAACATCCCTTGTCAATCATGCGGGACTGTGATTACTCCATGTTCATGCGGCGCTTCGGTGTGCTATTTAGGCTTCGGTGTGCTATTTAGGCTTCGGTGTGCTATTTAGGCTTCGGTGTGCTATTTAGGACTTGTGAAAAAAACGTTCCCTTTTGACTCATGCAGGACTATGATTACTCCGTGGACATGAGGGGCTTTGGGGTGCTCTTTGGAAAGAGATAAAAAACAATCAAATAATTAAATAAACGTAACAAAACATTGGATTTTTAATCATGCAGGATTATGATTACTCTGTGGACATGTGGGGCTTTGGGGTGCTCATTGGAAAGAGATAACAAAAAATAAAAAAACGTAACAGAACATTGTATTTTTAATCATGCAGGACTATGATTACTCTGTGGACATGTGGGACTTTGGGGTGCTCTTTGGAAAGAGGATAACAAACAATTAAAAAGCTTAACAAACTTGATTTTAATCATGCAGGACTATGATTATTCCGTGGACATGTGGGGCTTTGGGGTGCTCTTTGGAAAGAGTATCCTGAGGAACAATGACCTGTTTGATTCCCCCGACAACGTTTATGATTCGGTGAGCTGACTAGAGTGAGAGGTTGTTAGGGCTGTAGGGGTAGGGGCAGGTTAGAAAGAGTATCCTTAGGGACAGCGACCTGTTTGATCACCATCCATCTCACTCGACCGACACACTTTTATATTCGGTGAGCTGACTAGAGTGTATATGGTTTAGTGCCGTAGGGGTCAGGGCAGGTGGAAAGAGGACCTTAGGGACAGCGGAACACCTTTTTGCTATTCATTCACATTCATTTCACCAGTTCATTACAGTTCAATCAATCAACCCGACAATGTTTATGATTCCGTGAGCTGACTAGCGTGAGAGATTGTTAGGGCTGTAGGGGTAGGGGCAGGTTGGAAAGAGTATCCTTAGGGACAGCGACCTGTTTGATTCCCCCGACAATGTTTATAATTCGGTGGTGGACAGTGGGGGGTGGACAGTGGTGGACAGTGGGGGGTGGACAGTGGGGGGGGGACTAGAGTGAGAGATTGTTAGGGCCGTAGGGGTAGGGGCAGGTCGGAAAGAGTATCCTTAGGGACAGCGACCTATTTGCTTCACCCGACAATGTTTATGATTCCGTGAGCTGACCTTGGGTGGGAGATTGTTGGGTCTGTGTGGGGCTTCGGTGTGCTCTTATAAAAGAGTATCCTGAGGAACAGCAACCTGTTTGATTCCCCCGACAACGTTTATGATTCGGTGGGCTGACCTTGGGTGAGAGATCGTTAGGGCCGTAGGGGTAGGGGCAGGTGGGTGGAGGCGGTGGTGGTGGGAGTTGGAGGTGGTGGTGGGAGTAGGAGTGGGGGAGTTGGAGGCGGTGGTGGTGGGAGTAGGAGTGTGGGAGTGGAAGTAGGAGTGTGGGTGCGGGGGTTGGAGTGTGGGAGTGGAGTGGGGGTAGTAGTGTGGGAGTGGGGGTAGGAGCGTGGGAGTGGAAGTAGAGTAGGAGTGTGGGGGTAGGAGTGTGGGAGCGGGAGGCGGAGTGGGAGTGCGGGAGTAGGAGTGGAGGAGTGGGAGTGGGTGTGGTGAGAAAGTTCCATTTGTCCTGAACCCTGAACCCTGTACTGATAGTTACCTGTACTGATAGGTACCCGGGGCAAAGCATCGCAAGTTACTTAGGCCATGTGTTTTTATTTCAGATTTCTGTAGGCCAGGTTGAGTAGCTACTTGAGCTACTCAAGCCTGATTGCTGGATGGTTGCGTAGCCAGTAGCCATCGCATGGCGGAGCGCTTAGCGCGGAGGCGGAGGAGGGGAGGGGGGGCTGCCATGCAACGACTTAATGGCGACGCATTGCATCACGTCTTGTGTTTGTGTGTGTGTGTGTGTGGGTGTGTGGTGGGGGGGGGGGGGGGCCACGTGTGTTGTGTGGGTGTTGGGGGGGGGGGGGGGGGGGGGGGGGGGGGCGGGGGGGGGGGGGGGGGGGGAGGGGGGGGTCGCACATGGGCAACGACCTTAATGCGACGT
>JACBWV010000610.1:61862421-61998048 GCA_013435795.1 Chlamydomonas sp. ICE-L
CACCTAAACTCCTACTCTACGCACACCATCCACACCACACACACACCACACACACCACAAACGCCACAAACGCCACACGACCACACACACCACACACACACACACCACACCACACCACCCTGTGTGGGGGGGTGCGTGCGTGCATGCATGCATGGGTCAACCAAAAGCTTATTTCGTGCAGTGAGTTCTAGGGAACTACGTTTGGGTTCTTCGAAAAGAGAAATCACTGCTCATGGTACTGCCTGAATCATACCCACCCACATACACACACCACACCACATCATATACGCCCTGCACCACATCATACCCCCCCACCCACACACACACACACCACACACACAGGGCACACACCCGACACACACCACACACCGTGCAGTGAGTTCTAGGGATCTTAGTTTGGATTCTTCAAAAGGAGCAATCAACAATTGTCTTCACTGTCTTCATCGTTTCCTTTGTTGGCGGAGCCCCCTCTTCAAGGGGGCGGGAGCCCCCGGGGTTACCCCGGGGGGGGGGGGGTATAGACTAGGGGCCCAGATCTGGTTCAGTTTTTGCATGTACTCTAGTCGGGGGTTTGGCAACCGGGCCTTTTTTTTTTTTTTAGATGTCAGTTGCAAAGGAGTTGGTGAGGTATCGCTCAAAAAACTTGCCGGCCCGTTTGACCCGGACACCTTTAACTATTGGCCTCGAACATGGCTAAAGAAGCCGGAAAACCGAAAAAAAGTTACTCTTTTTACACTTTTTCCTCAGCCAAAAATTGTTCTTGACTTGCACACAATAATACCAAATGTTTAAATCTGGCAAGAACTGAAAGGTCCGTATTTGGAATAGAGACTAGAAAAGGCAGATGTGGTGTATTTGGGCCCAAAACAGCCTTTAATGTGCACGAATGTCATGTTTGAGGAGTCTTATTCAAGTTGGAAACACGACCCAAGTTGTAAGTCACTAGTTTGCACCCTCCCAGCATATTTTACCCAGATGGATTTGGTGTAGAAGTTGAGAAGGTCACCCATTTGACCTACACAAGTACCAAGCCAGGCCATTCCCAGCCCTTACAGGCTGGCATACGGACCCGCAGCAGTCGGAACGAGGGGCAGAATCGTGCAGTTTCTGATAATTCAACTTCAGGCAATGTGATGGATGGAGTAATTTGATGGCGATTTATCGATTCCTTGGCTCGATCTGTGCTCTGTGCAGCTCGCGGCAGGCACTTGCGTACGATCGTGTACTCTCGGTGCTTTCGGGCAGCTTTCTCCACAGGCCATGGCAGGAGGTGAATCTACAATGTAAACTCCGGAAATTGCTTCGCGTTTGCTTTTGCCTTTCAAAGAGACATCGGAAAAGCAGGAACCCAAATTTGGCTCGGGGCTACCCCCCCCCGGGTTACCCCGTTGTCCGTTTGTGCGCCAGACCGCCAGACCGCCCCCCCGAGACGAAGCTTGAAACGCCGGCCGACTTTCTCGTAACTAACTCGCTTCCGTTGCCACCTTTCGTTCCGTTGCCGACATAATTTCCCGCGTCTCTTGCGATGCTGCATTGGACTTGTTCTCATTGTTTTTGTCCCTCCTGGCTACCTTACAGGCGAGCCCCCCAGCAAGGAAGATGCAGTACAATTTGAAGTACAATCTGAGCGGCGATCTGTGAATTATTTGCTTCAGCTGATATCATCAGAGCTTCAATCGCTGCCCACAACCTCCGACCATGACCAAGAGCTGTTGGCAAGCCACGACCTAGATCCTGTGAAGGTGGGGCCACACAAACACACACAAAATGCTTTTTCTTTTGAAGTCCTCTCACGGTTGGGCAAGTCCCCTGGGCCTATTTTGCCTACCCCTAAACTGTACAATAACATTGGTTAATATCCCTCATTTTTCTTTTCATCCCACATCCTCCGACCATGACCCAAGACCTATTGGCCAGACCACGACCTAGATCCTGTGAGGTGGGGTCACACACACACACACACACACGCACCACACACGCACCAACATGCTTTTTTCTTTTGAAGTCTATGGCACAGGTTGGGCAAGTCCCTTTGGCCTATTGTTGCCTACCCCTGAAGTGTAACCATGCAATTAGTCAATCCTCATTTTTCTTTCTTCATCCCACATCCTACGACCAGGACCAAGACCGATGGAAAGCCACGACACTAGATCTTGGAGGTGGGGTCACACCACACCACACACACACGCACACACAGCACAAACTGCTTTTTCTTTTGGAGCCTAGCACGGTTGGAAAGGCCCTGTGGCCTATTTTGCCTTTTACCCTAAACGTAACATGCAATGTCAATTCCCATTTTTCTTTTTCATCCCACATTCCTCGACCATGACCAAGACCTATGAAAGCCACGACCCTAGATCCTGTGAGGTGGGGTCACACACACACACACACAAACACCGCCACACACACGCACAAAATTGCTTTTTCTTTGAAGTCCCTAGCACAGTTGGGAAGTCCCTTTGGCTATTTTGCCTCACCTAAAACTGAACATGCTATGTCAATCCCTCATTTTCTTTTCATCCCAAATTTTTTTTTCCTCCGACCATGACCAAGAATGTTGGCAAGCCACGCCTAGATCCTGTGAAGGTGGGGTCACACACACACCACACCCACGCACAACACGCACAAAATGCTTTTCTTTTGAAGTCCTAGCACGTTGGGAAAAGTCCCTTTGCCTAATTTGCTACCCCTAAAACAGTAACATGCAAGGTCAAATCAACATTTTGCTTTTTCATCCCACAAGCCTCCGACCCATGACCAAACCTATTGCAAAGGCCACGACCTAGATCCTGTGGCAATGGTGGGTCTACCACAAGCTAAGACGCCCACCACACTACGCACACCACACGGCACAATGCTTTGTCGTGAAGTCCTAGCAACGGGTGGCGGTCCCTCGGGCCTATTGTGGCCGACCCCTAAACGGGAACATGCCAATGCAAGCCCCTCATTTTTTCTTTTCATCCCACATCCTCCGACATGACCAAAACCTATTGGCAAGCCACGACCTAGACCTGGGTGAAGTGGGTCACACACCAAACCCCCACGGACCACACGCACACACACCGCACAAAATGCTTTTTCTCTTATGCGAAGTCCAGCACGTTGGGCAAGTCCCTTTGGCCTATTTTGCCTACCCCTAAACTGTAACATGCAATGTCAATCCCTCATTTTTCTTTTTCATCCCACATCCTCCTCCAACCATAGACCAAGACCAATATTGGCACACGCCACGACCCTAGATCCTGTGAAGGTTGGATCACACACACAACGTCCACACACAACTGCACCGACACACGCACAATGCGCTTTTTCCTTCGCACTTTATAAGTCCTCGCACGTTTGGGCACAGTCCCTTTGTGCCTATTTTGCCATACCCCTAAACTGTAACATGCATTCAATCGCCCAATCATTTTCTTTTTCATCCCACCTCCTCCAACCATGACCAAGACCTTTGGCCAGAAAAGCCACGACCTATATCCTGTGACGGTGGGGTCACACACACACAACTCACCCACACCGCACACACACGCACAAAATGCTTTTTTTTTTTTTCTTTTGAAAGTCTCTAACAAGCACGGTTGGGCAAGTCCCTTTGGCCTATTTTGCCTGCCCCGAAACTGTACACTGCAATGTTCAATCCCTACATTTTTCTTTTTTCAACTATATTCTATCCCACATCCTCCGACCATGAACAAGAACCCTATTGTGCAAGCCACGACTAGATCCCTTGAAGGTGGGCGTCCACACACATCACACACATCACACGCCCACACACGCAGCCATAATGCTTATTTTCTTTTGAAGTCCTAGCCGTAAGCACGGTTGGGGGGCAATTCCCTTTGGCCATTTTGCCTAGCCCTACAACGTAAACATGCATGTCATCCCTATTTTCTTTTTCTTCCCACATCTCCGACCATGACAAGACCTATGGCACCACGACCTTAGATCCTGGTGAAAGGTGGGGTACACACACACACATCAGCACATCACGCACAACCCGCACAAATCTTTTTTCTTTTGAAGTCCTAAGCCGGTTGGGCAAGTCCCTTTGGCCTATTTTTGCCTACTCCCTAAACTGTACATGCACTGTCATCCCTCATTTTTCTTTGTCACTCTTTTCACATCATTCTTTTTCATCCCACATCCTCCGACCATGACCAAGACCTATTGGCAAGCCACGACCGAGAATCCTGTGAAGTGGGGGTCACACCAACATACAACCCACACACACGCACACGCAGCAGACGCAACAATATGCTGGCTTTTATCTTGTTTGAAGGCCTACAACTTTTGCGGGCAAGTCCCTTTGTGCGCTCTTTTTTGAAGGGGTGCCTACCCCTAAACCTGTAACAGCATGTCCGTTATATCCCTCATTTTTCTTTTTTTTTTTCATCCCACATCCTGTCCTCCGACCATGACAAGCCCTATTGGCAAGCAGCCACGAGACCTATATCCTGTTGGAAGGTGGGGTCCAACACAACACACACACACACACGCACATCACGCACAAAATGCTTTTCTCTTTTGAAAGTCCCTAGCACACGGGTTGGGCAATACCCCATTTGGCCTATTTCTGCCTACCCCTAAACTGTAACATGCAATGTCAATCCCTCATTTTTCTTTTTCATCCCACATCCTCCGACCATGACCAAGACCTATTGGCAAGCCACGACCTAGATCCTGTACGTGGGGTCACTCCAGCAAACACACCTAACACACACGCACATCCACAACGCATCAAAATGCTTTTATTATTCTTTTACTAAGTCCCATAGCACGGTTGGGCAAGTCCCTTTGGCCTATTTTGCCTGCCCCTAAACTGTAACATGCAATGTCAATCCCTCATTTTCTTTTCACTCCCACCCTCCGACCATGACCAGGAACCTCTTGTGGCAAGGCCACGACCTAATCCTGTGAATGTGGGTCCACACACATCACACCACCAGCACACGCACACACACGCAGCGAAAGTGCTTTTTGCTGTTGACATCCTAGCACGGTTGGGCAGTCGCCCTTGGGCCTCTTGTTATAACTCTACCACTACCCCCTAAACTGATAACATGCAATTACCAATATTACCATCATTTTTCTTTTCATCCCATGCCATCCGACCATGACCAAGACCCTATTGGTCAAGAAGCCACGAGCCTAGATGCCTGTGAGAAGGTGATGGTCACAACACACACACACACACACGCACACACAGAGGTGTGATCGCAGCCAAATGGTTTTTCTTTGAAGTCCTGAAGCACGGTGGGCAGTCCCTTGGGCCATATTTGTGGCTGACCCCTAAACTGTTAACATGCAATGTCATCTCCTCATTTTTTCTTTTCGCCCACATCCTCCGACCATGACCAGACCCTATTGGCAAGCCACACCTAGATCCTGTGTAAAGGTGGGGTCAACATACAACCCACACACACCACGCACAAACATCGACAAAATCTTTTCTTTGAAGTCCTGCGGTTGGCACAGCCCTTTGGCCTATTTGCTACCCCTAAACTGTAAGATGCAATGTCATCCACTCATTTTTCGCTTTTTCATCCCACATCCTCGACCATACCAAGACCTATTGGCAAGCCAACTACCTAGATCCTGTGAAGGGGTGGGGTCACACACACACCACACACCGCTCACACACATCGCCAAATGCTTTTCTTTTGAAGTCCTAGCACTGTTGGGCAAGTCCCCTTTGGCCTATTTTTTGCCTGCCCCTAAACTAACATGCAATGGTCAATAGCCCCAATTCCCTCATTTTTTCTTTTTCACATCCCACATCCTCCGACCATTGACCAGACCTATTGGCAAGCCGACGAACCTAGATCCCTGTGAGGTAGGGTCACACCACACATAGGCACACGACACGCACCACACACGCACAAAATGCGTTTTGTCTTTTGAATCCATAGCCTAGCACACGGTTGGGCAAGTCCGCCTTTGGCGCCTAGTTTGTTCGCCTACCCCCTAAACTGTAACATGCAAGTCAACCCTCATTTTTTTTCTTTTTCATCCCACATCCTCGACGCGATCATGTCGACCATGACCTATTGGCAGGCCACGCTCTAGATCCTTGAAGGTGGGGGCCAACACACACACACACACATAGTAATTCAGCACATCACACCACTCTATAATGCTTTTTCTTTTGAAGTCCTAGCACGGTTGGGGCAAGTCCCGTTGGTTTATTGCCCTACCCCTAAACTGTAACAGCAATGTCAATCCCCTCATTTTTTCTTTTCATCCCACAAGAATCTTTCTCCCGTGTACACATGACAAGATCCATATTGCAAGCCACGACCTAGATCCTTTTGAGTTGGGTCAACACACTACACACACCACACCCAGCACACACACGCACGAAATGCTTTTTCTTTTGAAGTCCTAGCCCCACGGTTGGGCAAGTCCCTTTGGCCTATTTTTTGTCCTACCCTAAACTCACGTGCAAGTTCAATCCCTCATTTGTTCTTTTCTTGTATGCATATCCCACCATCCTCCGACATGACAGCCCCAGACCTAATGGCGTTTAAGCTAGCGACCTAGATGTCCTGTGAGGTGGGTTCACAACAACCACACACACACCACGCCACACACGCACAAAATGCTTGTTTGTTCTGTCTGATATTTTGAAGTCCATAGCACAACGGTTGGGCAAGTCACCTTTGGCCTATTTTGCCGTACCCCTAAACTGTAACATGCAATGTTCATCCCTCTTATTTTTGCTTTGAGTTCATGCCACATCGGGTCTCCTCCGACCATGACAAGACCTATTGGCAAAGCCCACGACTAGATCCTGTGAAGGTGGGGTCATCATCACACACATCATCCAACACACTGCCATTTCACACACGCACAAAATCGCATTTTTGCTTTTGAAGTCCTAGCCGGTTGAGAGCAAGCGTCCCCTTTGGCCCTTATTTTGCCTACCCCTAAACTGTAACATGCAATGTCTATCCGCCATTTTTTCCTTTTTCATCCCCACATCCTCACACCATGACCAAGACCCTATTTGGCAAGCCTAACGTACCAGATCCTGTGAAGGTGGGGTCCACACAGACACACACACATTTCCGCACGCACACACACGACAAAATGTCTTTTTTTCTTTTCCTAAGTCCTAGCCCACTGTTGGGGCAAGTCCCCTTTGGCCTATTTTGGCTGCCCTAAACGTAACATGCAATTGCCATAATCCCTTCATTTTTCCTTTTTCATCCCACACTCCTTCCGACCACTGACCTAGACCTATTTCAAGCCGCACGACCTATGATCCTGTCAAGGTGCGGGTCACACACACACACACACACACACATCACACACGCACTAAAATCGCTTTTTTCTTTTGAACCGTCCTCCACGGTATGGGCAAGTCCAAAGCTTTGGCCTATTGCCTACCCCTTAATCCTGATGAGCGCATGCAATCATCCCGAGGTCTTTTCTTTGTTCACATAAATCCTTCACCCACATCCTCCGACCATGACCAAGACCTATTGGCAAGCCACGACCTAGATCCTGTGAAGGTGGGGTCACACACACAGCCACACACAACACCCACCACAATGGCCCTCGCACAAATGCTTTTCCTATCTTTTGAAGTCCTAGCACGGTTGGGCAAGTCCCTTTGGCCTATTTGCCTACCCCTAAACTGAACATGCAAGGTCAATCCTCATTTTTCTTTTTCCCTTTTTCCTCCCACATCCTCCGCCATGACCAAGACACTATTGGCAAGCCACGCCTAGACCTGTTGAAGGTGGGTCACACACACACCACATCCACACACGCACACACACGCACAAAATGCTTTATTCTTTTGAAGTCCGAGCACTTGGTCAAGTTCCCTTTGGCCTATTTGCCTACCCCGAAAACTTGTAAGCATGCATGTCCAATTCCCTCCAGTTTTCCCTTTTTCATCCCACAGTCCCGACCATGACCTAGACCTATTGCAGCCACGACCCTAGATCCTGTGAAGGTGGGGTCACACACCCGCACCCACACATACCACACGCACCACACACGCACAAATGCTTTTTCTTTTGAATGACTCCACTAGCACGGTTTGTGCAAGTACCCTTTGCCTAATTTTGCCTGCCCCTAAACTGTAACGGCAATGTTCAATCCCTCATTTTCTTTTCATCATCCCACATCCTCCGACCATGGACCAAGACCTATTAGCGCAAGACCACGACCTAGATCCTGTGAGGTCGGGTCCACACACACACACACACACACGCCACACCGCACAAAATGCTTTTTACTTTAGTCCTAGCACGCGGTTGGGAAGTCCCGACTTTGGCCTATGTTGCCTACCGCCTAACTGTACATGCAAGTCAATCCCGTCATTTTTTCTTTCATCCCACATCCTCCCTCCGTACCAGGACCAAGACCTATTTGCAAGCCACGACCTAGATCCGTGAAGGTGGGGTGGTCACAACCCACACACACACACGACACAGCACAACACACGCACAAAATGCTTTTGTCTTTGAAGTCCTAGCACAGTAGCAACGCATGGGCAATTCCCTTGGGCCTATTTTCCTACCCCTACACTGGTAACATCCAGTTCAATCCCGATCATTTTTCTTTTTCATCCACATGCCTCCGACCATGAACCAAGACCTATTGGAAGCCACGAACCTCGATCCTGTGAGGTGGGGTTCACACACACAACACACACGAGACACACACACACACACATAACGCACAAATGGCTTTTTCTTTTAGTCCTAGCACGGTTGGGCAAGTCCCTTTGGCCTATTTTGCCTACCCCTAAACTGTAACATGCAATGTCAATCCCTCATTTTTCTTTTTCATCCCACATCCTCCGACCATGACCAAGACCTATTGGCAAGCCACGACCTAGATCCTGCAGAATGTGGGGTCAACATCATCACACACACCACACACGCCACACACTCCCTCAGTACGCACACATGCTTTTATCATTTGACCGTATCCATAGCACGGATTGCGTGCAAGTCCCTGGTTGGCCTGGCCTATTTTAGCCGACCCCTAAAAACTGTATAAACTGCACATGTCAATACCCTCCTTTATGTTCTTTTCTCATCCCACATCCGTCACTCACATGACCTCTAGACCTATGGCAGCCACACCTGAGTCACTCTGTGGAAGGTAGGATACACACACACACACACACACATTTTATAGCAACACCTACGCACACACACGCACAAAATGCCGTTATTCTTTTGAAGCTCCTAGCACGGTGGGCACGTCCCACTATTGCCTAATTTTGCCACTACCCTCTAAACTGTAACCTGCACGTCAATCCCTCATTTTTCTTTTCATACCCACATCTCCTCCGACCATGACAAGACCTATGGCAAGCCACGACCTAGATCCCTGTGACGGTGGGGTCACACACACACACACACACAGCGAGCACACGGACACGCACAAAATCTTTTTTCTTTTGAAGTCCTAGCACGTTTGGGCAAGTAGAGTAAGTTAGTGTAAAGTTGCTCCCCTTTGGCCTATTTTGCCTACCCCTAAACTGTAACATGCAATGTCAATCCCTCATTTTTCTTTTTCATCCCACATCCTCCGACCATGACCAAGACCTATTGGCAAGCCACGACCTAGATCCTGTGAAGGTGGGGTCACACACACACACACACACACGCACACACACGCACAAAATGCTTTTTCTTTTGAAGTCCTAGCACGGTTGGGCAAGTCCCTTTGGCCTATTTTGCCTACCCCTAAACTGTAACATGCAATGTCAATCCCTCATTTTTCTTTTTCATCCCACATCCTCCGACCATGACCAAGACCTATTGGCACACGGGGGGGGACTGATTTCCTGTGCAGGGTGGGGGTCCACACACACACACACACCACAACGCACACACCGCACAAAATGCTTTTTCTTTTGAAGGGTCTAGCAGGCTTGGCATAGTCCCCTTTGGCCTATTTTGGGCCTACCCTAAAATGTTAACCAATTGCAAATGTCATTCCCTCATTTTTCTTTTCATCCCACATCTCGACATGGAACCACCAAATGAACTGTTGACAAAGTCAAAAACCCTCTAGCTCCTCTCAAGGTGGGGGTCCACGAACAACACACACACTCCTTTTTCTTTTTCGCCCTCCCCTATCAGGCTTTGGCAAGGTTTTCCCTTAGCCTAATTTGCTTACCCCTGGGACTGAACAAAAAATTATATACACAACCACATTTTTGTATGTGGTTAAAAATTCCCTCATTGTTTTGTATTCACCACCTCCGGCCTGACAAGAAGCCTGTGGAAAAAAATCAAGTCACGGACCCTAGATTTCATCTAAAGGCGGGGGCCACACAACACCAACAACCAAACAAAACAAACAAACACACACACAACTCAACAAAAACACACCACATTTTTGATTTGTGTGTCCCTCATTTTATTTGTCATTCACAACCTTCCGGCTTATTTTATGACAAGAGCTGTCAGGCAAAGTCAAGGCCCTAGTTAGATTCCGGGGAAAGGCGGGGCCACCCCACCACACAACAAAGCACAAACACACCACACACCACACACACAAAAACACACAACCACCTTTTAATATGCTAAGTTCCCCTCTTTTTTGTTTTTTTCATTCCCCCAACCTCCAGCATGACCAAAGGAGTGTTGGCAAGCTACGGGCCTAGATCCTCTGAAGGCGGGGCCCCAACACACAACAAAACACACCCCCCACAACCACAAAACACCACACAACACACACTTTTATGTGCTAGTCCCTCATTGGGTGTGCAGTCCACAACCGCCAGCGATGGACCAACGCGCTTGTTGGGCAAAACGCCACGGCCTTAGATCCTCTAAGGCGGGGGGCCCACACCAACACACCACAAACACACAAACACAACAACCACCACAAACAACAACCAAACACGTTTTAAGTCTCAGTCCCCTCTTTGGGTGTTGATGTCACAACTCCAGCTATGACATAGTGCTGGGGGCAATAATACCCCACGGCCCCTAGATCCTCTGAAGGCGGGGCCCCCCACAACACACAAACACAAAACCCACACACACACAACAATCGAACAACAACACCACACCGGGTAATTGGCTAGTTCCCTCATTTTTGTTTTCATTTCCACACCTCCCAGCTAGGACCAAGAGCGTGTGCTGGCAAGCATCGTCCTAGATCCTCTGACAGGCGGGGCCAAAACACAAAACACAAAAAACCACACACCACAACACACAAAAACACACACACACACCTTTTTTTAATGTGCTAGTTCCCTATTTTTTTGTTTTTCATTTTCCACAACCCTCCAGGCTCTATATGACCAAGAGGTGTTGGGCAAAGCCCACGGATAGATCCTCTGAAAGGCGGGGCCACACACACACCAAACAAACATCAACAAAAACCCACAACACAACCTTTTTAATTGGTGCTAGTCCCTTCATTTTGTTTTTCATTCCAAACTCCAGCTATGGGAACAAAGAAGTCTGTTGGCAATGCAACGGCCTAGATCCTTGGAAGGGCGGGGGGCCCACCCACCACCCAACTAAACACAAAACCAAACAACCACACACACAAACACACACACAACCTTTTTAATTGTGCTAGTCCCTAATTTTGTTTTTCATTCCACAACCTCCAGCTATGACCAAGAGCTGTTGGCAAGCCACGGCCTAGATCCTCTGAAGGCGGGGCCACACACACACAAACACAAACACACACACACACACAAACACACACACACACCTTTTTAATGTGCTAGTCCCTCATTTTTGTTTTTCATTCCACAACCTCCAGCTATGACCAAGAGCTGTTGGCAAGCCACGGCCTAGATCCTCTGAAGGCGGGGCCCCCCCACACCAAACCCACAACACAACACACCACAAAACCCATACACACACCTTTTTAATGTGCTAGTCCCTCATTTTTGTTTTTCATTCCACAACCTCCAGCTATGACCAAGAGCTGTTGGCAAGCCACGGCCTAGATCCTCTGAAGGCGGGGCCACACACACAAACACAAAAAACCACCACACAAACAACCAACACAAACACACCACACAACACCTTTTTTAAGTGTGCCTCTCCCTCATTTTTGTTTTTCATTCCACAACCTCCAGCTATGACCAAGAGCTGTTGGCAAGCCCCGGGGCCTAGAATCCTCTGAAGCGGCGGGGCAGCAAACACACACACACAAACCACCACAAAACACACAAAACACACACACACCACTTTTTAAATGTTGCCTTAGTCCTCATTTTTTGTTTTTCTCATTCCACAAACCTCCGCTATTTGACAAGACGCTGTTGGCAACGGCCAGCCTAGCCTCCTTCTTGGAAGGCGGGCCAACACACACAACACAAAAAACAACACACACACAAACCACCACACTACATTTTTACTGTTGCTAGTCCCTCCTATTTTGTTTTTCAATTCCAACAAACCTCCAGCCTATGCCAAGAGCTGTTGGCAAAGCCCACGGCCCCCTAGATCCTCTGGAAGGCGGCGTGGCAACACAGGGGCCACAACACACTCACAAACACAACACCTCACACACACAAACCACCCCACCACACACCTTTTTAATGTCTGGCTAGTCCATCATTTTGTTTTTATTCCACAACCCTCCAGCTATGACCAACGAGCTGTTGGCAAGGCCACGGCCTAGATCCTCTTGTTAAAGGCGGGCCACACACACAACACATGTGTGACATGCTAATCCCTCCATTTTTTTGTTTTTGTTTTTTCAGTCCACAAACCTTCAAGGCTTATGACCAAGAAGGGCTGTTGGTAAGCCACGACCCTAGATCCTCTGAAGGTGGGGCAACAGACATACATCCCAACCCCCCACCACCCCCACCCCCCCACCCCCCACCACCCCCACCCCCCCCACCACCCCCACCACCCCCCCACCACCCCCAAATAAGTACCCCCCTCGACTGTAAAAATAAACATACAACAATACATTGGGCCTCAGTGTTTCATTTTTCGACGACGTGTCGCCATTCCGTCGCCATTCCGTAGAATGCTACGCCCCCCAGACCCCCCAATATCGGGACGCGCTGCCCCCCGACCCCTCCAGGCTCCGCGCATCGTGCTCTGCCATGCGATGGCTACGCAAATATCCTGAAATCAGGGTTGAGTAGCCCAAGTAGCTACTCAACCTGGACTACAGAAATCTGAAATTAAAAACACTGTTGGACCTCTGTTGCAGATTGTCCTTTTTAAATGCCCATCGGATTAAACTTGCCACCCATAGCATTCACTTCAAATAAATAAATAAATATAAAAATAAATAAATAAATAAATAAAATCAAATAAATAAATAAATATTGCCACCCATAGCATTCACTTCAAATAAATAAATAAAAATATAAATAAATAAATAAATAAAATCTGAATAAAATCAAATAAATAAATAAATATTGCCACCCATAGCATTCACTTCAAATAAATAAATATAAATAAAAATCAATAAATCAAATAAATAAATAAATAAATATTGCCACCCATAACATTCACTTCAAATAAATAAATACATAAATAAAGAATACGCCTTACAGCGAGGCGTGAGGTTGAGGGTGCCATCCCGTTTTCTTGCACTGGGGCCAACCACTAATAAACAAAAATAAAATACTAATAAATAAATAGTACGCCTTATAGCAAGGCGTGAGGTTGAGGGGGGCAGCCCGTTGGCTTGCACTGGGGCCAACCTCCAATCATCGCCAACCACCCAAACTTACTCCTTGGCATTCTCTTTAATGTAGGTGCCACTGAGCACTAGGCACGCTCAAGCAGTCCGGGCTCGTCTTGAACGCAAGCTATTGTTGGAGCAGTGTCAGAAAGTGTTGCAAACATATGACACGGCTTTGCAGAGAGTTTAACGCAGCACCCTCAATACAATTAAGAGGATAATTGAGCTTGAGATGCACCGAGTTTTTTTTCTGGAAGCCCCCCTTCTGGGAGGCGGGAGCCCCCAGTATTACCCATTTGTCCGTTCGACCGACCGTCTGACCATGATGAAGCCAAACACGTCAGCCAACGGTCTCGTAACTAACTCGCTCCCCTTGCCACCTGTTGCTTTGTCGCGATCACTCTCCGCCATTTTTTAGCGTCGCAGGCGACGCTGCATCGAACTTCTTCGTTTCAGAGAGGGGGTCTTCTGGTGGTGACCAGGGATGTGATGATGATGATGATTACCTTTTCCTGGTGCCCTACTGGACTCCACATGTGCTCTCGGCTTGACGGAGTCAAGGAAGACTTAGGATGTGATGGGAGAAAGTGTTGCAAACACAATATCGAGGCAGGTGCAGGGTTCGAACCCCCTTGAGTGCGCTTGGGCCCGTCCAGAGGGTCGTCGACCGGCATGGTAACCGGTATCTAGATGCGATGTTGGCTTGAGCAGCGCATACTTACAATCGGTCCCCTTAATCCCATCGGGCACGTCCTTAGAGGTCATTGTGACAAGTCTTGGATGTTTTACTTTTCATTTTTGTTTTGCAAACACATGACACCCATTTTAAGAGAGGCATCAAAAATGAAAATCAGAAAGTCATAAAGTGTTGCCAACATATAACACATCAAGTCAGAAAGTTTTGCAATCATATGACAATTAATGTTGCAAATATATGATATGTTAATATGTCTGCCACAATCCAAAAGTCAAAAAGGGATACAAACAGATGACACCCCTTTGCAGAGAGGCATCAAAAAATGTGTCGTAACTACTAGGCTGTGTCACGACAGTTTGTGTCACGACAGCCAGCTGTGTCGTAACTACTAGGCTGTGTCACGACAGGCTGTGTCACGACAGGCTGTGTCACGACAGCCAGCTGTGTCGTAACTACTAGGCTGTGTCACGACAGGCTGTGTCACGACAGCCAGCTGTGTCGTAACTACTAGGCTGTGTCACGACAGGCTGTGTCACGACAGCCAGCTGTGTCGTAACTACTAGGCTGTGTCACGACAGGCTGTGTCACGACAGCCAGCTGTGTCGTAACTACTAGGCTGTGTCACGACAGGCTGTTTCCGACAGCCAGCTGTGTCGTAAACTACTGGCTGTGTCACGACCGGCTGTGTCAACGACAGCCAGCGTGTCGTAACACTTAGGCTGTGTCACGGCAGGTGTGTCACGACAGCCATCCCCCCTAGCCGCGTGTCGTAACTACTAGGCTGGGTCACGACAGGCGTGTCACGACAGCCAGCTGTTGTGTAACTACTCCGGCGTGTCACGACAGGCTGTGTCACGACAGCCAGCTGTGTCGTAACTACTAGGCTGTGTCACGACAGGCTGTGTACGACAGCCGCTGTGTCGTAAAACTTACTAGGCTGGTCACGACAGGCTGTGTCACGAACAGCAGCTGTGTCGTAAATATAGGCTGTGTCAGACAGGCTGTGTCAGACAGCCAGCTGTGCGTAACTTCTAGGCTGTGTCACGACAGGCTTTTGTGTCAAGACAAGCTAGGCTACGGGAGCTCTTAGCACTAGATTAGAGTCCTTAAGCGTACAGCTTTAGGACATCCCGTTAGGATGTCCCGTACAGGCTCTTAGGACATCTAGATCTAGATGTCCTCAAGAGTACAAGCTCTTAGGACATCTAGATCTAGATGTCCTTAAGAGCTCCCGTACAGGGTAGTTCAAATGGCCAAATTGGCCAGCGCTTTAGCGCACTTGAAAACAAAAAAACTACGCTTTGTAGTGCAAGAAGTGCAAAAATTGCTTGCAGCGCCCACAAGGGGTTGCAAAAAACTGCGCTTAAAGCGCAGAGGGGGTCAAAAAGTCAGCGCTCAAAAGCGCAAAAGCGCGCGCTTTGAATTACCCTGCTCCCGTAGCCTAGCTAATTCGATAATAATGCGTATTTAGGAGCATTGAGGACATCTTGCAAGCGTGATGGGCTAGCTCGACGGTATGGGCCCATCACGCTAACCACAGCGAGAAAAGCTCGAAAATCAGAGAGTCATGAAGTGTTGCAAACATATAATACAAAAAGTCAGAAAGTGTTGCAAACATATAACAATTAATGTTGCAAACATATGATATGATAATATGTCTGCAACAATTCAAAAGTCAGAAAGTGTTACTAACATATGAAACCGCTTTGCAGAGAGGCATCAAAAAAATGAACATTGACACACATTGCAACGGGGCACGAAGTTGAATAAGAATTGTTACAAGGTTGTAGACGCCGGCATGAAGTAGTTAATGAATTAAATAAAATTGACATGCCTAGCCAGGGGGCATGAAGTTGAAGGAACTTTCCCGCTCGCTTGTAGTGGGGGAGGTAATTGTGTGTTGGAGAAGGTTACTATGGGTTTGGGGGGCATGCATTTGAGGGAACCTTCCTGTTCACTTGCACTGGGGAAGGTTACTGTGTTTTTTGCTTTCGCAGTCTGCTACTACGTCTGAGCTCAGACTACCGCACGACAACATGGTTCTTGGCCTCTTTAAAGAAATTCCAAGGCCCCCGATCTGGCAGTCAAAGTTGGACACCACTTTTTGGAAAGGGACCAGGCTATAGACGAATTATCTTGCAAAACATGTGTGTTTATATTATGTACCGGTACGTGTGTAGTACGTTACTACGTTCCAAGGTTAGCCAGGTACCAGTTTCATTAAGTGACTTTCCTTACCTCGAACAATCTAACTATATTGTTTCAGTTACGAAAATGATATGTAGGGAACGGCAATATGATATCATACGATGCTGGCAGTTTGATAAGGCTAACGCTACCATGTATAGAGTGTAGAGTATACTGGAACTGTGAAGCTTATGCCTTTGCCTATTATTGAGACAGTACCTTATATAGACGGTATCATATGATTCAGCAGCGTAAATATTTACGTCAATACTAGTGCAAGACCAAGTGTCAAGGTATGATGTAAAGCGCAGCTCCGCCCCCTACTGTACTCTACTCTACTCTACTCTACTCTACTCTACTCTACTGCCTACCCCTTGCTTCCCCCAAATATTGTTGCATTGTCATCAACAGGCATGTTTTGACCCAATAACTTGAACTTGCTTACATGGCTCCAGCCTTCAAGGCTGCCCGAAGTTTTCGTATTGACCTATACATAAATAAATAAAGCATACGCCTTATTAAGAGGCATGGGGTTGAGGGGGCCAGCCCGTTTGATTTCACTGGGGTTAACAACGTATTGACCTATGTATGTAGGGTATAGTCCAGGGTTAGGCCAAATAGGCTAAAGGGACTTGCCCAACCGTGATAGGAAGGGCTTAAACATAAAAAGCATTGATGAACTGAACCCCAATCAATCGTTTTACCAACTGGGGCCCTGAGTTCTTGCTATTTGAGTCCAGTGATCATTTGATTCTATAATATTATTAAATCATCATCTCATCTGGGATGATAATTTAATTGTGCGATTATTACGGGATTATTATCGCATTTTTTATATATTGTATTGATTATTTCCATCCTTCAAAGGAATCAGGATTCGTGACCAGCTTTATGCTGGAGTCCTTATCCACCCATTCAGGTTCAATTTTAATTTTCTCAAAAACATTTTTTCTATCTTCAGCGTTTAAACGAATTTTCTCTTGGTCCACTCTTCTACCGTCAACCACCATATCACTGCACTTGCAAATTCGGCCAGAACTTTCTGATTCAACATTTAAGTTGTGAGCTCGAAGACGTACTCTTGCTAGGCATTTTAGCATCCCCATTATTTAATAAGTTAGTGTATGTGGAACTATGGTTTCTATTATCTAGATTTGCCTGCATCCTATGAGGTACCTAGCTAGGCTTCCCTGTCCTCCAACAGGGAGAGGATATAGTTACATACTCAGCAAAAATCAATGCCGAGACTGAACAGCGCTGAGGCAGCTGGACAGTTTTATAACAGTGGGGGGGTGGGCAACATACCCCTCAGAACCTGGTCCAGGAGGTGACCTCCAAAAAAGCGTACGAAAGAGCAAATAAAAGGCTTGACAACAAGCAATGCGAATTACCAAGTCATAGAGAAACTAGCGAATTACGTGTATATAGTAGAAGGGCTGAGAGTTGCCGAGGCCTAAAAAGCGAGATTCTACAAGAAGACGTGAAGGACAAAAGGCACAGTAAAATCACCAAACAAACAAGGAGAGAGGCATAGAGCTCTAAAAAGGCGGCCTTAACACTCCCTATCTAAAGGCAAACACAAGGCCAAGCCGTCAGCCAAAACGCCACAAGGAAAAGCACAGCTAAGAAAGGACACTTAACAACCTAAGCAGAACTACTAACACGATAAAAAGCGTGAGGAAAAGCGAAAGACCAAGACCAGCGGGGAAAAGCTAAGAGAGTCCATAGCCTATCTGTCAAGAAACCATCAAGCTAAAGGACGGAGAGAGGGCACATGAGAGCAGCCAAACAGGTCAAGAGTCAAACGGAGACTTGAGAAGTGAAAACAGAAGCTACCCCCCATCACCTACACCGCCAGAAACAAGACGGTTGCTACACAGGGACAAGAGCAAATCCAAGCTAGTCATCCAGGCTGTCAGGGAGGATTAAGGGAAGAAGCTCATTCTGGGAGAGAAGCAAATGGTCGGGGGGATGGTCCTGGGCCATCGGAGGATCCGCCACTGACATATGTGGAGGGTTGGGAACTCCCATGTTAACACGGGACCCACCGTGGCTGATGAAGGGGTGATCATCTCCCACCGTGTCCTCCCACTCAGGAGGGGGCTCTTCTGTAGCGACAAAATCAGCAATGCGAGCCCAGAAATCAGCCACAGCAAGTGCTCCAGCCCGCTCTGAGAGGGGGCGAACAGCTGGCACCTGAGGAGGTGGAAGGCCCCATAACTCATACAGAGTGGCCTGGCGAGAGCCGGAAGTTTAGAGAGTTTGGAGGGGCGGGGGTTGCACACCCAGAGGCTAGCTCTCTGGATGGGGCAGGCAGAAAGGGTGGCCAAGGGAACCTGGAGAGCCTCACGGACCGCTAAAGCAACAGGGCACGTCCAAAAGCAGTGGAGGCGGGGGTCGCAGTCAGAAGGCACATCAGGGCAACACGGGCAGCGGAACTGTACCTGGGAGGAGGCCCCTGGAACGCCATCGGCCATAAGGCGCCACAAAATGTCCTTTTGGATGTTTTCCCAAGGAAGGGACCAGAGTGAAGGAAGCAGCCTAGCAAACGCCCGTGTCCGGGCAGAGAGATACCGTGGGCAGTAAGGTGGACCCAAGGCAAGGCTCACGTACGTAGCCCGTGCCTCAGATTGGAGGCCCTTTGTTGCTACACTCTGCAAGGCGGTGCCATGCTTAACCTTGAGTTTGGTTAGAGTGACAGGGAACCCTGTGGAGTGGGGAGGGGTGGCGGGCGAGCGGGGGAGGACCCATCCTAGCCGTGGGCTGAGGAGGTGCAAGAGGGATACATGGGGGGGGGGGGGGGCTGGAGGAGAAGGCAACTGCCCACTGATAGCGGCCGGGATATCAGGCTGGGCATGTGTCATGTTGGAGGGATGAGGAGGAGGGGGTGAGGGGGGAGGAGGAGGAGGCGACCGCCAATTTGGGGGGATGCTATCAAGCAAAGAGCTCAGCAGCCCCTGCACATGGAGGGGGTCCTCTACAAACGTATACATGGTAAGAGGCATGTGCATGAGTCCAGTGCGGGTAACTTCATGCTGCCTAACGTGGCGGCGGCAGAATTTCCGCCGAACATCACCAGTCCATGCAAGTCGGGAGCACACCCTAAGGGCGGCAGAGAGGGAGGCTGAGATGCGGACGGCATCCGAGACACAGACTAGGGAAGGAATTTGCATCAAAGGATAGAACACATCATCTAGAAAAGTGCCTAGGATACCATTCAAAGGGGCATTATGAGTAGCATCTTGGGGCGGTGGGGGTGGGGCTGGCAAAAGGGGGTTACCCCACAGCGGTGATGCAAGACACCAAGGACCCAGTTCTAGTGGGCAATGTGAGACATCCCGCAATGGCCCAGCAGTAGTGGAGAGGGCGGCTATTCCAAGCGCCATGCGGCGGAGAGGACCATGGGGGAGGCCTTAGCCACAGGCTGAGGTTTGGAAGCGGGTTGTGTCCCTACAAGCATGGAGAAATCCTAACGCTGGGGGTTGAGATGCCATATGAGGGGGTATGAGCGTGAGGAGAAGCTCATGGGCTACAATGAGCCAGGGCGGGGACCGGTCATGGACCCCCCTCGTAAGGCCACGGAAGAGGCGTACTCCCCAAACTGCATGGCGACTGGTGATGTGGTGTTGCCAAGGAATACATCCAAACCCGCCCAGCTTCGGGGAGCCAGGAAGGAGAGCAGATGGAACACCTGGAAGTTTTAGGGCCGTGGATTCTGGGGCCAGACCCCGGTCCACCAGCTTAGTGGTGAGGCATGACAGTTGTTCTACCACGTCTAAAGGGATGCCTTCAAACTCGGCATGGTAGAGCAACTTGCTAATGCCGTAGGCCGAGGAGGAGAGGCCACGACCAAATATAGATAGAGGCAGTTTGGCAAGGCGTGAGTAGCACTGCTGCACATGATCGAGCTTGTCCAACCATTGGGTGGTCATAGGGGGGCAGGTAGTTTGGTGTCCATTGGCAAAAGTGATACCAAGGGTAGTGGCTGACTCTACAACTGGGACACCAAGAACCTGGTCTGGAAGAGGACCTATTACCGGCACCCCAATGGGGAGTAGCTGGCTCTTGTGATGGTTGAGATGGAGACCAGAAGCCGCACACAAAAAAAACATACACGCCAGGAGATCCTGAACGTGGGCTGGATCAAGGGAGCGCAACAAGACAAAAGTATCATCCGCATACTTACAGCCCGTACATCGGATGCCAGGTTTAATGTCTAGCCCGATATTCTGGTGCATTAACCAGTGCTGGAGGGCTTGCATAGGAAAGAGGAATAGGAGTGGGGAAAGCGGGTCGCCTTGTCGGACACCTGATAAGAACTCAAACGCTCTAGAACGAAAGCTGTTTACCATAGCTCGAGTGTCGGTGGAGGAAAGGAGGAGGCGTACCCAGGTGAGGAAACCACCACCTAATCCTGCGGTCTCCAGGCACTGAAAAAGGAAAGAGCGATCCATAGTGTCATAAGCTTTACGAAAATCCAGGAAAGCAAGCACTCCAGATTTTTCTTGAGCTTTGAACAATTCCGGTAATAGCTGAAGAAACAGAATACAATGACCAATCTGCCTTCGGGGGAGGAAGGCTGATTGGTCTGATGATATGATTTGGGGAAGGACTGGCCCAAGCCGGTTGGCCAAGACCTTAGCCAACAATTTGTAATCAGAATTCAAAAGAGTGATAGGTCTGTAATTGCCAGGGTTCAGATGATCCCCGCCTTTACGGAGAATGATGAGCAGCCCCTCCAAGTAATTATGGGGAAGGGTCTCCCTTGTCCCCATGGCTGTGAACAACCGACAGAGCAACGGGGTAAAGATGTCTGCAAAAGTGCGGTACAACTCTACAGGGATCCCATCCGGGCCAGGTGACTTGCCAGGGGGTGACTGTTTGAGGGCTTTGCGGCACTCAGACATCGCCACCGACAGAGAGCCAACTGAGTCGGCCACTGTCGGGGGTAAGGGACTGGAAGCTTGGCGGTGAGCAGCGAGCACATCCTCTTGCGCCAGGTTGGCAGAGCGGGTAGGGGGGGGGGGGGCGAAGATACAGAGGCCCAATAAGCACCCACCACGGCTGGGATGCATCGACCAGTAACCAGTCCTCCGCTCGGAGCTCTGAGAGCGGGCACTAGCCTGGACGCAAGGGGCGGACGTTCCAGCTGGGTGAGCTAAGGGCAAGGCTGTTCACGGCTATGTAGCCACTCCCGCCTTGCTGCCCCAGCCGTGGCAAGGGCAGCACCCCGACGGGCAGTGATGAGGTTTTGTCTATAGCTGACCAACTGAGGTAGGGCAGAGGCGAGCCCTGCCTCAACTGCCTGAATCGATCCGGTCAACGTTGCTTGTGCCGCTTGAACTGCGTCAGAGCAAGAGCGACGTGTAGCCGCAGCCATCCGGTTGAAGTTTGCTGCTTGTTTGGTGACTTGAAATTTGAAATTGGGCCACCATTGGATGAATGCCTCATCCTCCCCAAGGGGGGGTGCACTTTGACTAGCATGGGAGAGCCAGTCAGAGAAGGCCTCGCGTAAGTTCCCCATCTTCGTCGGCTCGCCTCTGCCCTACCTCAGTTGGTCAGCTATAGACAAAACCTCATCACAGCCCGTCGGGGTGCTGCCCTTGCCACGGCTGGGGCAGCAAGGCGGGAGTGGCTACATAGCCGTGAACAGCCTTGCCCTTTGCTCACCCAGCTGGAACGTCCGCCCCTTGCGTCCAGGCTAGTGCCCGCTCTCAGAGCTCCGAGCGGAGGACTGGTTACTGGTCGATGCATCCCAGCCGTGGTGGGTGCTTATTGGGCCTCTGTATCTTCGCCCCCCCCCCCCCCTACCCGCTCTGCCAACCTGGCGCAAGAGGATGTGCTCGCTGCTCACCGCCAAGCTTCCAGTCCCTTACCCCCGACAGTGGCCGACTCAGTTGGCTCTCTGTCGGTGGCGATGTCTGAGTGCCGCAAAGCCCTCAAACAGTCACCCCCTGGCAAGTCACCTGGCCCGGATGGGATCCCTGTAGAGTTGTACCGCACTTTTGCAGACATCTTTACCCCGTTGCTCTGTCGGTTGTTCACAGCCATGGGGACAAGGGAGACCCTTCCCCATAATTACTTGGAGGGGCTGCTCATCATTCTCCGTAAAGGCGGGGATCATCTGAAACCCTGGCAATTACAGACCTATCACTCTTTTGAATTCTGATTACAAACTGTTGGCTAAGGTCTTGGCCAACCGGCTTGGGCCAGTCCTTCCCCAAATCATATCATCAGACCAATCAGCCTTCCTCCCCCGAAGGCAGATTGGTCATTCTATTCTGTTTCTTCAGCTATTACCGGAATTGTTCAAAGCTCAAGAAAAATCTGGAGTGCTTGCTTTCCTGGATTTTCGTAAAGCTTATGACACTATGGATCGCTCTTTCCTTTTTCAGTGCCTGGAGACCGCAGGATTAGGTGGTGGTTTCCTCACCTGGGTACGCCTCCTCCTTTCCTCCACCGACACTCGAGCTATGGTAAACAGCTTTCGTTCTAGAGCGTTTGAGTTCTTATCAGGTGTCCGACAAGGCGACCCGCTTTCCCCACTCCTATTCCTCTTTCCTATGCAAGCCCTCCAGCACTGGTTAATGCACCAGAATATCGGGCTAGACATTAAACCTGGCATCCGATGTACGGGCTGTAAGTATGCGGATGATACTTTTGTCTTGTTGCGCTCCCTTGATCCAGCCCACGTTCAGGATCTCCTGGCGTGTATGTTTTTTTTGTGTGCGGCTTCTGGTCTCCATCTCAACCATCACAAGAGCCAGCTACTCCCCATTGGGGTGCCGGTAATAGGTCCTCTTCCAGACCAGGTTCTTGGTGTCCTAGTTGTAGAGTCAGCCACTACCCTTGGTATCACTTTTGCCAATGGACACCAAACTACCTGCCCCCCTATGACCACCCAATGGTTGGACAAGCTCGATCATGTGCAGCAGTGCTACTCACGCCTTGCCAAACTGCCTCTATCTATATTTGGTCGTGGCCTCTCCTCCTCGGCCTACGGCATTAGCAAGTTGCTCTACCATGCTGAGTTTGAAGGCATCCCTTTAGACGTGGTAGAACAACTGTCATGCCTCACCACTAAGCTGGTGGACCGGGGTCTGTCCCCAGAATCCACGGCCCTAAAACTTCCAGGTGTTCCATCTGCTCTCCTTCCTGGCTCCCCGAAGCTGGGCGGGTTTGGATGTATTCCTTGGCAACACCACATCACCAGTCGCCATGCAGTTTGGGGAGTACGCCTCTTCCGTGGCCTTGCGAGGGGGGTCCATGACCGGTCCCCGCCCTGGCTCATTGTAGCCCATGAGCTTCTCCTCACGCTCATACCCCCTCATATGGCATCTCAACCCCCAGCGTTAGGATTTCTCCATGCTTGTAGGGACACAACCCGCTTCCAAACCTCAGCCTGTGGCCAAGGCCTCCCCCATGGTCCTCTCCGCCGCATGGCGCTTGGAATAGCCGCCCTCTCCACTACTGCTGGGCCATTGCGGGATGTCTCACATTGCCCACTAGAACTGGGTCCTTAATGTCTTGCATCACCGCTGTGGGGTAACCCCCTTTTGCCAGCCCCACCCCCACCGCCCCAAGATGCTACTCATAATGCCCCTTTGAATGGTATCCTAGGCACTTTTCTAGATGATGTGTTCTATCCTTTGATGCAAATTCCTTCCCTAGTCTGTGTCTCGGATGCCGTCCGCATCTCAGCCTCCCTCTCTGCCGCCCTTAGGGTGTGCTCCCGACTTGCATGGACTGGTGATGTTCGGTGGAACTTCTGCCGCCGCCACGTTTGGCAGCATGAAGTTACCCGCACTGGACTCATGCACATGCCTCTTACCATGTATACGTTTGTAGAGGACCCCCTCCATGTGCAGGGGCTGCTGAGCTCTTTGCTTGATAGCATCCCCCCAAATTGGCGGTCACCTCCTCCTCCTCCCCCCTCACCCCCTCCTCCTCATCCCTCCAACATGACACATGCCCAGCCTGATATCCCGGCCGCTATCAGTGGGCAGTTGCCTTCTCCTCCAGCCCCCCCCCATGTATCCCTCTTGCACCTCCTCAGCCCACGGCTAGGATGGGTCCTCCCCCGCTCGCCCGCCACCCCTTCCCACTCCACAGGGTTCCCTGTCACTCTAACCAAACTCAAGGTTAAGCATGGCACCGCCTTGCAGAGTGTAGCAACAAAGGGCCTCCAATCTGAGGCACGGGCTACGTGAGTAACACCAGGGCGCTCTCTCCGAAAATGGCCATCACCACCTGTGATTCCTGAACACCCACCAGCTCCAACAGTAAAATGAGGGGCGTTTCTACGGGCGCCCAATTGTCCACATGAGCGGGGCTGAGCATTGGGTGGGACTGGTCCGGACCAGGGTGTAGGGGTCTGGCCCTTCAAATGCTGACCGTTGTAGGCCTCATGTGGGGTTGGGTGGTGTAGTGGGTCCAAGGGAGCAGGACTATCCTGGAAGCCATGTTTGATCCTATCACAATCTCCTGGGGATAGAGGCGGGAGACGGTGTGGGGGGGCTACAGGATCAAAGCGGACCACCCGCTTCTTCTCATCCTCTGAGGATACCAAGCGGGCCTGCCTGGGGGGGCGCGTCGGGCCACTGACAAGATTGTCTACAGTAGTATTTGTCCCTAAGGATGCTGCTCCTTGAGCCACTTACCCTTGTGAAGGCTGGACACCATCGGGGTGCGCCAAGTGGGCCACCCTGATTCCCTGCCTCCCCAAGAGGGAGACGAGGTCTTCGTCTGACAGGCTGGGGTCCATACGAATCAGTCTGTACTTGGACAAAATTGAATCTGGGCCACGCCCAAAGAGCCCATGCAAGCCACGGGCTGTAGGGAATGGAATGGGGAAGAGGAGGGAGGGCAGAGCATGGAGAACCTCTGCCAGATCCGGCGAGCATGCCAGATCAAGGTGTAGCATGCTTCCACGCGCGAAAACACGGGCAGCCATTGTAGGGAGGGGGACGTTCTTAGATCTGCATATCGCCGCTAGCGCCTTGCTAGTCGCTAGCTGAAAGAGACGGGCGTGAGGCCACACTGATGGGTGGGAAGCTGGCGTCACCCATCCAGCAACAGTCGCCGGAGCCGCTGCTGGCAGTTGCACCCGCAGCTGCAGGCAGGCGTTCGTTGGCTTAAAACGCCAAATGGGTATTGCCTCCTGCTAGTTTCTATCGTGGCTATTAGAGGCCTCTATCGCAGGCCCCTGATGTGGCATGCCGAGCTGCGCAAAGAAGGCTGCGCAAGGCTGGAAATAAGGCCAAACTGGGGGGAACAGTCAAGGGAGGGCAAGGTTGCGATTACAAGGTTGTAAAAGCGAGGTTGCGGGATCAAGGCTGTGAGAGTAACACCAGATGCGGACTATGGATACGGCTAAGGGCACTGCGGAGAGGCAGTGCAGGGCAAGAACACGATATGCGGAAGAAAATTTTCAGATCTGATAGTGCGAAGAAAGGTGCGAGGACGGAATGCGAGGATGGAATGCGAGGAAGGAATAGAGAGAGCGATGATAATTTCAAAATGCTAGATATATCGAAGGAAAAAGTTCGGGCTCCGACAGGGCTAGCAAGGGCCATCACCGTCCCATTGCCCTCCTAGCTAGTTGTTACAACCCTCTTGTCACCTGTTGGGTGTAGATCTGTATGGTAGTGTTAGTGTTAACCGTGTGTTCTTTTTTGCGAAGCCCTCCCTTCTGGGGGGCGGGAGCCCACAGGGTTACCCAGTTGTCAGTTGGTCGGTTTCCTACGGGGAACAGACCTATGCGATACTTACGCGAAATCGTCGAATCCTCAAATCTTCAAATTTCCCAAGATCGCCGGTCGAATCAGCCGGTAAATCTGAACGGCCTGAAATCTAAGCGACCTGTGTTCGATTCCCGACGGGGGCGGATTACCTCGGAGGGCACTTTTTAGCGTACGTATCTCAGGGTTGCGGACTGTGGACGCGGCGTTTTCATTTGTCGTTTCCCTACTGTCTTGTGGACTCAATCTAGGGACCTGGAGCATGTCTACGACTTCCCCTTCAAAATTCGCTTCTTCGTGCCTCTCGTAGCTCAATGCATCAGCGCTTTGTGCTTGACAAGGAAATCTACTCTTTCGCACTAGTTCCTGCACGTTCCGCAGTAGCAACTGTAGCCTCGGGAGTTGCTGCACCTGCCTCCAGGGAACTTCGGGAAGTCAGTGAGCTAATAAGTTAATTAGCCTTACAGGCCACCAAGTTGAATAATAATGCCATGCCATGTGTTAATGTAAGTTCTTTACAACGGTGTAAGCACGATAGCGGAGAAGATGCTAGTAAACGCGACAGGCGCAATCATATATAATAGAGATGTGTACTGCAAGGTACTGCAGTCACGTGCAGGCCACAGCTAGCCTGTGGCCTGGCGGCAGGCAACACGGGACCTGGAGGGAGCAGGTACCGGTGTGCACTAAGCCAACTCAGAGACTGATATATAAATCAGTCAATAACATCCCCCCCAATTCAAGGTATTCTTGAACTCAAGAATTCCTGGAATTAACTGAGGGGCATAAGGAAATAATAATAATATAAGGGCTGGTAAGTCTTTGAGAGGGTTGCTAATAGCTGATATGAAAGACTGTGAATAATAAATTATTTGGAACAGGATTCAAGGGGGTATGGCACATTAGCAGAGGTCTTCAAAGAAATGTCAGTCTACTGGAGTAGCTGGCCCTGATAGGAAAGTGCAAAGGGACAGCAGGCTAGATTGCAGGGAGGCTGCTAGGAAACTAAGAGGGAACTGCAGATAGGCTGCAGGCTAGGTTGCAGAGAGGCTGCTGGGAAGCTTGAAGGAAACTGCAGGTAGGCTGCAGGCTAGGTTGCAGGGAAGCTGCTGGGAAGCTGAGGAAAACTCCAGGCTTGGGTAAAGCTTGGGGAGAGAGTCTAGGTTACGAGACGTTCATGATTCAAGACTAGAGGCTATGTTTTTAGGCAGGATGTCTGGAATAGTCCCCCCATAATTTGGGTGTGAGTGCTGAAAAGCTGTAACCTAAATTAGAATGTGGCAGACATCATGTTGAGCCATGTGAAAAACTAAATTTAAAAGGGAGTGTACTGCATGTGTCTGTACATGGGGCAGTACATGTGGCATACAGTCAAATAAATTATAGAGTGTTCAGGTCTAAAGCAACATATGGGGAGCAATGCCTTGTCCAATTTACTAGGTGCCTGACAGAGTGGGGAAGCCATCCAGGGCAAGCTGGTGGCAGACTTGGGCGAGGAACTCATCAAATGACTTGGTAGCTAGGCTTGGGGAAGAAAGGATGTTAATGAAGGTGAAGTCCATGGGGCTCCAGTCCATACTGAGGTGGTTGACACACAGCACTTTCCCTCCATGGTAGGCACAGCTCCTGGGGTCCATGATCATTTTGGGTCGAAATGAGAGAGCATATACATGGGCACTGGTCATGGCAGCCTGGAGACAGATGGCCCACTGTAAGGTGGGTCTTGATGTTGTAGAGACAGTGGGATAAGCTTGCACCATTTGTTGGAGTCTGCCAGTGTGCTTGAGGACAGGGGCATAGGCATCAGACGGCTGTCTGTGCATTGATCTCTGTGGGAATTTTTTTGGAGTCTGCCAGTGTGCTTGAGGATGGGGGCATAGGCATCTGATATTCTGATGGCTCCCTGTGCATTGATCTCTGTGGGAACTTTTCTTTCTTAGAAGTCAGCAGGGTTGGGAACCTGCTGGTGAAGGCAGTGGTAAGTTGGGGAAGTGGAGGCCTGGGCTTGATAGTGAAAGACGGTGAGGCAGGTCTGTTGTTCAGCTGGTGTAGGGTGCATCCGAATCTGGTCAGGCTGAGTCTTGAGTTGTTGGAGAAGTGGATGTGGTTGACATTCTGGTTGACTTCTCCCAGTGGGATCCCAATGTCTGGTGAACTGTTCTGCAGGATCCACTGTTCCCAGGTGGTTATTGTGGCTAGATCAGATGGCTTGAGTGATCCATCCCCATCTATGGGGCCATCATACTCTTCATAGTTGGTCCTGATCTGGTCGCTGAGGAGTTCCATCTCTGCCCTGGCTTGTTGCAGGGTCAGGTTGTCCAGTTGCTGGGGAAGAGCAGGAATGGTTGGGATGATATCTGGTGGGTCCCCAACTTGCTGGTCTTCTGACAGGGGCTGGAATCCTTTTGCACGTTCTGCCAACCGTTGTGAGTAGACCTCTTCTGTGATGAGCTCTGGCAATTCATCACTGTCAGTGTCACTGTCAGTTTCTCCAATTAAGTTCTCTGAAGTGGAGGGGGTGTTGCGATGGCAAAAGGAAAGGGTGTTAGTTCTGGCAGGGTCTCCATGGGCACTGGGGGCAGTCACATGAGTGGGTGGGTACTGCCCTGCCTCAGAGTCAGTGTTTGATGTAGATGGTTCAGCAGCAGGGGGAGAGTCTTCTTGATCTTGGTCTGCCTCCACATGAGTGGGTGGGTACTGCCCTGTCTCAGAGTCAGTGTGGGGTGCAGATGGCTCAGCGGTAGGAAGGGGCTCCTGGCAGTCTTGATCAGCTCTAGTGGGGGCAGTCTCATGAGTGGGTGGGTACTTCCCTGTCTCAGAGCCATTGTGGGGTGATGGAGCCTTGGTAACCATCATGATGTAGACAGTGGGTGGTCCCATAGAGAGATTACTGGTGGTAGCTGGGGAGATTTGAGTGAGTCCATGCCTTTTGGGGCATGATAGGAGTAGTCTGGTGCCAGACTTTTCTGGTATAGAGAATGTAGCCTTAGTCTTGGACAGGTGGACTTGGAGATCTGGGCACAGATTGGTGGCTGCATTGATGCTAATGATGTTGGGCATTTTGCAGTCAGCAAGGAGTACACCATTCAGGATAATCAGAGCTCTGCCATGGCCCTTGATCTTGGCCTTCCCTATCTGCTTTCAGAAGATAGGTGGAGAGTCTTGGTCTGCCAGCTGCAGCCTAATAGGCTGTGGGAGGTCCTGAATGTCATGCAGATAGGAGGTGTTACTTGTGGCATGGAATTGGGCTGCAGTGTCTATGATCCATTCTGTCTGCAGTGCTGCTTGGAAAACCTCTTCATCATCATCTATAGTGCATTCATCATCAGCACTTATATGTCCAAAGAATGCTGTGTCAGCCAGGGGATCATGTGGCAAGGAAAATTATACAGACTTGCCTCTGATTTGTGCAGCAAAACTCATGGGCTGTGGGGTGTCTTCATTCGGTGCCAGGGAAAGGAAGTTGTGCTCCTCATCCTCACTGTCAGAGTTGGAGGTGGAGGTAGACTGGTCACCATCAGCAACATGGGCATGGCGTCCTCTGCTTTGGCTTCTTCTTGGTATTGGTCTCCTGTCACCTCTCCTGTGAGTGTAGGGCTTCTTCTTGTCAGAGTCCTTGTCTTCCCCTGATCTCTGCTTGGGAGGTGACTTGGATCCATTGTCAGCTTCATCAGAGTCAGCTGGCTTAAAGGCCAGGTCAGTGTCCTCACTGATACATTCTCTGGAGCTATGACCTATCCCTCCACAGTTCCAGCAGGTCATCTTCTTGTTGATGTCCCTCCTGTCTCTGTTGGGGAGATACTTGTTGGCGTTGGAGGGTCTTCTGTATCTGTAGGCTGCAGCAGCCAGCTCAGCTTCCTCTGGAGATGGGGCGGGGTCAACGTTCTTCACTAGGCACCAGTTAATCATTGCACTTTGGAGTAAGGCAAAAGTGGTGATTTCTGTAGGGTTGAATTGGTTGATGTATCCATCATATTCAGGATGTCAGTTGAGTCCTTTAACAACGAGATTATTGAGGAAGTTGGCGGTGGAGCAGGTGGAAGTCCCTTGGATCTTGGGGACTTGGGCAAACAGGTCAGCTGGCCTGGAGAGGTAGGTCTGCAGGGATTCAATGCTAGATATTCGAATGGCATAGAGGTAAGTCATAGATGTATACTCTAGGCTGCTGGGTTGGTCAGAGTAGAGAGAATCCAGGAACCTGAAAGCTTTTGTGGCCATATCTGTATGAGCATGAATGGCCGTCTGGATCGAGTCTGACACCCGATCTAGGAGCATCTTGAACGCTTTGTTGTTTTTCCAGGTGGAGATCCTGTTGGGGACACCACGAACTGGAGCAGCTGCATCAGCGCCCGCAACAGCAGGGTAAGCAACGTCTTCAGCAGGGTAACCGTCAGAGTTATCAGGCTCTCCATTGACGACCGCCTGTTGACAGTCGTATGCGATGGCAATGCAGTCCCTATCGGACTTGAGGTCGAGGAGTATATGCACACTGGCGTTACACGAGGTGTATAAGTTGTTACTGGTGAAGATCCTGGGGTTTTGCATGATGATTGGTGGATTGGGGTCTTCTCAGCGGGAGTCTTGGTCTTGTAGGTCGGAGTGATGGATGGTGGGGGATTACGAGGGCGGGGCAGGGGAAGGGGGGATGGAGTGCTTGTGGGAATCGGCGATACAAAGGGATCCAGCGGAGTGGGAATGGTGAACTTTGCCGGGCGGCAATGTTCGGCAACAGTAGCTTCTTGTTGAAAGCTGTGGTCGCAAGCACAATGATCGTCTGCCATCAATTCAGCTCTTTGTGGTATCTCCGTGAGGACGTCTTTCAAAACTCACTTCATAGATTTCGGTGACTAGCGGGTGCTCTTGCTTGCTCCAGTAGTCCAGTCGTAGGACGCAGCGGCAGATCCAAAGTAGGTCTTGGATGAAGCGGTAGGCGGAGCAGCAGTTAGTTGGATCCGCAGTCGGAGATCCAGATGCTAGAAACTCGGGCCTTCGAGCTAGTTAGAGGATTACTGATACCTTCGGGTCGGTACGCAGCGGCTGTTCTTCGTTAGCGTCTATGGATGGCGCACATAACCTGTTAATGTAAGTTCTTTACAACGGTGTAAGCACGATAGCAGAGAAGATGCTATTAAGCGCGACAGGCGCAATCATATAGAATAGAGATGTGTACTGCAATGTACTGCAGTCACGTGCAGGCCACAGCTAGCCTGTGGCCTGGCGGCAGGCAACACGGGACCTGGAGGGAGCAGGTACCGGTGTGCACTATGCCAACTCAGAGACTGATATATAAATCAGTCAATAACACCATGCTACATTGATTCTTGACCCCCCCAATATTAAATTGTACGGATATGTAAGCAACTGCTTGTGCATCCATCACCAAGGAGGCTGCCACTGCTGCTTGGCGAACATTACACCACCCCCGGCGGGGCCGACCTCCAAAGGACCCGCCAGGGCCCCCTACTGTTTGTTTGTTTGTTTGTTTGTTTGTTTGTTTGTTTGTTTGTTTGTTTGTGCGACCGACGTGCGTGCGTGTGCGCGTGGGACAGAGACGAAGCCTGACACGTCAGCCAACTGTCTCCTAACCAACTGGCTTCGGTCTGCTCCATTTCTTCGCCACCGATAGCCAGCACTCCCCGCCAATATCCCGCGTCGCTTGCAACGCTGCCTAGGACTGACTAAGTTTAGCCCGGGTACTTATTGGTGTTACGGCCCTTGCAATGCAGAATTGTCTTTCTCTAGTCCTCCTCCCGTGTCTTCCCTCCAGTACTATAATCCTTCGATCCCATCTTCTTGTCAGTTCAACATTGAACAGTAAAATAAGGGTGGTGGGTGGGCTCTTTTCGACAAGTTATATGCAGCGTCGCCAGCGACGCTGAAAAATGGCGGAGAGTGATCGCGACGGAGCGACAGATGGCAACGGAAACGAGTTAGTTACGAGGCCGTTTGCTGACGTGTCGGGCTTCATCACGGTCAGATGGATGGATGATGGATGGTCGGTCGGTCGGACGGACAAATGGGTAACACTGGGGGCTTCCGTCTCCCAGAAGGGGGAGCTCCGCCAAATACTCTAAAGAACTTTCGTACAGCAAATCTGCAAGCCATCGACTTGCTTCCACGTTGTTCCCTTCGTTACCAATCGCAATCGTCTGTCTCTCCGACGCCAAACGACTTTACCTGCCCCCCTTCCTTCGTGTACTGCAGCCCTTCGTGTACTGCGGACCCTCTTAGAAGTTACCCTCTAAGAAGTTAGGTAATAGACACAAGCAGCCATCGACTCCGCTGCTCTATCGGGCAGTTGCAAAAACAAATCCCCATTCTCCATCCCTTCTCCGCGCCTTTTCTAAGTTCGACGCTCGTATCCCCTCTATCTTAACGATTATCCCGATTAGAAAGAGCTGAAGCCCTCCAGTGCATTAGCTTCCCCTGTCTCTTGCCTCTCGAAACGTCCCTCGATAGTGTATACTGCTTATATCTATCTACTTATCTAGCGAAGAATTCCCCGAGGCTGTCACCATGCCCGTTACGGGTGGAGGGCCCAAGCCCACCCATAAGATGAAAGTCGCGACCCGGGACCTGGTGAACGCTGACTCGAGCCTTTCCTTCTCAATCAACCGATGGCTACAGCGGCATGGCAAATCTGTCCCTGTGAAGCTCTCGGACGAGCAGCAGAAGAACTTGCAGGAGTGCTTCGACCTCATGGTGAGCATGTTCTGTTACTTGCAAACTGGGTTGGGGTTGGGGGTGGGGGTGGGCTGTCATGTGCGGGTACTGAGGAAGGGGTTCGAAGGAAGGGGTGGTGGTGGTGGTGGTGGGTGGTGAGTGGTGAGCATGTTCTGTCACTTGCAAACTGGGGGGGACTGTCATGTGCGGGTACTGAAGAAGGGGTGGTGGTCATGTGGGTGGTGGTGGTGGTGGTGATGGTGGGTGGTGGTGAGTGGTGAGCGGTGAGCATGTCCTGTTACTTGCAAACCGGGGGGGGGGGGGGGGGGGGGGGGGGGGGGGGGGGGGGGGGGGGGGTGGGTTGGTGGGTGGGAGTAGTGAGCATGTGACTTGTTCTGTTATTGCAAAACTGGGGTGTGTGTGGTGTCGGGGGTGTATTGTGAGTGGGGGGTCCTGTGACGGAAGGGGTGGTAGTGTGTGTGTGGGGCGTGATGGTGGGTGGGGGTGGGTGGTGAGTAGTGAGCTGTTCTGTTACTGTCGCAAATTGGGGGACTGTCATGTGCAGACTGGCAAGGGGTGGTGGTGTGTGTGGTGTGAGTGGTGGTGGTGGTGGGTGGGGGCAGACCGGGGGAGTGTCATGTGCTGACTGAGCAGGGGTGATGGTGTGGGTGGGGTGGTGGTGGTGGTGGGTGGGGGCAGACCGGGGGAGACTGTCATGGTGACTGGCTGTCAGTGCAGACTGGGGAGGGGGTGGACAGGTGGTGTGGGGGGTTAAAAGGGTGGGATGGGGGGCGTGGGAGTGGGATTGGGGGTTTCCCCCGAGTGGGTTTTGGGGGGTGGCGTGGTGGGTGGGGGGCCTCGGTATGGGGTGGGGTGGAGTGGTGGGGGGAGTGGAGTCGGGTGGGGTCAGTGGAGAAGGGATTGGTGGTGGGGTGGGAGTGAGGGCGATGTGTGAAGGGTTGGGGTGGTGAGTGGTGGTGGGGTGGAGTGGTGGTTGGGGTCGACGGTTGGGGGTCGAGGGACCCGGGGGGGGTGTGAGGGCTTGTGAGGATGGGTAGAGTGTGGTGGGGAGGGGGGTGGTGGGTCGAGATTGGGATGGGGGGAGGGGGTGTGTAGTCGGGTGGCGGTCTACGTGGAGAGAGGGCGTTGAGGGAGTTAGGCGCGCGTGGGGAGGGTTGGGTGGGCTAAGTGGTGGTGGGTGGGTGGTCGGTGTTCTCGGGGGTGTTGTGAGGGGGTGGAGTTGCCCGGTGGGGTGCAGTGGGCGGAATAGGGAAGTGGTGTGGGGTGGGATGTGAGGGTGTGTGGAGGGGTGGGGTGGGAGTGGTGGTGGGGTGGAGTGGTCCTGGGGGGAAGTGGGGGCTCGTGTGCGTGGTGGGGTGAGGGGCGTTTGGTGGTGGGGTTTGAGGTGGTGATGGGGGTTGGAGTGGGGTGGGGGGAGTGGGGATGGGTGGTGGTGGGTGGAGGGAGCGGGGTGTGTGAGGGGTGGAGTGGGATTGGGTTGGGCTGGAGTGGTGGGGAAGTGGTTGTGTGTGTGTGGGGGTGGGGGGGGGGGGGGGGGCGGGGGGGAGGAAGCTGCTGGCCCAATTGGGTCCGCCAAAAGCTGTGCCAAAACATACGCAAGTAGTGTGGTATTGTGGTACAATTGAATGAAATTCCTTCTCTTTTCCCTTTAATCACACACTGTCGCTTCCCCCCTTTTCAATTTTGCTTTCCCTCTTTCCTTTAATTCCTGACGCTCTGCCTCGTATTGTCTTTATCCTTTTTCTCTTCTCTCCCCAGTCTCTCCTTCTCTTTTCACTCTCTTTTTTGTCTCCGTCTCTCCTTTTATCTTTGTTTCCTTTTCTCATCCTTGTCGTTTTTTCCTTCTCTTTTCCCTGTCCTACTTTATCTTGGACTCTCCCTCCTTTTTTTGTCACCTTAGCTTATGGTTTAAATCTTTGCCTATTCCCGCTTTTTTTTTTCACTTTGCTGTTATTTTCGTCGATTTTTCTCCTATTTTTTTCCCCTTTGTTGTGTGGTACAATTGAAATTGAAAAAAATTGTTACATCCGTTGTACTGCAGTCAATCAATGGCGTGAAATAAGGACCACAACCACGTATAGAAGGAGCTAGCAGTAAGTCTTAATCACCATAAATTGATCGCACAATATGCTGGTGATATGAACATCAATGAAAGAAAAAAAGGAAAAGAAAAGAAGGAAAAGAAAAAAAAAGGGTGCCGGGTCCTGGTACCCGCGCCAACATGTTTTCGATGATGTGGCGTGGTGACAGAAAGGTAATGATAACGCCTGGTGGGCAGGGTACTACAAAGCGCGCGCGGCAGCGTGATTTCGAGCACTCTTTCTGAGCCCCAATGCGCGTTTCGCGCAGTTTTTCAACCCCCTGTGGGCGCAGCGGGCAGTTTTTTGCGCTTTTGGCACTAGAAAGCGCTGACCAATTTAACGTTTGTGCGCTTAAAGCGCTGACCAATTTGACAAAATGTAGTACCCTGCTGGTGGGGCGTGGTGTTAAGGGAGCCCGTCGTACACGAGTGGGGAGCGGTCTCCTACCTCAACTGGACAAGCTACCATCGCGGTTGACGACTACCTGCAACGCCAACAGCGATCGAAGGGGGAATCGAACCCCTGACTCTTCATCCTCAAGCAATTTGGTCTACCACTAGACCAATGTACATCACTGAAAGGGGCTACCCGCGCCAACATGTATTCGATGATGTGGCGTGGTGACATGAACATTATTAAAAAAAAAAAAAAAAAGGAAAAGAAAAAAAATGGGAATTTTATGTTCCCATATCACAACATCATTGATGTATGGTGCAAGGATTACCAACCTTGACTTTGCAAAGAAGTGGTGTGGTGTGGTGTGGTGTCGTTTGTGTTGTGGAGAGTATCAAAAAGTGGATGTTGCAAATAATTATCAGCGCTGACTCCGTATAGGAGTGTGTATAGGCTTTGCAAAGTCAGGGTGTGGTGCGGTGTGGAGTGAAGGGGTGTGGTGAGGTGAGGTGTGGAGTTGTGTGGTAAGGTGTGGTGTGGAGTGGAGTGGGGTGGGGTGGTGTGGAGAGGTGTGGTGTGGAGTGGTGTGGCGTGGAGTTGTGTGGTGAGGTGTGGTGTGGAGTGGGGTGGGGTGGGGTGGAGAGGTGTGGAGTGGTGTGGAGTGGAGTGGCGTGGAGTGGAGTGGTGTGGGGTGGTGTGGATTGGAATGGTGCGGTGTGGAGTGGTTTGGTGTGGAGTGGTGACATGTGGTGTGGAGTGGTGTGGTGTGGTGTGGTGTAGTCTGATGTGGAGTGGCATGGAGTGGAGTGGTGTGGTGTGGATTGGATTGGATTGGAGTGGTGTGGAATGCATTGGTGTGGAGTGGTGTGGTGTGGAGTGGAGTGGAGTGGAGTGGTGTGGAATGCAGTGGTGTGGAGTGGTGTGGTGTGGAGAAGAGTGGAGTGGTGTGGTGTATAGAGGTGTGGGGTTGTGTCGAGTGGTGTTGAGTTGTGTGGTGAGGTGTGGAGTGGAGTTGTGTGGAGTGGAGTGGTGTGGAGTGGAGTGGTTTGGAGTTGTGTGGTGAGGTGTGGAGTGGAGTGGTGTGGTGTGGAGTGGTGTCGTGTGAAGTGTGTGGTGTGGAGTGGTGTGGTTTGGAGTGGTGTCAAGTGGTGTGGTGTGGTGGGGTGTGGGAGTGGTGTGGAGTGGTCTGAGTGTGTCTGACGTTGTGGTTGTGAGTGGTCTTATTGAGTTGTCTATTGATACACAACTGGTCAACACCTGCTTCTCCTTCTCATGTGCTCCCAGGACAAAGAGGGAAAGGGGCAAATCAGTGCCCATCAGATGGGTGTTGTCTTCGAATTGATGGGTGAGTCATACAGTTTTTTCTCCAAGACACTACTGATTTGTGGGGTCAGAGTTGTGTTGTCAAATGAGATATCGTGTATATATATATATATATATATATATATATATATATACATATTTTCAATCTCGTGCAACATCGCACAGAATATTGTGCAATGGCGCACGATATAACGCACGATAATGTTGAAACCAGGACGATATCGACAACCCTATTTACCGGTATGAGTACGAGAAACGTGTAAACTAAAGTCCACGAAATGCATGCTGTCCACGTTGCCTGCTTCATCCATATAGCCCACATATAGCAGGTTGTACATGTAGTCTGTGCTAGGTAGTCCATATATTGCATGGCGTTCATGTTATCTGTGTTGTCCATACTGTCCACGTTATCCATTTGGTCCACATAATGCGTGCTGCCCATGTTGTCTGTGTCATCCATATAGCATGTTGTTCATGTAGTCTGTGCTAGGTAGTCCATATGTTGCATGGCGTTCATGTTATCTGTGTTGTCCATTCTGTCCATGTTATCCATTTGGTCCACATAATGCATGGTGTCCATGTTGTCCATGTCTGCTTCATCCATGTAGTCCGCATATAGTAAGTTGTTCACATATTCTGTGCTATGAAGTCCATACAACCCATTCAGTCCCCAAATCCATGTATTCCAGTCAATCCATGCTATTTGCTCTCTCTCTCTCTCTCTCTGTCTCTCTCTCTCTCTCTCTCTCTCTCTCTCTCTCTCTCTCTCTCTCTCTCTCTCTCTCTCTCTCTCTCTCTCTCTCTCTCTCCCTCTCTCTCCCTCTTAGCGCTGCAACAAGATGAACAAGAGGTTAAGAAGCTTGTTTCCTCCGTGGACGGCCATACAACACATTCAGCCCCAAATCCATGTATTCTAGTCAATCCATGCTCTTTGCTCCCTTTAAGTGTTGCAACTAGATGAACAAGAAGTTGAGAAGCTTGTTTTCTCCGTGGACGTCCAGACAACCCATACACCCCATTCAGTCCGTAATCCATGTATTCCAGTAAAACTAAAAATGCTTTTTGCTCCCTCGTAGGGTTGCAATTAGATGAACACGAAGTTGAGAAGCTAGTTTTCTTCGCTGACGTCCAGGCAACCCATACACCCCATTCAGTCCGTAATCCATGTAATCCGTGCTCTTTGCTCTCACGCAGGGTTGCAACTAGATGAACAAGAAGTTGAGAAGCTTGTTTGCTCCGTGGACGTCGACAACTCAGGTACGGCGCTAGCTGGCTTGCTGACAACATTGGCGCTCGAAGCTGCCACTGCACCACAGACGCCATCTTATTTGCATTAACACAAAATCAAAATCAAAACAAGTATTTTCTCAATCAAGGACACAAACACAAACAGTAGCAAAACCACGGACGGTAACACAACTGTGACACAAACGCAAACGTGATGCAAACTGTGACTGCGACTGTCACACAAACACAGACAGTAGCAAACCATGAACTGTAACACAACTGTATCACAAACACAAACGCTAACGTGATGCAAACTGTGACTGTGACTGTGACACAAACACAGACACGAGCAAAACCACGGTCTGTAACACAACTGTGACACAAACGCAAACGCAAACGTGATGCAAACTGTGACTGTGACACAAACACAGACAGTAGCAAAACCATGGACTGTAAGGCAACTGCGACAGAAACACAACCGCAAACGCAAATGTGATGCAAACTGTAACTGTGACACAAACACAAACACGAGCAAAACCACGGACTGTAACGCAAACACTGTCCCAAGAAGAAAACTGTGTACCAGCAAAAATAATTGCCTACACAGACACAAATGTGTGTGCCAACAAAAATAATTACCTACATAGACACAAATGTGTGTGCCAACAAAAGTAATTACCTACACACACATGCACACATGTGCAGACAAACTGGATTACCTACCCAGACACAAACACTAGCACAACCACGGACAGTAGCGCAACCACTGTCCAAAGAAGAAGAAGAGCCATGTACCAAGAAGAATATGGCAAACACATATGTATATGTGCAGGCACACTGGATTACAAACACAGACAGAAACACGTGTACCAACAAAAATAAGACAAACACAGACATAAACACATGTGCATGCAAACTGGATTAGAAACATAGGCACAAGCACTAGCACAACCTCAGACTGTAACGCAAAGACTGTGCCTAGGAGAAGAACTGTGTACGAGCACAAATAAGACAAACACACACATACACACATATATGCAGGCAAACTAGATTACAAGCACAAACACAAATAAGACAAACACACACATACACACACATGTGCAGGCAAACTAGATTACAAGCACAAACACAAATAAGACAAACACACACATACACACACATGTGCAGGCAAACTAGATTACAAGCACAAACACAAATAAGACAAACACAGTCATAAGCACTAGTACTACCACGGACAAGAACGCAAACACTGTCACAAAAAAAATAAGACAAACACGCTCGTGCACATATGTGCAGGCCAACTGGATTACAACCACAGGCACAAACACAGGCACAAGCATTAGCACTACCACGGATAAGAACGCAAGCACTGTCACAACAAAAATAAGACAAACATGCTCGTGCACACATGTGCATGCAGACTGAATTACAAACAGACATAAACAGGGACAGTAACACAAACACGGGACCAAGAAGAATACCCGTGTACCAACATGAATAAAACAAACACATACATACATGAGCATGCATACTGGATTACAAGCACAGACACAAACACTAGCACAACCACGGCCTGTTACAAAAACACTGGACCAAGAAGAAGAACCGTGTACCAACAAAAATAAGATAAACACACATACATGTACACAACAAACACACACATACATACATGTGCAGGCAAACTGGAAAACACAGAACCAACACGAATAAGACAAACTCAGACATACACACATGTGCAGGCAAACTGGATTACAAGCACAGACACAAACACAAGCACAACCATGGACAGTAATGCAAGCACTAGAAGAATAGCCGTGTGCCAACACGAATAAGACAAACACACACATACATGTACATGTCAAACTGGATTACAAGCACAGACACAAACACTAGCACAACCACGGACAGTAACGCAAGCTCTAGAAGAATAGCCGTGTGCCAACACGAATAAGACAAACACACACATACATGTACATGTCAAACTGGATTACAAGCACAGACACAAACACTAGCACAACCATGGACAGTAATGCAAGCACTAGAAGAATAGCCGTGTGCCAACACGAATAAGACAAACACACACATACATGTACTTGTCAAACTGGATTACAAGCACAGACACAAACACTAGCACAACCATGGACAGTAACGCAAGCTCTAGAAGAATAGACGTGTACCAACACGAATAAGACAAACATGCTGGTGCGCACAAGTACATGCAAACTGGATTACAAGCACAGACACACACACTAGCACAACCACGGACAGTAACGCAAACACTACTGACACAAATAAGACAAACATGCTGGTGCACACATGTACATGCAAACTGGATTACAAACAGACACACACACTAGCACAACCATGGACAGTAACGCAAACACTGTACTAACACGAAGAAGACAAACCCACATACACACAATATATGCATGTACTGGCCAACTGGATGACAAACACTGTACCAAGAAGAATAGGCATGTACCAACACGAATAAGACAAACACACACGTACACACATACACATGCATGAAAAACACACGCACATATACAAACATATACATGACAAACATACACACTCATACACACACACATACATGTACATGACAAACACACACATACACACACATACATGTACATGACAAACACACACATACACACATGTACATGTACATGACAAACACACACACACATACATGTACATGACAAACACACACATACACATACACACACGTACATGTACATGACAAACACACACATACATAGACATACATAGACATGACAAACATACACACTCATACACACATACATGTACATGACAAACGCACACATGCATGTACATGACAAACACACATGTACATGTACATGACAAACACACACGTACATGCACATGACAAACACACACGTACACACATACATGCATGTGCAGGCCAACTGGATTACGAGGAGTATGTTGTGATCATGACCAACTTCCTCCACACCCTAGACTCCTCTCCTCAAGAGGAGGCGGCTGCAGCTGACGCACCACACCAGGTGAGAGAGGTCCACTTATAAGTATTAGTATTAGTATTATTTATTTATTTATTTATGCATTATTTATTTTCAAGAGGAGGCGGCTGCAGTGGACGCACCACACCAGGTGAGAGGGGTCCACTGCTTATGATACTTTTTTATTATTATCATTATTTATTATTATTATTATTTATTATCAAGAAGAAGCGGCTGCAGCTGACCCACCACACAAGGTGAGAGGGGTGCACTGTTTATGATTATTTTAATAATAATAATAAAATAAAATAAAATAAAATAAAATAAAAAATTATAGGAGGCGGCTGTAGCTGACGCACCACACAACGTGAGAGGGGTCCACCGTTTATTATAATGATTTCTTCTCCTTCTTCTTCTTCTTCTTCTTCTTCTTCTTCTTCTTCTTCTTCTTCTTCTTCTTCTTCTTATTACTATACTAAGGGGGGGCAAAAACTCAAGGGGTTCAGACCTGCCATGATTATTTGATCCTTACATATGTGATGCTAATGATGGTTGAGATATCTTGGTGCCCTAGTGGTCTCTAAAGTTGCCCACAGCTTGGCAACCTTGCAAACAGGTTCCCTTTGAGTTAATGGTTATAGCTCACACCAGGGTAATTCAAAGCGCGCGCTTTTGAGCTTTTGAGCGCTAACTTTTTGACCCCCTCAGCGCTTTAAGCGCAGTTTTTTGCTACCCCCTGTGGGCGCAGCAAGCAATTTTGCGTTTTTGCACTACAAAGCGCAGTTTTTTTGTTTTCAAGTGCGCTAAAGCGCTGGCCAATGTGGCCATTTGAAGCACCCTGGCTCACACAACCTACTTAAAAGCTGCTACCCCCCCCCCCCCCCCCCCCCCCCCCCCCCCCCCCCCCCCCCCCCCCCCCCGCTCCGCCCCGCCCCCGCCCCCCCAAATGCATAGTTCCTCTCAACACTGCCTACAGGTTTCCTTTTAGTAAATGGCAGCATCTCACACGACCTGCTTATAAGCTGCTACATGTAACCCACCCCGGCTTACAACCTAACCCACCAACACCCTTGCCTGCCAACCCACCAACCCGACCCCCACCAACCCACCCCAGCTTACACCCTAACCCACCAACCCACCAACCCGCCAACCCACCCCGGCTTACACCCTAACCCACCAACCCACCAACCCACCAACCCCCAACCCACCCCCGTACACCCTAACCCACCAACCCACAACCCGCCAACCCACCCCGGCTTAACCTAACCAACCACTACCCACCAACCCCCTAACCCACCAACCCACCAACCCACCCGCCCACCCACCCCGGCCTACACCCTAACCCACCAACCCCCTACCCACCAACACCACCACCCGCCAACCCCACCCCGGCTTACACCCAACCCACCAACCCACAACCCACCAACCCACCACCCGCCAACCCACCACCGGCTTACACCCTAAACCCACCCAACCCCACCATACCCACCACGGCTTACACCCCTAACCCACTCAACCCACCAACCAGCCAACCCACCCCCGGCTTATCACCCTAACCCACCAACCCACCCGACTTTAACTCCCCAACCCCCACAAACCACCTTCAGCTTTACACCCTAACCCACCAAACCACCAACACCGAACCACCTACCACAACCCGACCCCCCCAACCCACCCACAGCTTACACCCTAACCCCCAACCCCCACTCAACCCACCCGACTTACACCCCAACCCCTACCAACCGACCCCGACTTGCACCCCCATTCCCAACCAACTCCAGGTTCCCTTTGAGTTGAGGGCAGTCAGCGTACCGGGCGTCAAATGGTTATAGAGGGGCTGTTAAACCGACCAACCCCCCACCCCCCCCCCCCCAACTTACACCCCCACCCCCACCACCCACCAAATTACACCCCCACCCCCATTAACCCACCCCGACTCACACCCCCATTCCCACCAACGCAGGTTCCCTTTGAGTTAATGGCAACAGCGTACCGGCGCAAATGTTTACTAGAGGGGCTGCTAAACCGAGACCCTGACGTCGCTCAGCAGATAGCACGCATGAGCGAGAAGGCCGCTCACGAGGCGATTGAGAAGGCCACACAAGCCGCAGCAGGTAAAGCTTTTTCTTAAAAATGAACTTCCTGGACTGAAAAAAGCCTGAGATTAGAAAGTAACAGAAATAGCAGCAGGCCGCTCATGAGGCGATTGAGAAGGCCACACAAGTGGCAGCAGGTAAAGCTCTAAAATACAATTATGCGGTGTGTAAATGTCGTTTATAGTGTCGCGTTTTATATGTTCAGATGAGTGAGAAGGCAACACAAGCGGCAGCAGGTACAGCTCTAAAAAAATCACTTTCTAAACTGAAAACAAAGCCTGGGAATAGAAGGTAACACAAATGGCAGCAGGCGGCTCATGAGGCGATTGAGAAGGCCACACAAGCCGCAGCAGGTAAAGCTTTTTCTTGAAAATGAACTTTCTGGACTGAAAAAAGCCTGAGATAAGAAAGTAACAGAAATAGCAGCAGGCCGCTCATGAGGCGATTGAGAAGGCCACACAAGCCGCAGCAGGTAAAACTATTTCTTTAAAATGAACTTTCTGGACTGAAAAAAGCCTGAGATAAGAAAGTAACAGAAATAGCAGCAGGCGGCTCATGAGGCGATTGAGAAGGCCACACAAGCCGCAGCAGGTAAAACTATTTCTTTAAAATGAACTTTCTGAACTGAAAAAAGCCTGAGATAAGAAAGTAACAGAAATAGTAGCAGGCGGCTCATGAGGCGATTGAGAAGGCCACACAAGTGGCAGCAGGTAAAGCTCTAAAATGCAATTATGCAGTGTGTAAATGTGGTTTTAAATGTCGCGTTTCGTATTTGAACATGATTGAGAAGGCCACACAAGCGGCAGCAGATAAAGCTCTAATAAAACCACTTTCTAAACTGAAAAAAAAGCTGAGATAGGAAAGTAACACAAAATGGCCGCAGACAGCTCATGAAGCGATTGAGAAGGCCACACAATAGGCAGCAAATAGGTGGTTCTTTTAACATTCATTCTTCATGTCTGATGAAGCTGTCCTTGGAGGAGGCCTATACCCTTAAAGCTATAAAAACCCACTTTCTGAACTGAAAAAAACCTGAGATAGCATGCATGAGCAAGAAGGCCATACGAGCAGCAGCAGGTAAAGCTTTTTGGCGTAGCCCCCTCTTCAAGGTGGCGGGAGCCCTCATGTTTACCCATTTGTCCGTCCAACCGAAAAATTGAAGCCTGACACGTCAGCCAACCTGTCGCGAAACTAACTCGCTTCGGTCAGCTCCATGGTTGCCACCTTTCGTTCCGATGCCGACGCACTCGGCCAATTTTCCGCGTTGCTTGCGACGCTGCATAGGGCTCGTTCTGAAACGATGCTGCATAGGACTTGTTCTTAAACGACGCCGTGAACATTCACACTCGTACTCACTCTCGTACTCATGCGTATACTAATTCTCATCAGATGTGACACATTGCTGCTGCAGCGTCCAAGAACTCTAACTTTAGTTTGCGAGCAAAAGGAACAGCAATATACTCATCAAATACTCACACTCGTACTCATACTCATACTCATACTCATACTCATACTCACACTGGTACTCATACTCATACCCATACTCATACTCATACTCATACTCATACTCATACTCACACTCGTACTCATACTCATACTCATGCATATACTTATTCTCATCAGCCGTGAATCATTGCTGCTCCAGCAACCAAGAACTCCAGTTTCAGATTGCAAGCACAGGAACAGCGACGTACTCATCAAACACTCACACTCGTACTCATACTCATACTCATACTCATACTCATACTCATACTCACACTCATACTCATACTCACTACTCATCAAACACAACCCGTACCCTTGGTGTTGCAGCGTCCAAGAACTCTAGCTTCAGATTGCAAACACAGGAACAGCGACGTACTCATCAAACACTCACACTCGTACTCATACTCATACTCACACTCATACTCATACTCATACTCACACTCATACTCATACTCATACTCACTACTCATCAAACACAACCCGTACCCTTGGTGTTGCAGCGTCCAAGAACTCTAGCTTCAGATTGCAAGCACAGGAACAGCGACGTACTCATCAAACACTCACACTCGTACTCATACTCATACTCATACTCACTACTCATCAAACACAACCTGTACCCTTGGTGTTGCAGCGTCCAAGAACTCTAGCTACAGATTGCAAGCACAGGAACAGCGACGTACTCATCAAACACTCACATTTGTACTCATACTCATACTTATACTCACACTCATACTCATACTCACAACTCATCAAACACAACCCGTACCCTTGGTGTTGCAGCGTCCAAGAACTCTAGCTTCAGATTGCGAGCACAGGAACAGCAACGTGTAGAGAAGGAGTTTCAACGCGTGCAGCAGCGACGGTTGCGAAAGATGAAGGAGGGTCAGGCCACTCTGGCTGCCATGCCTGAGGCTGAGAGGCAGATAACTCTTGCTCTGTTGGCCGCGAGGAGGGAGGCAGTTGAGGGAAGGGTTGCTGGTGCAGGTGGGTGTTGTTAGGGGTGGATGTGTGAGGGGAAGTGGGTGGTGTGTGTGTGTGGGGGGGGGGGGGGGGGGGGGGGGGGGGGGGGGGCTGCAGGTGAGTGTAGACGTTGGTGAGTGTGTGTGTGTTGGCGGCGGCAAGGAGGGAGACAGCTGATGGGGCACAAGCAAGAAGGGTTGCTGGTGCAGGTGGGTGTAGACTTTGGTGAGGTGTGTGTGTGCGTGTGTGTCCGTAAAGATGAAGGAGGGTCAGGCCAGCCTGGCTGCCATGCCTGAGGCTGAGAGGCAGGCAACTCTTGCTCTGTTGGCTGAGAGGAGGGAGGCAGTTGATGGGGCACAAAGGGGGGGAGGGGAGTGTTCAGGTGGATGCATGCATTGCTGCGGGTATGTGTGTGTGTTGGTGGCGAGGAGGGTGGCTGATGATGGGGCAGAAGCAGGAAGGGTTGCTGTTTCAGGTGGGTGTTGGTAGGGGGAGCTGTGTGAGGGGAAATGGGTGGTGTATGTGGGTGGGTGGGTGGATGGGTGGGTGGGTGGGGGGGGCTGCAGGTGGGTGTAGACATTGGTGAGTGTGTGTGTGTGTGTGTGTGCTGGCGGCGAGGAGGGAGGCAGCTGATGGGGCAGAAGCAGGAAGGGTTGCTCTTTCAGGTGGGTGTTGGTAGGGGGGGATGTGTGGTGGGAGGGGAAGTGGGTGGTGTGTGGGGGGGGGTGTTGGAGGGGGTGGGGGGCAAGGTGGAGTGTGGAGGGAAGTGGGTAGGGTGGATAGGGGTGGGTGTGAGGAAGGTTGGGGGGGTGTTGAAGTGGATAAGAGGCATCAGGAGCTGCGTGCAGCACAATCGCAGGCACAGCAAGTGGCACAAAACCAGACACTGCCACTGCCTTGTCATATGTCATACCAACATCCAGCTAATAGACACAGACATCCACATCCTTACCAATCTGTATCAGGAAATCCAGGTCGAGTGAGAAGTGTCAGAAGCGCAGACCCAGCAAGGGGCACAAACCCAGACACTGCCACTGCCACTGCCTCGTCATATTTCATACCCACATCCACGCCATTAGACACAGACATCTACATATCCCACCAACATCCACATCCTTCCCAATTTGCAACAGGGAACCCAGGTGAAGGGTACAAAGCATCAGAATCGCAGTGCAGCACAATCACAGACCCAGCAAGCCCACCCACAGCAGCAGCCTCATCTGCTGTCACACCAACATCCACGCCAATAGACACAGACATCCACATCCTTACCAATCTGCAATAGGAAACGCGGTAGAAGGATATGAAGCAGCAGGAGGAGCTGCGTGCAGCACAAACCCAGACACTGCCACTGCCACAGCCGCGCCTTACGTCATACCCACATCCACACCATTAGACGCAGACATCAACATATCCCACCGACATCCACATCCTTCACAATCTGCAACAGAGAACCTGGGTGAGGGATAAGAAGCAACAGAATCACCGTGCAGCACAAGCACAGACCCAGCAAGCCCACCCACAGCAGCAGCCTCATCTGCTGTCACACCGACATCCACGCCAGTAGACACAGACATCTACATGAAACAGGAAACCTGGGTGAGGAATACGAAGCAGCAGGAGGAGCTGCGTGCAGCACAAGCGCAGACCCAGCAGGTGGCACAAACCCATATCTATATATCCCACCAACATCCACATCCTAACCAATTTGAGACAGGAAATCCATGTGAAAGGTGCGAAGCAACAGAATCACAAAGCAGCACAAGCGCAGGCCCAGAAAGCCCACTCACAGAAGCAGCCACATCTGTTGTCACACCAACATCCACGCCAATAGACACAGACATTCACATCCTTACCAATCTGCAACAGGAAACACGGGTGAAGGATATGAAGCAGCAGGAGGAGCTGCATGCAGCACAAGCGCAGGCCCAGAAAGCCCACTCACAGCAGCAGCCGCATCTGCTGTCACACCAACATCCTCGCCAATAGACACAGACATTCACATCCTTACCAATCTGCAACAGGAAACACGGGTGAAGGATATGAAGCAGCAGGAGGAGCTGCGTGCAGCACAAGCGCAGACCCAGAAAGCCACTCACAGCAGCAGCCGCATCTGCTGTCACACCAACATCCTCGCCAATAGACACAGACATTCACATCCTTACCAATCTGCAACAGGAAACACGGGTGAAGGATATGAAGCAGCTGGAGGAGCTGCGTGCAGCACAAGCGCAGACCCAGAAAGCCCACTCACAGCAGCAGCCGCATCTGCTGTCACACCAACATCCTCGCCAATAGACACAGACATTCACATCCTTACCAATCTGCAACAGGAAACACGGGTGAAGGATATGAAGCAGCAGGAGGAGCTGCGTGCAGCACAAGCGCAGACCCAGAAAGCCCACTCACAGCAGCAGCCGCATCTGCTGTCAAACCAACATCCTCGCCAAAAGACACAGACATTCACATCCTTACCAATCTGCAACAGGAAACACGGGTAAAGGATATGAAGCAGCAGGAGGAGCTGTGTGCAGCACAAGCGCAGGCCCAGAAAGCCCACTCACAGCAGCAGCCGCATCTGCTGTCACACCAACATCCTCGCCAATAGACACAGACATTCACATCCTTGCCAATCTGCAACAGGAAACACGGGTGAAGGATATGAAGCAGCAGGAGGAGCTGCGTGCAGCACAAGCGCAGGCCCAGAAAGCCCACTCACAGCAGCAGCCGCATCTGCTGTCACACCAACATCCTCGCCAATAGACACAGACATTCACATCCTTACCAATCTGCAACAGGAAACACGGGTGAAGGATATGAAGCAGCAGGAGGAGCTGCGTGCAGCACAAGCGCAGACCCAGAAAGCCCACTCACAGCAGCAGCCGCATCTGCTGTCACACCAACATCCTCGCCAATAGACACAGACATTCACATCCTTACCAATCTGCAACAGGAAACACGGGTGAAGGATATGAAGCAGCAGGAGGAGCTGCGTGCAGCACAAGCGCAGGCCCAGAAAGCCCACTTACAGCAGCAGCCGCATCTGCTGTCACACCAACATCCACGCCAATAGACACAGACATCCACATCCTTACCAATCTGCAACAGGAAACACGGGTGAAGGATATGAAGCAGCAGGAGGAGCTGCGTGCAGCACAAGCGCAGACCCAGAAAGCCCACTCACAGCAGCAGCCGCACCTGCTGTCACACCAACATCCTCGCCAATAGACACAGACATCCACATCCTTACCAATCTGCAACAGGAAACACAGGTGAAGGATATGAAGCAGCAGGAGGAGCTGCGTGCAGCACAAGTGCAGACCCAGAAAGCCCACTCACAGCCGCAGCCGCATCTGCTGTCACACCAATAGACACACCAATAGACACAGACATCCACATCCTTACCAATCTGTAACAGGAAACACGGGTGAAGGATATGAAGCATCAGGAGGAGCTGCGTGCAGCACAAGCGCAGAGCCAACAAGTGGCACAATCCCAGACACTACCACTGCCACTGCCACTGCTGCGTCTTATGTCACACAGACATCCATATATCCCACCGACATCCACATCCCCTACAACCTGTAGCAGGGAGCCCAGGACAAGAAAACAAATTAACAGAATCACAGTGCAGCACAAGTGCATACCCAGCAAGTGGCACAAAGCCAGACACAACCACTGCCACGTCTTCTGTCATACCCACATCCACGCCATTAGACACAGACATCTACATATCCCACCGACATCCACATCCTTCACAATCTGCAACAGGGAACCCGGGTGAAAGGTACAAAGCATCAGAATCACAGTGCAGCACAAGTGCATACCCAGCAAGTGGCACAAACCCATATCTACATATCCCACCGACATCCACACCCTTACCAATCTGCAACAGGAAACCCGGGTGAAAGGTACAAAGCATCAGAATCACAGTGCAGCACAAGCAAAGACCCAGCAAGTGGCACAAACCCATATCTATATATCCCACCGACATCCACACCCTTACCAATTTGCAACAGGGAACCCAGGTGAAGGGTATGAAGCATCAGAATCACAAAGCAGCACAAGCGCAGGCCCAGCAAGCCCACCAACATCCACATCCTTCCCAATCTGCAACAGGGAACCAGGGTGAAGAGGACGAAGCATCAGACTCACCGTGCAGCACAAGTGCAGACCCAGCAAGCCCACCCACAGCAGCAGCCGCATCTGATGTCTCACCAACATCCACGCCAATAGACACAGCCAGCACACGGGTCACATCATCCGAAGTAGCGCCACTGACGGACAGCGCAGTTCAAATTGCGTGGGAGTACTTGAAGCCGAGTCGGAAGGACTTCACTCAGTCGACTAGGCACAGGCAGCTGATGGAGAATCCACAGGTGTGAATGTTTGATTCTGTGGTGGTGGTGGTGGTGGTGGTGTCACTCACTCATCTAGGCACAGGCAGCTGATGGAGAATCCACAGGTGTGAATGTTTGATTCTGTGGTGGTGGTGGTGGTGTCACTCAGTCATCTAGGCACAGGCAGCTGATGGAGAATCCACAGGTGTGAATGTTTTACTCTGTGGTGGTGGTGGTGGTGGTGGTGGTGGTGTCACTCAGTCATCTAGGCACAGGCAGCTGATGGAGAATCCACAGGTGTGAATGTTTTATTCTGTGGTGGTGGTGGTGGTGTCACTCAGTCATCTAGGCACAGGCAGTTGATGGAGAATCCACAAGTGTGAATGTTTGATTCTGTGGTGGTGGTGGTGGTGGTGGTGTCACTCAGTCGTATAGGCACAGGCAGCTGATGGAGAATCCACAGGTGTGAATGTTTGATTCTGTGGTGGTGGTGGTGGTGGTGGTGGTGGTGGTGGTGTCACTCAGTCGTCTAGGCACAGGCAGCTGATGGAGAATCCACAGGTGTGAATGTTTTATTCTGTGGTGGTGGTGGTGGTGGTGGTGTCACTCAGTCGTCTAGGCACAGGCAGCTGATGGAGAATCCACAGGTGTGGATTTTTGACTCGGTGGTGGTGGTAGTGGTGGACGTGGTGGTAGTAGCGCCACTGACAGACAGTACAGTTCAAATTGCGTGGGAGTACTTGAAGCCGAGTCGGAAGGACCACACTCAGTCGACTGGGCACAGGCAGCTGATGGAGAATCCACAGGTGTGAATGTTTGATTCTGTGGTGGTGGGGGTGGTGGACGTGGTGGTGGGGGTGTCACTCAGTCGACTAGGAACAGGCAGCTGATGGAGAATCCACAGGTTTGAATGTTTGATTCTGTGGTGGTGGATGTGGTGGTAGTAGCGCCACTGACGGACAGTGCAGTTCAAATTGCTTGGAAGTACTTGAAGCTGAGTCGGAAGGACCACACTCAGTAGTCTAGGCACTGGCAGCTGATGGAGAATCCACAGGTGTGAATGTTTTACTCTGTGGTGGTGGGGGTGAGGGTGGGGGGGGGTGGGGGTGGTAATAGTGGTGGAGGTGTCACTCAGTCGTCTAGGCACTGGCAACTGATGGAGAATCCGCAGGTGTGAATGTTTGATTCTGTGGTGGTGGTGGTGTGTGTGGGGGGGGGGGGGGGGTAATAGTGGTGGAGGTGTCAATCAATCGTCTAGGCACAGACAGCTGATGCCTGCTGGAGAATCCACAAGTGTGAATGTTTGATTCGATGGTGGTGGTAGTGGTGGTGGTGGTGGACGTGGTGGTGGTAGCGGGACTGATAGACAGCGCAGTTCAAAGGCATGGGAGTACTTGAAGCCAAATTGGAAGGAATACACTCAGTCGTCTAGGCACTGGCAACTGATGGAGAATCCACAGGTGTGAATGTTTGATTCGATGGTGGTGGTGGTGGTGGACATGGACGTGGTAGTGGTGGTGGCAGTGGTGATGGACGTGATGGTGGTGGTGGACGTTGTGGTGGTAGTGGTGATGGACGTGATGGTGGTGTTGGACGTGTTAGTGGTGCATTAGGACATCCGACCTCGGCCAGTGAGGACGCCTCCACCATCACTCTACCCAGGAGTGCCCTATGCTCTGGACAACAAAACTGGAATCTTGCCTTGCCACTCCTAAACCATGACTGTGCTGGCATTCGGCAAGTGCCCCTTTTTGGAATTCACACCTGAACACTTGCAAACCATTGCCTGTGCGTGGCAAGTGTTTGGCAAGTCTCCCTCCTTCGCGTGGCTAGTGCTTGGCAAGTCTCCCCTCTGTGCGTGGCTAGTGCTTGGCAAGTCTCCCTCCTTCGCAGTTCGCACAACCCCTCCTTTCGCACCGCCCTCTGCACCCCCTCCTTCGCACCGCCCTCCTGCCCACCCCTTCCTTCGCACCGCCCTCCTGCCCACCCCCCTCCTTCGCCCCTCCTGCCACCCCCTCCTCGCACCGCCTCCTGCCCACCCCCTTCCTTCACCGCCTCCTGCCCACCCCCCTTCCTTCGCACCGCCCTCCTGCCCACCCCCCTTCTTCGCACCCCCTCTCCCTCCTCCACCGCCTCCTGCCCACCCCCCTCCTTCGCACCGCCCTCCTGCCCCCCCCTCCTTCGCACCGCCCTCCTGCCCACCCCCCTCCTTCGCCACCCCCTCCTGCCACCCCCCTCCTTCGCACCGCCCTCCTGCCCACCCCCCTCCTTCGCACCTCCGCCTCCTGCCCACCCCCTCCTTCCACCGCCCTCCTGCCCCCCCCCTCCTTCGACCGCCTCCTGCCCACCCCCTCCTTCGCACCACCCTCTGCCCACCCCCCTCCTTCGCACCGCCCCCTGCCCACCCCCCTTCCTTCGCACCGCCCCCTGCCCACCCCCTTCCTTCGCACCGCCCTCCTGCCCACCCCCCTTCCTTCGCACCGCCCCTCCTGCCCACCCCCCTCCTTGCACCCGCCCTCCTGCCCACCCCCCTTCCTTCGCACCGCCCTCCTGCCCACCCCCCTTCCTTCCACCGCCCTCCTGCCCCCCCCCCTCCTTCGCACGCCCTCCTGCTGCCCACCCCCTCCTTCGCACCGCCCTCCTGCCCACCCCCCTCCTTCGCACCGCCCTCTGCCCACCCCCTTCCTTGCACCGCCCTCCTGCCACTCCCCCTCCTTCGCACTGCCTCCTGCCCACCCCCACTCCTTCGCACCGCCCCTCCGCCCACCCCCCCTCCTTCCACCGCCCCCTGCCCACCCCCCTCCTTCGCACCGCCTCCTGCCCACCCCCCTCCTTCGCACCGCCCTCCTGCCCACCCCCCTCCTCGCACCGCCCTCCTGCCCACCCCCCTCCTTCGCAACCGCCCTCCTGCCCACCCCCCTCCTTCGCACCGCCCTCCTGCCCCCACCCCCCCCCTTCCACCGCCCTCCTGCCCCACCCCCCTCCTTCGCACCCCCTCCTGCCCACCCCCTCCCTTCGCACCGCCCTCCTCCCCCCACCCCCCTCCTTCGCACCGCCCTCCTGCCACCCCCCTCCTTCGCACCGCCCCTCCTGCCCACCCCCCTCCTTCGCACCGCCCTCCTGCCCACCCCCCTCCTTCGCACCCGCCCTCCTGCCCCCCCACCCCCCCTTCGCACCGCCTCCTGCCCACCCTCCTGCCCACCCCCCTCCTTCGCACCGCCCTCCTGCCACCCCCCCTCCTTCGCACCGCCCTCCTGCCCACCCCCCTCCTTCGCACCGCCCTCCTGCCCACCCCCTCCTTCGCACCGCCCTCCTGCCCACCCCCCTCCTTCGCACCCGCCCTCCTGCCCCCCCCCTCCTTCGCACCGCCCTCCTGCCCCCCCCCTCCTTCGCACCGCCCTCCTGCCCACCCCCCTCCTTCCACCGCCCTCCTGCCCCCCCCCCTCCTTCGCACCGCCTCCTGCCCCCCTGCCCCCACCCCCCTCCTTCGCACCGCCCCCTGCCCACCCCCCTCCTTCGCACCGCCCTCCTGCCCACCCCCCTCCTTAGCACCGCCTCCTGCCCACCCCCTCCTAGCACACCCCTCCTCACACACCCCCTCTACGCACCACCCTCCTACCCTTGCATTACCCTATTTCCAGAAAATAAAACTGAACACTAACTTGCACACCATGAATTCCGCAGGCGTTTGGCAAGTCCCACTCTTCAGGACGTCCGGCCTCAGCGTGTGGCAGTGGCAGCGCCTCAGCCATCACTCGACCATGGAGTGCTGCCACAACAATGTCAAGGAACCCCATGCCCTCCCGCCCCTTCTCAGCCTCGCCCAATATCTCGTACACCACTCCCGCACGCCCCATCTCGGCATCTAACGGCAAGCACACCACGGCAGGTATGGAGAGGGGAAAGAGGGGGGGGGGGGGGGGGGGGGGGGGGGCGTAGATGTATAGGGTTGGTGGGCGGGGGGGCAGACAGAGGGAGGGGGGTTAAGAGGGAGGAGGGAGAGATAGAGCCCCTTCTCAGCCTCCCCTAATATCTCGTACACTGCTCCCGCACACCTTTTCTCGGCATCTAACGGCAGCACACCACGCAGTGTATGGAGGGGGGGAGTGGTGTGTGTGTGGGTGACGACGGGGGGGGTTTAATAGGGAAGGAGACGTAGAGGGAGGAGGGAGAGATAGAGCTCCTTCTCGGCCTCCCCCAATGTCTCATACACTGCTCCCGCACACCTTTTCTCGGCATCTAACGGCAGCACACCACGGCAGGTATGGAGGGAGGAAGGTGGTGGGGGTGGGGGTGGGGGGGTGAACGGACGGAGTGGGGTTAAGAGGGAAGGAGGTAGAGGGAGGAGAAGATGGAGCCCCTTCTCAGCCTCCCTAATATCTCATACATGCTCCCGCACCCTTTTCTTGGGCATCTAACGGCAGCACACCACCACGGCAGGTATGGAGGGGGAGGGGGGGGGGGGGGGGGGGGGGGGGGGGGGGGGGCAGGGAGGGGGATGAGAGGAGGGAGGGGAGGAGGGAGAGATAGAGCCAAGCCAACCCAACCCAACCCAACCACACACCACCACACCACACCGCACCTGTTCTCTGGTATCTAACGGCAGCACACCATGACAGGTATGGAGGGAGGGGGGATTGAGAGGGGAGGAGAGGTAGAGGGAGGAGGGAGAGATAGAGCCGCTTCACTGCCTCACCCATTTTTTCTCTGGCATCTAACGGCAGCACACCATGGCAGGTGTGGAGGGAACGGCAGTATAATATCATTTAATATCATGACATCATATGATATCATATGATGCCGGAAGTCTGACTAGGCTGAAGTACCATTTATATAATTATATACAATATCATATGATGCAGTTTGTATGATATCATACTCGCCTTTGGTCAACACCATGTGATATGCCGGTCGCTGCAGGTATGCAGGGGGGCAGAGGGGGGGGGGGGGCCAGAGAGGAGAGAGAGAGAGAGAGAGAGAGAGAGAGAGAGAGGAGAGAGGAGAGAGAGAGAGAGAGAAAAAATAGTAGTTATTAATATTAAATTATATATTAAACTGTATTACTAGTATTAATAATATAGTTAAAATCTTATCCCCGCTCTGATTCGACCTGACAGGTGTATGAGCCGTCACCCAGGGAGGGCGTATCCTCACCTTCTACCTCAGACCAAGCCACAGCTGCCTCTGCCCATGCCACTAGCCCCCCTAACAGCGCCAGGAACTCAGACCAAGCTGCGAACGCCTCTGCCCACGCCACTAGTCCCCCAAACAGTGCCAGGCACTCCTTATTTGCCCAGGCCCAGAATAGTGTCCCAAATAGCGCTATGAACTCCTCCTTCGCCCAGGCCCCAAATAGTGCCCCAAACACGTCTAGGAACTCCTCCCTCTCCCAGAGCCCAAATAGCGCTATGAACTCCTCCTTCGCCCAGGCCCCAAGTAGTGCCCCAAACACGTCTAGGAACTCCTCCCTCTCCCAGAGCCCAAATAGCGATATGGACTCTTCCTTCTCCCAGGCTCATAACAGTGCCCCAAACACATCTAGGAACTCCTCCTCCTCCCAGGTCCAAAACAGTGCCCCAAACACCGACAGGCACTCTTCATCCTCCTTCTCCTTCACCGCCCGCCCGCTATCCGCATCCCCCTCCTTCTCCAACCAAACCGCAACCTCGCGCCCCTTCTCCGCTACCGCCCCCTCCACTAGCCAGCGCAGCACCTCTCTCTCCCGCCAGCGACCCATGTCAGCCATGCCCCACTCCAAACACGCATCCTTCAACTTCAGAGCCACTCACTTGAACCAGCAGAGCCAACCGCAGCCCACCTCCAGGACCTTCACATCCGCCATGCCTGGCTTCGCATCATCGTCTCTGGGCGCCCGAAACTCTGGTCGCCCAGTGTCAGCCTACAGAGCTCGAGGAGGAGCAGGGCCGGGGGCGGATTTCCTCATGAATGGGGCGGCCTTGGGCTCCTCCATGCATTTGTCCCCTCGGCCCCAGAGCGGCAAGGTGCATAAGTAGAGATTTTTGCCATATTCTGTTACGCACTTATATACTTATTTCCCTCCAATATAACGCGGTGATATTGAAATTGAAATAGAAATTGTTACATCCGTGTAATACAGTTACTCACAGGACGTGATGTTCAAGACACTACAGCTTGCGGTGATTTTAAAATACGGCGATCTCCCTTCGCTTCCGCAGTTATGAGCCACTTTATCATGAACTCATGATGGTCAGATCATACACAATTGCCACAAAGGTCAGTAGGATGCATACCCAAACTCTCCTAGACGCATGGCAATTTCTGGTTGGTTTTGGCTAAGTTTTGCTAAATTAGTTATGCACTTTTAGGGGTAATTTAGCTAATAGCCCTAACTTGAACTTGAACTTGGTTACATAGCTTCAGCCAGCAATTTGGCTGCTCGCCGTCTTCGGCAGTAAAACAATTATTACCAGAAAATGTAAACTCGAACAAATCACTTATTTCTTTCATTTTTTCCATTTTTCATTCTTTTATATATTCCTCTTCTTCTGAACGAAAAAACAGTACACCAAAAACAAATAATAGCCCTAATGTGATCCGTGGTTTGCCCTACTCTCCGAACCCCATAAATAACCCTTGTGACGAGGCGTGAGGTGGGGTGGTGTGTGTGTGGTGGTGGTGTGTGTGTGGGGGGGGGATCGTTTGCTTGCACCGGAGCCAATCATCAACGATCTAGCAAACAGAACATATACTACATATTTTGGCTGTTTTTTGCCTGGGGATCAGGGTAGTGCAGGACGCAGCGTCCTGCGTCGCAGGACGCAACATGGGAGGGTCCGCAGCTTTCCTATATTGGTTGTGTTGCAGTCTCGCAGACGCAGGTTCGGGATGTTGGTTGCGTCTCACTTCTTTACCCGAAAGGCAACGTGCAGCAGATTCTGTGTGAGGGGAAATAGGGAATTTGTGGGACGCAGCCTAAGTACTTGACTGCGTCCCAGGACGCAACTTACGAAATTGGTTGCGTCCTTGGACGCGACCCATCTAATTAGGGTGCGTCCCAGGACGCAACGCCTGGGGTCCGTTTGAAGTATCCTGCCGGGGACATCCTATAATTTGGCGGAATTCCTTTCATATCATCAAGTATATGCATCAATAACACACAGCCAGGCTAGTCGCTACTAGCTGCACCAGCGCACCCTCACTCGCCTTCCTGTCCGGTGCCTTTCCCAGCTACATACCTCCACACCGTACTAAAAGAGTCTCATACACCCTCGCGGTGTCAAGTAGACTTTAACATGTAATGTAATGTTATGTAATTTAATTTAATGTAAACAGATCCGACCGTTACATCTGTAAGATCAGAATCGCACAATTAAGTTAGCATCCCATGTGGGGTGCCGATTTAATTATAATTGTATTCTTAATTTCTCATTGTAGCATGAACTCAGGCGAGACCCCCGTCGGTAATACGATTTTTCGGGGTTCAGTTCATCAATGCTTATTATTTAGCCTTTGTCATGGTTGGGCAAGTACTTATCAAGTATTTGGCCTATTGACTGTAACATACATGTGAATAGGCGGAGCAATACGCGGTGAGCAGTGCAACGTGAGCCTAACAAAAATGAGTGAATCCTGGAGTGCTCCCGTTGAGAAGACCTGACCTAGACGTCTGATGCCCATGGTGTACCGGCTCACCCAACACTCCAGCAGACGGTAGTCAGAGAGAAAGTTAGGTAAGCCAGGCAAGGCATACAACCAACCGAGGTTTCTAGGATCCAGAATCATGTGGGTCTCGCTTGAAAAGTCGTGAAAACCTCGTTGGTGTAACATACATACATGGGTCATGGGCTGCATGTACCCTGGTAACAACATTAAAAGCATTAACAGGTTAACAGATACATCTTTACTTGAACCCTGGTAACAACATTAACAGAAATAACAGCATGAACAGGTTAACAGATAAATCTTTCCTTAAACCCTGCTAACAACATTAACAGCATTAACAAGTTAACAGATACATACTTCTAGTCCTCACCTACCAGCAACACACCTAGTAACACTTCGTAACACTGTCTAGCTCACCAACGCTCGCCTTCGGCCTTGTAGTCCTTATCTACCAGCATCATACACATAGCAACAACTAGCATTGACAGCATCATACCAGTCCTTATCTACCTCTGCTGCTTATAGTCCTTATCTACCAGCAACATACACCTAGTAACACCTAGTTACACTCTCTATAAGCTGCACCAGCTCACCAACGCTCGCCTTCGGCCTTGCAGTCCTTATCTACCAGAATCATACCTGGGTGTATGTTGCTAGGGACCGGCAAATCATATGATGCTGACCAAAGATGAGTATGATATCATACAAATATCATATTATTTAATATCATATGATATGATGCCGTAGGCCAAAGTTACCAAGTCAAACCGCCGGCATCGTATGATATCATATAATGACTTGATATCATATGATATCATATTGCCTATCCTTATATGTTGCTGGTAGATAAGAACTTGAACTGAATTAAGAAACATGGCTCCAGCCTTGAAGGCTGCTCACAGTCTTGGTCATTGTTAAACATCAATATTAAAGTGACATCTACACCTCATCACAAGCAGCCAGGCTGTCACAGTTGGTAAGTCCCTTTAGCCTATCTGGCCTACCCCTGGACTGTAACATACATACTACACATCATCGCAAGCAACCAGGCTGTCACGGTTGGGAAAGTCCCTTCAGCCTATCTGGCCTAGCCCTGGACTGCAACATACATACTACACATCATCGCAAGCAGCCAGGCTGGTCTCTAAAAGCTGCACCGATTGCCAAGCTGGTCTCAATAAACTGCATCAATATTGAGGTGACATCTACAAATCATCGCAAGCAGCCAGGCTGGTCTCTATAAGCTGCACCAATTGCCAGGCTGGTATCTAAAAGCTGCACCAACATTGAAATGACATCTACAAATCATCGCAACCAGCCAGACTGGTCTCTACAAGCTGAACCAGCTCACCCACGCTCGCCTTCCGGTCCATCGCCTTGGGCATTATTGAACATCAATATCGAAGTGCTGTCTGCACATCATCCCTCACGCCTCGTAACAGGGCGTACTATTTATTTAATTATCTAGACATCATCGCAAGCAGCCAGGCTGGTCTCTATAAGCTGCACCAGATCACCCACGCTCGCCTTCCGGTCCATCGCCTCAGCCAACTTGTCGTGCAGATCCTCGTGCCTCCTCAACATCATCGCAACATTCAGGACTGACCAGCGGACCTCACTGTCAGCTTTCTTTTGAGTGAACTGAGGGGTGAGGTGTGGTGGGTGAGGTGTGTGGGTGTGGTGTGGCGGGTGGGGGTAGTGGTAGGTGTGGGGGTAGTGGTGGTGTGGGTTTGGGTTTGGGTTGTGGGGTGTGGTGTGTGGTGTGGTGGGTGTGGATGTGGGTGGGGTGGTGGGGGTGAGGACTGACCAGCGGACCTCACTGTCATCTTTCTTTTGAGTGAACTGAGGGGTGATGTTGGGTGGGTGGTGTGGTGGTAGTGTAAGTGCGGGGGTGATGGTAGTGGTAGGTGTGGTGTAGGGGTGCGGGTGAGGGGTAACTTAACTTAGCTGTATGCTTCTTTGGAACAGGCCACTGCAACAGGACTGCGACACATGATAACAACATGCAGGACTGATCAGCGGACCTCACTGTCAGACTTCTTTTGAGTGAACTGGGGTGTGTGTGTGGTGTGGTGGTTGTGGTAAATGTGGTGTTGTATGTGTGTGGTGGTGTGGGGGGGTCGTAGATGTGGTGTGGGATGGTGTGGTGATAATACACTAACACATATTAACACAAACCAATGCACTAACAGGCACCAGCATGAGTACTAAAGCAATGACACTAACACAATTAATATGCACATGAACACACAATAAGACACTCACAGACACTAACAGGCACTAGCATGACTACTAAAGCAATGATACTAACACTAACATGCATACTAACAAACACGAACAGACTAACACACCAACACACTAAGATGCACTAGCATGGCTACTAAAGCAATGATACTAACACACGTACAGACACACACACACACTATCATGCACACTACAGCAATGCTACTCACCCCAAGAGATTTGAAAAGACCATCCAGCTGTTGGATATCACCAACGCCTCCTTCTGCCTCCTCGAATCTCAAGTACTGCAAAGAACATTTGGGGGTAGGTTCAGTTTTGGGATCCGTGTAGTTAGGAGGTGGGCTATTTTTTTGTTTTTTTGTTTTACATATTTATTTGGGGGGGGGGGGGGCTTGGTTCAGGGTACAAGTTCAGGGGAAAGGAGGGAAAGGGGAAGAGAGCAGACACATCACCGACGCCTCCTTCTGCCTCCTCGAACCTCAAGTACTGTAAGGGGGTGGAATGATGTAGGTTCAGTCAGGGGATCGTTTTTTTTGGGGGGGGGGGGGGGGGGGGGGGGATCTCTCATTTTTTAAATTATTATTTGGGGATTGGTTGAATTGTTTTTGTATCATTAGTATTATTTGGGGGTTGGTTGAATCAGGGGTTTTATTTAGTAAGGGGTTTGGTTAGGGACTTGGTTCAGAGTTCAGATGAGGGGGATAAGGAGGGGGCAGGGACAGAGGAACACAATATCACCAACACCTTCTACCTCCTTATAACCCAAGTAGTGCAAGGAAGAGTTTGGGGGCAGGTTCATTTAGGGGGGATAGGGGGGGAAGGGGGAAGAGGGCTGACACATCACCAACACCTCCTTCTACCCCCTTATACACCAAGTAGTGCAAGGAACAGTTTGGGGGCAGGTTCATTTAGGGGGGATAGGGGGGGAAGGGGGAAGAGGGCTGACACATCACCAACGCCTCCTTCTACCTCCTTCTACCTCTTCATACCAAAAGTACTGCCAAGTTCGATGCCAGTCGACGACCCTGCGGACGGGCCCAAGCGCACTCAAGGGGGTTCGAACCCCGCACCTGCCTCGATATTGTGTTTGCAACACTTTCTCACATCACATCCCTGGTCACCACCAGAAGACCCCCTCTCTGAAAGCAAGAAGTTCGATGCAGCGTCGCCTGCGACGCTAAAAAATGGCGGAGAGTGATCGCGACGGAGCAACAGGTGGCAAGGGAAGCGAGTTAGTTAGGAGACCGTTGGCTGACGTGTCTGGCTTCATTATGGTCAGACGGTCGGTCAGTCGACCGGATAAATGGGTAACACTGGGGGCTCCCACCCCCCAGTAGGGGGGGCTCTGCCAAAAAACAGTGGATTTGGGTGGGCTTAGATAGTAGGGAACGGCAACATGATATCATATGATGCCAGCAGTCTGACTAGGCTAAAGTTACCATTTAAATACAGTATCATATGATGCAATTTGAATGTCATTGTATGATATCATACTCGCCTTTGGTCAATATCATATGATTTGCCGGTCCCTATTAGTCATGGGGTTATTGAGGTGGTCTTATTAATGTTTGATTCTGTCTAGTAAATTCTGTTTCAGGGCCACACGACAGTGACCAACACCCACCTCAGTCACCACGCCAGCTAGGGCCACACGACAGTGACCAACACCCACCTCAGTCACCACGCCAGCTAGGCCACACAGTGACAACACCCACCTCAGTCACACCACGCCAGCTAGGGCCACACGACAGTGACCAACACCCACCTCAGTCACCACGCCAGCTAGGGCCACACGACAGTGACCAACACCCACCTCAGTCACCACGCCAGCTAGGGCCACACGACATTGACCAAACACCCCCTCAGTCACCACGCCAGCTAGGGCCACCACAGTGACCACCACCCACCTCAGTCACCACGCCAGCTAGGGCCACAGACAGTGACCAACACCCACCTCTCCTCATTCACCCACGCCCACGCCAGCTAGGGCCACACGACAGTGACCAACACCCACCTCAGTCACCACGCCAGCTAGGGCCACACGACAGTGACCAACACCCACCTCAGTCACCACGCCAGCTAGGGCCACACGACAGTGACCAACACCCACCTCAGTCACCACGCCAGCTAGGGCCACACGACAGTGACCAACACCCAACCTCAGTCCACCACGCCAGCTGGGCCACACGACAGTGACCACCCACCTCGTACCACGCCAGCTAGGGCCACACGACAGTGACCAACACCCTCCTCAGTCACCACGCCAGCAAGGGCCACACGACAGTGACCGACCAACCCACCTCAGTCACCAGCCACCCATCGAGGCCACACGACAGTGACCACACCCACCTCAGTCCCACGCCACTAGGCCACACACATGACCACCCCACCTCAGTCACCACGCCGCTAGGGCCACACGACAGTGACCAACACCCACCTCAGTCACCACGCCAGCTAGGCCCACGACAGACACACCCCACCTCAGTCACCACCCAGCTAGGGCCACACAACAGTGACCAACACCCACCTCAGTCACCACGCCAGCTAGGGCCACACGACAGTGACCAACACCCACCTCAGTCACCACCAGCTAGGGCCACACGACAGTACCAACCACCCCTCAGTCACCACGCCAGCTAGGGCCACACGACCATGACCAACACCCCCTCATCACCACGCCAGCTGGGCCACACAAGTGACCGACACCCACCTCAGTCACCACGCAGCTAGGGCCACACACAGTGACCAACCCCCCCTCAGTCACCCACCCAGCTAGGGCCACACGACAGTGACCAACACCCACCTCAGTCACCACGCCAGCTAGGGCCACACAACTGAAGCGGCTTAGGGTTGTGGACGTCATCTTTCCAGACTGCATCTCCTTTGTAAACTCAGAGTCGCAGAACTGGGTGCCAGCCTGGATGTTCAAGGCCTTGTAGCTGAATGTAGATGAAAGCATTGAGCCAGGGTAAGACATGGCTTAAAACATACCAAGCTGCTTAGTTGACACAGTCAAAGGCAACACTGATTAGTAAAGGTGGGTGCCAGCCTGGATGACCAAGGCCTTGTAGCTGAATGTAGATGAAAGCATTGAGCCAGGTTAAAATATGGCTGAAAACTAACAGACAGGCAGGCAGGAAGGCTGGCTACTGTATGCCGGTATAACATTTGTGTGCTCACAACTGGGGACTGCTTGTACTATGCTTGGACGGAAATGTAATGTTGCATAACTGTTTGTCAGTAGTTGTTATTGTTGTTGTTAATTCTGTATAACTGTTTTTCAGTTGTTGTTGTTGTTGTTGTTGTTAATTGTGTATTACTGTTTGTCAATTGTTGTTGTTGTTGTTGTCGTTGTTTATTGTGTATAACTGTTTGTCCTTTGTTGTTGTTGTTGTTGTTGTTGTTGTTACAGTCCATGGGTAGGCCAAATAGGCCTAAGGGACTAGCCCAACCGTTACATATATGATACATGCTTGGATGGCAATTTATTCAAAGTCAATTGCTTCAATGAGTGGCTCGAAGGCAGAGCTCTAAAAAAACAAGGTGCGGGGTTTGAATCCCTACAGGTGCGCTTTAGTGTTCGTGGTCGCTGTCGACCGCCATGGTAGCTTTGTCCAGGTTTAGTAGCAGCCCGTTCTCTACCACCGCAAGATGGGGCTCCCTTAATTAATACCACGACCCACCAGGTGTTCTCATTACTTTCTTTTCAGGTTTCATGACAAACCACATGGTAATGGTTAACACAAATAATACCCCTACGCTCTGGCTACCACATCTTCCACCACCACCAACCCACCACCCACCTGTAACATACCGACTACACACCTGACACAAATAATACCCCTACGCTCTGGCTACCACATCTTCCACCACCACCAACCCACCACCCACCTGTAACATACCGACTAATCACCTACACAAATAATACCCTACTCTCTCTGGCTACCACACTCTTCCAACACCACCCACCTGTAACCACCAACCTAACACCGACCACAAATATACCCCTACGCTTCTGGCTACCACATCTTCCACCACCACCACCCACCACCCCACCCGTAACATACCGAAACAAACCTGACACAATAATACCCCTACGTCTCTGGCTACCACAATCTTCCACCACCACCAACCCACACCCACCCACCTGTAACATACCGACTAACACCTGACACAAATAATACCCCTACGCTCCGGCTACCACATCTTCCACCACCACCAACCACCACACCCGGCTGTAACAATACCGACTAAACCCTGACACAAATAATACCCCTACGCTCTGGCACCACTCTTCCACCACCACCAACCCACCCCCACTGTAACATACCGACTAACCCTGACAACAATAATACCCCTACGCCTACGCTCGGCTCCCACATCTTCCACCACCACCAACCCCCACCCACCTGTAACATACCGACTAAACACCTGACACAAATAATACCCTACGCTCTGGCTACCACATCTTCCACCACCACCACCCACCACCCACCTGTAACATACCGACTAATCACCTGACACAATAATACCCCTACGCTCTGGCTACCACCTCTTCACCACAAACACCAACCCACCTGAAACACCAACCTAACACCTGACACAAATAATACCCCTACGCTCTGGCTACCACATTCTCCACACCACCAACCCACCACCCACCTGTAACATACCGACTAAACACCTGACACAAATAATACCCCTACGCTCTGGCTACCACACATCTTCCACCACCACCAACCCACCACCCGACTGTAACATACCGACTAAACAACCTCGGACACAAATAATACCCCCACGCTCTGCTACCACATCTTCCACCACCACCAACCCACCACCCACCTGTAACATACCGACTAACACCTGACACAATTAATACCCCTACGCTCTGGCTACCACATCTTCCACCACCACCAACCCACCACCCAACCTGTACCATACCGACTAACCCTGACACAAATAATCCCTACGCTCTGGCTACCACATCTTCCACCACCACCAACCCACCCCCACCTGTAAACATACCGCCTAAACACCTGACCACTAATACCCCTACGCTCTGGCTACCCACATCTTCCCCACCACACCCACCACCACCTGTAACATACCGACTAAACACCTGACACAAATAATACCCCTACGCTCTGGCTACCACATCTTCCACCACCACCAACCCACCCCCCACCTGTAACATACCGACTAAACACCTGACACAAATAATACCCCTACGCTCTGGCTACCACATCTTCCACCACCACCAACCCACCACCCACCTGTAACATACCGACTAAACACCTGACACAAATAATACCCCTACGCTCTGGCTACCACATCTTCCACCACCACCAACCCACCACCACCTGTAACATACCGACTAAACACCTGACACAAATACCCCTACGCTCTGGCTACCACATCTTCCACCACCACCAACCCACCACCCCCACCTGTAACAACCACTAAACACCTACCACAATAATACCCCTACCTTGGGCTACCACATCTTCCATCCAACCACCACCAACCCACCCCCCACCCGTAACATACCGACTAAACACCTGACACAAATAATACCCCTACGCTCTGGCTACCACATCTTCCACCACCACCAACCCACCCACCCACCGGTAACATCCGACTAAACACCTGACACAAATAATACCCCTACGCTCTTGGCTACCCACATCTTCCACCCACCACCAACCCACCCACCCACCTGTAACATACCGACTAAAACACCTGACACAAATAATACCCCACGCTCTGGCTACCACATCTTCCACCACCAACCAACCCACCACCCACCGTAACATACCGACTAAACACCTGACACAAATAATAACCCTACGCTCGGCTACCACATCTTCCACCACCCAACCACCACCCCACTGTAACATACCGACTAACACCTGACACAAATATCCCCCTACGCTTCTGGCTACCACATCTTCCAACCACCAACCCACCTGTAACACACAACCTAAACACCCTGACACAATATAAACCCCTACCTCGTACGCTCTGCTACCACATCTTCCACCACCACCAAACCCACCACCCCACCTGTAACATACCGACTAAACACCTGACACAAATAATCCTACCCCTAACGCCTGGCACCACATCTTCCACCACCACACCCACCACCCACCTGTAAACATACGACTAAACACCTACACAAATAATACCCCTACGCTCTGGCTACCACTCTCCACCACCACCACCACCCCCCCCCACCTGTAACATACCGACTAAACACCTGACACACATAATACCCCTACGCTCTGGCTACCAACTCTTCCACCACCACCAACCCACACCCACCTGTACATACCGACATAAACACCGGACACAAATAATACCCCTACGCTCTGGCTACCACACTTTCCACCACCACCAACCCACCACCCACCTGTAACATACCGCCTAAACACCTGACACAAATAATACCCCTACGCTCTGGCACCACACATCTTCCACCACCCAACCCACCACCCACCTGTAACATACCGACTAAACACCTGACAACAAATAATACCCCCTACGCTCTGGCTACCACATCTTCCACCACCACCAACCCACCCCCCAGTAACATACCGAGAAACACCTGACACAAATAATACCCCTACGCTCTGGCTACCACATCTTCCACCACCACCAACCACCCCCCCTGTAACTACCGACTAAACACCTGACACAAATATACCCCTACGCTCTGGCTACCACATCTTCCACCACCCCCCAACCCCCAACCCACCTGTAACATACCGACTAAACACCTGCACACAATAATACCCCTAACGCTCTGCTACCACCTCTCCACCACCACCACCCACCACCCACCTGTACATAACCGACTAAACACCTGACACAAATAATACCCCTACGCTCTGGCTACCACTCTTCCACACCACCACCAACCCACCACCCACCTGTAACATACCGACTAACAACACCTGACACAAATAATACCCCTACGCTCTGGCTACCACACTTCCACCACCACCAACCCACCACCCCTGTACATACCGACTAAACACCTGACACAAATAATACCACCCTACGCTCTGGCTACCACATCTTCCACCACCACCAACCCACCACCCACCGGTAACATACCGACTAAACACCTGACACAATAATACCCCTACGCTCTGGCACCACATCTTCCACCACCACCAACCCACCACCCACCTGTACATACGCACTAAACACCTGACCACAATAATAACCCCTACCTCTGGCTACCACATCTTCCACCACCCCAACCCACCACCCACCTGTAACTAACCGACTAAACACCTGACACAAATAATACCCCTACGCTCTGGCTACCACATCTTCCACCACCACCAACCCACCACCCACCTGTAACATACCGACTAAACACCTGACACAATATACCCCTACGCTCTGGCTACCACATCTCCCACCACCAACCCACCACCCACCGTAACATACCGACTAAAACACCTGACACAATAATACCCTACGCTCTGGCTACCACATCTTCCACCACCACCAACCCCCCACCCCCTGTAACATACCGACAAACACCTGACACAATATAATACCCCTACGCCTCTGGCTAACCACATCTTCCACCACCACCAACCCACCACCACCTGTAACTACCGACTAAACACCTGACACAAATAATACCCCTCCGCTTTGGCTACCACATCTTCCCCACACCACCCAACCCACCACCCCCTGTAACATACCGACTAAACACCTGACACAAATAATACCCCTACGCTCTGGTAACCACATCTTCCACCCACCACCACCAACCCACCACCACCCTGTAACACTACCGACTAACACCTGACACAATAATACCCCTACGCTCTGGCTACCACATCTTCCACCACCACCAACCCACCCACCCACCTGTAACATACCGACAAAACACCTGACACAATAATACCCCTACGCTCTGGCTACACATCTATCTTCCACCACCACCAACCCACCACCCACCTGTAACATACCGACTAAACACCTAACAAATAATACCCCTACGCTCTGGGCTACACATCTTCCACCACCACCAACCCACCACCCACCTGTAACATACCGACTAAACACCTGACACAAATAATACCCTACGCTCTGGCTACCACATCTTCCACCACCACCACCCCCACCCCCCTGTAACATACCGACTAAACACCTGACACAAATAATACCCCTCGCTCTGGCTACCACATCTTCCACCACCACCAACCCACCACCCACCTGTAACATACCGACTAAACACCTGACACAATAATACCCCTACGCTCTGGCTACCACATCTTCCCACCACCAAACCCACCACCCACCTGTAACATACCGACTAAACACCTGACACAAATATATACCCCTACGCTCTGCTACCACATCTTCCACCACCACCAACCCACCACCCACCTGTAACATACCGACTAAACACTGACACAAATAATACCCCTACGCTCTGGCTACCACATCTTCCACCACCACCAACCCACCACCCACCTGTAAATACCGACTAAACACCTGCCAAAACAATAATACCCCTACGCTCTGGCACCACATCTTCACCACCCACCAACCCACCACCCACCTGTAACATACCGACTAACACCTACACAATAATACCCCTACGCTCTGGCTACCACTCTCCCCACCACCAAACCACCACCCACCTGTACATACCGACTAAACACCTGACACAAATATACCCCTACGCTCTGGCTACCACATCTTCCCACCACCAACCCACCACCCACCTGTAACTACCGACTAAAACACCTGACCACAATAATACCCCCTACGCTCTGGCTACCACATCTTCCACCACCACCAACCCACCACCCACCTGTAACATACCGACTAAACACCTGACACAAATAATACCCCTACGCTCTGGCTACCACATCTTCCACCACCACCAACCCACCACCCACCTGTAACATACCGACTAAAACACCTGACACAAATAATACCCCTACGCTCTGGCTACCACATCTTCCACCCCACCAACCCACCACCCACCTGTAACATACCGACTAAACACCTGACACAAATAATACCCCTACGCTCTGGCTACCACATCTTCCACCACCACCAACCCACCACCCACCTGTAACATACCGACTAAACACCTGACACAAATAATACCCCTACGCTCTGGCTACCACATCTTCCACCACCACCAACCCACCACCCACCCGTAACATACCGACTAAACACCTGACACAAATAATACCCTACGCTCTGGCTACCACACTTCCACCACCACCAACCCACCACCACCTGTAACATACCGACTAAACACCTGACACAAATAATACCCCTACGCTCTGGCTACCACATCTTCCACCACCCCCAACCCACCACCCACCTGTAACATACGACTAACACCCTACACAAATATACCCCTACGCTCTGGCTACCACATCTCCACCACCCACCACCCCACCACCCACCTGTAACATACCGACTAAACACCTGACACAAATAATACCCCTACGCTCTGGCTACCACATCTTCCACCACCACCAACCCACCACCCACCTGTAAACCGACTAAACACCTGACACATAATACCCCTACCTCTGGCTACCACATCTTCCACCACCACCAACCCACCACCCACCTGTAACATACCGCTCAAACACCTGACACAAATAATACCCCTACGCTCTGGCTACCACTCTTCCACCACACCAACCACCCCAACCCACCACCACCTGTAACATACCGACTACACCCTGACACAAATAATACCCCTACGCTCTGGCTACCACAATCTTCCACCACCAACCACCCACCACCCACCTGTAACATCCGACTAACACCTGACACAAATAAACCCCTACCTCTGCTACCACATCTTCCACCACCACCACCAACCCACCACCCACCACTGTAACATACCACTAAACACCTGACACAAATACCCCTACGCTCTGGCTACAACATCTTCCACCACCACCAACCCACCACCCACCTGTAACATACCGACTAACACCTGACACAAATAATACCCCACGCTCTGGCAACCACAATCTTCCACCACCACCAACCCCACCACCCACCTGTAACATACCGACAAAACACCTGACACAATAATAACCCCTACCTCTGGCTACCCACTTCCACACCCACCCACCCACCACCCACCTGTAACATACCCTAAACACCTGACACAAATAATACCCCACGCTCTGGCTACCACATCTTCCACCACCACCAACCCACCACCCCCTGTAACATACCGACTAACACCTGACACAAATAATACCCCTACGCTCTGGCTACCACATCTTCCACCACCACCAACCCACACCCACCTGTAACATACCGACTAAACACCTGACACAAAATACCCTACGCCTGGCTACCACACTCCACCACCACCAACCCACCACCCACCTGTAACATACCGACTAAAACACCTGACACAAATAATACCCCTACGCTCTGGCTACCACATCTTCCACCACCCCCAACCCACCACCCACCCTGTAACATACCGACTAAACACCTGACACAATAATACCCTACGCTCTGGCTACCACATCTTCCACCCCACCACACCACCACCCACCTGTAACATACCGACTAAACACCTGACACAAATATACCCCTACCGCTGGCTACCACATCTTCCACCACCACCACCCACCCACCCCACCTGTAACATACCGACTAAACACCCTGACACAAATAATACCCCTACGCTCTGGCTACCACATCTTCCAACCACCACACCCACCACCCACCTGTTAACATACCGACTAAACACCTGACACAAATATACCCCTACGCTCTGGCTACCACATCTTCCACCACCACCAACCCACCACCACCTGTAACTAACCGACTAAACACCTGACACAAATAATACCCCTACGCTCTGGCTACACATCTTCCACCACCACCCCCAACCCACCCTGTACATACCGACTAAACACCTGACACAAATAATACCCTACGCTCTGGCTACCACATCTTCCACCACACCACCACCCCCACCCACCTGTATCTACGACTAAACACCTGACACAAATAATACCCCTACGCTCTGGCTACCACATCTTCCACCACCACCAACCCACCACCCACCCGTAACATACCACAACACCTGACACAAATAATACCCCTACCTCTGGCTACCACATCTTCCACCACCACAACCCACCACCCACCTGTACATACCGACTAAACACCTGAACACAAATAATACCCCTACGCTCTGGCTACAACATCTTCCACCACACCACCCCACCCACCCACTGTAACATACCGACTAAACACCTGACACAAATAATACCCCTACCTCTGGCTACAACATCTTCCACCACCACCAACCCCACCCACCTGTAACATACCGACTAAACACCTGACACAATAATACCCTACGCTCTGCTACCACAATCTTCCACCACCACCAACCCACACCCCCTGTAACATACCGACTAAACACCTGACACAAATAATACCCCACGCTCTGGCTACCACATCTTCCACCACCACCAACCCACCACCCACCTTAACATACCGACTAACACCTGACACAAATAATACCCCTACGCTCTGGCTACCACATCTTCCACCACCACCAACCACCACCCACCTGTAACATACCGACTAAACACCTGACACAATAATACCCCTACGCTCTGGCTACCACATCTTCCACCACCACCAACCCACCCCCACCTGTAACATACCGACTAAACACCTGACACAAATAATACCCCTACGCTCTGGCTACCACATCTTCCACCACCACCACCCCCACCACCACCTGTACAATACCGACTAAACACGACACAAATAATCCCCCTACGCTCTGGCTACCACATCTTCCACCACCACAACCCACCACCCACCTGTAACATACCGACTAAACACCTGACACAAATATACCACCCTACGCTCTGGCTACCACATCTTCCACCACCACCAACCCACCACCCACCTGAACATACCGACTAAACCTGACACAAATAATACCCCTACGCTCTGGCTACCACATTTCCACCACCACCACCCCCCACCCACCTGTTAAACACCGACTAAAACCCTGACACAAATAATACCCCATACGGCTACACACATCTTCCACCACCACCAACCCCCACCCACCTGTAACATACCGACTAAACACCTGACACAAAAATACCCTACGCTCTGGCTACCACATCTTCCACCACCACACCAACCAACCACCCACCTGTAACATACCGACTAAACAACCTGACACAAATAATACCCCTACGCTCTGGCTACCACATCTTCCAACCACCACCAACCCCACCACCCACCTGTAACATACCGACTAAACACCTGACACAAATAATACCCCTACGCTCTGGCTACCACATCTCCACCACCACCACCCACACCCACCTGTACATACCGACTAACACACACTGACACAAATAATACCCCTACGCTCTGGCTACCACATCTTCCACCACCACCAACCCCCACCACCCACCTGTAACATACCGACTAAACACCGACACAATAATACCCCTACGCTCTGGCTACCACACTCTCACCACACCCACCACCACCCAACCACCCACCTGTAACATACGACTAAACACCTGACACAAATAATACCCCTACGCTCTGCTGGCTACCACATCTTCCACCACCACCAACCCACACCCACTGTAACATACCGACTAAACACCTGACACAAATAATACCCCTACGCTCTGGCACCACATCTTCCACCACCCCAACCCACCACCCCACCTGTAACATACCAGACTAAACACCTGACACAAATATACCCCTACGCCTGCCTACCACATCTTTCCCACCACCACCCACCACCCACTGTAACATACCGACTAACCACCTGACACACAAATACCCCACGCTTGGCTACCACATCTTCCCACCACCCACCACCCCCACCACCTGTAACATACCGACTAAACACCTGACACAAAATACCCCTACGCTCTGGCTACCACATCTCCACCCCACCAACCCACCACCCAACCTAACATACCGACTAAACACCTGACACAAATAATACCCCCTACGCTCTGGCTACCACATCTTCCACCACCACCACCACCACCACCCACCCACCTTAACATACCGACCAACACCTGACAAAATATACCCTACGCTCTGGCTACCACATCTTCACCACCACCAACCCCCACCCACCCCCGTAACATACCGACTAAACACCTGACAAAATAAATACCCTACGCTCTGGCTACCACATCTTCCACCACCACCAACCCACCACCCACCCCGTAACATACCAACTAAACACCTGACACAAATAATACCCCACGCTCTGGCTACCACATCTTCCACACTCACCAACCCCCACCACCCACCTGTACATACCGACTAAACACCTGAACACAAATATACCCCCTACGCTCTGGCTACCACATCTTCCACACCACCAACCCACCACCTACCTGTAAACTACCGACTAAACACCGACACAAATAATACCCCTACGCTCTGCTACCACATCTTCACCACCACCACCCCCACCCCACCTGTAAACATACCGACTAAACACCTGACACAAATAATACCCCTACGCTCTGGCTACCACATCTCATTCCAACCACCACCAACCCCCACCCCCACGTAACATACCGCTAAACACCTGACACAATAATACCCCTACGCTCTGGCTACCACATCTTCCACCACCACCAACCCACCACCCACCTGTAACATACCGACTAAACACCTGACACAAATAATACCCCTACGCTCTGGCTACCACATCTTCCACCACCACCAACCCACCACCCACCTGTAACATACCGACTAAACACTGACACAATAATACCCTACGCTCTGGCTACCACATCTTCCACACCCCACCACCCACACCCACCCGTAACATACCAACTAACACCCTGACACAAATAATACCCCTACGCTCTGGCTACCACATCTTCCACCACCACCAACCCACCACCCACCTGTAACATACCGACTAAACACCTGACACAAATAATACCTCTACGCTCTGGCTACCACATCTTCCCCCCACCACCCAACCCACCCCTACCTGTAACATACCGACTAAACACCTGACACAAATAATACCCCTACGCTCTGGCTACCACATCTTCCACCACCACCAACCACCACCCCACCTGTAACATACGACTAACACCTGACACAAATAATACCCTACGCTCTGGCTACCACATCTTCCACCACCAACACCCCACACCACCCACCTGTAACATACCGACTAAACACCTGACACAAATAATACCCTACGCTCTGGCTACCACACTCTTCCACCACCACAACCCACCACCCACCTGTAACATACCGACTAAACACCTGACACAAATAATACCCCTACGCTCTGGCTACCACATCTTCCACCACCACCAACCCACCACCCACCTGTAACATACCGACTAAACACCTGACACAAATAATACCCCTACGCTCTACCTACCATATCTTCCACCACTACCAACCCACCACCCACCTATAACATACAGATAAACTTCCTGAAAACAGTCAACACAAATAATAGCCCTATGCTCAGCCTACCAGATACCAACCACCAACAACCCACCCACCCACCCACCTCGCGCCCAGAATTCTCTACAGTTCATTTTAATTAATAATAATTAAATTGAAAAGGGGCGCTTGAACACTTCTTCATTTTTGGTGGAGCCCCCTCTTAAAGGGGCAGGAGCCCCATGGGTCACCCGGTTGTCTGTTTGACCCCCCCCCCCCCCCCCCCCCTCTGAACAATTGAAGGCTAACACGTCAGCAAACTGTCTCATAACTAACTGGCTTCGGTCAGCTCCTTTTCCATCGCCACCTTTTGTTCCGTTGCCACCACACTGCGCCAATTTTCCACGTCGCTTGTGACGCTGCATAGGACTTGTTCTCTTCCGCCCACTAACTTTTAAATTTATATTTTAGTATTTTATTTATTTTCCATTTTTTTCTTCCGCCCCCTTACTTTCAAATTTGTATTTGATTATTTTTACAATTTTTTACATTTCTGCTTCCGCCCACTTTCTTTTTAATTTGTATTTTAATATATTTATATTTCTCATGTTTAAATTTGTATACGTGTATACAATGGTGCTCATAGTCACTGTGCTGTGGGCGTGTAACCTAGTTGTGTACAGGGTATTTCTGGCGCGCTGCCTTCTTGGGCCCCACTGCGCGTTTCGCGCAGTTTTTTGCAACCCCCTGTGGGCGCAGCAAGCAAATTTTGCGCTTAGTGCACTACAAAGCGTAGTATTTACTTTTCAAGTGCGCTAAAGCGCTAGCCAATTTGGTCAATGGAAGTACCCTAGTCGTGTAATACCGTTCACCAGACAGACCCTGTCACATCACACTGCGTTGCTTCCACAGTATTGTTGATAATTGCACAGACAGGTCACACACCGCAGCCATGCCCCCCCCCCCCCCCCCCGCCCCCCCCCCCCACACACCACACAACACCTGCAGTTCCTGGTGAACGCGGTTAGGGGGCTGAGCACGTACGCACGGGGTATAATGCCCACAAGATAGGCAATGAGAAAGTGGTCAGCCTCACGACAGGTCACACGTTCTATATACTTTGCATACCCCCCCCCCCCCCCCCCCCCCCCCCCCACACACAACCACCATTACCACCACTCATCATACCTTAAGGTGGTGGTACGTACCTCACATACACGCCCCCCCCCCCCCCCCCCCCCCCTCCCCCCCCCCCCCCACACACACACTCATCATACCTGGTAAAGGCGTACCTCACATACCCCCCCCCCCCCCCACACACACACACACCCCACATCCCACATCCCCACACACACTCATCATACCTGGTAAAGGCGTACCTTACATACACGCCCCCCCCCCCCCACACACACACACACACACACACACACATACACACCCCACACACACACTCATCATACCTTGTACATGCATCCAAGGAGCTCAGTGTATATGCGCGCGGCATGACGCCCACAAGGTGGGCAATAAAAAAGTGGTCAGCCGCACAACAGGTCAAACGTTCTATATACTTTGCATAACCCCCCACTTTCACCCCACCCACCACCACCACTCATCATACCTGGTGAAGGTGTACCTCGCATACCCCCCCTGGCCCCCCTTGCCCCATCTCCCCCTCCCCCCCCACACCACACACTCATCATACCTTGTATGTTATACCTCGCATATCCCCCCCCCCCCCAACCCCCACACCCCATCTCCCCCCACTCCCACCCCACTCCACACACACACGCTCATCATACCTTGTAAAGGCATCCAAGGAGCTTAGTGTATAAGCGCGCGGCATGATGCCCACAAGGTAGGCTATCAAAAAGTGGCCAGCCTCATGAAAGGCAACGCGCTCCTTGTACTTTGGCTGTATTACACGTGCCAGGGTGTCAATTATGAGGCCTTCTCCTCCTCCATAGTTAGCTACCTGACGTCGTGATAGGAGGGTGTTTAGTTAGCTACTAAGCTACTTAGCTACATGGTATGGTGGTGGCAGGGTGTTTAGTTAGCTACCTGACATCGTGATGGGAGGGTGCGTATTTGGCTATTTAGCTACTTAGCTACATGGCATGGTGGTGGCAGGGTGTTTAGTTAGCTGCTTAGCTACTTACCTACTTAGTACATGGCATGGTCTTTGCAGGGTGTTTAGTTAGCTACTCAGCTACCTAGCTACTTAGTTCATGGCATGGTGGTGGCAGGGTGTTTAGTTAGCTACTTAGCTACATAGTACATGGCATGGTGGTGACAGAGTGTTTGGTTAGCTACTTAGCTACATGGCTGGATGGTGATGGCAGAGTGTGCATTTATGCTGTAATAGTGGTGGTGAGCTGCGTGTAGTTAGGGTTTAGACTGCCTGTGTAGTTAGAAACCTGGCATGCTGGTGGTGGTTGTGGTGATGGCAGGGTGTTTAGTTAGCTACTTAGCTACATGGCTGGATGCTGGTGGTAGGGTGTGCATTTAGGCTGTAACGGTGGTGGTGATATGTGTGTAGGTAGGGTTAAGACCGGCCTGTAGAGTCGAAAAAAACCTCGTGCTTGTGGTGGTTGTGGTGTGGCAGGAGTAGTTTTAGTTGCTACTTAGCTACATGGCTGGGGTGGCCGGGTGTGCATTTAGCGTAACGGGTAGGTGGTGATATGTGTGTAGGTAGGGTTTAAGACATGCCTGTGTGGTTCAGAAACTGGCTGCGGTGTTGTTTTTTTGTGGTGAGAGTGGGAGAGTGTATTAGTAGCTACTTAGCTACAACAGGGCTGGGTGTGGGCAGGGTTGCATTTTTAGGCTGTAACGGTGGTGGTGATATGTGTGTAGGTAGGGTTAAGACTGCCTGTAGTGTCAAACCTGGCTGCTGGTGGTGGTGTGGTGATGGTGGCAGGGTGGTTATTGCTACGTATCGACATGGCTTGGGGGGTGGCCGGGTGTGCATTAGGCTGGTACGGGTGGGTGGTGATGTTGTGTGTGTAGGGTTAAGACTGCCGTGTGGCAGGGGAAAAAAACCTGGCGTGCAAAGATAAGGAGTAAAAAAAATGTGGTTGTGGTGGTGGCGGGGGTTTTAGGTTTAGCTACTTTATCTACATGGCTGGGTGGTGGAAGGGGTGTGCATTTCGGCTGTACGTGTGTGCTATGGTGTGTCGGTCAGGGTTACGCCGGCCTGTGTGGTCATACCCCTGGATGGCTGGTGGTGGTGTGGTGATGGTGGGAGGTGTTAGTGCTACTTAGCTACATGGCTGGGTGGTGGCAGGGTGTGCATTTAGGCTGTAACGGTGGTGGTGATATGTGTGTAGGTAGGGTTAAGACTGCCTGTGTGGTCAGAAACCTGGCATGCTGGTGGTGGTTGTTGGTGGTGGCAGGGTGTTTAGTTAGCTACTTAGCTACATGGCTGGGTGGTGGCAGGGTGTGCATTTAGGCTGTAACGGTGGTGGTGATGTGTGTGTAGGTAGGGTTAAGACTGCCTGTGTGGTCAGGAACCTGGCATGCTGGTGGTGGTTGTGGTGATGGCAGGGTGTTGATTCGCTACTCTAGCTAAACATGGCTGGGGTGGTGGCAGGGTGTGCATTTAGGCTGTAACGGTGGTGGTGATATGTGTGTAGGTAGGGTTGACGGCCTGTGTGGTCGACCCCCTGGCATGGCTGGTGGTGGTGGTGGTGATGGTGGGAGGGTGGTTTATTTTGCTCCTAGCTACACTGGCTGGGTGGTGGTAGCCGGGTGTGCATTTAGGCTGTACCGTGGTGGTGATATTTGTGTAGTATTTTTCCGCACTGCCTTGTGGGTCAGAACCCTGGCATGCTGGTGGTGGTATGGTGGTGATGGGGGCGGGTGTTTTTAGTTCAGCTCCATTAGGCGACCCACAATGGCGGGTGGTGGCAGGGTGTGCATTAGGTGTCACGGTGGTGGTTTATAGGTTGTAGGTGGGGTAAGACTGCCTTGTGGTCAGCACCTGAGCCATGCTGCTGGTGGTGGTTGTGGTGATGGTGGGAGGGTGTTTAGTTAGCTACTTAGCTACATGGCTGGGTGGTGGCCGGGTGGTGCATTTGGCTGTAACGGTGGTGGGATTGTGTGTAGGATGGGTTAAGACTGCCTGTGTGGTCAGAAACCTGGCATGCTGGTGGTGGTTGTGGTGATGGTGGGAGGGTGTTTAGTTAGCTACTTAGCTACACATGGCTTGGGTTGGGGGGCAGGGTGGTGCATTTAGGCGGTAACGTGGTGGTTGAGATGTGTAGTAGGGTTATCACTGCCTGTTGTGGTCCGAACCCTGGCATGCTGGGGAGTGGTTGTGGTGGTGGCAAGGGTGTTTAGTTAGTTAGCTCCTTAGCTACAGGCGGGGTGGTGGCAAGGGTGGGGTGCATTTAGGCTGTAACGGTGGGGTGATGTGGTGTTGTAGGTAAGGGTTAAGACTGCCTGTGTGGTCGGAAACCTGGTGCTGGTGGCGGTTGTGGTGATGGCAGGGTGTTTAGTTAGCTACTTAGCTACATGGCTGGGTGGTGGCAGGGTGTGCATTTAGGCTGTAACGGTGGTGGTGATATGTGTGTCGTAGGGGTAGCACTACCGAACTGCCTGTGTGGTCAAAACTGGCATGCTGGGGGTGGTTGTGGTGCTGGATGGGAGGGTTTTTAGCGTTGCTACTTCGCTCCATGGCGGGTGTGGCAGGGTGTGCATTTTCGGCTGTAACGGTGGTGTGCTCTGTGTGTAGGTTAGGGTGTGAGACTGCCTGTGTGGTCAGAAACCTGGCCATCGGGTGGTGTTGTGGTGTGGTGAGCGGGAGTGTTTTAGTTCGCACTTAGCTAACCATGGCTGGAGGTGGGTGGCCGGGTGTGCATTTAGGCTGTAACGGTGGTGGTGATGTTGTGTGGTAGGGTTAAGCCATGCCTGTGTGGGATCAGCACCCTGGCATGCTGGTGGTGGTTGTGGGTGATGGGGTGGGAGGGTGTTAGTTAGCTACATTAGCTCAAATGCTGGGTGGTGGCAGGGTGTGTACTTTAGAGGCTGTAAGGTGGTGGTGATATGTGTGTAGGTAGGGTTAAGACCGGCCCTGTGTGGTCCAGAAACCTGGGCATGCTGGTGGTGGTTGGTGATGGATGGGAGGGGTTTTATTAGCTACTTCGCTACATGGCTGGGTGGGTGGCAGGTATGTGCATTTAGGCTGTAACGGTGGTGTGATATGTGTGGGTGGTAGGGGTAAAGAAAGATGCCTGTGTGGTCAGAAACCTGGCATGCTGGTGGTGGTTGTGGTGATGGTGGGAGGGTGTTTAGTTAGCTACTTAGCTACATGGCTGGGTGGTGGCAGGGTGTGCATTTAGGCTGTAACGGTGGTGGTGATATGTGTGTAGGTAGGGTTAAGACGGACTTGTGGTCAGAACCTGGCATGCTTGGTGGTGGGTTTGTGGTGGTGGCAGGGTGTTATAGTTCGCGACTGGCTACAGGGCTAGTGGTGGCAGGTGGGCATTTAGCTGTAACGTGGGTGGTGTATGGTGTGTAGTAGGGTTAGAGACGCCTGTGTGGTCAGCAACCGGATGCTGGTGGTGGTTGTGGTGGTGGCAGGGTGTTTAGTAGCTACGTAGCGTCATGGCGGGGGGTGGCAGGGGTGCATTTAGGCTGTAACGGTGGTGGTGATTGGGTGGTGTAGGTAGGGTTAAGACTGCTGGGTGGGTCAGAAACCTGGCATGCTGGTGGTTGTGGGGTGAGAGTGGGAGGGGTGTTTAGTTAGCTACTTAGCTACATGGGCTGGGTGGGTGGCATTGTGTGCATTTAGGCGGTAAACGGTGTGGTGATATGTGTTAGGTAGGGTCAAGAGCCTGTGTGGTCGAAACTGGCAGGCTGGTGGTGGTGTTGTGGTATGGGTGGAAAGGTGTGTTTAGTTAGCTACGTAGCTACATGGCGGGGTGGTGGCGGGTTGTGCATTAAGGCGGTCAACGGTGGTGGTGATATTGTGTAGGTAGGGTTAAACGCCCGGGGGTGGTCAGCAAACCCACCGTGCAGGCTGGGTGGTTTGGTGCACTGGGGGAGGGTGTTTAAGGTGTAGCTACTTAGCTCTGGCTGGGGGGTGGCAGGGTGTGCATTGTAGGCTGTACACGGTGGTAGGATGCTCTGTTGTGTAGGTCGGGTTCAGACTGCCTGTGATGGTCCCGACCCCTGCATGCGGGTGGTGGTTGTTGGTGGTTGGCCGGGTGTTTTCGGGTTAGTACATTCGCTAGACCCAGGCGGGGTGGTGGCAGGGTGTGCCTCTCGGCGGGTAACGGATGGTGGTGGATGTGTGTAGGTAGGGTTAAGACTGCCTGTGTGGTCAGAAACCTGGCATGCTGGTGGTGGTTGTGGTGATGGCAGGGTGTTTAGTTAGCTACTTAGCTACATGGCTGGGTGGTGGCAGGGTGTGCATTTAGGCTGTAACGGTGGTGGTGATATGTGTGTAGGTAGGGTTAAGACTGCCTGTGTGGTCAGAAACCTGGCATGCTGGGGGTGGTTGTGGTGATGGCAGGGTGTTTAGTTAGCTACTTAGCTACATGGCCGGGTGGTGGCAGGGTGTGCATTTAGGGGCTGTAAACGGTTGTGGTGATATGATGTGTAGGTAAGGGTTCAGACTGCCTGGGGTGGTCAGAAACCTGGCATGCTGGTGTGGTTGGGTGGTGGCAGGGTGTTTAGTTAGCTACTTAGCTACATGGCTGGGTGGTGGCAGGGTGTGCATTTAGGCTGTAACGGTGGTGGTGATATGTGTGTAGGTAGGGTTAAGACTGCCTGTGTGGTCAGAAACCTGGCATGCTGGTGGTGGTTGTGGTGATGGTGGGAGGGTGTTTAGTTAGCTACGTCGGGCTAAAATGGCATGGGGGTGGGCCCGGTGTGCATTTTAGAGGAGCTGTAACGGTGGTGGTGATATTGTGTAGGTTAACACAGGGTTAGACGGCCGTGTGGTCGCACACCTGGGCATACTGGTGGTGGGGTTTGTGTGGTGATGGTGGGCGGGTGTTTCAGTTAGCTACTTACTACCTGGCCTGGTGGTGGGCAGAGGTGGCATTTAGGCTGTACCGGTTGTGGTGCTCGGTGTGTAGGTAGGGTTAACGCCTGCCGATTGTGGGCAGAAACCTGGCATGCCGGGTGGTTGGTTGTGTTGTGATGGCAGGGGTGTTGGTTACTACGTAGTACATGAGCCGGGGGGTGCGCAGGGTGGTGCATTTAGGACTTGTAAGGTGGTGGGGATATTGTGTAGGTAGGGATTCCGGACTGCCTGTGTGGGTCCGAAACCTGGCAGCTGGGGGGTGGTTGGTAGGTGGTGGCAGGTTTTAGCTTCGACTATCCTACTGGCTGGGATGGTGGCAGGGGTGTGCATTTAGGCTGTAACGGTGGTGGTGATGTGTGGGGTAGGTGGGTTTAGACTCCTGTGGTGGTCCAGGAAACCATGGCATAGCTGGTGGTGGTTTGGGGTGAGGCAGGGTGTTTAGTTAGCTACTTAGCTACATGGCTGGGTGGTGGCAGGGTGTGCATTTAGGCTGTAAGCCGGTGATGGTGCAGATTGATGTAGGTAGGGTAAGCCTGCCTTGTGGTACAGCCCCCTGGCATGCTGGTGGGTTGTGGTGCGGTGGGCGGGGGTTTTTCGTTCGCTCCTTAGCTACATGCTGGTGGTGGCAGGGTGGGTGCTCTTTAGGCTGTACGTTGGTGGTGAGATGTGTGTAGGTAGGTTAATAACTGCCTGTGTGGGTCAGAACCGGGCATTGCTGGTGGTGGTTGTTGGTGATGGTGGGAAGGGTGTTTGTTACTACCTTCGCTCCATGGCTGGGGTGGTATGGCAGAGTTGTGCCTTTAGAGGGCTGTAACGGTGGTGGTGCTATGTGTGTGAGTAGGGTTCGCCTGCCTGTGTGTGTCCGCCCCTGGCATGCTGTTGGTGGTTGTGGTGCTGGTGGCGTTGTTTAGTTCGCTACTTAGCTACAAATGGCCGGGGTGGCCGGGTGTGCAATTTCGCTCGTCCCGGTGGTGTGCTCTTGTGTCGGTCGGGTTACGCCTGCCTGTGTGTTGGTCCAAGACCCCTGGCCTGCTGTGGTGGTTTGTGTGCTGTGGGAAGGGTGGTTTGTTAGCTACTTAGCTACAAAATGGCTGGTGGGGTGGCAGGGTGTGCCTTTAGGCTGTCCCAGTGGTGGTGCTATGTGTGTCGGTCGGGTTAAGCCCTAGCCTGTTGGAGATCAGCCCCCCTGGCCTGCCTGGTGTGGTTGTGGTGCTGGTGGGCAGGGGTGGTTTCGGTTCGAGCTCCTTGCTCCCACTGGCTGGGTGGTGGCCGGGTGTGCCTTTCGAGCTGTCCCGTGGTGGTGCTATGTGTGTACGGTGGGGTTTTTTTCCCGCCTGCCCTGTGTGGTCGACCCCTGGCCGGCGGGTGGTGGTTGTGGTGCTGGGGTGGGCGGGTGGTTTGTTCCTCCTTCGTCTCCCTGGCCTGGGGTGTGCCGGGTGTCATTTCGGCTGTACACGGTGTGGGGCTCTGTGTGTCGGTCGGGTTCCGCCTGGCCTGTGTTGGTCGCACCCTGGCATGCTGGTGGTGGTTGTGGTGATGGTGGGAGGGTGTTTAGTTAGCTACTTAGCTACATGGCCGGGGTGGTGGCAGGGTGTGCATTTAGGCTGTAACGGTGGTGGTGATATGTGTGTAGGTAGGGTTAAGACTGCCTGTGTGGTCAGAAACCTGGCATGCTGGTGGTGGTTGTGGTGATGGTGGCAGGGTGTTTAGTTAGCTACTTAGCTACATGGCTGGGTGGTGGCAGGGTGTGCATATTAGGAATGTAACGTGGTGGTGATAGGTGTAAGTAGGGTTTAAAAGACCTGCCTGGGTGTCAGAAACCTGGCATGCTGGTGGTGGTTGTGGTGATGGCAGGGTGGTTTTAGTTTAGCTACTTTAGCTACATTGCCGGGTGGTGGGCAAGGGTGTTACATTTTAGCTGTTAACGGTGGTGGTGAATTGTGCAGGTAGGGTTTAAGACTGCCTGTGTGTCAAACAAACCTGCAATGCTGGTGTGGGTTGTGGTGCTGGAGGGAGGGTGTATTCGTTCGGTCATCGGCGCCATGGCTGGGTGGTGGCAGGGTGTTTTATTACTACTTAGCCACAATGAGCTGGGTGTGGCATGTTGTGCATTAGCTGTAAACGGTGGTGCTGATATGTGAGTAGGTAGGGTTTAGGCTGCCTGTGTAGTTAGCTACCTGCTATCGTGATAGGAGGGTGCTTAGTTAGCTACTTAGCTACATGGCATGATGGTGGTGGTGGTGGTGGTGGTGGCAGGTTGTTTAGTTAGCTACTTAGCTACATGAAATGTCGATGGTGGTGGGAGGGTGTTTAGTTAGCTACTTAAGCTTCAAATGACTGCGGGTGTGGGTGTGGACTGTGGTGGTGGTGGTTGTGGACTGGTTGGTATTGGGGCGGTATATGTGGGCCAAGAGGGCGATCACTGAAATCCGCCACAAACAAAAAGGTGATCCCAAACATCGTTGTCAGAACCTGCTGCCCGTCAAAATGTTGTAGGTGGTGGTGGTGCAGGACGTGGTGGTGGTGGTGGTGGTTTGGTGAATGGTGATCTACCGCCAACAAGAAGGGCGATCACCTGATCCACCACACACAAAAAGGTGATCCCAAACATCGTCGCCAGAACCTGCTGCCGTCAAAATGTTGTATGTGGTGGTGGTGGTGGCTGTGGTGGTGGTGATATTGGCTGTGGTGGTGGTGGTGGTGGCTGCCGTGGTGGTGGTATTGGTTCATGGTGATCTACAGCCAACAAGAAGGGCGCTCACCTGATCCACCACAAACAAAAAGGTGATCCCAAACATCGTCGCCAGAACCTGCTGGGCATCCAAGTGGTTGAGGTAGGCAAAGGCCACAAAGCCAGCTGCCGCTGCTGCTTGAGAAACATTTCGGGGTGTAGGTGAGAGCGATATCATGTAGAGTGAAAAGAGTAATGATATCGCGTTCTCATCACCAAGGTCGAGGTAGGCAAAGGCCACAAGCCCTGCCGCTGCTGCTTCTGTGAGCCCATTTGCGGTTGTAGTTTGAGGAGTAGTCCTGTAGAGTGAAAAGACATCATGAGTTCGAGTATCATCATCATCAAGGTCGAGGTAGGCGAAGGCCACAAAGCCAGCTGCCGCTGCTGCTTGAGCCACATTTCGGGTGCAGTTCAGCGAGTAGTCCTGTGGAGTGAAAGAGAGACATAATTATATGTAGGGGTCGGCAATATGATATCATATGATATCATGTCATCATATGATATCATATGATGCCGGCGGTCTGACTAGGTAACTTTGGCCTGGGGCATCACATCATATGATATCATACACGTCTTTGGTCAACATCATATGATTTGCCGTTCCCTAATTATATGCGTATATTACATTATTTTTGATTTCTATTAGGCACCGGCTGTATGACTCTGCTCTAGAAAGACAGTTGTTGCCTTCAATCAATGTGAGAATGAGAATTGATTGATCCACATTTCGGGTGTAGGTGAGCGAGTAGTCCTGTGTAATAAAGAAAGGTATGAGTTCGAGTGTCATCATCATCATCATCATCATCAAGGATGAGGTAGGCAAGGGCCACAAAGTCAGCTACTGCTGCTACTTGAGCCACATTTCGGGTGTAGTTGAGCTAGTACTAGTAAGAGGTATGGATGTCTATAAGGCAACGGCTGCATGACCCTGCCCTGGAAAGACAGTCATTGCCTGAAATCAATAGATGAATGAGAGATCTTGATATGAGATCTTGATACATCAGAGATCTGTCAGAGATCATGATTACACATCACTATTGATGATATCACAATTGACAAGATCTGACCTTAGGAGAAAGAAGCTTCTCTGGGCTGATGTTGTTTATCCCCAACTCATAATTTAAATATTTGAATATACATGAGATCATGCTTGCAAATAACACTTAATGAGATCTGACCTTAGGAGAAAGAAGCTTCTCTGGGCTGATGTTGTTTATCCCCAACTCATAATTTAATATTTGAATATACATGAGATCATGCTTGCAAATAACACTTAATGAGATCTGACCTTAGGAGAAAGAAAGCTTCTCTGGGCTGATGTTGTTTATCCCCAACTCATAATTTAAATATTTGAATATACATGAGATCATGCTTGCAAATAACACTTAATGAGATCTGACCTTAGGAGAAAGAAGCTTCTCTGGGCTGATGTTGTTTATCCCCAACTCATAATTTAAATATTTGAATATACATGAGATCATGCTTGCAAATAACACTTAATGAGATCTGACCTTAGGAGAAAGAAGCTTCTCTGGGCTGATGTTGTTTATCCCCAACTCACAATTTAAATATTTGAATATACATGAGATCATGCTTGTAAATAACACTTAATGAGGTCTTACCTTAGGAGAAAGAAGCTTCTATGGGCTGATGTTGTCCGTCACCAACTCATAATTTAAATATTTGAATATACGTGAGATCATGCTTGCAAATAACACTAAATGAGATCTTACCTTAGGAGAAAGAAGCTTTTATGGGCTGATGTTGTCCGTCCCCAACTCATAATTTAAATATTTGAATATACATGAGACCATGCTTGCAAATCACGCTCAACAAGGTCTGACCTTGGGAGAAAGCAGCACTTCTGTGCTGACGTTGTTCATCTTCAACTAATCATTTGAACACATACAAGATTATGGTTATACATCACACTTGACGACAGCTGACCTTAGGGTAAAGCAGCTTCCCTGGGATGACGTTGTTCATCCTCAACTAATCATAACTACTCGTTTGAATATACATGAGACCATGCTTCCAAATCACGCTCAACAAGGTCTGACCTTGGGAGAAAGCAGCTTTTCTGTGTTGATCTTGTTCATCCTCAACTCACCATCCATCTTTACACATACACGAGATCATGGTTATACATCACGCTTGACAAGATCTGACTTTAGGGGAAAGCAGCTTCTCTGGCTTAACTTTGTTCATCCTCAACTCGTAATTTAAATATTTGAATATACATGGGACCATGGTTAAACTTGAAGGGATCTGACACTTAAAGGGATCTGACCTTAGGAGAAAGAAGCTTCTGTGGCGTCTCTGGGTTGATGTTGTTCATCCTCAACTCATAATTTTGAGTATTTAAATATACATGAGATCATAGTTATACACCACTCTTGACAAGGTCTGACCTTAGGGGACAGAAGCTTCTCTGGGTTCTCTGGGTTGATGTTGTTTATCCCCAACTCATAATTTTGAGTATGTAATAAATGAATGAGATCATGGTTATACACCACTCTTGACAAGGTCTGACCTTAAGGGAAAGCAGCTTCTCTGGGTTGATCTTGGTCATCCCTAACTCATCATTTGCATATTTGAATATACATCAGATCATGCTTGCAAATCAAACTCAACAAGGTCTTACCTTAGGGGAAAGCAACATCTCTGGGCCGATGCTGTATATCCTCAACTCATAACTTGAATATTTGAATGCACATGAGATCATGCTTGCAAAATGCAAATCACTTGACCAGGGATGACCTTAGGAGAAAGCAGCTTCTCTGAGATGATGTTGTTCATCCCCAACTCACAATTTAAATATTTGAATATACATGAGATCATGCTTGCAAATGACACTTAACGAGATCTGACCTTGCGGGAAAGCAACATCTCTGGGCTGATGCTGTATATCTTCAACTCATAATTTGAACACACACGAAATATTTAAATAAATCATATCCTATTTGGCTACCCCTGGACTGTAACAACATACATGCATAAATACGTTTAAGTTGCAAACAAGATCAAGCAGAGCAACAGAATGCACAAAGCAGGTATGCGCCAAAATCTGACCTTAGGGAAAAGCAGCATCTATGGGCTGATGTTGTATATCCTCAACTCATAATTTGAATATTTGAATGCACATGAGATCATGCTTGGAAAATGCAAATCACTTGACAAGGGATGCCTTTAGGAGAAAGCAGCTTCTCTGAGATGATGTTGTTCATCCCCAACTCACAATTTAAATATTTGAATGCACATGAGATCATGCTTGCAAATCACGCTCAACAGGGTCTGACCTCCGGGGACAGAAGCTTCTCTGGGCTGATGTTGTTCATCCTCAAATACTCATTTGAACATACACGAGACGAGGCATAGGCAGCGCAGCAAGCGACGCGGAAAATTGGCGGAGAGTGTTGGCAAACGGACGCAGAAGGGGGGGGCTCCGCCAATCATAGTTATACATCACACTTGATAAAATCTGACCTTAGGGGAAAGCAACATTTCTGTGCTGACGTTATTCATCTTCAACTTATCATTTGAACGTACACTTGATCATGGTCATACATCACACTTGATAACATCTGACCTTAGGGGAAAGCAGCATCTCTGTGCTGACGTTGTTCATCCTCAACTAATCATAACTAATACCTAATCATAACTACTCATTTGAATATACACGAGACCATGATTATACATCACACTTGTACAAAAGGAGAAAGGAGAAAGCAGCTTTCTGTGTTGATCTTGTTCATCATCAGCTCATCATCCATCTTTACACGTACACGAGACCATGGTTATACATCACACTTGTAAAAAAGGAGAAAGGAGAAAGCAGCTTTTCTGTGTTGATCTTGTTCATCATCAGCTCATCATCCATCTTTACACATACACGAGACCATGACTATACATCACACTTGATAAAATCTGACCTTAGGGGAAAGTAACATCTCTGGGCTGATGTTGTTCATCCTCAACTCATCTAAGGTGTACACCCTTTTGGGTAGCTGCCGGGCGTTACCAAAGGCCTTCAGCACTCCAGCTGGGCTGCAGAGGCAGAGGCAGGGGCATGTGTGTGGTGTGTGGTGTGTGGTGATTGCTGGGGGCAAGATAGAGGAACAGGAATGTTGGTAGTGGTGGTTGTAGTGTCAGTGTTGGTGGCTGTATGTCGTATGCAGAGGCAGGGGCAGGGGCATGTGTGTGGTGTGTGGTGATTGCGGATTGTTGGGGACAAGGTAGAGGAACATGATTGTTGGTAACGGCGGTTGTAGTGTTGGTGGCGGTGTTGGTGGCAGTAGGTCCTTTGGGTGTAAGCTCTTTCGAGTAGCTGCCAGGCGTTGCCAAAGGCTTTCAGCACTCCAGCCGGGCTGCAGAGGCAGAGGCAGGGGCATGTGTGTGGTGATTGTGGATTGCGGGGGGCAAGGTAGAGGAACAGGAGGTTTGGTAGTGGTGGTTGTAGTGTTGTTGTTGGTGGTGGTGTCGGTATGTCTAAGGTGTACAGCAGAGTACAGGTAACTACCACACACATTCACACACACCAGTGGGGTGTTCTGAACTTATGATCTAGTGTGGCACTGGTGTAATTACCTCCCCCCCCCCCCCCCCCCCCCTCCCAGACACACACACACAGGCCATCCCATTCCCCATCTGAATTGTGACTCTTTTGGGAGAGAGGAAGGCATCGCCATCATGAAAGCGCCAAGGAGAGCTCCCCCTCCCTCCCCCCCCCCCCCCCCCCACACACACACAGACCATCCCATCCCCCATCTGAATTGTGACTCTTTTGCGAGAGAGGAGGACATCACCATCATGAAAGCACCAAGGAGGGCTCCCCTCCCCCACCCCCCCGCGGCCCCCACCGGACGGCCCAGCCCTCCCAAATCCCCTGCCCACACCCACCCCCCCATCCCAAAGCTTACTCTCAACGTCAAGCAGCACAAGGAGAGCTCCCCCCCCCCCAACTCCCCACCACACATCCCCATCCAAAGCGTACCACAAACTGCAACACCAAGGAGGCGTCGCGCCTCCTCCGCGCCCCCCTCCGGCCCCCCCCCTCCCCTCCAGCCGGCGCCACGAAACCCTACACCAAAGCGTACCTCAACTCAATAGGGGCACCAATGATGGCTCCCCCCCGGGGCCCCACCGCCCCCCCCCCCCCCCCCCCCCCCCCAATACACCATCCAAAGCGTCCTCAACCTCAAGCACCAAGAAAAATTTTTCCTCCCCCCTCCCTCTCCCCCACACACACCACCATCCCAAAGCGTACCTCAACTCAAGCACCAAGGATCGCTCCCCCCCTCCCCGCACGCCGACACACAAGGGAACCCACCCATCCCAAAGCGTACCATCAACGAATCACTCACCAATTATGCCGTCCCCGCCCCACTAAGGGAGGGAGGGATTCAAGGGACCCCCACACCCCATCCCAAAGCGTAACCTCACTCAAGCACCAAGGAATCACGTCCCCTCCCTGTCGCCATCCGCCCCGAAGCACCCACACACCATCCCAAAAAGCGTACCTCAACTCCGAGCACCAAGGATCGCTCCCGCCCACTCCCCCACACCCACCATCCCAAAGCCGTAACCTCAACTCAAGCACCAATGAAGACAAAAACAAAATGTTTTTTTTTCGCTCCCCCCTGCCCCCTCCCCCCCAGGACACACCAACCATCCCAAAGCGTCCCTCAACCAAGCGACCAAGGTATCTCTGCCCCCGCCCTCCCCCTCCCCCACCGGCACCTCGCCCAGCGTTTAGCCTCAACTCAAGCACCATGATCGCTTTCCCGCCCCCCTCCCTCCACAACCACCCCACCATCCAACGAAACGTACGGGCTCAACTGGCAAGCACCAAAGTATCCCTCCCCCCCCCCCCCCCCCCCCCACACACACACACACAACCACACCACTCACAGAGACCACCAAATCCCCATCTGAATTGTGACTCTTTTGCGAGAGAGGAGGACATCGCCATCATAAGCACCAAGGAGGGCTCCCCTCCCTCCCCCCCCCCCCCCCCCCCCCTCCACACCCACCATCCAAAGCGTACCTCAACTCAAGCACCAAGGATCGCTCCCCCCCCTCCCCCCCACACACCCACCCATCCCCAAATCGTACCTCACTCAAGCACCAAAGGATCCCTCCCCCCCCCCACACACACACACACACACTCACAGAGACCATCCCATCCCCAATCTGAATTATGGACTCTTTTGCGAGAGAGGAGGACATCGCCATCATGAAAGCACCAAGGAGGGGCTCCCCTCCCTCCCCCCCCCCCCCCCCCCCACACCCACCATCCCAAAGCGTACCTCAACTCAAGCACCAAGGATCGCTCCCCCCACCTCCCCCCACACCCACCCACCATCCCAAAGCGTACCTCAACTCAAGCACCAAGGATCCTCCCCCCCCACACACACACACACTCACAGAGACCATCCCATCCCCCATCTGAATTGTGACTCTTTTGCGAGAGAGGAGGACATCGCCATCATGAAAGCACCAAGGGGGGCTCCCCTCCTCCCCCCCCCCCCCCCCCCCCCCCTCCACACCCACCATCCCAAAGCGTACCTCAACTCAAGCACCAAGGATCGCTCCCCCACCTCCCCCCACACCCACCCACCATCCAAAGCGTACCTCAACTCAAGCACCAAGGATCCTCCCCCCCCCACACACACACACACTCACAGAGACCATCCCCATCCCCCATCTGAATTGTGACTCTTTGCGAGAGAGGAGGACATCGCCATCATGAAAGCACCAAGGGGGGCTACCCCTCCTCCCCCCCCCCCCCCCCCCCCCATCTCCACACCCACCATCCAAAGCGTACCTCACTTCAGCACCAGGATCGCTCCCCACCTCCCCCACCCACACCCACCCACCATCCAAGCGTACCTCAACTCAAGCAACCAAGGATCCTCCCCCCCCCACACACCACAATACACTCACAGAGACCATCCCATCCACCATCTGAGTTGTGACTACTTTGCGAGAGAGGAGGACATCGCCATCATGAAAAGCACCAAGGATGGCTCCCCCCCCCCCCCCCCCCCTCCACAACCCACCATCCAAAGCTGTACCTCAACTCATCTACCAGCTTCTGGATTTGAGGGCTGGGATCCTTCTTTTGATCAGGGTCACTTTTCAAAAGCTTGTCTATTGTTTTGCAAGCATCTTCCAGAGACATTGCTAGGGGAGCCATCTGGTGGGGGAGATGATGTAGGTGTCATAAATATAAAGGTGTTATATATATAAGGTGTAAGGTGTCATAAATGTATGTAAAGTGTAAGGTGCCATAAATATATGTAAGCTTAAGGTGCCATAAATATAGAGGTGTTACATATATATGTGTAATGTATAGGTGTCATATATATACATATAATTATTTATCAATTACGAAGCCAAGGGTACAAACAAGGCGCGTCGCAAGCGACATGGAACATTGGCGTTGTGTAACGGAAAAGGCCGAAGCCAGGGTTTACGATTTTGTTAGGGCCAGAGTTACAAACAAACAATCGGACAAAGGGGCAGGATCCCCCTGAGGGGGAGGGCTCTGCCAAAAAAACAAAAAGCAAACAAAAGTGTCAGCACATACTGGAGTTAAGTTTCAGCGCAGGCGTACGGGCTGGCCCCCTTAACCTCACGCCGTGTCAAAAGGAATAACATGTATCTATTTATTTGTCAGCACTGCTTCCATTCGTGTATCACACAATACGGGTTTCAATTAGCCTTGGCGTGAAGGCAGGATATTGAAATTACATTTCATTGCCATAGACAGGCCATGGTTGACCGAAGACAAGCCCGCTCCACAACATTGGGGGGGTCTTCCAACCATCCTCAAAATCACAGGGCACAAGCAATATATGGATGGATGGATGGATGGATGGATGTGGGTGCATGGGTGCGTGGGTGTGTGGGTGGGTGCCTTGGTGGGTGGGTGCCTTGGTGGGTGGGTGCATGGGTGGGTGCATGGCTGGGTGGGTGGGTGGGTGTGAGGATGCATGGGTGGGTGCATGGGTGGGTGGGTGGTGGTTGGGTGCATGGGTGGATGGGTGGTTGGGTGTTTGGGTGCATGGGTGGTTGGGTGGGTGGGAGGGGATACTCCCGCCTACTACCAATCCCCCCCCCACACACACACACCTCATGCCATCACACCCACTTCCCCACTCATATTTCCAACTCCCCCACCACACCCTTCACAACCCCCTAACTCCCCCTCCACCCACCCCACCACCCACCCCTCCACCACCACCACCACCACCACACACATCACCACCCAAGCCCCATGCACACCTCCCTCAACACCTATTCCCACCTCCACCCACCCCCACTGTTCCATGCACAAACTCACCTTCGCCTCGGAATCGACGGAACACGCCAACTTCGGTTTGATTGTCCCCAAGGAGACGGGTGCGGGGAACCGCATGGGGCGAAGGGTGCTTCGACTAATGCCGCTTGTTGCTGTTCCCATGGATGGGAAGGAGCCCAATGTGCGATGCAACCGTTGCAGCATGTTGTGAACGGTGATGAATAGGAGGATTTGTAACGATGTATCTGTCAGCTAACGGTGTTGTACCAGTGGGCCAACGGCAGTGTATCGGCAGTGTATCGGTTGTGTATCGGTAAGCTAACGGTGGTGTAGCAGCGAGCCAACGGTGGTGTGTGCGTAGGATGAAAGTATGAGACGGGGGATTCTCGCAATGCTCCTGTAGCGAGGGGGCAAGCGATGAATGGGTGGGATAGGATTTGCTTGTAGGTTAGCTGGGAGGATGAGGAGGATAGATGTTCGATGGTATGGGTCGGTAAGTATCGGTCTGGTCAACTGGTCGGTAAATGGGTAGGAGGAAAGCGAGGTATAGATAGAGAACGAAAAAAACAATGCCAGCTGACTCAGCTTGATCTGGTGGTGGTCACGTCGGGGTCTAGTAAGCACCAGGGGATCTGATAAGCAGCTGGTGAGGACTGACTTCAGGACGCCAATCGGCGGTTGGTACGGTTGGCATCAGGTTGGGCATGGTCCGTTTGTCGAGTGGGTCCGTTGGGTTGGGTAGCTGGTACAATTAGCTGTCGTGCATGGGTTCATCATTCTTCATCCAAACTACAACGACCAACTCCACCTGACCGGCCCCCCTCTGCATTGCTTCCTAACGTCACGCCGATTTTGCGTTCTGCTTTATTTCTTGAATACTCCACACAAGCGGCGCCCGCAACCCCCCGCCCCGCCCACACCCATCTCTCTCCACCCTACCCCCCCCCCCCCCCCCCCCCCCCCCCAACACATCACCACAACACACTCTCTCTCCATCCTCCAGAAAGAGGCCTAATAGCCACGTATAGGCAACTGCCTAGCACAACTGAAAGCCTAACACCACACACATACAATACACCATCCCCCCCCACCAACACCAACCCACCCACACCCACCCACCCCCACCCCTACCCCCCACCCAGCCTAGCACCAGCTGAGAGTCTAGCACACACACAACCATCACACAAACACACCCCAATCCCCGAACCCCCCCCCCACACACACACACAACCCCATCCCCCATCCTCCATCCCCTACCCACCACCCACCACCCACCACCCACCACCCACCACCACTCACCCCCTACCCCCACCACCCACCACCCACCACCCCCTACCCCCACCCAGCACCACCACCCACCACCCCCTACCACCCACCCACCACCCACTACCCCCCCCACCAACCACCCACCACCCAGCCTTGCCCCCTAACCCCCACCCACCACCCACCACCCAGCCTTGCCCCCTACCCCCACCCCCAACCACCACCGCACCACCACCCCCTACCCCCACTCACCACCCAGCCTTGCCCCAACATAAAGGCTTGCGAACCTAGCGATGGACGAAAACAAAACCTTCTCCTTCAACTTCTCGTTTGCCTCCAACACTGGCGGGGATACACCTGCCGGGGATAAAACAGATTCTCAAAAGAGTGATGACGCCCATGCTAAGGGCTGCAGTACCGCTGCTGCCCTCAAAGTAGGCAGCAGTACAGATACGCCCCCCCCGGCGGCAGTTCATGACGAAGAAGTTGAATACACGGAGCACCAAGTTAACTTCGAAGAGGAGGAAATGGAGGCGGTGTCCATAGGTACGGGTAGTTAGCCTCCACTGAAGTTAGCCTCCACTAATTTTAGCCTCCACTGATTTTAGCCTCCACTTGTGATAGCCACCACTGAATTTAGCCTCCACTGATTTTAGCCTCCACTTGTGATAGCCACCACTGAATTAAGCCTCCAGTTAAGTTGGCCTCCACTTTTGTTAGCCACCTCTAAAGTTAGCCTCCATTGAAGTAAACCCTACACCCACCTAGACCCTGAACCTTAAACCCTAAACCCCACTAAAACCTAAACCCTAAATCAAAACCTAAACCACTTATCCCTAGAACCCTAAACCCCATAACCCCCTAAACTTACATTGAGGCTAACTTATGAAGATGCTAGCTTAAGCGGAGGCTAAATTCCCCTCACCGTTTCTACAGTGGATGGTATCACTTTGAACAACGGTCGAGTGAAGACTGACTAACTCCCCCCCCCCCCCCCCCCCCCCCCCCCCCTCTCTCCCCCTCCCCCGTCCACCCCACCCCTCCCCCCACTCTCCCACTGTTTATATAGTGGATAGTATCTCACTTTGAACAAAGGTCGAGTGGAGACTAACTAACTGACCCCCCCCCCCCCCCCCCCCCCCCCCCCTCTCACCCTCGCCCCTCCACCCCCTCCACCCCTCCCTCACCGTTTCTATAGTGGATGGTATCACTTTGAAGAAAGGTCGAGTGGAGACTAACTAACTTTTCCCCATTGTGTCCATAGTGGATGGTATCACTTTTAATAAAGGTTGAGTGGTGACTGACTACCTTCCCCACACCATGTCCTTGGGGTATGGTATCACGTTGAACACAGGCTGAGTGGTGACTAACTTCCTTCCCCACACCGTGTCCTTGGGGCATGGTGTCACTTAGAACAAATGTTGACTGGAGACTAACTAACTTTTTCACATTGTGTCCATAGTGGATGGTATCACTTTGAATATAGGTGGAGTGGGGACTGACTACCTTCCCCACACCATGCCCTCGGGGCATGGTATCACATTGAACAAAGGTTGACTGGAGACTAACTACCTTCCCCACACCGTGTCCTTGGGGCATGGTGTCACTTAGAATATGGGTTGAGTGGAGACTAACGACCTTCCCCACACCGTGTCCTTGGGGCATGGTGTCACTTAGAATATGGGTTGAGTGGAGACTAACTACCTTCCCCACACCGTGTCCTTGGGGCATGGTGTCACTTAGAATATGGGTTGAGTGGAGACTAACTAACTTCCCCCCACTGTATATATAGTGAATGGTATCACTTAGAACAAAGGCTGACCGGACACTTACTAACTTCCCCACACCGTGTGCACAGGTGATGGTATCACTTTAAAAAAGGTCGAGTGGAGACTAAGTAACTTCCCCACACCGTGTGCACAGGTGATGGTATCACTTTAAAAAAGGTCGAGTGAGACTAAGTAACTTCCCCACACCGTGTGCACAGGTGATGGTATCACTTTAAAAAAGGTCGAGTGGACACTTACTAACTTCCCCACACCGTGTGCACAGGTGATGGTATCACTTTAAAAAAGGTCGAGTGGAGACTAAGTAACTTCCCCACACCGTGTGCACAGGTGATGGTATCACTTTAAAAAAGGTCGAGTGGAGACTAAGTAACTTCCCCACACCGTGTGCACAGGTGATGGTATCACTTTAAAAAAGGTCGAGTGGACACTTACTAACTTCCCCACACCGTGTGCACAGGTGATGGTATCACTTTAAAAAAGGTCGAGTGGACACTTACTAACTTCCCCACACCGTGTGCACAGGTGATGGTATCACTTTAAAAAAGGTCGAGTGGAGACTAAGTAACTTCCCCACACCGTGTGCACAGGTGATGGTATCACTTTGAACAAAGGTCGGGTGGAGACTGACACAGCCGCCACCATCTTGGAGGATGTTCGCTTGAAGAGCCACGACCTCATCCCAAGAGTGTATGAAGGGGGATTTAAATTGTGGGAGGGGGCCATTGATCTTTGTAGCTACCTGGTTCAGACATACAAGCTGGCAAAGGTGATGACAAGCAAACAGGACTTCCCAGAACTCAAGGTGGGTTAGAAGGGATGGAGCTGAGCGGGTGGGGAGGGAGGAGTGGGAGGGAGGGGGAGGGGGGGGGGGGGGGGGGGGGGGGGGGGATGGGGATAGGGGGGGGGGGGGGGGGGGGGGGGGGCATTGACTTGTGTAGCTACCTAGTGCAAACATACAAGCTGGCCAAGGTGATGGAATGCAAACAGGACTTCCCACAACTCAAGGTGGGTTAGAAGGGATGGGAGCTGAGCGGGTGGGGAGGGAGGAGTGGGAGGGAGGGAGTGGGGGGGGGGGGGGGGGGATAAGGGGGGGGGGGGGGGGGCAATGACTTGTGTAGCTACCTAGTGCAAACATACAAGCTGGCCAAGGTGATGGAATGCAAACAGGACTTCCCACAACTGAAGGTGGGTTAGAAGGGATGGGAGCTGAGCGGGTGGGGAGGGAGGAGTGGGAGGGAGTGGGAGTGGGGGGGTGGGGGGATAAGGGGGGGGGGGGGGGGGGGGGGGGGGGGGGGGCATTGACTTGTGTAGCTACCTAGTGCGAACATACAAGCTGGCCAAGGTGATGACAAGCAAACAGGACATCCACCAACCGAAGGTAGGTATTTGTTTTTGTATGAGGGGAAGGGGTTGAGGGGTGCTGTGGTGGTGGTGTGGGAGGGGGCCATTGACTTGTGTAGCTACTTAGTTCAGACATACAAGCTAGCCAAGGTGATGGCAAGCTAACAGGACATCCTCCAGCTCAAGGTGGGTTAGAGTGTCTGGGAGCTGAGGAGGTGTGTGTCAGGGTACTACAAAGCGCGCGCGGCAGCGAGATTTCGCACACGCTTTTTGAGCCCCACTGCGCGTTTCACGCAGTTTTTTCGACCACCTGTGGGCGCAGCCCGCAGTTTTTGCGCTTTTCGCACTAGAAAGCGCTGACCAATTTGATGTTTGTGCGATTTAAGGCTGACCAATTTAACAAAATGTAGTGCCCTGGTGTGTGGTGTGTGTGTGGGGGGGGGAGGGGGGGGGGGGGGGGGGGAGGAGGAGGAAGGGGATGGGGTTAGCAAAACAATAATACAAATGAAACAATAAATGCAAAAACAAAGATGGCCAACTTAATGCAAAGCAAACAAATAGAACAAACAAAACAAATAAAGCAACTACAACATACACTCTGCTAAACTTTATGCAAAACGAACAAATAAAGCAAATACAACAAAACATAAAAGCTGGCCAAAGCTTGATGCTAAGAAAAAATCAAAAATGCAAAAAACAAAAAACGCTATTTTGAGGCAAATCAAAACTTAAATGCTGGTCAACGTGTTGTGAAGCAAACAAATTAGACAAATAAAAATTAAATTAAATGCTGGCCACCTAGATGCAAAGCAAAACTCGAATACTGATCAATGTGATGTGAAGCAAACAAAGTATACGGGGGGGGGGGGGGGGGGGGGGGGGGGGAACTGGCGTACTAGACGCAAAGCAAAATCAAAAACGCAAATAAACAAAATTAAACAAAATATAAAAGCTGGCCAACTTGATGCAAAGCAAAACTTAAATGCTGGTCAACTTGGTGTGGAGCAAACCAATTAGATAAATAAAACATAAAATAAATAGCTGTTCAACTTGATGCAAAGCAAAACTGAAATGCTGGTCAACGTGATGTGACACAAAATCAAAAATGTACATAAAAATAATAAAAAACAATATATACAAGCTGGCCAACCTGATGCAAAGCAAAACTTACATGCTGGTCAAAGTGGTGCAACACAAAATCAAACATGTATATAAAACTAATAAACAAAACATAAAAGCTGGCCAACTTGATGCAAAGCAAAACTTAAATGCTGGTCAATGTGATGTGAAGCAAACAAATTAGACAAATAAAAAATAAAATAAAAAGCAGGCCAACTATGCACAAAGCAAAATCAAACATGCAAATAAAAAGAATTAAACAAAACATAAAAGCTGGCCAACTTGATGCAAAGCAAAACTTAAATGCTGGTCAATGTGATGTGAAGCAAACAAATTAGACAAATAAAAAATAAAATAAAAAGCAGGCCAACTATGCACAAAGCAAAATCAAACATGCAAATAAAAAGAATTAAACAAAACATAAAAGCTGGCCAACTAGATGCAAAGCAAAACTTAAAAGCTGATCAACTTGATGAGAAGCAAACAAATTATATTCATAAGAAATAAAAAATAAAGCAGGTCAACTAGATGCAAAGCAAACAAGTCCTCCCTCAACTCAAAATGATGAGGAGGAGGAGGATGGTGGTGATAATGGCGGTGATGTTGATGATGATGATGATGATGAGGAGGGTGATGGTGATGCTGGTGATGATGATGATGATGATGATGATGGTGATGATGATGATAATGATGATGATGATGATGATGATGATGTTGATGATGATGGGGGTGGGGGTGATGAGGAGGAGGAGGATGGGGGTGAAGATGAGGAGGAGGAGGAGGAGGATGGGGGTGGTGGTGGTGATGATGGTGATGATGAGGATGGTGATGATGATGCTAATGATGATGATGATGATAATGATTATGATTATGAGAAGGAGGAGGAGGAGGAGGATAGTGGTGGTGATGGTGATGATGGTAGTGGTGGTAGGAATGATGATAATAATGATGATGATGATGATGATGATGATGACATTTTCCTGGTACCCTACTGGATGTGCCCACGGCTTGGCAGAGTCAAGGGGAAGTTATGAACATCGTGAAAAGAAAAAACATTCGTTTTGTATATGTACAAATCTATGGGGCAAGCAGGTTCTGGAATTGGGATGTGGCCACGCTCTTCCTGGAAAAACGTTGCGCGATGTACTTTTTCAGTGTAAGTTATCACCTTATATTGCCTCCCCCCTCCCCCCTTCCACCTTCCACCTTCCACCTTCCTCCTTCCTCCTCCCCCCTTCCCTCTTCCCCCTTTCACCTTCTACCTTCCACCATCCCCTTCCCCCTCCCCGTCCCCCTACCCCCTACCCCCCTTCCCCTCACCCCTTCCTCCTTTTCCTCACCCCTCCCCCTTCCCCCTTCCCTCTTCCCCTTCCCCTTCCCCTTCTCCCTTCCCCCTTCCCCCTTCCCCCTTCCCCCTTCCCCCTTCCCCCTTCCCCTTCCCCTCTCCCCCTTCCCCTTCCCCCTTCCCCTTTCTCCCTTCCCCCTGCCCCCTGCCCCCTTCCCCTTCCCGCTCACCCCTCCCTCCTTCCCCCTCCCCTCATTTCCCCTCACCCCTCACCCCATACTAGACCTACAAAAAAACGTGCTAAAAACCTGTGTCTGTGCAAATTTGTAGGGTAAGCAGGTTCTGGAGCTGGGGTGTGGCCACGCGCTGCCTGGAATCCTGTTGTTGCTAGCTGGCGCTGATGTGCACTTCCAGGACTACAACAAAGACGTGCTAAACAAAAATGAATCTGTGCAAATCTGTAGGGAAAGCAGGTTCTGGAGCTGGGGTGTGGCCACGCGCTGCCTGGAATCCTGTTGTTGCTAGCTGGCGCTGATGTGCACTTCCAGGACTACAACAAAGAAGTGCTAACAAAGCTGAGCTTGCCCAACGCACTATCCAACATGCAAAGGCTACCCAAGGGCAGGGCGCACCCCTCCATGCGCTTCTTTGCTGGCTGCTGGTCTACCATCGGTGGCTTCCTGTCGTCGAAGGGCCTGGGAAGGCAGTACGACGTAGTGCTGACTTCAGAGAGCATCTACGACCTTACCTCGCAACCCAAGCTGCTTGCGTGTATCAAACAAACGCTTTGCCACCCCATGGGCGTCGCCTACATCGCTTCCAAGTCATACTATTTCGGAGTAGGGGGCGGCACAAACACTTTCTGCCAACTCGTCAAGGAGGATGGTGTCTTCCAGGTACGAAAGCATACATGTTTAATTAATTCATAACGGTAATTAAACAAATTGATTAATTAAATAATACAATATAATTGTTTTATACAACAAACTATTTGCCGCCCCATGGGCGTCGCGTACATCGCTTCCAAGTCATACTACTTCGGAGTAGGGGGCGGCACAAACACTTTCTGTCGACTAGTCAAGGAGGATGGTGTCTTCCATGTACGAAAAAACAAATATTTAATTAATTAATTAATTAATTGATTAAATAAAATAAACTTGTTTTATAAAATAATGATCTTTCTGTCGCCCCATGGGCGTCGCGTACATCGCTTTCAAGTCATACTACTTTGCAGTAGGGAGCGGCACAAACACTTTCTGTCGACTAGTCAAGGAGGATGGTGTCTTCAGGTACGAACAAATACATATTTACATGAATTAATTAATTAAATCAATGAATTAATTACTTAAATACAATAAATACAATAAATTTGTTTTATAAAATAATGATCTCTTCCCCGCCCCATGGGCGTCGCCTACATTGATTCCAAGTCATACTGCGTTGGAGTATGAGGCGGTACAAAATGGGAAATGGAAAATTAGTACGAGCTGCCACAGGACGTGAGATTGAAGGAACCCTCATGTTTGCATGTAATCGCTACTACGTTGGGTTAGTTTTGTTTCACAGACCACAACTGAGCTTAGACTGCCGTGCGCCAACACAGGGGGCGTCAAAAATACGTTATGTCATATATTGAAGGAGGATGGTGTCTTCCAGATGCTGGCAAATAGATACATAACTTAATTAAACAAATTTATTCATTAATACAATAAAATAAAATAAACTTACTTGGGGAAATAATGATCCTTGCCGCCCAATGGGCATTGCATGTATTGCTTCCCATTCATACTGCTTAGGAGTGAAGGGCGGCACATGCACTTTGATAATGATGATGATGATGGTGATGATGGTGATGATCGTGATGATGATGGTGATGATGGCGATGGTGATGGTGATGATGGTGATGATGGTGATGATGGTGATGGTGATGGTGATGGTGATGGTGATGATGGTGATGATGGTGATGATGGTGATGATGGTGATGGTGATGGTGATGGTGATGATGATGATGATGATGGTGGTGATGATGATGATGATGATGATGATGATGATGATGATGATAATGATGATGGTGGTGATGATGGTGGTGATGGTGATGATGATGATGATGATGGTCATGACAATGACTAAATGACTAAATGACTGTATGAATGATTGGACGAATTACTGATTGAATGGCTGAATGACTGTATGAATGACTGAATGAATAGCTGAATAAATAACTGGATGAATTACTGTATGAATGACTGGCTGAATGGCTGAATGAATCACTTAATTAATTAATGAGTGAATGAATGAATTAATGAATGCATTACTGGATGAATAACTGACCGAATTAATTAATTACTGTATGATTGACTGAATGAATTACTGAATGAATGAATGAATGAATGAATGAATGCATGAATGAATGAATGAATGACTAAATTACTGAATGAATTACTGAATGAGTGACTAAATTACTGAATGAATTACTGAATTACTGAATGAATTACTGAATTACTGAATGAATGAATGAATGAATGCAGGCCAGCAGTTTGTTCAAGGTGGAAGAAAATTACTGAATGGATTACATGATGAATGACTTCATTACTATATGAATTACAATATGAATTACTGCATTATTTTTATGAATTAGTGAATTACTGTATGAATGAATTACTGTATGAATTGATTACTGTATGCATGACTGTATGAATGGCTGAATGGCTGGCTGAATTACTGTAGGAATTCCTGTATGAATTACTGAACGAATTACTGAATTAATTACTGAATTAATTACTGAATGAATGCAGGCCAGCAGTGTGTTCAAGGTGGAAGACACCATCGGTGGCAACGTGAGAGAGATAATCAAGTTGACGTATCTGTGAGAGAGATAATCGAGTTGACGTGTCTATGAGAGGAAGGCTTGATGGCGTGGTCTGTGAGGCCCTGCGTGGCGTGGTCTGTGAGGCCCAGTGTGGCGTGGTCTGTGAGGCCCTGCGTGGCGGGGCGGGGCGTGACCTACTGCCTGGCTGTATCCGTAAGCCCGAGTCATAGCCCAGTCCGGGACTCCGGTGGTCCGGGACTCTGGTCTGTGTGTACCGACCTCTTAGAGCACGTTAAGACGGTTGGGCAAGTCCCTTTAGCCTATTTGGCCTACCCCTGTACTGCAACATACATACATGCAATGTAAGCCCTTCCTATCACGATTGGGCAAGTCTCTTTAGCCTATTTGGCATACCCCTGGACTGTAACATACATACATACAATGTACGCCCTTCCTATCACGATTTGGCAAGACGCTTTAGCCTATTGGGCTTACCCCTGGACTGTAATTGAAATTGAAATGGTTACATCCGAGTAATTTGCCACTCTCAGGACGTGAAGTTAAGGACACCACTGCGTAAGCCGGAACTTGCAGGAGTCACCATAAAAGATTCTCCTTGTTAGAAGAGTTGAATAAGCCCCTTGGCAAGAATGTGCGTTCATCACGTGGCTTACGGTACGGTGTACCCGTATGCCTTGCTGGACGGCCAGAGTACCCGTGAAGGGTTCTGTACCGTTACACCTTGTTAGAAGAGCTGAACAAGCCCCTTGGCAAGATCTAAAACAAGGAGAACCAGGAAAGTTGCTAGTCCCCTGGTATTGTGCCCTGTTGGGTCTCCATAAAGCGTCGACATTGTAAAAAACTTTGAAAGCTAGAAATATAGTGGGAGTGGACCTTAACCGCCAGTTTAAGGGCACTCAATCTGTCAAGTCCAAACTTAGTCATAGACTCATAGAAGTAAAAAAAGAGGTTGAAATGGTCCCCGTTGTTCCTGGACCGTAACATACATACATACATACATACATACATACATACATACATACATACATACATACATACATACATACATACATACATACATACATACATATCTCTTTCGTCCCCTGATCCATATCCATATCTGCCAGTATCTATCAACCTGAGCGTTGGATTGGCTTTGATTGTGACATGGCTTTTCAGACAACTTTATGGCTTAGCTTGGATTGGATTGGATTGTGACATGGCTTTTCATCCTACTCTTTGGCTTGCTTAGGCTTGGATTGCATTGTGACATGGCTTTTCAGCCAATTAATTCAGATTTTGTAAATCAAATGTTGACTCTCGAAGGAACGGATCCAGATTTTGTAAATTAAAGGTTGAGTAAAGTGAAGTAAATAGTCAAGGGAATTCCGCTCAAAGGAATCTTGCTCAAGGGATTCTGAGCAAGATAAAGTCAAGGTAGAGTATGCATGTTATTGCTAATCACTCTATGGCCAACATTCATGTTGAAAACAACTCGAGTTAGGCAAGAGAGAGAGAGAGAGAGAGAGAGAGAGAGAGAGAGAGAGAGAGAGAGAGAGAGAGAGAGAGGGGGAGGTTTCGTTACAGAAACTCGGCAACTCATTGCCGAGACAGGACAGCAGCACAGCCTAGGTCAGTCCAAAACAGGAAGAAAACTATCCTAGAGGCGGAAAGAAAAGCGGAAAGCGGAACTAGAACATGCTCCCTGACCCTATTGCCTCTGATAATGGTAATGATATCGCCTGATGGGGCGTGGTGTTAAGGGAGCCTGTCGTACGCGGGTGGGGAGCAGCCTCCTACCTCAACTGGACAAGCTACCATCGCGGTTGACAACGACCTGCAACGCTAAGAGCGACCGAAAGGGGAGTCGAACACCCGACTCTCATCCTCAAGCGATCTGGTCAACCACTAGACCATTGTATATCAGGGGCTTAATGCCTCTAAATTTGTTGTACCTGGAAGCTCTTTACCCCTTCAACCAGTGTGCCCTAAGGCATGGCTCTAAAGAGGGACAGAACATGGTGCCCCTGAGCTTGTGTTTCTTTTCGTTACTTCTGTATCCAAGCGTCCGGCTTCTGCTGTACAGCGATATCCCTAACCACGATATATCGCACGCGTGATATATAATGTTTATTCCCGTTTTGGTCCATCGTGCCCCCAGGTGTGGGTAATGTTTCCAGGTTCCTAAATGCTACACCTGCCAGACTGAGCCTGGGCATCGGGCGCCACGATAAGTAATGTTTCCACCTTCCCAAACTCTACACCCGGGCATCGGGTGCCACGATTTCCAATGTGTCCATCTTGTAAAATGCTACACCTGGGCATCGGTGCCACGATTTTTAATGTTTATGCCCAAATCCTTATGCATATCACTGCTGGTGTAACAGTTTACATTCAAGCATCCAATTAATGTTTTTTTACAACTTCAAAGAAATGGCACATCGCGGAAAATCAAATCAAATAACAAATAACGCTGTTCTCTATCTCATACCTGTACCTACCTCAAATTGTTACTGAAGCACTTTCTTAAGGCCCACGTTGGTAAACAATTGTTTGGGATTCACTTCATCAGTGCGTTTCTTTCGTTTTAGCCCCTCCTGATATCATTTGATGGAGGGGAAAGTCCGTTTAGCCTATTGGGCCTACTTCTGGACTGTAACAACACACAGACTTGTAACTTCCAAAAAGTCAATGCTATGTACGTTAGCCTTTTGTTAGGCCCTGTCTCAGTGTGTTTTCTTTTCAGCTAAAAGCGGCAACTTCTAGGCAGCTCCCCTCACTGGCTATTCAGCCAAAGCTTACGCAACCTAGTGTGCCTGAAAGCTGACAGAATCCGCTGACCCCTCCCCTCACTGGCTATTCAGCCAAAGCTTACGCAAACTAGTGTGACTGAAAACTGTCAAAATACCGGGGCTTAGCACAGTAGCTGCAGGGTACTTCAGGAGGACCCCTAGCTCTGCTGCCTGATACACAACTAATTGTATTGCCTGCATCCTGCGACGCAACGGACCCTTCCTTCTGGTCAACGGACTCTCCCCACGTTGCAGGACGCAACGGATTCTTCAACGTTGCGTCTGCGACAGAGGACACAGCGTCCTGAACAACCCGGAGTGGCTGGCTCAGGGAACTGCATCGGGCTGCTGCTTGTAGGTGAAAAGAAAAACGAACCCCTATCCCGGTCCCCTTCGGCGGGAATCAAGACTCTTTCAAGTACTTGAGCATCACCACCGCCATCCCACACCCAAACAAGTTCTATGCAGCGTCGCCTGCGACGCAAAAAAATGGCGGAGAGTGATCGCGAGGGAGCGACAGGTGGCAACGGAAGCGAGTTAGTTACGAGACCGTTGGCTGACGTGTCGGGCTTCATCACATTCAGACGGATGGATGGAGGGACAAATGGGTAACACTGGGGGCTCCCGCCCCCCAGAAGGGGGGGCTCCGCAAAACACGAACTAACCAAGCCAAGCTACATGTGTCCTAATACGGTTCATCTGTAGGGGTCGGCAATATGATATCATGTCATCATATGATATCAGATGATGCCGGTGGTTTGACTGGGTAACTTTGGCCTGGGCCATCATATCATATGATATTAAATCATATGATTTTTGTATGATATCATATGATATCATACTCGTCTTTGTTCAACATCATATGATTTGCCGTTCCCTATTCATCAGTGGCAGTGCCCTACCACCACACGCCTGTATATACAAAGCAATGCCCCAACCCTAGTAACCCAACCAACTACTACCCTCCTCCCTCTTTGGCTCTTCTGTTGTGGCCTCCTTGGGTTGCTCTGCCATCCCCGCCTTGTCCTTTTCAGCCATTAACCCCCCCCCCCCCCCCCCCCCCCCAATGCTAGCAGCCCCTAACTACTACCCTCCTCGCTATTGGGCGCCTTTGTTGCAGCCTCCCCAACCTCACTAACCATTGGTGCCTGTGTCTCCTTCAAGTTGGGTCACTCTGCCATCGCCGCCTTGTCCTTTTCAGCCATCAACTCCCCCCCCCCCCCCCCCCCCCCCCCCCCCCACACACACACGCTAGCAACCCCTATCTACTACTACCCTCCTCCCCTCGTGGGCTTTTCAGTTCTGGCCTCCTCAACGTCAGGAACCACTGCTGCCTGTGTCTCCTCCAAGTTGGGTTGCTGTGCCATCGCCGCCTTGTCCTTTTCAGCCCCCCTCCTGCTAGCACCCCCTAACTACTACCCTCCTCGCTCTTGGGTGCCTTAGGTGCAGCCTGTGCCTCTGGTGCCTCTGCCGCCTGTGGCTCCTGAACCACTAGTGCCTGTGCCTCCTTCATGTTGGGTTGCTCTGCCATCGCCGCCTTGTTCTTTTCAGCCCTCAGCGTCTCCACAGCTAGGTTGGCTCCGAAGCCCAGCATCTCAGGTATGATTGGGCTTTCATCCTTGTAGAGCGATGTGAACAGGAGGAAGATGCGCTTGCGCTCATCGGCGCTTGACGTAGCTTTCAAGGAGGCGGCGATGAGTTCTACCTCCTTGCCGCCACTAGCGAGGACAGGGAGGTTTTCGAGGAGGGAGGCGAGACGGATGAGAGCCATCAGTGCATCGGTATCGGAGCCATCCTTCAGTGCAGTAAGGGCCTGCGGAAAGGGTTGTTTTGCTTTGTTTTGATTCGATCTGTTTTGTGTGAAAAGGGTTGTTTTGTTTTGTTCTGATTCGATACTTTTTTGGCGGCCTCTTCAAGGGGGCAGGAGCCTCACCTCCTTGCCGCCACTAGCGAGGACAGGGAGGTTTTCGAGGAGGGAGGCGAGATGGATGAGAGCCATCAATGCATCAGTATCGGGGCCATCCTTCAGTGCAGTAAGGGCCTGCGGAAAGGGTGTTTTGTTTTGCTTTCTTTTGTTTTGATTTTATGTTTTTTTCTGCTTGGTCCGATGCTTGACTTAATACTTGGATGAAAAGTTTAATCTGTTTCTACACAATGCTGTTTGAATCAGGAGGGAGGCGAGACGGATGAGAGCCATCAATGCATCGGTATGTGAGCCATCCTTCAGTGCAGTAAGGGCCTGCGAAAATGGTTGTTTTGTTTTCTTTTGTTTCGATGTTTTTGTGTGAAAAGGTTGTTTAGTTTTGTTCCTATTCGATGCTTTTTTTGCGGCCTCTTTAAGGTGGCAGGAGCCTCACCTCCTTGCCGCCACTAGCGAGGACAGGGAGGTTTTCGAGGAGGGAGGCGAGATGGATGAGAGCCATCAATGCATCAGTATCGGGGCCATCCTTCAGTGCAGTAAGGGCCTCGCGAAAAGGGTGTTTTGTTTTGTTTTGATTTTATGTTTTTTTGAGGGAAAAGGGTTGTTTTGTTTTGTTTTGATTCGATGTTTTTTGTGTAAAAATAATTGTTTTGTTTTGTTCTGATTCGATGTTTTTTTGGCGGCCACCATAAGGGGGCAGGAGCCCCCAGGGTTACCCATTCGTCCTTCTGTGTGTCTGACCGTCTGACCGAGACGGAGTAACACATCAGCCTACGGTCTCGTAACTAACTCGCTTCCGTTGCCACCTGTCGCTCCGTTGTGAGCTCTCTCTGCCAATTTTTAGCGTCGCTTGCGACGCTGCATAGAACATGTTTTGCTTGGTATGATTCTTGGTGTATTTAAGACTTGGATGAAAAAATAATCTGTTTCTACACAAAACTGTTTGAATCATGATAGTAAACATGCCATTGCAAATGATAATCACCCACATCATAATCGCCCACATCATAATCAATAAATCAATAACATGCAAATCATAATCACCCACATGATAATCACCCACATCATAATGATAGTAAACATGCAAATGATAATCACCCACATCATTGCAAATGATAATCACCCACATCATTGCAAATGATAATCACCCACATCATAATCGACCGACCGTTGGCTGACGTGTCAGGCTTCATCACGGTCAGACGGTCGGTCGACCGGACAAATGGGTAACACTGGGGGCTCCCGCCCCCCAGAAGGAGGGGCTCCGCCAAAATAATTTGTTACTTCCCAATACTGTTTGAATCTTACCTAGTAACCATGATATTGCAAATAATGATCATCACCCACATCTACAAGCGGAGAATAGCACTTAGAACCCACAACCAGGGAGACCTAAACTTCGATGAAAACAATACCGGTAGCGTAAAAATGACACGAAATTCACTTACATCGACCATTGAAAACATGCTAGGACTAATTCCCAAGACACCAACTCCTACACACAGTGCCCCCCTACACCGGACATGCATACACTTGATCAGACACACCCGTAACTGTCTCTGAAGTAATATATATATACAACATTATATTCACTCACACCCACCAGGCAAGAGTGGCATAAAATAGGTGTATAATTAGTCTACCTCAAGAGCAAAAAATACATAAGTATATACAACATGATATTCACTCACATCCACCAGGCGAGAGTGGCATAAAATAGGTGTATCATTAGTCTATCTCAGAGTATACAATTTATAAATACACACAACATTATATTCACTCACATCCACCAGGCTAGAGTGGCATAACATAGGTATGCAAGTAGTCTATCTCAAGAGTATAAAATATATACAACATTATATTCACTCACATCAACCAGGCAAGAGTGGCAAACAATATGTATAAAATGAGTCTAACTGAAAGTATACAAGATATACAACAGGATATTCATTCACATCCACCAGGCGAGAGTGGCATAAAATAGGTGTACAATTAGTCTACCTCAAGAACACAAAATACATAAGTATATACAACATGATATTCACTCACATCCACCAGGCGAGAGTGGCATACAATAGGTGTATAATTAGTCTATCTCAGAGTATAAAATATATACAATTATATATTTTATATCATATATACAATTATCTATCTCAGCGTATAAAATATATTCAATTATATATTTTATATCATATATATAATTATCTATCTCAAGAGTATAAAATATATTCAATTATATATTTTATATCATATATATAATTATCTATCTCTATAAAATAATTATCTATCTCTATAAAATATATACATATATACAATATTATATTCAATCACATCCACAAGGCGAGAGCACAGATTCATAGAGCAACATTAACCATCCTCGATTCCTTGGATAAAAACGTTATGTGTTGATATCAAACTCCAGGGTGTACGACAGGGCCAGGGGCCAGTCAGGGCCAGGGTTACGTGCCGACAGACAGACAATGTTAGGGTATGAGATCAAACTCCAGGGTGTACGACAGGGCCAGGGGCCAGTCAGGGCCAGGGTTACGTGCCGACAGACAGACAACGTTAGGGTATGAGATCAGACTCCAGGGTGTACGACAGGGCCAGGGGCCAGTCAGGGCCAGGGTTACGTGCCGACAGACAGACAACGTTAGGGTATGAGATCAAACTCCAGGGTGTACGACGGGGCCAGGGGCCAGTCAGGGCCAAGGTTACGTGCCGACAGAAAGACAAACAGACAACGCTACATTATGAGATCAAACTCAATCTGATGTTATAAAATAAATTTCGTAGTATAAAATGTATGAATACATATAATATTAGATTCACTCACATCCACCAGGCGAGAACGGCACTTGGACACAACAGCCTGATTTACAAAGCTCACTGCCCTCTTGTCTGACATCTGCAGGTCCATAGCCACAGCTGTATAAAATGCATAAATAAGTATAATATTAGATTCACTCACATCCGCCAGGCGAGAACGGCACTTGGACACAACAGCCTGATTTACAGAGCTCACTGCCCTCTTGTCTGACATCTGCAGGTCCATAGCCACAGCTGTATAAAATGCATAAATAATCATAATATTAGATTCACTCACATCCACCAGGCGAGAACGGCACTTGGACACAACAGCCTGATTTACAGAGCTCACTGCCCTCTTGTCTGACATCTGCAGGTCCATAGCCACAGCTGTGTAAAATGTCTAAATAAATATAATATTAGATTCACTCACATCCACCAGGCGAGAACGGCACTTGGACACAACAGCCTGATTTACAAAGCTCACTGCCCTCTCGTCAGACATCTGCAAATCCATAGCCACAGCTGTCACGAAGCGTCGAGGAGAGGCGTCTCCAAGGTCTACCTCCACTGAGGGGTCCATAGATGCATTGACGGCACCCTCTACAGCGGCTCGATATATGGCATCTCGCCCGCCGACAGTCTGTGCCTTAACAGTGCAGCCTCCTTCCTGGGAGTGTGCGTGTGTGTGTGTGTGTGTGGTGGTGGTGGTGGTGGTGTACAGGTGGTTACAGGTGGTTTGCTTTGGGATACTTTTGTGGCTCGATATATGGCATCTCGCCCGCCGACAGTCTGTGCCTTAACAGTGCAGCCTCCTTCCTGGGAGTGTGCGTGTGTGTTTTTGTGTGTGTGTGTGTGTGTGTGTTTTTGTGTGTGTGTGTGTGTGTGTGTGTGTGTGTGTGGTGGTGGTGGGGTACAGGTGGTTACAGGTGGTTTGCTTTGGGATACTTTTGTGGCTCGATATATGGCATCTCGCCCGCCGACAGTCTGTGCCTTAACAGTGCAGCCTCCTTCCTGGGAGTGTGCGTGTGTGTGTGTGTGTGTGTGGTGGTGGTGGTGGGGTCCAGGTGGTTACAGGTGGTTTGCTTTGGGATACCTTTGTGGCTCGATATATGGCATCTCGCCCGCCGACAGTCTGTGCCTTCACAGTGCAGCCTCCCTCCTGGGAGTGTGAGTGTTTGTGTTTGTGTGTGTGTGTGTGTGTGTGTGGGGGGGGGGAAGGTGGTTACAGTTGGTTTTATTTTTTATGCTTTTGTGACTTGGTTTGGTAAATACGATGCTTGGCCTTCACAGTGCATCCTCCCTCCTGCAAGGAGTCAATTACAGTTAATTTTTAGTGAGGTTGAATTATGGTACATAACTTGGGCTTCACAGTGCAGCCCCCCCCCCCCCCCCCCTGCCAGGGGGGGGTTACAGATCATTTGAATTGGTTTGGCTTACTCCCAGTCTGGGCCTTCACAGTGCACCACCACCTTACCTTGCATATCTCCCTCAGCCTCAAGATGTCCTCCAGCTGGTTGGGGATCCCACCACTCCGGCAGGCTTAAGTCATAAAGGGTGCTGATGCCAACAGCAGACTTAGCGCCTTAATTCACCCGATTCAGAGACCGCCCACCTCCCCACCTACCTAGGCCCCCCCCCCCCCCCCCCCACCCACCCACCCACCCACACAAACCAGCACCACTACCACTACCTTCCCTCGCAAATTCCCCTCAGCCTCACGATATCCTTCAGCAGACCTAGCGCCCGATTTCACCCGATTTCACCCGATTCAGAGCCCCCCCCCACCTCCCCACCTACCTACGCACTCCCCCGACCCCCCCCCCCCCCCCCCCCCCCACACACACACAAACCGCCACCACCTTACCTTGCAAATCTCCCTCAGCTTCACGATATCCTTCAGCAGACCTAGCGCCCGAATTTCACCCGATTTCACCCGTTTCCCACCTGATTTCACCCGATCCAGAGCCCCCCCCACACCTCCCCACCTACCTACGCACCTCCCCCCCCCACACACCCACACACAACCACCACCACCGTTCCTTGCATATCTCCCTCAGCCTCACGATATCCTTCAGCTGGAACATCTTTCAACAGACCTAGCGCCCGATTTCACCCGTTTCCACCCGTTTTCCACCTGATCTCACCCGATTCAGAGCCCCCCCCCCCCCCCCCCCCCACCACCACCTTACCTTGCGTATCTCCCTCAGTCTCACGATATCCTTCAGCAGACCTAGCGCCCGAATTTCACCCGATTTCACCCGTTTTCCACCTGATTTCACCCGATTTAGAGCCCCTCCCCCCCCCCCCCCCACACACACACCACCACCACCACCTTACCTTGCATATCTCCCTCAGTCTCACGATATCCTTCAGCTGGTAGTCCTGCCCCCTGTTGGTGTCTTGCTCAATAAGACCCAACATCTTCCGTGCACTCTCCTGCTTCAATTCGCGGGTGGCGGCCGATGCGAAGGAGGTGGGAGGGGGATCCCACCACTCAGGCAGGCTGAACTCCTTGGGAGGGCTGGTGTCAACAGCAGTCCTGGCAGTGGAGGCTTCGGAATCTAGCGTGCCAAAGCCATCCGTCTTCAGGGCACGAGAGGGGCGGGATCCTGATAAGGCACCGAATTCCGTCGCATCCTCTACCCACACCTGCAGTGGGGAATACAGAGAGGTTAAAGCCAGGTTAGGTAACCACACACCACACACACCACCACCACCACCTGCGGAAGCTAGTGTGTGAAAGTCAGCCTTGTTTAGGATACGTGAGCGTGATGAGACGCCGATTTCTGCTGCGTTCCCTACCCACACCTGCAGCGGGAAACACATAGAGATGTTTTTGTGTGTGTGGAGGTGGTGTCAACATCAGTCCTGGCAGTGGAGGCTTCGGAATCTAGTGTGCCAAAGCCATCTGTCTTCAGGGCACGAGAGGGGCAGGATCCTGACGAGGCACCGAATTCCGTCACATCTTCTACCCACACCTGCAGCGGGAAACATAGAGGTTAGAGCAAGGTTAGGTAACCACACACCACACACACCACCACCACCACCACCTGCGGAAGCTAGTGTGTGAAAGTCAGCCTTGCTTAGGACACGTGCGCCTGATGAGTGGCCGGATTCTGTCGTGTCCTCTACCCACACCTGCAGCGGGAAACCCAGTGAGATATTTGTGCGTGTGTGTGTGTGTGGTGGTGGTGTCGACAGCAGACCTAGGGGTGGTGACTGCGGAATCTAGCGTGTCAAAGCCGTCCGTCTTCAGGGCACGAGAGGGGCGGGATCCTGATGAGACGCCGAATTCTGTCGCGGCCTCTGCCCACACCTGCAGTGGGAAACATATAGAGATATTTGTGTGTCTGTGGTGGTGGTGTCAACAGCAGTCCTGGCGGTGGTGACTGCGGAATCTAGCGTGTCAAAGCCGTCCGTCTTCAGGGCACGAGAGGGGCGGGATTCTGATGAGACGCTGAATTCTGTCGCGGCCTCTGCCCACACCTGCAGTGGGAAACACATAGAGATATTTGTGTGTGTGTGGTGGTGGTGTCAACAGCAGTCCTGGCGGTGGAGGCTACGGAATCTAGTGTGTCAAAGCCATTCGTCTTCAGGGCACGAAAGGGGCGGGATCCTGGTAAGACACCAAATTCTGTCGCGGCCTCTACACACACCTGCAGTGGGAAAGAAAGAGAGTTATTTGTGTGTGTGTGTGTGTGTGTGTGTGTGTGTGTGTGTGTGTGTGTGTGCGTGTGTGTGTGTGCGTGAGTGTGTGGTGGTGGTGTCAACAGCAGACTGGGGGTGGTGACTGAAGCTGAAGCTGGCGTGTCATAGGCCATTCGTCTTCAGGGCACAAGAGGGGCGAGAGCCTGATGAGGCACTGAATTCTGTCGCGGCCTCTACACACACCTGCAGTGGGGAATACATAGGGACCGGAAAATCATATGATGTTTACCAGAGGCGAGTATGATATCATTTGATATCATACAAATTGCACCATATGATATTGTATGTACATGGTAACTTTGGCCTAGTAAGACTGCCGGCATCATATGATATAATATTGCCGTTCCCTGGTTCCCTATATTGCCTTGCATCTTCCTGAAGAATCCCTTCCACTCCCTTCTGCCCCGTTTCTCCTTCCCACCCCCTGCTCCCCCCCCCTCTCACCCACTTACCTTCTTGCCTCCAAGAGAACGGTCCAGCACCCACTTCCCCTTGGACAGCTTGCCTTGCATCTTCCTGAAGAATCCCTTCCCCCTCCCCGCCCCCTCCGTTCTGCCCCCTGCCCCCCCTCTCACCCACTTACCTTCTTGCCTCCAAGAGAACGGTCCAGCACCCACTTCCCCTTGGACAGCTTGCCTTGCATCTTCCTGAAGAATCCCTTCCCCCTCCCCGCCCCCTCCGTTCTGCCCCCTCTCTCCCCCCTGCCCCCCTCTCACCCACTTACCTTCTTGCCTCCAAGAGAGCGGTCCAGCACCCACTTCCCCTTGGACAGCTTGCCTTGCATCTTCCTGAAGAATCCCTTCCCCCTCCCCGCCCCCTCCGTTCTGCCCCCTCTCTCCCCCCTGCCCCCCCTCTCACCCACTTACCTTCTTGCCTCCAAGAGAACGGCCCAGCACCCACTTCCCTTGGACAAGCTTGCCTTGCATCTTCCTGAAGAATCCCTTCCCCCTCCCCGCCCCTCCGTTCTGCCCCCTCTCTCCCCCCTGCCCCCCCCTTCACCCACTTACCTTCTTGCCTCCAAGAGAACGGAGTCCAGCACCCACTTCCCCTTGGACAGCTTGCCTTGGCATCTTCTGAAGAAATCCCTTCCCCCTCCCCCCCCGCCCTCCGTCTGCCCCCCTGCTTCTCTGCCCCCCTTGCCCCCCCCTCTCACCCACTTACCTTCTGCGCCTCAAGAGAGCGGATCCCCTCTCCTCCTTCGTCTCTTTTATCTTACAGGTTAGCCCCGCGGTCCTGCTGTAACTGAAGAAGCATCAACTCTTGTCTCAGCTAGCGGTCCAGCACCCTTCCCCTTGGAACAGCTTGGCCTTGCATCTATCTTTCCTGAAGAATCCCTTTCCCCCTCCCCGCCCCTCCTTTCTGTTCTGCCCCCTCTCTCCCCCCTGCCCCCCCCTCCACCTCACTTACCTTCTTTGCCTCCAAGAGAAACGGTCCAGCACCACTTCCCCTTGGGCAAAAACAGCTTGGCCTTGGCATCTTCCTAAGGAAAGAATCCCTTCCCCCCCTCCTGCCCCCTCCATTCTGCCCCATCTCTCCCCCTGCCCCCCCTCTCACCCACTTACCTTCTTGCCTCCAAGAGAACTCCACACCCAACTTCCCCTTGGACAAGCTTTGCCTTGCTCTAATCTTTCTGAAGAATCCCTTCCCCTGCCCCGCCCCCTCCATTCGCCCCCTCTCTCCTCTGTCTCTGCCCCCTCTCTCCCCCCTGACCCCCCCTCTCACCCACTTTACCTTCTTTGCCCTCCAAGAGAGCGGATCCAGACAGCACCCACTTCCCCCTTGGACAGCTTGCCCTTGCATCTTCCTGAAGAATCCCTTCCCCTCCCCGCCCCCTCCGTTCTGTTCTGCCCATCTCTCTCCCCTCTCTCCCCCCTGCCCCCCTCTCACCCACTTACCTCTTGCCTCCAAGAAACGGTCCAACACCCACGTCCCCTTGGACAGCTTGCCTTGCTCTTCCTGAAGAATCCTTCCCCCTCCCCCCCCCTCCCGCCCCGCCCCCTCCGTTCTGCCCCCGTCGCTCTCCCCTCCCCCTGCCCCCCCTCTCACACCCACTGACCTTCTTGCCTCCAAGAGAGCGGTCCGCAACCCACTTCCCCTTGTAACACTTGCCTTGCCATCTTCCTGAAGAATCCCTTCCCCCTCCCCGCCCCCTTCTTTCCTGCCCCCCTCTCTCCCCCCTGCCCCCCCTTCACCCACTTACCTTCTTGCCTCCAAGAGAACGGTCCAGCACCCACTCCCCTTGGACAGCTTGCCTTGCATCTTCCTGAAGAATCCCTTCCCCCTCCCCGCCCCCTCCGTTCTGCCCCCTCCTCTCCCCCCTGCCCCCCCTCTCACCGACTTACCTTCTTGCCTCCAAGAGAAGCGGTCCAGCACCCCTTCCCCTTGGACAGCTTGCCTTGCATCTTCCTGAAGAATCCCTTCCCCCCTCCCCGCCCCCTCCGTTCTGGCCCGCCTCTCTCCCCCCTGCCCCCCTCTCACCCCACTACGTACCTTCTTGCCTCCAGAGAACGGTCCAGCACCCACTTCCCCTTGGACAGCTTGCCTTGCATCTACTGAAGAATCCCTTCCTCCCCCTCCCCGCCCCCTCGTTCTGATTCTGCCCCCCTCTACCCCCCTGCCCCCCCTCTCACCCATACCACTTACTTCTTGCCTCCAAGAGAACGGTCCAGCACCCACTTCCCCTTGGACAGCTTGCCTTGCATCTTCCTGAGAATCCCTTTCCCCCTCCCGCCCCCCTCCTTTCTGCCCCCTCTCTCTCCCCCCTGCCGCCCCCCCCCTCGCACCCCACTTACCTTCTTGCCTCCAAGAGAGCGGTCCAGCACCCACTTCCCCTTGGACAGCTTGCCTTGCATCTTCCTGAAGAATCCCTTCCCCCTCCCCCGCCCCCTCCGTTCTGCCCCCTCTCTCCCCCTGCCCCCCCTCTCACCCACTTACCTTCTTGCCTCCAAGAGAACGGTCCAGCACCCACTTCCCCTTGGACTGCTTGCCTTGCATCTTCCTGAAGAATCCCTTCCCCCTCCCTCCCCCCTCCGTTCTGCCCCCTCTCTCCCCCCCTGCCCCCCTCTCAGCACCCACTTACCTTCTTGCCTCCAAGAGAGCGGTCCAGCACCCCACTTCCCCTTGGACAGCTTGCCTTGCATCTTCCCTGAAGATCCCTTCCCCCTCCCCCGCCCCCTCCTTTGCTGCCCTCTCTCCTCCCCCTGCCCCCCCCTCTCACCCACTTACCTTCTTGCCTCCAAGAGAGCGGTCCAGCACCCACTTCCCCTTGGACAGCTTGCCTTGCATCTTCCTGAAGAATCCCTTCCCCCTCCCCGCCCCCCTCCCCCTTCCTGCTGCCCCGCCCCTCTATCTGCCCCCCTCTCCCCCCCTGCCCCTCCTCTCACCCACTTACCTTCTTGCCTCCAAGAGAGCGGTCCAGCACCCACTTCCCCTTGGACAGCTTGCCTTGCATCTTCCTGAAGAATCCTTCCCCCTCCCCCTCCCCCTCCGTTCTGCCCCCTCTCTCCCCCCTGCCCCCCCTCTCACCCACTTACCTTCTTGCCTCCAAGAGAAGCGGTCCAGCAACCCACTTCCCCTTGGACGGCTTGCCTTGCATCTTCCTGAAGAATCCCTTCCCCTCCCCGCCCCCTCCGTCTGCCCCCCTCTCTCCCCCTGCCCCCCCCTCTCACCCACTTACCTTCTTGCCTCCAAGAGAACGGCCCAGCACCCACTTCCCCTTGGACAGCTTGCCTTGCATCTTCCTGAAGATCACTTCCCCCCCTCCCCCCGCCCCCTCCATCCGTTCTGGCCCCCCTTCTCACCCCCTGGCCCCCCCTCTCACTTCACTCAGCCCATCTTCCTTCTTGCCTCCAGGAGAACGGTCCATCCCCCCCCCTCTGTTCCACTTTCCCTTGGAACAGCTTGGCCTTGCATCTTCCTTAAGAATCCCTTCCCCCTCCCCGCCCCCTCCGTTCTTCTGCCCCGCCTCTCTCTCTCCCCCCCCCCTCCCCCCTCTCACCCATTAAACCTTCTATGCCTCCAAAGAGAGCGGGTCCCCCAGCACCCACTTCCCCTGGACAGCCTTTTGTGCCCTTGCAATCTTCCTGAAGAATCCCTTCCCCCCTCCCCGCCCCCTTCCCCCTCCCCCCCGCCCCGCCCCCCTCCGTTCTGTGTCCTCCCCCTCCCCCCGCCCCCCCTCCTTTTCTGGCCCCTCTCTTCTCTCCCCCTGCCCCTCCTTCTCCCCCCACTTACCTTCTTTGCCTCCAAGAGAGCGAGTCCCAGCACTCTCACTTCCCCTTGGCCAGCATTTGCCCTTGCAAATCTTCCTGAAGAATCTCCCCCTTTCCCCCTGCCCCGCCCCCTCCGTTCTGGCCCCCTCCTCTTCCCCTCCCCCCTGCCGCCCCCCCTCTCACCCACTTACCTTCTTGCCCCAAGAGAACGGTCCCCCAAGCACCCACTTCTCCCCTTGGACGGCTTTGCCTTGGGCCATCTTCCTGAAGAATCCTTCCCCCTCCCCCCCGCCCCCTTCGTTCTGGGCCCCCTCTCTCTCCCCCCCTGGCCCCCCCCTCTCACCCACTTTACCTTCTTTGCCTCCCAAGAGAACGGCCCAGCACCCACTTTCCCCTTGGACAACAGCTTGCCTTGCATCTTCTCCCTGAAGAATCCCCCCTTCCCCCCCTCCCCGCCCCCTCCTTTTCCTGTCTTCGGACTGCCCCCTCTCTCCCCCCTGCCCCCCTCTCACCTCAACCCACTTACCTTCCTTGCCCCTCCAATATAACGGTTTTTTCCCCCCATCACCCTTTCCCTTTGACAGCTTGCCTTGCAATCTTCCTGAAAAACGCTCAGCAAAGGCTAGTTCTTAAGACACCCCCCAAACAAGGCTGGCCTGGCGGAAAGAAAAGAGAAACGATGATTGACGGAAAACCAGAATAAGGAGGACACGGGGAACAACTTCAACATGCCCCGCCCATCTTGAATGACATGGGCCAATCTGGTTCGCCCGTTTTAGCCGCTTTTCGGTTCCTCATTCCAGGACAATCTTCAGGAAGCGGAAGTTGGTGGTTTACTGTTAGTAAGATTATTCTTGAATGCATTACAACAAGCAATGCCACCTAAGGACTGAGCGAACCAAAGAGGATGGGACAGTCAACAGCCGACCATCTTTATTGACATGGGCAAATCTGGTTCGCCTTGTTTAGCCTCTTTTTTCGGTTTCTCATCCTCCAGGATCCTGCAGGAAGCGGAGGTTTGGTGGTTGTGGTTAGGAGCATAGTCTTGAAATGCAATAAGCCACAAGTGCAATGCCGGCCTTAAATGATGAGCGACCAGAAGAGATTGGGAAAAACAACTCAACAAAACCCAAACCACAACAAACAACGCCCATCTTTGATTGACATGGGATCTGGTTAGCCCTGTTAGCCTCTTTTCGGTTCTCATCCAGGAATTGAAGGAAGCGAAGTGGGTGGTTGTGGTTAGTAGTTAGTCTTAAATGCAATAAGCACAAGCAATGCCACCGATGATGAGCGACCAGAAGAGGACGGGGAACAGTTCAACACCGCTGATCGGAATTGACATGGGCAGCTGGTTTGCCTTATTTTTCTCATGCCGGATCTCATCCAGGATCTGCAGGAAGCGGAGTTGGTGGTTGTGGTTTGCCCTAAGTGTTGAATGCAATAAGCACAAGCAAGGCCGCCGATGATGAGCGACCAGAAGAGGATGGGGAACAAATCAACACCCCCGATCTGGATTGACATGGGCCCACTTGGGTCCTGCCTTAACTTTTCTCATGCGGGATTCTCCATCCAGGATGCTTGAGGAAGCGGAAAGTTGGGGTGGTTTGTGTTTACAACTACCCTAAGTGTTGAAATGCCAATAAGCACAACAAGGCCGGCCGATGAATGAAAGCGAACCCAAGAGGATGGGGAACACATCAACACCCTCACCCCGACTGGATGACCAATGGGCCAGCTGGTTTGGCCTTAACTTTCCTCATGCCGGAAGTCTCATCCAGGATCTGAGGAAGCGGGCAGTTGGTTGGTTGGTTGTGGTTTTTCCCCTAATGGTTGAATTCATGAAGAAAGCAACAAGCAAAAGGTGCCTCCGATGATAAGCCGACCAGAAGAGGATGGGGAACAAATCAAAAAACCGCCGACCGCCGATCTGGAATTGACATGGGCAAGCACGGCTGGTCTGGCCTTACTTTTTCTCATGCCGGAATCTCAATCCCAGGATCTGCAGGAAAAGCGGAGTTGTGGTTTGTGGGTTTTAAACCCTAAAGTGTTTGAAATGCAATCAGCCGACCACCAAGGCCCGCCGATGATGAGCGACCAGAAGAGGATGGGGAACAAATCAACACCGCCGATCTGGATTGACATGGGCAGCTGGTTTGCCTTACTTTTCTTTCCTTCTCAATAGCCGGATCTCCAATCCAGGATCTGCAGGAAAGCGCAGGTTGGTGGGTTTGTGGTTTGCCCTAATTGTTTGAATGCAATAACAAAGCAGGCCGCCGATTGATGAAGCGACCAGAAGAGGATGGGGGAACAAATCAACCACAACAACACCCAACACACCGCCGCATCTGGTGATTTGACAATGGGCAGCTGGTTTTTGCCTTTACTTTTCCTCTTGCCCGATCTCATCCAGGATCGGCAGGAGCAGAGTTTTTTTTTCCGTATTTGTGTTTTTAAAAACCGCTAGAGTCGGGGGGGTTTGATTGCAATAAGCACAAGCACAGCCCCGCCGATGATGGGAGCGACCCAGAATAGGATGGGAAACAAAATCAACACCGCGATCTGATTGACATTGGCAGCTTGTTCACTGCTGTTCTGTTTTTTTTTTCAGAGCAAACAGAAGAAATGGGCAGCCAGGAGCCCCCCCCCCCCCCCCCCCGCCCCCCCCCCCCCCCGCCGCCCCCCCCGCACCCCCGCCCCCATCCCCCCCTCCCCCCCCCCCCCACCCTCGCCCCCCCCCCCCACCCCCACCACCACCCACACCCCTCCCCACCCCCCCCCCCCGCCCACCCACCCCACAATCAACAGTAACCACCAACCACCACCATGGTGTTGGTTGTGGGGTAATGGTGTGTTGTGGTAACTGTTGATTGTGTGTGTGGTTGTGTGGTGGGGGTGATGTTGGTGGTGGTGGTGGTGGTGTACTGTTTGATTGTGTGTTTGTGGTGGGTGTGGTGGTGTGTGTGGTTGGGGGGGGGTGCGGTGTGTGGACGGGTGGTTGCGGGTGTGTGGTGTGTGTGGGGGGGGGGGGGGGGGGGGTGAGTTTTGTGTGGGGGGGCTGTGGGGTGTGTGTGGGGGGGGTGGGTGGGGTGGGGGGGGGGGGGGCGGGTGGGGGGGGGAGGGGGGGTGGGGGGTGTGGAGGTGTGTGGAGGTGTTTGGTGTTGTGGGGGGTGGGGGGGGTGGGGGGGGTGCGTTTGATGTGTGTGGTGGTGGTGATGTGTGTGTGTGTTGGTGTGTGTGGTTGTGTTTTTCGCAGTGTGTGGGTGGTGTGATGGTGTGGTGGGGGGGGGGGTGCGGGTGTTGCGGGTGTGTGACCGGGTGTGTGCGGGTGATGCGGTGTGTGTGTGGGGGGGGGGGTTGTGGGGGTGTTGGGGGTGTTTTGCGTTTGTGTGTGTGTGGTGTGGTGGTGTGGTGTGTGTTGGTTTGTTGTGTGTGTTGTGTGGGGTGTTGGGGGTCGTGTGTGTGTTGTGTGCCCTTTATGTGTTGTGTGTGCTTGATTTGGTGTTTGTGGTGGGGGGGGGGGGGGTGGGGGTCCACAAGCCAACAGAAGAGTGCACCCCATTGTCCCTCCACCAACTGTTTTCCCTTTTTGGCTAACGCATAGCAAGCTGCTTCTCTCGGCAGCTCCCTTCCTTTCCTAATTCCTAACGTCTAATCCTACCTAATACGCCCTTGGGCCAAACATGCAGCCAGGTAGGCTGTCTGGGAGCTGACAAGACATGCATTCTAATGCAGCTGAAGCTATGGGATTGACACAGTATCTTGCCAATGAAGCTGGCTGGAAGCTGCCATGTGTAGCCCACAAAAGAAATCGTGCCAGTTAGTGCCAAGGTTACGTGCCGACAACACAACAGACAAACAAACGACACGACGGACAATGGGGTGACTCTGGGGGCTAGTCTCTGTCAGAAACAGAAGGAAAACAAGAGTGCTCCAGGGGCCAGTGAGTGCCCAGGTTACGTGCCGACAACACGACAGACAAACAAACAACATGACGGACAATAGGGTGACTCTGGGGGCTAGTCTCTGTCAGAAACAGAAGGAAAACAAGAGTGCCCCAGGGGCCAGTTAGTGCTAGGGTTAGGGTTACGTGCCCACAATACGACAGACAAACAAACAACACAACGGACAATGGGGTGACTCTGGGGGCTAGTCTGTCAAAAACAAAAAGAAACTTGGATTTGAACTTGGTTACATAGCTGCAGCAAGCAATTTGGCTGCTCGCCGAAAAGAGGCAGAAAATGAAAAACAGAAACAGAGTTCCCCACCTCAGCTAGTCTCTGTCTCTGAAGCCCAGCTTCCTCCTTGTGTCGCTGCAACTCCTCCTGTGGTCCATTGAGTTGAGTGTAGTTGAGTTTGTGCATGTGTGTATATGTGCATGGTTGGGCTTGTTTAGTGTGTCTCTGGAAGTCCCAGCTTCCTTCCTTGTGTCCCGCTGCAACTCCTCCTGTGGGCCCCCCATTGAGTTTTTGAGGGGGTAGTTTGAGTTTTGTGGCAGTGTATGTTGTGTGTGGGGGTGGTGGTGGTGGTGTGCTGTGTGGGGGTAAATGTGTGTGTTTTTGGGGGGGGGGTGTGGTTGTTTTTTTGGTGGCCGTGCCTGTGTGTGTCCTTTGTGGTCCCTGTTTGTGGTTTGTGTGTAATTTGTGTGTCATACTGTCAGTGTTTTGTGTGGTGTTTGTTTGCGTCCTAATGTGTGTGTTTGGGTGGTGCTCTACCGGTTTCGTTTGTGTGTGTATGTTTGTGGCGCTTGTTGTGTGTCCTTGTGTGGTTTGGTAGAGTGTGCATGTGCGTGGTGCCTGTGCGTGTTTTGTGGGTGTGTAGGCGTGCGTTTGGGTGTGTGTATGGTTGGTGTGTAATGGGGTGTTTGGGGAGGGGGTGTGTTTTGGGTGGTGTGTATGTTGTGTACTCTAGTGGTGGGTGTTTTTGTGGTGTGTGTTGGTAAAGTGTGTTTGTTTGTGTGCTAATTGTATTTGTGTTTTGTTTTGGTGTAATGTGTTTTGTTTTTGTTGTGTTTGTTAATTTTGTTTATCACATGTGTTTATGTGGTGGTGTGTGTATGTGTCTGTGGTAATGTTTGTATGCCATGCTTTGTTGTTGTGTATGTGTGGTGTTTTGTTGTGCGTATTGGTGTCTGTATGTGTATGTGTTGTGGTGTATGTGTGCATTTGGGTGTGTGTTATGTTGTATGTGTGTATTTTGTGTGTGTGTGTGGTGTGTATGTGGGGTGTTGGAGGGGGAGGGGGGAGGGGGGTGTGTGTAGTGTGTTCGTGGTGTTTGTTTGTGTGGTAATGTGTGTGTATGTGTGTATGTGTGTAAGTTTTTGCGTGTGTTCTTTGTGTGTGTGTTGTGTGGTGTATGTGAATGTGTGTGTGTTGTAATGTGTTGCATTTTGTGTGTTTTATGGTTTGGTGCATGTGGGTGGGTGTTGGTATTGTGTTTTTTTGTATGTTTAAATGTTTTGTGGTGTGTGTAATGTGTGTTTGGTGGGTGTTTGGCGAAGGCAAAGACAGGCAAAGGCGAGGGCAATGGAAATTTTTTAAAAGCTTTCTTGCTAATGCCTTTGCCTTTTGCCCTTTTCTAATGTGAACTTGGTTGCATAGCTTCAGCCAGCAATTTGGCTGCTCGCCGTCTTCGGCAGTAAACAGATTGCCCTCTTATGCCTTGTAGAAATAGTCTGGACTGTAACATACATACATGCATGCATGCATACATACATACATAACATACTGGTGGTGCGCACACATGTGCAGTAATTGTGAGTGTGTGTAATGGGGCGCATGGTTGTTGTGGGTGGTTGGTGGTCGGGAGAAAACGGCCGTTATGGAGGGGTAGTTGGGATGGAAGGTTGGGTTGGGGAACAATGATGGTGAACTCCCCCCCCCCCCCCCCCACCCCCCCCTCTCTACCCCTAAGCACCCCCCCCCCCCACCCCCCCCCCCCCCCCCCCCCCCCCCCCCCCCCCCCCCCCCTCCCACCCCCCCCCCCCCCCCCCCCCCCCCCCCCCCCTTAACCTCCCCAACCCTACAACCCCACCGAATGATCCTCCCCTCTATTCATAGTAGAAGTACACACAACTAAACGCTCCAGTCCCTCTCCTCTTCCCCCCCCCCCCACCCACACCAACCACACTTCCACAACTGTTTTTGTTCCTTTTCATCATCAAATCCCCCCCCCCCCCCCCCCCCCCCCCGCCCTCCTCACCATCCGCCCCCCCCCCCCCCCCTGGGCCCCCCCCCCCCCCCCCCAGACCCCCCCCCACCCCACCCCCTCCCCCTATCCCCCCCCCCCCATCCACTCACTCCCCCACCTCCTACTTCTTATTGCTGCCTCCTCAAACTGCTCCAGTCCTTTCCCTCTTCCGTACCCCTCCACCACACCCCCTCCCCACGCCCAACCCCCTTCCCCCCCCACCCTCCTACCCTTCTTGCTGCCCTCCTCAAAACTGCTCCAGTCCCCCCCCGCCCCCCCCCCCCCCCCCCCCCCCATCCCTCACACCCCCCCACCTCCTACCTCATCTTTGCTGCCTGTCCCCCTCCTCAACTGCTCAGTCCCCCCCTCCTTCCCCCCCCCCCCCCCCCCCCCCCCTCCCCCCCCCCCCACAACACACACAATCCACTCCACTCCACTCCACACCCTCACCAACCCCAACCCCCACCATCCCCCACCATCCCCCCATCCCATCCATCCCCTCACACCCCCCACTCCTACCCCCATCTTGCAGCCTCCTCAACTGCTCCAGTCCCCCCCCCGACCCCCCCCACCCCCCCCTCCCCCCCCCCCCCACACATCCACTGCCCACCCCCTCATCTACTCCACTCCCCCCCCTCACCCACCCACCCCCCCCCCCACCTCCTACTCTTCTTTGCTTCCATTCCTCACCCTTCTCCCTTCCCCCTTTTTTCTTTTTTCCCATCCCCCGCCCCCCCCACCCCCCCCCCACCCCCCACACACCCACCCCCCCACAACTCCACTCCACCACCACACAACAACACACGAAAAATGACCCAAACCACAATCCCCATCCCCCTCCCTCCCCCCCCCCACCATCCCTCTCCCCCCACCTCCTACCTCTTCTTGCCTCTTGCTCTGCCTCTTGCTGCCTCCTAATCTTCTGCCAGCCTTTTCCTTCTCCAATCGCATAAGTCCTTGCTTTGGCGTTCATCATCTCCTGTGCACCGAGAATGCGTGTTGTGTGGTTTTTTGTGTGTGTGCTGTGAGTGTGTGTAAAATTGTGTGTTGCGTGTGTGGGGTGTGGTGTGTTTTGGTGGTGTTGTGGTGTATTGTGTGGTGTGTGTGGTGGTGGGTGCTTGGTGTGGGTGTGTGTGTGGGGGGGGGGCCCTGCCCTCCTATCTTGGTCTTTTTGCTTTTCTGTCCTCCCGGTCCCCAGCATGCATGTGGTGTGGAGCGTTGCGTGTTGTAGGGGTGGGGGGGGGGGGTCCATGCAATACGTCTTGTTTTTTTTTCCTTTCCATCCTGTTGCACCGAGAATGCAATTTGTGGGGGGTGGGGGGTGGGGGTGGGGTGGGTGGGGGTCAATACAATAAGTTGTTTTCTTTGCTTCAATCATTCTGATTTCTGGTGCACCAAGAATTGCATGTGTGTGTGGGTGGGGTGGGGTGGGGGGTGGGGGGGGTGGGTGGGTCAATACATAGTTGTGGTTCTTTGCTTCATCATTCTGTGCACCGAGAATGCATGTGTGACAGTGTGTGTGTGTGTGTGTGAGGGGGGGGGGGGGGGGGGGGTCAATGCAATAAGTATTTCTTTACTTCGTCATCCTGATATCCGAGAACGCACACATGTGTGTGTGTGTGTTTGTGTGTGTGTGCGTTTGAGTGTGTGTTTGTGTTTCTGTGTGGTTATGTCTGTGTGTTTGGGTTTATGTGTGTTTAAGTGTTTGTGTTTGTGTGTGTGTGTATACGTGTGTGTGTTTTTGTGTGTGTGTTTGTGTGTGTATTTGTGTGTGTGTTTTTGTGGGTATTAGTGTGTGCGTTTAAGTGTGCGAGTGTGTGTTTTTTTTGTTGTGGTGGTGTGCTTTGTGTGGTGTAATTAGTTGTGGGTGTGGTGTTGGGCTTAATGTTTTTTGCGTGTCTTGTTTGTGTTTGTGTGTGTGGGTTTTTTGTGTGTGGTCCCATGTGTGTGGTTTATGTTGTGTGTTTGTGTGTGGTGTTTTGTGTGTTTTGGTGGCGTGTTTTTGTTTGTGTGTTTTTGTGGTGTGTTTTGGTTTGTTTGTGTGTGTTGTTTGTGTGTGTGTTTTTTGTGTGTGTGTTTTTTGCGGTGTGTGTGTGTGTGTTTTTTGTGTGTGTTTGTGGTTTGTTTTGTGGTGTGTGGTTGTTTTGTGGTGTGTTTGGGTGTGTCTGTTTTTGTGTGTGTTTTGTGTGTGTTGTGTTTTTTGTGGTGTGGGGGTGTGTTTTGTGTTTGGGTGTGTGCTTTTTGTTGTGCGTGTGTTGATTTTTGGTGTGCGTTGTTTTTGTGTTGAGTGTTAGAGTGTTAGTGGGTGTGTTGCGGTTTTTTTTTGGGGGGGGGGGGGGGGGGCGTGTTTGTGTACATGTTTGTTGTGGTGGTTGGTGTTTTGGTGTGTGGGGTGTGGGTGGTGGGTGGGGGGGGGTGGGGGTTTAGATGGAGCATGGGCTCAGTGATGACAACAATACTGGGGAGGGGGTGGTTGATTTGGTGTGGCCACTCAAAGAAGTTAGGTGAAAGTTATGTGTGTTCATGCGTGTGTGAGTGAGTGCTTGTGTGAGTGTGTGTGGTGTTTTTAAGCGAGTGGCGAGCTGTGCTGTTGAGGTGGGTGTGTGTGTGTGTTTTGTGTGTGTTTGTGTGTGGGGGGGGGGGGGGGGGGGGGGGGGGGGGGGGGGGCAGGTTGTGTGGGGTGGGTGGGTGGGTGGTTTGTGTGTGTGTGTGTGTGTGTGTGGTGTGTGTGGTGTGTGTGTGATGTGTGTGTGGGGGGGGGGGGGTCAAGTCAGTGCAACATGCACCTTACAAAGCAGGTATTCACCCGAGGGACTTGAGCGTGTACAGATGATGGTACATGTGCATGCGCATGAGCATTTGTTACCATGTTGGCATGGAATTGTGGAACGACACATGAATGTGTGCTTGCATGCGTACTTTCATGAATGAAGGTGCAAGTGTATGTTAGTGCGTCCTTGTCAGAGGGCGGGGAAGTCTCTTAAGCCTATTGGGCTAACCCTGGACTGTGACATGCATCGGGATGAACAGGTTGCAAGCAGCATAAGGCAATGCAGGGTGTGCACAACAATGTAATCATGCCCCTGACTACCCGAGGTGCTCGTATCAGTAAAACATGGCGTTGTTGTCTGCTTGTCTGCTTGATTGTAGCATACAGACACATGGGAGTGAGTTGGTGTTAGTGCATGGTCCCTTCCCCCATGCACTTTAGGCCAGAGCCAAACATCGATGCTTCTAGTGATGCTCTTGATTCATCCAATGGCTTAGACAGTTGAGAACGACAGACGCCATCGGCGAGGCTGATCGTTAGCATGCAATGGTATCACCACTGACCGCAATTATCTCATACGCCCAAGTGTCGGAGTATCGTTGCCCGATGTGTCGATGATGGCGACGGGGCTTCCAGACTATCTCCTTGGCACGTGCTGGCGCTGCGCTTCCCATGATGCAAGTAACAAGGGCCACGACCGACGCTGCAGTGGCTAGGCTCCTGATATCTACTTCCTTGACATGCTCCAGCTGAGGGTTGCTATGCGAATGCGAATGGGAACTAATCAGATGGGCAGAATAATTGGTTGCGAGCTTAGCGCAGAGGGGTCGACCTAGTTTTTTTACACTCCCCAGTGGTTTGGGCCTGGCCAGATTCAGAAATGGCATGCGGCTAGGCTGCATTTTGAATTATATCCGGATACACTGGATGGTGCACTCAGTGCATCTGAGGAAGGTCTGCAAAAAGCTCTGCAAAAACGGTCAAAGAAGTCCCAGAAGTGAGTCATTGTACTGTACCCGGTACAATTACAAATCAAAAGCCGAGCTTCCAGATCTGTTGCGACTCCCTATCCCCCATTTTCTCCGTGCAAGCTCCAAAGCGCTGAGTTCGCGCTACTGTCTTTGGTGCACCGCACGACTAACCATCTATTATTTTCGGTTGCAATTAGCAGACTTCGAACCTCGTCACCGTTGGCCTGATACATATTTTGAAACCTTGACAACTGCGCCCTTGCGCCCACAATACCTACACAGAGCTTGCTTCTCAACCTCCACTCCTCCATCCCCGTCCTTCACTCTTCCTGCCAAAGCCGTCCCTCGTCCATCGGATCCCCAGCTTCTACCCCCCCCCCCCCCCCCCCCCCCCCCACACACATCACCCCACGCACACCCCACACCCCCACACCCCCACCCACCCACACATACACCCCACACACCCCACAGCCCCCACCCCAGCAACTGCAGTTACAGACTTACTCCATCACCAGCACCCTGGTGCTGCCCGTCTGCAGTGCCGAGGGAGCTCACAGGCAAAGTGCTCAGCCAGACATTTTCCTCAGAGCACATAGCCCACCAATCTCCTGCACACACAGCTGGCACACTTCTCTATCCTACCTGTGGACAATCTGCCGACCTGAGTTACCTGTCTGCCTAGCTTACTCTCTACCTAGCTGCCTAGCTACCTACCTAGATCTGCCTAGCCTCCTTCAAACCTTGCCCTCCTGATGATGGAGATGGTGGAGGTGCAGCATGAGGAGGTGGCGCTGTGCTTACTCATCCATTTCTTTGTCCACCCTCCTGGCTCGGACCCAAACCTGAGCTCCAAGAGGGTCCAAAGACAGCTTGCTGCATTTCTCCTTAAGCAGATCAAGTCTACGGACACTGCTACTCTACCCAGCCTACGGACTCTGTGTGAGAGCCTAGCTTCTGAGTTGCGGGAGGCAGGTGTGGAGCTTGTACAGCAACTTGGAACTGTACTGCAGGGAATGACCTGCCCAGATGATATGATGCGCTTGTTTGAGTCCCTTGGGGGCCTGCTGGTCAAGAGCAGCTCAACTGCCAGTGCGGCTTCCAACGGTCGGATTGCCGGCGTGGATCCTAGCAGTCCCATGGGCCTCTTCTTACGTAAGTGCCAAATACGCTTCCTGCACATGACATTTGAGGCGGTGGCGCAGCTGTACACCCAAATGGTGGATGTGCTGCACAATGCTATGCAGTTGCCAGCCTCCAACCCAAACGGAGAAGCGGGGGTGGCCCGAGGGGGGCCAGGAGAGACTGCACCGGGTGGAGGCACACTGCGAGATGCCGATGACTTGGAAGTCTTCCTAACGCGGCAGTTGAATAGAGCCGAGAAGCACTGGGGGGATGCGCTAGATGGCTCAAATGGTCAAGCGACTCTCCCTCCCCAGCTAGATGAACTTGCACCAGACATGCCTAGGGTGCTCCGAGTGCATTTGGCCTCTGCCATGCAGCGGAGAGACTACTCAACTGCAATTGAAACGTTGCACCGGTACTTTGACTATGGGCAAGGCAATGATAAGGCTGGGGATGGGCAAGGCCCCCACATTGGACTGGGACACCGGCAACAGAACGCCTTGCTCTCACTCAGTGCAGTACACACATCCTTTGGACACACCCAGGAGGCTCTGAAGGTAACATATTTAGGGAAGGGCAATATGGCACATAAAATTATTGATTTTTCTTTTCTTCCTTGTGCATGATGTTCATAATTCCCCTTGACTCCGTCAAGCCAAGGGCACATTTGGAGTCCAGTAGGGCACCAGGAAATGTAATCATCATCATCAAATATGATATCATATGATACCGGCAGTCTGACTGGCTCAAGTTGCCGTTTATATACAATATCATATAGTGCAATTAGTATGATATCATACTCTCCTTCGGCCAGCATCATATGATATGCCGGTCCCTAAACACATTACAATAACCCTTTTCTGCCAATCTTATATTGTAAGGGATCGGCAATATGATATCATATGATATCATACAATATTATATGATGACATGATATCGTATGATATCATATGATACCAGCGGTCTGACCAGGTAACGTTGGCCTGGGCCATCTCATCATATGATTTTTGTATGATATCATATGATATCATACTCCTCTTTGGTCAACATCATATGATTTGCCGTTCCCTATATATTGTCCGGTAGTGTACTTGTCATTGGGCGTTGACGTTTGGGTAACCATCCCCAGTGCAAGCGAACGGGAAACTTCCTTCAACCTCATGCCCTGTGGCAAGGCATATCAATTTCCAATTCCAAACCTGGAACCCTAGCATCTGGTGACGCAGGTTGATGCAGGCAGTAAGGGAATGTTGCATACTCGTATCTTGATCAGGTGTCGTGACTGAGTGCATATCCCCTCCACCCCAAACCCAACCCAACCCAACCCAACCCAACCCAACCCAACCCAACCCAACCCAACCCAACGCCCAACCCAACACCCAATCCAACCCAACCAACCCAACCCAACCCTACCCAACACCCCTACTCTCCTTACCCCCCCCCCCCCCCCCCCCCCCCCCCCCCCCACACACACACACCCCACTGTACCCCATTCCATGCAGGCCTTGAATGAGACGTTACGCTTAGCCCAGCAGGCTGGTGATGCTAGCTGCAGCGCACACCCTCCTTACCCCCCACCCCCCCACCCTACCCCATTCCGTGCAGGCCTTGAATGAAACGTTCCGCTTAGCCCAGCAGGCTGGTGATGCTAGCTGCAGTGCACATCCCCATTACCCCCCACCCACCCCCACCGTACCCCCTCCCATGCAGGCCTTGAATTAAAAGTTCCGCTTAGCCCAGCAGGCTGGTGATGCTAGCTGCAGCGCACACCCTCCTTACCCCCCACCCACCCCCACCGAACCCCCTCCCATGCAGGCCTTGAATGAAACGTTCCGCCTAGCCCAGCAGGCTGGTGATGCTAGCTGTAGCGCGCATGCTCTAGCCACACTGTGCCAGCTTCTAGATAGCTGCAACCCCGGGGCCCCTGGCTTCCCTGATGTATCAGTTGCAGGGGGCAAGCACGTCACCCACCACCATGTGCAGCTCCTCAGGTTACTTATGAGGTGGGTCAGAGGCGTGGGGGGGTGGGGGGCACTCGGTGTGTTGTATGCGTGGAGTGGGGTGGGGACGTGCAGGATGACAGGGTGTTGGTACGGTCTGATGGGTGGTCGCTATGCCCTGATGTCTCAGTCGCAGGGGGCAAGCACGTCACCCACCTGCAGCTGCTCAGGTTACTTATGAGGTGGGTCAAACCACTACACGCACACGCACACACACGCGCAAAAACGAAACAACACAACGCAACACAACATACCACATCACAGATCAAACCGCCATGTGCAGCTGCTGAGGTTACTTATGAGGGGGGTCAGAAAGGGGAGGGGGGGGGGTCGCTCAGTGTGTTGTATGAGTGGAGTGGGGTGGGGAAGTGCAGGATGAGAGGATGTAGGTAAGTTGCAGAAGGGCAAGCTCGTCACCCACCACCATGTGCAGCTGCTCAGGTTACTTATGAGGTGGGTCAAACCACTACACACACACTCACACAAAACACAACACACACTCACAAAACAAAACAAAAACAGAGCACAACACAACATATCAAACCACCATGTGCAGCTACTCAAATTACTTATGAAGTCCGTCAAACCACTACACAAACACACTCACAAAAAAACCGAATCAACACAACACGACACAACGTACCACACCACATATCAAACCAGCATATGCAGCTGCTCAGGTTGCTGATGAGGGGGTCAAGCCACTACACACACACAAACACAGAAAATAGCACACACACAAAACTCTTCACCTATACCCCATACCCCCTTCCCCCCCCCCCCCCCCCCCCCCCCCCCCCCCTTCACAGCTGCTTAGAGCGAGGCCAGGAGCTGCACAGCCCCCACCTCACCCATCCATCCCACCCACCCCACCCATCCCACTCACCCACCCCACCCACCCACCCACCCTTCACAGCTGCTTAGAGCGAGGCCAGGAGCTGCACAGCCCCCACCTCACCGCATATGCCAAAGTGGCTTTGGCAAAATTCTCCCTTCAACACACTGTTGAGCCAGCTAGCTCCGATACAATCGCTGCTGAACTCAAGGGGGGTGATGCCGCCGCTACTGCAAAGAGTAGTACTCATATGTATAGCAAGCAAGCACAACACTCGTCCGCAACACAATCCCAAGCCCACTCAGCACCCCTGCAGGTAAGAGTAGGACAGGCTATGTTGCTACAACCATTTATATGAGTTCATTCATGTTTATGTTTTGACCTTTTTGTATATGCGATGGTGATGCTTCTGCCAAGAGGGTGTATAGCAAGCAAGCTCAATACTCGTCCGCAACACATTCCCAAGCCCACTCAGCGCCCCTGCAGGTAAGAGTAGGACAGGCTGTGTTGCTACAACCATTTATATGAGTTCATGTTTATGTTTTGACCTTTTCGTATCTGCGATGGTGATGCTTCTGCCAAGAAGGGTGTATAGCAAGCAAGAGCAACACTCCTCCGCAAGGCCATCCCAAGCCAACTCAGAACCCCGGCAGGTAAGAGCATGATTGGTTATGTAGCTACATGCATGTGAGTAAATATATTGTAATCTACATGCATGCAAATGTTCCTCTGCATGGGGTGATGCTGCCGCTACTGGAAAGAGTAGAACTCATATGTATAGCAAGCAAGCACAACACTCCTCCGCAACGCCATCCCAAGCCCACTCAGCACTAGGGGTCGGCTATGTTATATAATGTAAGTGAATAAATAATATTATATAATATTAGTTGGACGAGCTGTCTCACCAGAATTTCGAATTTATTTGAAAAACTAATATTATTGTGACACTATAATAAATTAGTTTATGTTAGTTTTTCAAACACTTATATTAGTTGCCGGTCCCTACTCAGCACCGCTTTAGATAAGAACATTGCTAGATATCTGACCAATTAATGTCCATGAAAGTCTACAATTTGATGTGTGGGCATATGTATATATGTACATTGAAAGTCTACAATTTGATATGTGGGCATATATGTGTACATGTGGGCATATGTATATATGTACATTGCCAAGCAAGCGCAAAACTTGTCTGCAATGCCATCCCAAGCCCTCTTAGCACAGTTTCAGGTGAGAGCATGGCTATGTATGTAAACAAATCATGTCCGTGAATGTTTTATAATTGATCTTTGTGTACGTGTGTGCAATGGGTTTGTGTGTAAATTGGAGGTGTACATATCATGTCCGTGAATGTTTTATAATTGATCTTTGTGTACGTGTGTGCAATGGGTTTGTGTGTAAGTTGTAGGTGTACAAATGCATGTCCGTGAATGTTTTATAATTGATCTTTGTGTACGTGTATACATTGGGTTTGTGTATATATTGAAGGTGTACAAATTCATGTCCGTGAATGTTTTATAATTGATCTTTGTGTACGTGTGTGCAATGGGTTTGTGTGTAAATTGTATGTGTACAAGTCCATGCCCATGGATGTCAAGAACTGATCTTAGTGTACTGGTGTACATTGGGTTTGTGCATGTATTGTAGGTGTACAAATTCATGTCCGTGAATGTCGAGAATTTATCTTTGTGTACTTATAGGTCTGTGTGTAAAATGCCAAGCAAGAGCAGTCCAGCAGCGCCATCACCATCCCATGCAGCCACTGATTTATTTTTCTGACAACACCTTGTCATTCCGTCGCTGCATCACGACGCATGAGTCTGGCTAAACTAATAATAATCAATAACTAATAAACTATAAATTATAAACTAATAATAAAACTAATAACTAATCAGAATTGCCCCCCCCCCCCCCCCCCCCCCCCCCCCTCCCCCCCGAGTCTCCCAGGCTCCACGCCTTAAGCTCCGGGGGGCTTTGGGGGCAGCGCGTTGCATTGTGGTCGCATTGAGTCACTCAATATACGATGCGTCGCACACGACACACACACACACACACACCGGGTCTCCCGGCTCCACGCCTTAAGCTCCGGGTTTGGGGGGCAGCGCGTTGCATTGTGGTCGCATTGAGTCACTCAATTTACGACGCGTCACACACACACACACACACACACACAAAAGTCCCACTCACCACTGCTGCAGGTGAGGCCGTCCCTCAGGGTCACTTCCCCCCTGCACCTCGCTAAGAGAATCTTCGATCTAATTACTTGTGAATTGGCCCTGCAAATGTGTTCATTGGTATTACATTTTGGGCCCCAGCCAGACCCCAGCCACTCAAAATAAAACTGGGGGGCTACGCCCCCCGGACCCCCTTGAAGAGAGCATCGCTTAGCGCTCTACAGACGGTGCTACCGCACCGTCCCAGGATGAGCCTGTGGTCGCCACTTGTGGCTACCAAATTGGCCTGGAGATTTATGAAATATAAAACACTGCCCAGCCAGACCTGCAAATACTAAAATAATTTCCAAAACTCAACCAGACCTTAGGTTGCCATATGTCATTTTGGGGGCAATACAATTAAAAAAACGAGTTCTATGCAGCGTCGCCTGCGACGCTAAAAAATGGCGGAGAGTGATCGCAAGGGAGCGACAGGTGGCAACGGAAGCGAGTTAGTTACGAGACCGTTGGCTGACGTGTCAGGCTTCATCGCGGTCAGATGGATGGATGGATGGTCGGTCGGTCGAACAGACAAATGGGTAACACTGGGGGCTCCCGCCTCCCAGAAGGGGGGGCTCCGCCAAAATTACGCCAGATCAACTTGAGGCTTACCATTTATTTGTGTATTTAATCATGTATGTATTTGATTATGTATTTATTTATTTATCAGCTTCCCCCTGCAAAGGCGAGGCGGGCCCTCAGTGTCACTTCTTTTCTGCACCACGTTAAGATTGTTTTTAATCTAGTTAATTATGAACTGGTAATTGGCCCCACTGCAAGCAAACGGGCTGACCCACTCAACCTGACGTGTTGTAATAAGGCATACCATTTATCAAATGTGTATGTATTTATTCATCAACATTATTATTAGTATTAGTATTCTATTTATTTATGTATTTATTCATCAACATCATTCACTATTATTATTATTGTTGTTGTTGTTGTTGTTGTTGTTATTATTATTATTATTATTATTATTATTGTTATTATTATTATCATTATTAGTATTATTTATATATTTATACATCAACTTCCCCTTGCATAGGTGAGGCGAGCCCTTAGGGACACTTCCCTCCTGCATCACGCTGCCACCCTAGATGCGGCCTGCCCCCACAAGGGCGGGAAAGGGGCAGGCCCAGCCGCCACCCTAGGGGGGGCCAGGGGCACGGTGGGGGAGATGTACAGCACTACATCCCTATTTGGCTCTGCAGGGTGCAGCATACCCAACAGTGCCCCCGCTTCTGTCTCTGCCATTCATCAAGCAGCAGGTGAGAATAACTACAGCTGCCGTTCTGGCTTGAGCACTTCCTGTGGAGGGGTGGGTGTGAGAGCATTGTGATGGTATTGTGTGGGTGGAGGGGGGGGGGGGGGGGGGGGGGGGGGGGGGGGGGGGCAGCATACCCAACAGTGCGCCCGCTTCTGTCTCTGCCATTCATCAAGCAGCAGGTGAGAATAACTACAGCTGCAGTTCTGGCTTGAGCCCTTCCTGTGGAGGGGTGGGTGTGAGGGCATTGTGATGGTATTGTGTGGGTGGAGGGGGGGGGGGGGGGGGGGCAGCATACCCAACGGTGCCCCCGCTTCTAACTCTGCCATTCATCAAGCAGCAGGTGAGAATAACTACAGCTGCTGTTCTGGCTTGAGCACTTCCTGTGGAGGGGTGGGTGTGAGGGCATTGTGATGGTATTGTGGGGTGGAGGGGGGGGGGGGGGGGGGGGGGGGGGGGGGGGGGGGGGGGAGGGGGTAGCATACCCAACAGTGCCCCTGCTTCTGTCTCTGCCATTCATCAGCAGCAGGTGAGAATAACTACAACTGCTGTTCTGGCTTGAGCACTTCTGTGGATGGTGGGTGAGATGGCATTGTGTGGGTTGGGGGTATGGAGGAGGAACGCCCGAGGGTTTTGTTTGGTGGTGTAGTGTGTGGTGTGTTGGTTTGGGGTTGCGTCCCCTACACCCCCTTTCGCCCTTCTTCTGTCTCTCTCTCTCTCTTCCATTCATGTCCCTTCCTCAGGTTGAGAAATACCTAACAGCCTGCCGTTTTTTTTTTTTCTAGCTTGGAAGCCCTTCCTGTGGAGGGTGGGTGTAGGGCGATGTGTGGATGGTATGGTGTGGGTGGAGGGGGGGGGGTGGGGGTAAAACACATACCCACAGTTAACAAGACACACCCACAAAAAACAAAAACCCACCCCCCCCCAACCCCCCCCCCACCCCCACCACACCACA
>JACBWV010000610.1:62000049-62043878 GCA_013435795.1 Chlamydomonas sp. ICE-L
CACATACTCACCCTCCACCACCACCTCCCCTCCACCACACCAAAACCAGCCTAGCCTAACCCTCACAAAAACACACAAAAACACACAAAACCACTCCATAATCCTATCCCATCGCCCGTACCCCACAACCACCACCACCACCATCACCATCACCATCACCATCACCACCCCACCACCACCAAACCAAACCAAACCCCTCCCACACATGCTACTTCAATTGGCATGCTACAGCTCAGCTTCCAGCTCACTCCAGCTTACCCCACCCTACCCCACCCCACACATTCAAACAACGGTTAACAATTTGATTTAAGGGTGTTTTGAGCTAACATTTCAAATTTGAACCACTTATAGCCATTCAGCGGATGATTTGGGTGCAAGGTTTCTGAAGAACCTGGACTTCGTACATGAAATCGAGAATGGGGCCTGGATATCTGAGAATTCTCGCGAGAATTCTCGATAATTGGCCTGAGATTCTGAGAACGAAGTCCGAAGTACAAAGTGTGCTTCCCAAATCATCCCCTGAATTGCTATAAACATGTGCGTATACATAGACCCCGGAGCAGAATTGTTGTAAAAAATCGAGGCGAAACATGTAAGCATAACAGTGGACGAAACATTCCCCTAGGGCACTTGTGCTATAATTAGCCCACCACACACATTCACCCCGCAACCCTCGCCCGACCAACCCAGACGCGCCCACCCTACTCTACCCCACCCGACCCATACCCGACCTTAACCTACCCTACCCTCCCCTACCCCTCCCTACCCTACCCTACCCTACCCTACCCTACACTACCCTACCAACCCCACACACTTCACCCTCAACCCTCGCCCCGACCCCACCCCCCTCCTCGCCCGCATACTCCAGGATCTGCCCACATGCCCCAGTCCAGAACCTGGCCGAATTCCACACCACACCCTGCCACACCAAACAAAGTCCACACCACACCACACCCCTCACACACAAAAGTCCACACACACACACACATACCTTATCCCATCCCCCCGACCCCCCACCCCACCACCACCACCACCAACAACAACAACAACCAAGCCAAATCAAACCCCTCCCACACAATCTCCACTCCCCACCCGCTGTCCCCTCCCCTCCCAATCAGGATCCACCCACCTGCTCCAGTCCAGCGCCTCGGTGCAATTCCACACCACACCACACAAAAACGTCCACACCACACCACACCACTCCCTAATCCTATCCCATCCCCCCTACCCCCACCCACCCCCACCCCACCCACCACCAAATCTAACCCCTCCCACACAATCTCCACTCCCCACCCCCCGTCCCCTCCCCTCCCAATTCAGGATCCGCCCACTGCTCAATATAGTGCCGCGGGCGGCCAATTCGGGAACCTCACACTGTCACACCTGCATGCGCTACTTCACCTGGCATGCTACAGCTCAGCGTCCAGCTCAGACGATACAGCTTTGGCCTATGCACAGCTCATCAATGTGGCCAAGGACAAACACGGTGAGTCAGTCGCCACCGTTCTTTTCACATCACAACTTCTAGGTTGCACCTTTGGTCGGCTACTCAGCTAAACCTGTAGCTCAGACGATACAGCTTTGGCTTACACACAGCTCGTCAATGTGGCCAAGGACAAACACGGTAAGTCAGTCGCCACCTTTCTTGTCACATCGCAACTTCTAGGTAGCTTCTCTGGCTGGCTATTCTGCTACAGCCCAGTGCCTAGCTTAGACAATACAGCTTTGGCTTATGCACAGCTCATCAATGTAGCCAAGGACAAATGTTTTGAGACATCCGCCAGGCACAGGCGACACCCCTGCTGTGGCTCTTTCCAAGCTCTCTAACCTAGCCTCCCCACCCCCCACCCCCCACCCCAACACACACACACAAACCATTCCTCCACCTACACCCCTACACAGGCACCACCAGCGCCGAGGCTATTTCCAAGCTCTCCGAGCACGCCTTCCCCCACCCACCACCCCACCGTTCCTCTACCTACACCCCTACACAGGCACCACTACTGCTGTGGCTATTTCCAAGCTCTCCGAGCAGCCTGCCCCACCACCACCCCACCGTTCCTCTACTACACCCCTACACAGGCACCACTATGCTGTGCGCTATTTCAAGCTCTTCAAACACACCTTCCCCACCACTCACCACCGTTCTCTACTACACCCCTACACAGGCACCACTACTGCTGTGGCTATTTCCAAGCTCTCCGAACACGCCTTCCCCCCCACCCACCACCCCACGTTCCTCTACCTACACCCCTACACAGGCACCACTACTGCTGTGGCTATTTCCAAGCTCCCCGAACACGCATTCCCCCACCCACACCCCACCGTTCATATCCTTCACCCTACCACAGGCACCACACTACGTGTGGCTATTTACAAGCTCTCCAAACACACCCTTCCCCCACCCAATTCACCCACCATTTCCTCTACCGTACACACCTAAACAGGCACCATATGCTGTGGCTATTCCAAGCGTCTCCGAACACGCCTTCCCCCCACCCACCATCCACCGTTCCGTACCCCACACCCCTACACAGGCACCACTACTGCTGTGGCTATTTCCAAGCTCTCCGAGCACGCCTTCCCCCCACCCACTCACCCCACTGTTCCTCTACCTACACCCCTACACAGGTACCACTACTGCTGTGGCTATTTCCAAGCTCTCCGAACACGCCTTCACCCACCAATCACCCATGTTCCTCTACCTACACCCCCTCCACCAGCACCAACTAATGAGGGGCTATTCCAGCTCTCCGAGCACGCCTTCCCCCCACCCACCACCCCACCGTTCCTCTACCTACACCCCTACACAGGCACCACTACTGCTGTGGCTATTTCCAAGCTCTCCGAACACGCCTTCCCCCCACCCACCACCCCACCGTTCCTCTACCTTCACCCCTACACAGGCACCACTACTGCTGTGGCTATTTCCAAGCTCTCCAAACACACCTTCCCCCCACCCACTCACCCACCTTTCCTCTACATACCACCCCCTACACAGGCACCACTACTGCTGTGGCTATTTCCAAGCTCTCAGAACACGCCTTCCCCCACCACCATCCCACCGTTCTGTACCTACACCACAGCACAGGCACCAATACTGGCTTGTGGCATTTACAAGCTCTCCGAAACACGCCTTCCCCCCACCCCCCCACCCCACATTCCTATACCTACGCCCCTACACAGGCAACCCCACTACTTGGCTGTGGGCTATTTCCAAGCTCTCCGAAACACGCTTTCCACCACCCCACTCGCCCTCCATTCCTATACCTACACCACTACACAGGCACCCCACTACTGCTGCTGGCTATTCCAAGCTATCAGAGCACGCTTCCCCCACCCACCACCCCCCGTTCCTACCTAACACCCCTACACAGGCACCACTACTGCTGTGGCTATTTCCAAGCTCTCCGAGCACGCCTTCCCCCACTAACCACCCCACTGTTCGCTCTCCCTCCAACCCTACACAGGCCACCACTACTGCTTGGCTATTCCAAGCTCTTGCGCACGCCTTCCCCCATCCACCACCCCACCGTTCCTCTACCCTACACCTACACCAGGCAACCACTACTGCTGTGGCCTATTTCCAGCTCTCGAGCAAGCATTCCCCCCCCACGCACCCCACTGTCCTCTACTACACCCCTACACAGGCACACTAATGCTGTGGCTTTTCAAGCTCTCCGAACACGCCTTCCCCCCACCCCTACCCATATCCTCTACTACACCCTACCAGGCACCACTACTGCTGTGGCTATTTCCAAGCTCTCCGAGCACGCCTTCCCCCCACCCCACTCACCCCCCCCCACCGTTCCTCTACCTACACCCCTACACAGGCACCACTACTGCTGTGGCTATTTCCAAGCTCTCCGAACACGCCTTCCCCCCCACCCACCACCCCACCGTTCCTCTACCTACACCCCTACACAGGCACCACTACTGCTGTGGCTAATTCCAAGCTCTCCGAGCACGCCTTCCCCCCACCCACCACCCCACCGTTCCTCTACCTACACCCCTACACAGGTACCACTACTGCTGTGGCTATTTCCAAGCTCTCCGAACACGCCTTCCCCCCACCCACCACCCCCACCGTTCCTGTACCTACACCCCTACACAGGCACCACTACTGCTGTGGCTATTTCCAAGCTCTCCGAGCACGCCTTCCCCCCCATCCACCACCCCACTGTTCCTCTACCTACACCCCTACACAGGCACCACTACTGCTGTGGCTATTTCCAAGCTCTCCGAGCACGCCTTCCCCCCCCACCCACTCCCCCACCGTTCCTCCACCTACACCCCTACACAGGCACCACCACCGCTGAGGCTATTTCCAAGCTCTTTGAGCACGCCTTTCCCCCACCCACTCACCCACCGTTCCTCCACCCTCCCCCAAACAGGCACCACCACCACAGAGGCTATTTCCAAGCTCTCCGAGCACACCTCCCCCCCACCCACCACCCCCATGCTCCCTCCACCTACACCCCTACACAGGCACCACCACTGCCCAGGCTATTTCCAATCTCTCTCAGCACGCCTTCCCCCCACGCACCACCCCATGCTCCATCCACTTACGCCCCTACACAGGCACCAACACTGCCCAGGCTATTTCCAAGCTTTTTTTGAGTGCCTCCCCCCCCCCAAGCACACACCCCACCCCACACACACCCAACACACACACCATTCTTCTACCTACACCCCTACACAGGCACCACCAGCGCTAAGGCTTTTTCCAAGCTCTTTGAGCACGCCTTTCCCCCACCCACTCACCCACCGTTCCTCCACCCTCCCCCAACAGGCACCACCACCACAGAGGCTATTTCCAAGCTCTCCGAAGCACACCTCCCCCCCCACCCACCACCCCATGCTCCCTCCACCTACACCCCTACACAGGCACCACCACTTGCCCAGGCTATTTCCAATCTCTCTCAGCACGCCTTCCCCCCACGCACCACCCCATGCTCCACATCCACTTACGCCCCTACACAGGCACCAACACTTGCCCAGGCTATTTCCAAGCTTTTTTTGAGTGCCTCCCCCCCCCCAAGCACACCACCCCACCCCACCACACACCCAACACACACACCATCTTCTACCTACACCCCTACACAGGCACCACCAGCGCTAAGGCTTTTTCCAAGCTCTTTGAGCACTGCCTTTCCCCCCACCCACTCACCCACCGGTCCTCCACCCTCCCCCAAACAGGCACCACCACCACAGAGGCTATTTTCCAAGCTCTCCGAGCACACCTCCCCCCCACCCACACCCCATGCTCCCTCCACCTACACCCCTACACAGGCACCACCACTGCCCAGGCTATTTCCAATCTCTCTCAGCACGCCTTCCCCCCCACGCACCACCCCATGCTCCATCCCACTTACGCCCCTACACAGGCACCAACACTGCCAGGCTATTTTCCAAGCTTTTTTTGAGTGCCTCCCCCCCCCCAAGCACACACCCCACCCCACACACACCCAACCACACACCATTCTTCTACCCTACACCCCTAAACAGGCAACCACCAGCGCTAAGGCTATTTCCAAGCTCTCGGAACACGCGTTTCCCCCACCACCCACCCCACCGTTCCTCTACCTACACCCCTACACAGGCACCACTACTGCTGTGGCTATTTCCAAGCTCTCCGAGCACGCCTTTCCCCCACCACCACCCCACCATTCCGCAACCTACACCCCTACACAGGCACCACTACTGCTGTGGCTATTTCCAAGCTCTCCGAGCACGCCTTCCCCCCATCCACCACCCCACCGTTCCTCTACCTACACCCCTACACAGGCACCACTACTGCTGCGGCTATTTCCCAAGCTCTCCGAACACGCCTTTCCCCCCCACCACCTCACCCCACTGTTCCTCTACCCACACCCCTACACAGGCACCCACTACTGCTGTGGCTATTTCTCAAGCTCTCCGAGCACGCCTTCCCCCCCATCCACCACCCCACCGTCCTCTACTACACCCCTACACAGGCCAACCACTACTGCTGTGGCTATTTCCAAGCTCTCCGAGCACGCCTTCCCCCCACCCACCACCCCCACGTTCCTCTACCTACACCCCCTACACAGGCACACCACTTACTGCGGTGGCTATTTCCAAGCTCTCCGAACACGCCTTCCCCCCCACCCACTCACCCCACCGTTCCTCTACCTACACCCCTACACAGGCACCACTACTGCTGTGGCTATTTCCAAGCTCTCCGAACACGCCTTCCCCCCCCACCCCACCCACCCCACCATTCCTCTACCTACACCCTACACAGGCACCACTACGCTGCTTGTGGCTATTTCCAGCTCTCCGAACACGCCTTCCCCCCCACCCACCATCCCACCGTTCCTGTACCTACACCCCTACACAGGCACCACTACTGCTGTGGCTATTTCCAAGCTCTCCGAGCACGCCTTCCCCCACCCCATCACCCCACTGTTCCTCGACCTACACACCTACACAGGTCCACTACTGCTGTGGCTATTTCCCAAGCTACTCCGAACACGCCTTCCTCCCACCCACCAACCCCACCGTTCCTCTACCTACACCCCTACACGGCACCACTACTGTGTGGCTATTTCCAAGGCTACTCCGAGCACGCCTTTCCCCCCACCTCACCACCCCCACTGTTCCGCTACCTACACACCTACACAGGCACCACTACTGCTGTGGCTATTTCCAAGCTCTCTGAGCACGCCTTCCCCCCATCCACCACCCCACCGTTCCTCTACCTACACCCCTACACAGGCACCACTACTGCTGTGGCTATTTCCAAGCTCTCCGAGCACGCCTTCCCCCCACCCACTCACCCCACTGTTCCTCTACCTACACCCCTACACAGGCACCACTACTGCTGTGGCTATTTCCAAGCTCTCCGAAACACGCCTTCCCCCCACCCACTCACCCCACTATCCTCTACCTACACCCCTACACAGGCACCACTACTGCTGTGGCTATTTCCAAGCTCTCCGAGCACGCCTTCCCCCCACCCACTCACCCACCGTTCCTCTACCTACACCCCTACACAGGCACCACTACTGCTGTGGCTATTTCCAAGCTCTCCGAACACGCCTTCCCCCCACCCACCACCCCACCGTTCCTCTACCTACACCCCTACACAGGCACCACTACTGCTGTGGCTATTTCCAAGCTCTCCGAGCACGCCTTCCCCCCACCCACCACCCCACCGTTCCTCTACCTACCCCCCTACACAGGTACCACTACTGCTGTGGCTATTTCCAAGCTCTCCGAACACGCCTTCCCCCCACCCACCAACCCACCGTTCCTGTACCTACACCCTACACAGGCACCACTACTGCTGTGGCTATTTCCAAGCTCTCCGAGCACGCCTTCCCCCCATCCACCACCCCACTGTTCCTCTACCTACACCCCTACACAGGCACCACTACTGCTGTGGCTATTTCCAAGCTCTCCGAGCACGCCTTCCCCCCACCCACTCACCCACCGTTCCTCCACCTACACCCCTACACAGGCACCACCACCGCTGAGGCTATTTCCAAGCTCTTTGAGCACGCCTTTCCCCCACCCACTCACCCACCGTTCCTCCACCCTCCCCCAAACAGGCACCACCACCACAGAGGCTATTTCCAAGCTCTCCGAGCACACCTCCCCCCCACCCACCACCCCATGCTCCCTCCACCTACACCCCTACACAGGCACCACCACTGCCCAGGCTATTTCCAATCTCTCTCAGCACGCCTTCCCCCCACGCACCACCCCATGCTCCATCCACTTACGCCCCTACACAGGCACCAACACTGCCCAGGCTATTTCCAAGCTTTTTTTGAGTGCCTCCCCCCCCCCCCAAGCACACACCCACCCCACACACACCCAACACACACACCATTCTTCTACCTACACCCCTACACAGGCACCACCAGCGCTAAGGCTTTTTCCAAGCTCTTTGAGCACGCCTTTCCCCCACCCACTCACCCACCGTTCCTCCACCCTCCCCCAAACAGGCACCACCACCACAGAGGCTATTTCCAAGCTCTCCGAGCACACCTCCCCCCCACCCACCACCCCATGCTCCCTCCACCTACACCCCTACACAGGCACCACCACTGCCCAGGCTATTTCCAATCTCTCTCAGCACGCCTTCCCCCCACGCACCACCCCATGCTCCATCCACTTACGCCCCTACACAGGCACCAACACTGCCCAGGCTATTTCCAAGCTTTTTTGAGTGCCTCCCCCCCCCCCAAGCACACACCCCACCCCACACACACCCAACACACACACCATTCTTCTACCTACACCCCTACACAGGCACCACCAGCGCTAAGGCTTTTTCCAAGCTCTTTGAGCACGCCTTTCCCCCACCCACTCACCCCACCGTTCCTCCACCCTCCCCCAAACAGGCACCACCACCACAGAGGCTATTTCCAAGCTCTCCGAGCACACCTCCCCCCCACCCACCACCCCATGCTCCCTCCACCTACACCCCTACACAGGCACCACCACTGCCCAGGCTATTTCCAATCTCTCTCAGCACGCCTTCCCCCCCACGCACCACCCCATGCTCCATCCCACTTACGCCCCTACACCGGGCACCAACACTGCCCAGGCTATTTCCAAGCTTTTTTTTGAGTGCCTCCCCCCCCCCAAGCACACACCCCACCCCACACACACCCAACACACACACCAGTCTTTACCTACACCCCTAACAGGCACCACCAGCGCTAGGCTTTTCAAGTCTTTGAGCACGCCTTTCCCCCACCCATCACCCACCGTTCTCCACTCCCCAAACAGGCACCCACCACCACAGAGGCTCTTTCCAGATCTCGAGCACACCTCCCCCCACCCACCAACCAATGCTCCTCCACCTAACCCCTACACAGGCACACCACCATGCCAAGCTATTTCCAATCTCTTCAGCACGCCTGTCCCCCACGACACCACCCCCTGGACTCCAGCCACTTACGCCCTACACAGGCACCAACATGCCCAGGCTATTTTTCCAAGCTTTTTGAGTGCTCCCCCACCCCAAGCACCAACACCCCACCCCACACACACCCCAAAACACACACCATTCTTCTACCTACACCCTAACACAGGCACCACAGCGCTAAGGCTTTTTCCAAGCTCTTTGAGGCACGCCTTTCCCCCACCCACTCACCCCGTTCCTCACCCTCCCCCAAACAGGCACCACCACCACAGAGGCTATTGCCAAGCTCTCCGAGCAACCTCCCCCCCACAACCACCCCATGCTCCCTCCACTACAACTACACAGGGACACCACCACTGCCCAGGCTAATTCCAATCTCTATCAGCACGCTTCCCCCACGCACCACCCCATGCTCCATCCACTTACGCACCTACCAAAAAACCCCCCAGCACCACCACTGCCCAGGCAGTTCCAAGCTTTTTGAGTGCATCCCCCCCCCCAAGCACACACCCACCCCCACACACCCAACACCACAACATCCTTATACCTCACCCTACACAGGCACCACCAGCGCTAAGGCTTTTCCAAGCCTCTTTGAGCACGCCTGTCCCCCACCCACTCACCCACCGTTCCCTCCACCTCCCCCAAACAGGGCACCACCACCACAGAGGTTATTTCCAAGCTCTCCGAGCACACTCCCCCCCACCCACACCCCATGCTCCTCCACCTACACCCTACACAGGCCACCACCCACTGCCCAGGGCATTCCAATCTCTCTCAGGCACGCCTTCCCCACACCAACAACCCCATGCTCCTCCTTTTTACGCCCTACACAGGCACCACACTGCCCAGGCTATTTCCAAGCTTTTTTGAGGCCCCCCCCCCTCCAGCACACCACCCCACCCAACCACACCCCAACACCACCACACCATTATTCTACTACACCATACACAGGCACCACAGAGCTAAAGGCTATTTCCCAAGCTCTCGAACACGCTTCCCCACACACCACCCACGTTCCTTTACCTACACCCTACACAGGACCACTACTGCTGTGGCATTTCCAAAGTCTCCAAAACACGCCGTCCCCCTCCAACCCACCACCCCACCATTCTCTACCTACACCCCTACACTGGCACCACTGGCACCAATACTCTGTGGCTATTTCCAGCTCTCCAAACAGCCTTCCCCCCACCCCCCACCACCCCACCATTCTATACCGACACCCTACAAAGGCACACTACTGCTGTGCTATTCCAGACTCTCCGGAGCGCGCTTCACCCACCCACTCACCCTCATCCTCTACCTACTCCTACACAGGCACACTACTGCTATGGCTATTCCAAGCTCTCGAGCACGCTTCCCCCACCACCACCCACTAGTTACGCTCCTAACACTACAAGGCACCACTACTGCTGTGGGATATTTCAGCTCTCTGAGCACGCCTCCACCCCACCCCCACCCCACCGGTCCTCTACCTACAACCCCTACACAGGCCACCACTACTGGCTATTGTATTTCCAGCTCTCGAACACGCCTTTTCCCCCAACCCACAACACCACTGTTCCTCTACCTACACCCTACAACAGGCACCACTTACTGCTGTGGCTCTTATTTCAAGCTCTCCGAGCACGCCACAGGACCCCACCCCGCGGCCTGTTCCTCTACTACACCCTACACAGGCACACCACTACTGGCTGTGGGCTATTTCCAAGCTCTCCGGAGCACCCTTCCGCCCCATCCACCACCCCACCGTTCCTTACCTACACCCGACACCGGTACTACTACTGAGGTGTGGCTATCTCCAGCTATCCGGAGCAGCGCCTTCCCCCAACCACCACCCCACGGTCCTCTTAACCTACACACCGACAACGAGGCACCGCGCACTAACTGCTGTGGCGTATTTCCAAGACTCGTGAGCCGCCTTCCCCAGCCCATCCGACCACCCCACCGTTGCCCTACTACACCCTACACGAGGCCAACCACACTGCTGGGCTATTATCCAAGCTCGCCGAGAACACGCCTTCCTCCCGCACCCACTTCACCCCACCGGTCCTCTACCTAACCCCGAAGCACAGGCACCACTACTGCTGTGGCCGATTGTCCAAGCTCTCCAAAAACGCATTCACCCCACCCACTCACCCACTGTTCCTATAGCTAGCGAGCACCCCTACACAGGCACACTACTGCTGTGGCTTTCCAAGCTATGCCGAACCGCTTCCCACATCACCACCCCACAGTCATCTACATACACCCTACGAAAGGCAACAATAAGGCTGTGGCTATTTTCAAAGCTCTCCGAGCACGCCTTCCCCCCACCACTCACCCCACCGTTCCTCTACCCCGCCAGAACCCCCCCAGCCAGGGCCGCCCCATTAACCCCTACACGGCACGCACTACTGCGTGGCTATTTCAGGCAGCTCTTCCGGAACAAGCCTTCCCCACTCCCACTCAAACCACCGTTCCTCTACCGTAGCCACCTACACAGGCACCATACTGCTGTGGGCTATTTCCAAGCTTCTCGAGCACGCCTTCCCACCATCACCACCCCCAATGTCCTGACTACTACAGCCCAACACGGGCACCACTACTGCGTTGTGGGGGGGTGGCTATTTCCAAGCTCTCGAACACGCCTCCCCCCCCACCCACTCCACCCGACCACCGTTCGTTACATACACCCTAACACAGGACACCACTACTGCTGTGGCTAGTTCAAGCTCTATGGAACAGCGCCTCCCGCCCAACCCACTCACCCCATGTTCCTCTACCTACACCCTAAACAGTGCACCCACTACTGCTGTGGCGATTTCCAAGCTCTCCGAACCGACTTCCCCCCATCCAACACCCCACCGTTCCGTACCTACGCACCGCCCTACACAGGCTGTCAACTACTGCTGTGGCGTAGTTCCAAGCCGCTCGCGAGCACGCCTTCCCCCACCCACTGTCAGCACCCACAGTTAGACTCTACTACACCCCTACAACGGCACCCGACTACTGCTGTGGCTATTCCAAGATCCTCCGAACACGCTTCCGCCCTGTCCCACCACCCCCAAGTTCCTCTACCGCTACACCCGCAGGACACAGGACACACACTACTGCTGTGGCTATTTCCAAGCTCTCCGGAGAACGCCTTCCCCCACCACCACCCCACCGTTTCTCGCCTGACACCCCTACAAAGGCACCACTAACTGCTGTGGCTATTCCAAGCTTCCGAACACGGCCTTCCTCCACCCACCACCACACCGTTCGCTCTACCTACACCCCTACACAGGTAACCACTACTGATGTGGGGAAGGGTATTCCCAAGCTCTCCAAGCACGCATTCCCCCACCCACCAGAACCCACTGTTCCTTACCTTACACCCCCTACACAGGCAACCACTACTGCCGTGGCTATTCAAGCTCTAGCCGAACACGGAGCCTTCCCCCCAAACCCAACCGACCCACCGTCCTGCTACCTACACCCCTACACAGGCACCATATGCTGTGGTATTCCAAGCTCTCCGAGCACGCTTCCCCCCACCCACACCCAACTGTTCGCTAGCATACCTCCATGACAAGGAACACTACTGTTGTGGCTATTTCCAAGCCTCCGAGCACGCCTTCCCCCCACCCAAGACTCACCCCCCGTTCCTCTACCTACACCCAGACACAGGCACCACTATGAGTGGATATTTCCACTCTCCGAGCACGCCTTCCCACACCCACACCCCACCGTTCCTCTACCTACACCCCAACAGGCCCACCAATACTGCTGTGGCTATTTCCAAAGCTCTCCGAGCACGCCTTCCCCAATCCAGCCCCCCACCGTCCTGCTACCTACACCCCGACACCGGTACTACTACTGCTGGGCATTCAAGGCTCTCGCGCACGCCTTCCCAGCCCACCACCACCACTGTTAGCTCTACTACACCCCTACACGAGGCACCACTATGCGGGTATTCCAAGCTCTCTGAGCACGCCTTCCCCCATCCACACACCACCGTTACTCTACCTACACCCCTACACAGGCAACACTAATGCTGTGGCTATCCAAGCTCTCGCGACACGCCTTCCCCCACCCACTCACCCAACGTTCCTCTACCCTACACCCTACGACAGGGCACACTACTAGTGGCTATTTCCAAGCCTCTCCGAAACACGGCCTTCCGCCCCACACTCACCCATGTCCTCTACCTACACCGCACCCCCCACCCCCGCCAGCCCCCCACGCCCCCATACACAGGCAGCCATAGTGCTGTGGGCTATTCCAAGCTCTCGAACACGCCTGTGCCCCCCATCCACCCCCCCACCGGTTCTTACCTGAACGCCATAGCACAGGCACCACGACTGCTGTGGGAGTTCCAAGCTCTCCGAAAAACGCTTCGCCCCCACCAGCACTCACGCACGTTCCTATACCTACACCCCCCTACAACAGGCCGCACCACTAATGCTGGGATATTCCAAGCTCTCGAGCACGCGATTCCCCCCATCCACCCACCCCAACGTTCCTTACCTACACCCATACCACGGGCAATTCACACTGCTTGGATATTTGCGCCAGAGCTCTCGAGCGACGCCTTGCCCCCCACCCACCACCCACCGTTCCCCTACCTACACCCTACACAGGCACACTATGCTGTGGCTATTTCCAAGACTATCCGAGCACGCCTTCCCCCCACCACTTTACAGCCGTTATCTACCTACCGCCCCACATAGGTACACTTGCTGTGGCCTATTTACAAGCTCTCCTGAGCACGCCTTTCCCACCACCACCCCACCCCCACTGTCCTCTACATACACCCCAACAGGCACCGACTACTGCAGGTGGCATTCCAAGCTCCTCCGAGGCAAGCCTTCCCCACCACCACCCCACCGTTCCACTAGACCTATCACCCCTACCAGGCAACACTATGGTTGGTGGCTATTTCCAAGACTTGCGGACGCCTTCCATCACCCAATCAACAAACAGTGCCTCCACAAACCCCTACACAGGCACACTCGGTGAGGCTGATGTTCCAAGCTTCTGGTGAGGAACGCCTTGCCCCCACCCACTCACCCACCGGACCGCCACCCGCCCCCCAGACTCGTGCCGGTGCCTGACAGCCCTAAATTCTAGAGGGGGCTGGGCGGTGGGCGGGGGGGTGGGGGGGTGGGGGGGCACCGCGCCCAACAGAGAGCTATTCTCCAAGCTCGTCCGAACGCACACCCCCGCCCACCCACCACCCGAGTGCTCCCTCCACCTACACCCCGTACACAGGCAACCACCGCGACTGCACAGGCTATTGACATCTCTTATCAGCACGCACTTCCCCCACGCACCCAACCCTTGCTCAATCCACTACGCCCCTAAACGGCACCAACACTGCCAAGGCGATTTCAAGTTCTGACCTACCTCCCCCCCCCAAACACCACCCCCATGCTCCCTCTTCCTACGCCCCACACAGGCACCACCACTGCCCCAGTGACCTATTCCAAGTTTTTTGGGAGTGCCTCCCCCCCACCGCCCCCACCCCAACCCCCACGACCCCCCCACACACACACACACAACACACACCCACCACCAACACACCCAGAACTGACACACCATTCTTTACCACACCCCCTACACAGGGCACCACCAGCGCCGAGGCTATTCAAGGCTGCTCGAGCACGCCTCCCCCCCCCCACCCCCCCACCCCCACCCCTCGCACCCCCACCCACCATTCCTCCACCTCCAACCCCTCCACAGGCACCACCACCGCCGAGGCTATTTCCAAGCTCTCCGAGCACGCCTTCCCCCCACCCACCACCCCACGCTCCCTTCTATCCGCTCGCCTCGTTCTTGCACACGACCAGGCCATAGCCCATGGGAGGGTGGTGGAGGCGGAGCATATCACCGAAGGCTTGTTACAACTGGCAGATCCTGTCAACTACCTGGGCATGCCACTTCGGCTGGAGGCACATCGCACCGCGGTACAGAACCTCATTGCCTCAGGCTCTCTAAGCGAGGCAAACACCCTTGCCATTGATCTCTTCTGCAAGTACTCTCAAGCCGGGATGCAGGTGGAAGCCGTTCAGTCGTTGCTGCTTCTAGCTGAGGTACGAATGGTTGTACCTTCATGCATGTACCTGATTGTAGTGCCTGGCATATGAACTGAGTGCTTGGTCCCAAACAAGTGGAGGCTGTTCAGTCGCTGCTGCTTCTAGTTGAAGTACAAATGGTTGTACCTGCATGCATGTTTAACTGGTAGTAGTGCCTGGCATATGCACTGAGTCCTTGGGCACACACAGGTGGAGCCTGTTCAGTTGCTGCTGCTTCTAGCTGAGGTAAGTAGCCTGGCCACGTTTTCCATTTCCCAACATTCGCATTTTCTAAATATAACCTTCAAAACATATTCGTACATGAATTACAATACTATTTATTATTTATTTATTTCTTATTTATTTATTTATTTATTTATTTATTTATTTATTTATTTATTTATTTATTTATTTATTTACACGACTATTCATGCATGTGCCTGATAGTAGAACAGGTGGAGGCTGTTTAATCGCTGCTGCTTCTAGCCAAGTTTATTAGCCTTACCTCTTTTTCCACTTTTCCAACCATCTTGTCCAACCATCTTTTTCCACTCATCGAACCACCCCATTAGCCTGACCACTTTTCCAAAGTTCACATTTTCTAAGTATAACCGTCAAAACATGTTTGTACATATTTTGGAGGCTGTTCAGTCGCTGCTGCTTCTAGCTGAGGAAATTAGCATGACCACTTTTCCAAAATTCGCATTTTCTAAATATAACCGTCTGGGTGACCGTCAAAACATATTCACACATGAATTACAAGACTATTTATTTATTTAATTAATTAATTAATTAATTAATTAGTTACATGACTAGTCATGCCTGTACCTGATAGTAGAACAGGTGTAGGCTGTTCAGTCCCTGCTGCTTCTAGCTGAAGTACGAATGGTTGTACCTTCATGCATGTACCTGATTGTAGTGCCTGGCATATGAACTGAGTCTCCACCACCCCCCCCCCCCCCCCCCCCCCTCCACACACAACGTCCTAAACACTGCCCCTTACCAGGTCCACCTGAGGTCCTAACCACCCACCACCCACCACCAACACCCACCACAATCTCCCACCACCAACACCCACCACTACCAACCACCACCGCCCACCACCTCCCACCACCCACCAGCAGCACCCACCACTACCACCCACCACCAGCACCACCGCCCACTGCCCACCACCCACACCGTCCGAACCACTACCCCTTGTCAGATCCACCTAACGTCCTAACCACCCGCAAATACCCACCTCCAACACCCACCACCAGCACCCACCGCTCGCCGCCCACCGCCCACAACATCCTAACAACCCACCACCCACGAACACCAACACCTGCCGCCCACCATTCTCAATGTCCTAACCACCCACCACCCACCAACACACACCACCCACCCACCAACACCCAACACCAGCACCCACCGCCCACCACCCAAAACGTCCCAACCACTGCCCCTGGTCAGATCCACCTTGCTGCTGAGAATCCTCTTGGAGCCCTGCCGTATGCACTCAGCTGCCTCCTGCACACAACGTCCTAACCACCCACAACATCATAACCCCTGCCCCTTATCAGGTCCACGTAACGTCCTAAACACCCACCAATACCCACCTCCAACACCTGCCTCCCAACACCCACAACATCCTAACCCAATACCCACCTCCAACACCCACGGCCCGCTGCCAACATCCTAACCACTGCCCCTTGTCATTTCCACGTAACGTCCTAAACACCCACCAATACCCACCTCCAACACACGCCTCCCAACACCCACAACATCCTTACCCCTGCCCCTTGTCAGGTCCACCTAACGTCGTAAACACCCACCAATACCCACCTCCAATACCCACCTCCAACACGCGCCTCCTAACACCCACAACATCCTTACCCCTGCCCCTTATCAGGTCCACCCAACGTCCTAAACACCCACCAATACCCACCTCCAACATCCGCCTCCCAACACCCACAACATCCTTACCCCTGCCCCTTATCAGGTCCACCTAACGTCCTAAACACCCACCAATACCCACCTCCAACACCTGCCTCCCATCGCCCACAACATCCTTACCCCTGCCCCTTATCAGTTCCACCTAACGTCCTAAACACCCACCAATACCCACCTCCAACACCTGCCTCCCAACACCCACAACATCCTAACAACTTCCCCTTGTCAGATCCACCTTGCTGCTGAGAATCCTCTTGGAGCCCTGCCGTATGCACTCAGCTGCCTCCTGCACACAACGTCGCCAGCCATGCACCATGACCTGCTTGCCGCCAGTGAGTAGCGCGTGTGGTGTGGTGGGATGGTGGGTGGCCCGTGTGTGTGGTGGGGTGGGGGGGTGGGGGTGGGGGTTGGTGTGTTTGGTGGTGTATGCGTGGTAGTGGTAGGGGGTGGGGGGTGGGGGTGGGGGGGACCATGACCTGCTTGCCGCCAGTGAGTAGCGCGTGTGGTGGGGTGGGATGGTGGGTGGCCAGGGTGTGTGGTGGGGGTGGTGGTGGTGGTGGTGGTGGGGGGGGGGGGGGGGGTGTTTGGTGGTGTATGCGTGGTAGGGGGTGGGGGGTGGGGGGGACCATGACCTGCTTGCCGCCAGTGAGTGGCGTGGCTGTGGTGGGATGGGTGGGTGGGTGGGGGGTAGGGTGGGGGTGTATACGTGGTAGGGGGAGGGGGTGGAGGGGAGGGGGTGGAGGGGAGGGGGGGAGAGGTATACGTGGTAGGGGGTGGGGTGGAGGGGAAACATTACCTGCTTGCCGCCAGTGAGTAGTGTGTGTTTGTGTGTGTGTGTGTGTGGGGGGGGGGGGGGGGGGGGGGGGGGGGGGGGGGGGGGGGGGCTTGTGGTGGTGGGGGGGGGGGGGGGGGGGGGGGGTGTTTGTTGGTGGGGGGAGGGGGTGTTTGGAGGTGTATGCGTGGTAGTGCTAGTGGGGAGGGGGGGAGGGGGGGGGGGAGATAAATAGACCAAGCCACATGACCCTTCTCTAACCCTATGTGCCCAAGCCACCTGACTCTCCTCTTATCCCATGTGCCCAAGCCACATGACCCTTCTTTAACCTCGTGTGCCCAAGCCACATGACCCTCTCTAACCCCTGGTATCACGTAGGGCCCACTCTGTGAATAGGAAAGACCTGGCTGACCCTCATTAACCTCGTGTGCCCAAGCCACCTGACTCTTCTCTTACCCTATGTGCCCAAGCCAACTGACCCTTCTCTAACCTCGTGTGCCCAAGCCATCTGACCCTCTTTAACCTCGTGTGCCCAAGCCACCTGACCCTCCCTAACCTCTGGTATCACGTAGGGGCCACCCTGTGTGTGGGAAAGACCTGGTTAGCTTCGTGCCCTGGTTAACGACGTGTGCCCAAGCCACCTGACTCTTCTCTTACCCCATGTATCACGTAGGGGCCACCCTGTGTGTAGTAAAGACCTGGCTGGCCCTCATTAACCTTGTGTGCCCAAGCCACCTGACCCTCCCTAACCTCTGGTATCACGTAGGGGCCTCCCTGTGTGTAGGAAATACCTGGTTAGCCCTGTGTCCTGGTTAACCTTGTGTGCCCAAGCCACCTGACCTCTCTTATCCCATGTATCATGTAGGGGCCACCCTGTGTGTAGGAAAGACCTGGTTAGCTCTGTGTCCTGGCCACCGGCCTGAGATAGAGATGATGGTGGAGGAAGTGATGCCAGTTGTCGTGGCCCACGGTAGCCGTTCGCTGCAAGCACACGCACAGTCCACACTAGCTGACATGATAGCCAGTGGGGTTTCATCCAGCCAGTTGTTTGCAAGGTGAGCGACACGAGTAGTTAAACAGGATCACTCAGAATTGTGGGATGTGTATGAGCATGTGTATGAGTAGGCGTATGTGTATCATCCAGCCAGTTGTTTGCAAGGTGAGCTACCCAAGTAGCTCAAGAGGGTAACTCAGAAGTTTGGGATGTGTATGCGTATGTGTATGAGTATCATCCAGCCAGGAGTTTGCAAGGTGCACTACCCAAGTAGCTCAAGAGGGTCACTCAGAAGTTTGGGATGTGTATGAGTATGTGTATGAGTGTATATATGAGTAGGCGTATGTGTATCATCCAGCCAGTTGTTTGCAAGGTGAGCTACCCGTAGTATCTTAGTTTGGGTTTCCTAAAATGTAACTTTGATTCCTGAAATGTAATTTTGGTTCCTGAATTGTAATTTTGATTCAGTTGGCAGTCGTCGAGTCGCTTTTTGTTAACCCAGACTTCAGACTTCAATGTGGGGGGCAGGGTACCTCCAAGCGTGTGCTTTTGCGCGCTGGCTCACTGCCTTTTTGAGCCCCACTGCGCGTTTTGCCCAGTTTTTGCAACCCCCTGTGGGCGCAGCAAGCAATTGTTGCGCTTTTTGCACTTCCAAGTGCAGTTTTTTTGTTTTCAAATGCGCTAAAGCGCTGGCAAATTTGGTCAATGGAAGTACCCTGATGGGAGGTTCAATCAGCTCAGTCCGCACTAGCTGGCATGATAGCCAGTGGGGTTTCATCCAGCCAGTTGTTTGCAAGGTGAGGTACCTGAGTAGCTCAAGAGGGTCACTCAGAAGTTTGGGATGTGTATGAGTATGTGTATGAGTATGAGTATGTTTATCATCCAGGTAGTTGTTTGCCGGTCGAGTCGGGCTCCTGGAATAGCTCAAGAGGGTCACTCAGAAGTTTGGGATGTGTATGTGTATGAGTATGTGTATCATCCTGGTAGTTGTTTGCCGGTCGAGTCGGACTCCTCGAATAGCTCAAGAGGGTCACTCAGAAGTTTGGGATGTGTATGTGTATGAGTAGGGGTATGTGTATCATCCAGGCAGTTGTTTGCAAGGTGAGCTACCCAAGTAGCTCAAGAGGGCCACTCAGACGTGTGGGATGTGTATGTGTATGTGCATGAGTAGGAGTATGTGTATGAGTATCATCCAGGCAGTTGTTTGCAAGTCTAGTCGAGCTACTCGAGTAGCTCAAGAGGGCCACTCAGAAGTATTTGTATTTGTCTTTGATTGTTTAGTTTGGGATGTGGATGAGTATGAGTATGTGTATGAGTAGGGGCATGTGTATCATCCAGCCAGTTGTTTGCATGTTGAGTCGAGCTACTTGAGTAGCTCAAGAGGTTCACTCAGAAGTTTGGGATGTGTATGAGTATGTGTTTGTGTAGGGGCAGTTGTATCATCCAGCCAGTTGTTTGCATGTTGAGTCGAGCTACTTGAGTAGCTCAAGAGGTTCACTCAGAAGTTTGGGATGTGTATGAGTATGTGTTTGTGTAGGGGCATGTGTATCATCCAGCCATTTGTTTGCATGTTGAGTCGAGCTACTTGAGTAGCTCAAGAGGTTCACTCAGAAGTTTGGGATGTGTATGAGTATGTGTTTGTGTAGGGGCATGTGTATCATCCAGCCATTTGTTTGCATGTTGAGTCGAGCTACTTGAGTAGCTCAAGAGGTTCACTCAGAAGTTTGGGATGTGTATGAGTATGTGTTTGTGTAGGGGCATGTGTATCATCCAGCCATTTGTTTGCATGTTGAGTCGAGCTACTTGAGTAGCTCAAGAGGTTCACTCAGAAGTTTGGGATGTGTATGAGTATGTGTTTGTGTAGGGGCATGTGTATCATCCAGCCATTTGTTTGCATGTTGAGTCGAGCTACTTGAGTAGCTCAAGAGGTTCACTCAGAAGTTTGGGATGTGTATGAGTATGTGTTTGTGTAGGGGCATGTGTATCATCCAGCCATTTGTTGCATGTTGAGTCGAGCTACTTGAGTAGCTCAAGAGGTTCACTCAGAAGTTTGGGATGTGTATGAGTATGTGTTTGTGTAGGGGCATGTGTATCATCCAGCCATTTGTTTGCATGTTGAGTCGAGCTACTTGAGTAGCTCAAGAGGTTCACTCAGAAGTTTGGGATGTGTATGAGTATGTGTTTGTGTAGGGGCATGTGTATCATCCAGCCAGTTGTTTGCAAGTCAAATCGAGCTCCTGGAGTAGCTCAAGAGGGTCGCTCAGAAGTTTGAGATGTGTATGAATATCATCCAGGCAGTTGTTTGCAAGTTGGGTTGAGCTACTCGTGTGGTTTAAGAGGTTCACTCAGAATTCCCTATCGTTCGTTTTTCTGCCACTCGCTGAAGCAGGTTGACTTATGCCACCATCAACACTTACCACCACCACCACCCACCACCAACATCAACACTTACCACCACCACCACCACCCACCACCAACATCAACACTTACAACCACCACCACCACCCACCACCAACATCAACACTTACCACCACCACCACCACCCACCACCAACATCAACACTTACCAACCTACCAGCCCCTTAAGGGGCGGCGACTCCAGCCCCTAATAAGTTTGGGTTTCCTAAAATGTGATTTTGATTCCTGGATTGAAATTTTGATTCTTAAAAAATAATATTGTTTCCTGAAATGTAATTTTGATTCAGTTAGCAGTCGTCTGATCGCTTTATTTTTACCCAGACTTTTGACTTCAATATGGGGACGTGCAAGCAGCTCAGTCCGCACTAGCTGACATGATAGCCAGTGGGTTATCATCCAGCCAGTTGCTTGCAAGGCGAGCTGCCATAGTGTTTTGTGTTTGGAAGGATATTTACCCCAGGAGGTCCAGACTAGCTGACTTGATAGCCAGTGGGGTGTCATCCAGCCAGTTGCCCACATGATGAGCTGCCATGCGACCCCCTACGTTATATATGTCATCCAATCCTGTGGCACCCGCTAGCTGTTGGCTGCATGCACACGCACAGTCCACACTAGCGGACATGATAGCCAGTGGGGTGTCATCCAGCTAGTTGCCCACATGATGAGCTGCCATGCGACCCCCTACGTTATATATGTCATCCAATCCTGTGGCACCCGCTAGCTGTTGGCTGCATGCACACGCACAGTCCACACTAGCGGACATGATAGCCAGTGGGTTATCATCCAGCCAGCTGTCCACAAGGTAGCCTCTTTCAGTGGTGAGGGCTATGTCGTGTGCATGTCTGCCTGCGTGTGTGTGTGGAATTGGTGTGTGTGTTGGGTGGGGTGGGGTGGGGTGGGGGGGGGGTATAATTGGGTGGGGGGGAGGGTCAAAGGTAATGTGGTTGTAACAGCTTCTTACACCATGGATACGTGCTGCCTGCTAAACTACCCCCCCGCGGAGCCATTTGAGTTGCAAGTGATGAATAGCCCCTTTCAGTAATATACAATGGTCTAGTGGTAGACCAGATCGCTTGAGGATGAAGAGTCGGGGGTTCGACTCCCCCTTCGGTCGCTCTTGGCGTTGCAGGTCGTCGTCAACCGCGATGGTAGCTAGTCCAGCAAAGGTAGGAGACCGCTCCCCACCCGCACACGACGGGCTCCCTTAACACCACGCCCCACCAGGCGTTATCCTCATTTTTTTGTTTTTTCCACAAGGTGAGCTGCCATCGTGTTTTGTATTTGAAAGGATATTCACGCCAGGAGGTGGGACCCCTTGTTGTACCCATGCAATGTTTCGGCTACAAGCAGCTTACTCCACACTAGCTGACATGATAGCCAGCTGTCCACAAGGTGAGCTGCAATAGTAGTTCGTGTTTGAAAGGATATTCACGCCACGAGGTGGGACCCCTGACACAAGCGGCCCCCTTTGTTTCCCACGGGACCCCTTGTTGTACCCATGCTATATTTCGGATGCAAGCAGCTCAGTACACACTAGCTGACATGATCGCCAGACATGATCGCCAGTTGTTTAGAAGGTGAGCTGCAATGTGATCCCCTATGTTTCCAATGTGTCCCATTCTTGTGCCCATGCAACCCACTGCGTTCATTGTTGGCTATGAGCAGCGCAGTCCACACTAGCTGACATGCCCATGGGGGGGGGGGGGGGGGGGGGGGGGGGGGGGGGAGCCTGAAATGTATTTTTTATTCCGTCCGCAGTCGTCGGGTTGCTTTTTTTAAACCTAAACATTTGGCTTCAAACCAGGGTACTACTACATGACGCGCGCTACCGCTTTTGGAGCCCGACTGCGCGATTGACACAATTGTGTAAACCTCCTTCGTATGCAGCACACAGAGTTCCGTTTTCATTTGAGTCAAAAGCGCAACTCCAAAGGAGGTAGTTGCCTCCAAAGCGCAACCTGAAATGACACAATGTGGTACCCTGCTTCAAACAACTTCAATTTTGTTTTTCAGGTCGGAGCAGCAGGCAGGGTTTCTTGTTCCAAATCTAGACTTCTGACTTCAAACGACTTTGATTTCGTTTTTCCGGCTAGGACCAGGTAGCACAGCTCTTTGTTCCAAACCCGGAATTTTGACTACAAACGACTTCGATTTTGTTCTCCAGGTCGGACCACTTTGCACGGCTCCTTGTCCCAAAAACGGACTTCTGACTCCGAACGACTTCGATTTTGTTCTCCAGGTTGGACCACTTTGCACAGCTCCTTGTCCCAAAAACGGACTTCTAACTCCAAACGACTTCGTTTTTTTTTCCAGGTCGGACCAGCTGGCACGGCTCCTTGCAGGCGCTGCTGAGTGCCACGAAGCAACGGAAAACTACTCCAGTGCTGCTGCTACATGGTACCTCCTAGCCCAGGTGTGTCCTTGCCCCCACTGTTTGTGTTATATCATGCATGACCTATGCCAATGTAAGTGCTGCTGCTACATGGTACCTCCTAGCCCAGGTGTGTTCTTGCCCCCACTGTTTGTGTTATATCATGCATGACCTATGCCAATGTAATTGCTGCTGCTACATGGTACCTACTAGCAGAGGTGTGTCCTTGCCCCCACAGTTTGTGTTATGCCATGCATGGCCAATGCCGATGGGTGTTCGAACAAGTTATTTTAATCCCCCCCTCCTGCATGCATGTACATTTTTACGTGCATGCATGTACATTTGTACCTACATGCATGTACATTGTTTATCTACATGCATGTACATTTGTACCTACATGCATGTACATTGTTTATCTACATGCATGTACATTTGTACCTACATGCATGTACATTGTTTATCTATATGCATGTACATTTGTACCTACATGCATGTACATTGTTTATCTACATGCATGTACATTGTTTATCTACATGCATGTACATTGTTTATCTACATGCATGTACATTGTTTATCTACATGCATGTACATTTGTACCTACATGCATGTACATTGTTTATCTACATGCATGTACATTGTTTATCTACATGCATGTACATTGTTTATCTACATGCATGTACATTGTTTATCTACATGCATGTACATTGTTTATCTACATGCATGTACATTGTTTATCTACATGCATGTACATTGTTTATCTACATGCATGCACATTGTTTATCTACATGCATGTACATTTGTACCTACATGCATGTACATTGTTTATCTGCATGCATGTACATTGTTTATCTACATGCATGTACATTGTTTATCTACATGCATGTACATTGTTTATCTACATGCATGTACATTTGTACCTGCATGCATGTACATTTTGTACCTACATGCTTGCATATTTCATTGATGTCCACATCTGTCATAAATATCAAAAATGTGCGCGTAACACCCACTGCGGGGCCTGGGATGTGCGTGTTTAGGGTTAATTGATAGGCATGGTCAGCTGCAGGTCATGGTGTGTGTGTGTGTTGTGGTGGTGGTATATGGAGGGAGCGGCTGCGTGTGGACTTGATCCTCCTTCACTTGCTGAGGAGCTCTGGGCTGACTGCGGGTGGTGGTGGGTCATGGTCAACTGCAGGCCATGGTGTGTGTGTGTGGTGGTGGTATATGGAGGGAGCGGCTGCTTTGGGACTTGATCCTCCTTCACTTGCTGAGGAGCTCTGGTTCAACTGCGGGTGGTGGTGGGTCATGGTCAACTGTGGGGCCTGGTATGTGCGTGTTTAACTCCATGCTTGCACACTTCATCTATGTCCACATCTCAGTCAAAAATGACACAAATGTGCACGTAACACACACTATGGGGCCTGGGATGTATGTGTTTAACTCCATGCTTGCACATTTCCTTTATGTTTATCATTCATCACCAAATCAACCCCATCCAGGTGCATAACACGTAGATTGAGTGTTGGGCGCAGGAGGCAGCCTACCCACATGTGCATCACTCCTTATATGTGTATGACTCATCTACAAATAAACCCTGCCCAGGTGCATTACACGTTATATGTGTATCACTCATCTACGAATAAACCCTGCCCAGGTGCATTACACGTTATATGTGTGTCACTCATCTACGAATAAACCCTGCCCAGGTGCATTACACGTCAATCGAGTGTTGTGCGCAAGAGGCAGCCTACTCACATGTGTATCAATCATCATATGTATATCACTCCTCATATGTGTATCCTCCATCACCAAATCAACCTCATCCTGGTGCATAACAGTCAATCGAGTGTTGGGCGCAAGAGGCAGCCTACTCACATGTATATCACTACTCATATGTGTATCCTCCATCACCAAATCAACCTCATCCTGGTGCATAACAGTTAATGGAGTGTTGGCGCAAGAGGCAGGCTACTCACATGTATATCACTACTCATATGTGTATCCATCATCACCGAATCAACCCCATCCAGGTGCATAACATGTCAATCGAGTGTTGGGCGCAGGAGACAGGAGTGGAGGAGGAAGAGAAGTCCCTGAGGATTCAGCAATGCCTTGGGGATCGTAATTGTGCTGCTCAGCGTTTCCATGCAACCGAGCAGCGCCAGAGAGAATGCACATAGCCAACACAACTTGTGCTGCTCAGCCTCCAGTGACCATATCAGGGCAGCAAAGTATGAGAAGTTGCATCTGCTTGTTTATCAATGATTGTATGAAGATAATGGATCAAGTATATTTGGTCAGAATGCTTTAAATGCTGATGTTGAGTAGCCTTCAAGCCTGGAGCCATGTAACCTTTCAAGTTCAGCAGAGTACACATGCCGATATTTAATTGTATACTACTGTACCTGAAAGCTGCCTCACTACGTAAGCTTGTATGTGTAACCGTTGGCCACACTTACCTGCTTTGGGCTGGCGTAGACCACAGTTTTGTATACCTAGGTAATGATAACGCCTGGTGGGGCGTGGTATTAAGGGAACCCGTCGTACGCCGGTAGAGAGCGGTCTTCTACCTCAACTGGACAAGCTACCATCGCGGTTGACAACGACCTGCAACGCGCAGGGGGCCTGCAGGGGGGATCGAACCCCCTCCCCTGCATCCTCAAAGCGATTTGGTATACCACTAGACCAATTGATTCGCTGAAATGGGCTTAAACCAAGGTAAACACACTAAACCAGATATTTGTTTCTGGTGTATTGGCTTCAGGGTACTTCAAATGGCCAAATTGGCCAGCGCTTTAGCGCACTTGAAAACAAAAAAACTGCGCTTTGTAGTGCAAAAAACGCAAAAATTGCTTGCTGCGCCCACTGGGGGTTGCAAAAAACTGCGCTTAAAGCGCAGAGGGGGTCAAAAAGTCAGCGCTCAAAAGCGCGAAAGCGCGCGCTTTCTTTTTCTGGGGATTTGTTGGATGACCCCTCCTGGATGTTGTGGAGCGGGCTTGTCTTGGGCCAACAATGGGCTGTCGATGACACTGTAATTTAATGTAAATAAATAGATAAAGCATGAAAGCAACCCGTCAAGTTGGCGTGGCTTACGGCACAGTTCAAGGCCACCCGGGGGCAGTGGTGTCCGGGGATGTCCCTTGAGGCCCGGGCTACATCATGGAAGGAGTATGATATGTTTAGGACTGTCAATACCGTACGGTATTTTCAATTACCGTACGATATATCGTGATATACCGTACGGTATCGATACCGTACGATATTTTTATACCCTTTTGGGGGGACATCGGTGTCAGACCAAGGGGATATAACAGGAACTACCGTTTACACGTCCATACACTTAAAATCAAGTCAAATGAACCAATACTGAGGGAGATAGAAAAACACGGTAATCTCGTGGTCTATTACCGTACGATGTATCGTAACATATCGCACGGTATAAGGCGGTATACTAAATTCCCTGGCCCAGACTCAGGTGCTCCTGGCGAGAATAGAACCGCCGACCTGCCGAGTTTAAGATATTTTCGTTGACCACAGTACCACAGGATATGGTTAAACCCGATATATTGTACGGTAATCCCAAAAATGCCGTACGCTGGAACTTTATTATCGTACGATATATCGTATGGTACACGGTAAAATAAATACCGGGCGATATAAAGCTTGACAGCCTTAGATATGTTACGTAAACGTAAAATTGAGAGAGAGAGAGAGAGAGAGAGAGAGAGAGAGAGAGAGAGAGAGAGAGAGAGAAGAGAGAGAGAGAGAGAGAGAGAGAGAGAGAGAGAGAGAGAGAGAGAGAGAGAGAGAGAGAGAGAGAGAGAAATACATAATAATAAGTACAATCCAGGGAAGTTCAATTTAGGGTAGTACAATCCAGGGTTGTACAATCAAGGGAAGAACAATCCAGGGAAGAACAATCCAGGGAAGTTCAAGGGGGTCACACAGAATAAAGGTAATGATAAGGTACTGACAACGCCTGGTGGGGCGTGGTGTTGAGGAACCCGTCGTATGCGGGCGAAGAACGGTCTACCACCTCAATTGGACAAGCTACCATCGCGGTTCACAAAATCCTGCTATGCTAATGGTGACCGTAGGGGGAACCGAACCCCCGACACTTCAATATTAAGCGCTTTGATGTACCACTGGACCAATCATATCACTGAAAGGGGCTATAAAAGATAAAATGTTTCAAGAGACGGAGACAATTCACTTCAGCTACTCCTTATCACATCGCATTTTGGGGGCCTTCGGCAGCCTTTTCTGCACCCCTGCGGCAGCCTTCACACCCATGGTGTGTGTGTGGGGTGGGGGGGGGGGCGGGCTCTCTTGTGATTGTACACCAACAGACGGTCCATCGCATGTCTTCCGATCACTCCGCCCGGCGTGAGAAGCGCACTCTCCACCTGCCTCCTGCAGTCCTTGCCCGTAATCGAACAATCACCGACCCTTGTATGATACCACGACAGGAATCGGATAAGAGGCAAATTTAGGGGGTCTTCAGCATCCTTTTCTGGACCCAGACATTGGAATCCTTTTCTGGACCCAGACATTGGAATCCTTTTCTGGACCCAGACTTTGGAATCCTTTTCTGCACCTAGACGGCAGCCTTCCCACCCATAATGCTCCCTTTTAATTAGGGACCGGCATATCATATAATTTTGACCAAAGGCGAGTATGATATCATATGATATCATGCAAATCGCATCATATGATATTGTACATAACTGGTAACTTTAGCCTAGTCAGACTGCCGGCATCATATGATATCATATGCTATTATATTGCCGTTCAATACGGATAAGCCAAATAAAAGGGCGCTGTAGACCTCTAAATGTGCAGTGCATACAGTGCATGACACAAACACTTTGTTAAATATATATGCACCCATACGCACTACTACTGCACCCATACGGCAGCCTTCCCACCCAGAATGCGCCCTTATGGTCATTTTTGGCACGGTGCTAGAACAATCTTCCGAGATGTGTTCGCTGGTATTGATGACGACTTAAATAACCAAGTTGAATTCGGGAAATAAGTCATATAAAAGAGTGCCATAGATTCCTAAATGTGCAGTGTGCATACAGTGCATGACACAGACACTTTGTTGAATTTATATATATTACAATGCACACAGTGCATGACACATACAGTGCATGACAGACACTTTGCTGAATATATATATTACAATGCACACAGTGCATGACACATACAGTGCATGACATACACTTTGCTGAATATATATATTACAATGCATGCAGTGCATGACAGAGACACTTGCTGAACTCACGTTGCAGCCTTGTCTATCAGCACTTGGTCAATGTCTACGCCTGTGGTGCTACTGCATCCAAAACGCCGAGCAACCTACATGTGGGTGGGTGTTACAGGTGTGAGTGTGTGTGTGGGTGTGTGGGTGTGGGTGTGTGGGTGTGTGTGTGGGGGGGGGGGGGGGGGGGGTATTGCTAGATACTGATTAAAAATGCCGAGAACGTACAGTACCGGATCAGCTGGACAGTTTTATGATGATGAGGTTTTGGGCACCATAGCACCATACATATACCTCAGAACCTAGATAGGGATCGTTACATAAAATCAGCGAATCATGCAGAGGCAGGACAGCAGCACAGCCTGCCTACCGCCAAATTGTGTAGTAGGAGAGCATGATGGGTTTTAAGGCACCCACACAAACCTCCAAGTAAAAAAAAGGAAACACACTAGAGGCGGAAAGGAGAGTGGAAACTGGAAAGGGGAAGGATGCCAAGATGGGCAATCCAGAGCACCAAGCCATACAAACACAAGAGAGGAGGGCCGAACCAAAAATAACGTAAGACCCTCAAGGGAATGCGCTTTGAGCACCTTATTATGCAGCGATGATGCCCTCCAAGGAAAAAACACAAGTAAAACCAGCAAACATATCTTGCAAAACAAGACCTGAGTGCCTAGGATAACTACCAAAGGCGCCCCCGAGAGTAAAGGGATAGTCCAGACTAAACCAGGTGGCGTGTGAACCCAATGTGCAGCCTAGGAGGCTAGACCCGAATAATCCAGCATACCCAATAGTCAAATACGGCCACCGGATCAAGGAAATTCAAACTAAGTACCAGAAGACATCCAGCCCCTAACCTAGAGAGCGACCACCCTGAAGGGTTAACCAAGGCAAGGGCACAGCCTGCCTCCCATTCAGGGTACTACTTCTTGCACAATTTGTCAGCGCTTAAAGCGCACAAACGTCAAATTGCTCAGCGCTTTCAAGTGCAAAAAGCGCAGAAACTGCGCGCTGCGCCCACAGGGAGTTGAAAAACTGCGCGAAACGCGCAGTGAGGCTCAAAAAGCGTGCACGTAAACATGCTGCCATTTGTAGTACGTTGCTGTGTAGTACCCTGCTCCCATTCAGGCAAGGGCACAGCCTGAAGAAAGAAAGATTACAAGGGGCTCATGTCTTAGCAGTGGAACAACACCGCCCTAAAGTCGGACGCGAGAAACCACCCGCTGTCTTCCGGCAGCGGGGCTCGAACTCCTAGCTCGCACAGCCTGGCTCCAATTCAGGCGGGGGCGCGCAAATTGTTAAGGAAACACAAATTTGGCCTTGACGACATCATGTGCCGTTGTAACTCAGTGGTAGAGTACGCGCTTTGTAAGCGTGGAGTCTCAGGTTCAATCCCTGGCTGCGGCAGCTTTTTTCCTAGGGTCGGAAGCAGGGCAACTGCATAATATAATATAATATGATACAATATAATATAATATAATACAATCTAATCTAATATAATATGATATAATTAATACTAGCATCTGAGCCCGTCGTACCGACGGGAAGCCCCCCCCCCCCCGAACCTCGGACGACGATGGACGGAGCAGATGTTCCGAGAGGAACGACAGGTCAGCTTTATTCATCACAGGTCATGAAGCTCGTTCCCGTGGCGCCCGGGAAATGGTGAGCATCCCTAGAGGAGGAAAAAGAAGGGAAAGTCCGTGCCATCCGCGGAAGTGTCGAGTACGAAGGCAAACTGCAGTATATTGAAATGAAATTGAAATTGTTACATCCGTGTAGAACCGTTACTCACAGGACGTGAAGTGAAGGACACCATAGCGTAAGCCGGAGCTAGCTATAGTCACCGTAGGGCCATCTCAGTAAAAAGAATTACCACCGATGCCTGACCGGCAGGCACCGTAGCCACATCATGCCAGTGCAGCTTAATACGGGGGTTTTTCACCCCGGTTGGGAAGCACCGACACAATGCAGCTGGCAAGACAAAACCTGAAAGGGGGGACGGTCTGTGTGCTAGTCCCCGGGTATCGACCCGGGGTGTGCTTCCATAAAACGCCTGCACTGTAAAATACTCTGAAAGCTAGTGATGGTGTGGGAGTGGACTGTGTCCGCCAGTTTGAGGGCACATGATCTCTGAAGTCCAAGAGTGGTCTAGAAGCAAAAAAAGAGGTTGGAATAGTACCAGTTGTTCCAACGGTGATAACTTCATAGTGAACGAGGTATCCAGCCGATCTAAGGCCATTTACTAATTCAACATGCTGGGCGTGTTTAGTGATCAACTTATTAGCATGGTTGGTATCAGAGCAGTATCCAAGCTCAAGAACCCAGAGTTCTTTATCAGACATTCAGGTAGGAGAGTCTATGTCAGGTAGGACGGCAAGATCAGGTCTCATTCTCTTCCAGTCCGCTACAGTAATAGTGGAGGGGCGTAACCAGTCAGGGAGACGTTTGCCCAGGACCCCCCTGGGGAGGTCCTCTTCCTTGCCAGCGTCCATGATCATTCTGCGGGATCCCAGGGCTCCGGTGCAAATGGCCTTGTGGATGAGTCGCACTGCGGCGTCATGTCTCTTGATATAGAGCCCCTTGAAAGTCCGGTGTGTGCAGCCCGCCAGGATGTGGCCCGCTCCGTCCTCACAGGTGTGGCAAATGGGGCATAGGGAGTTCGTGGGTGGGTGAGTGCTTGTAATATAAGGGAGTTTCCAGCGGAATGCAAGTTTATGGTTCCACAGTCTACCCCAGCGGGCTTTAAGGATGTGGAATTTAGTTTTATGTTGGATAAGGGTTGAGGTCCAAAATTTGTTACTTGCATGAGGAAGTTGGTGGGGAGTGTTATCAGCCCAGGTGGTTGCATAAATCCCTTTAAGAGGGTGTTGGCCAAGGTGGCAGCTAGTGGGCAGGTTAGAGGTGATACCTTGTGTAAGGTTAGGTGCTAGGATGCGTGGGGGAATATCTCCCATGGGTGTGCGAGGAGGTTGAACTGTGGGCCAGTAGACATTGTGGCGGGGGATTTCCCCAGTGTTGTCAGTAAAATTGGTGGAGGCAGGGTGCTCAGCTGCCTTGCGTGCCAGAATGTCTGCCCTGTCATTTCCAAGGATACCTGTGTGGGAACGGACTTTACAAAGAGTGGTGTGTGAGCCATGCAGGATGCGTTGAATGAGGTGTTTTTGAATTGATTGCAGAAGTTCAGTATGAATGGAACGGGTTGTTGTGGTAGGGTCATGAATCATTTTTTTAATAAGTTGAAGAGAGCAGAGGCTGTCTGTATGGAGTGTAAGGGATTTGTCGTAGTCAATGTTGAGAAGGGCTTGGTGGATGGCTACCAGTTCTGCCCTGTTGTTAGTTTTGGTGCCCCCTATTCCCCCAGGGTTGATGGTGTAGCTTTGTCCTGCAGCCGGGACATATACTGCAGCACCTATTTATCAGCTTGGATAACACTCCGGAGAGTGGACTTTGTGTGTGCAGCACGCCAATCTATAAATGCGGAGACGAGAATAAGTTACAAGCACAGGAGACCCATTAAGGGGCACCAGTGGAGGAAAGGGGGCGGTAGCCTGGAACCTGATCAGGGTACAGGCTAGACAGCGCGTGTCAGAAGAACCGATGACGCAGTCAACAGGAAGCTGACATAGTACTGTCAGGACCGATAGTTCTAAGGGAGTACACAAGGAGTCACCAAGACATAAAACAAGCGAGAGCACCGCTTTTCATGCTGATACTCCACCTATGACGCAGGTGACATACAATACTAGTACTCCACCTATGGCACTGGGGACATAGGACCATAAACTGGTAGCAAACAAAAATTATTAAGGAACGGCGGAAAAACAGGAAACCAGAAGAAAGCCTTGTCTAAAATAAAAGGATGAGAAAGGATGAACCAAAAACCACTGTAGTACTCCGAAAATGTAGCAGCAAAAAACTTGGGTCATACCGAGCTGAGCTGAGACCAAAATGGAAATGTAACCATCCATGGTAAGCGCAAAAATACAATTCATCCAGAATAGTAGGCACCAAACCAGAAAATCACAGGGAGGCCAAACAGAAATCAATCCTAATACCAAAGGAAGGGGAACAACGGTGACTGAAAGAACCGAGAACTTAACCTAAAGAGAAGACTGAAAAAATCGTATATCAAAGTTGGGGAACAACGGTATAGAAAACCCGATCCGGGAATAGGAACCTAACGCCAATCAATGATAACCAAAGAGACGGATTGAAATATCGTGTGAGCGCAGCACACGAGAGAATCAAAGCCTAAAGGACGCAGACAAGAGGACACTAAAGACTACGATGGAAAAAAAAAGTCGATGGAAAAATCCACTACCTTCAAAACTATTCTTAGCATAGAATTCATGACTAGGTTGGGATGAAAAAACCATGATGAACTGGTTTCTCACTCAAAGATGGAAGTAAGAAGATTTATGAAAGTTAATTATCATAAATCCCCAGCTACGGCACTAACGAAAAACATTCTAAGAGGTGGGTATCGCACCGCAAAGAACTCGTGCACTCAAGACAAACCAAGCGCCTAACTAAAGCAAACCAAACCTGCAGCAACTGAAAAAATCCAAAGGATGCGAAGTTAAAATTTTCAAGAAACTTGTAACTAACAAAGGAAACACAGTTCAATGAACAATAGAAGGGTAGATGTACAACCATAGTACATAAAACCTATTGTCCACCTGAAAAATAGTAAACGCATAAAAAGGACTGCAAAGAATTTACTGCAAAGGATGGACTGAAAGGGCGCTTGAAATATACTCGGAAAACAAGAAAGAGGTGAGCGGCGGTACATCTGCAAGTACAACTGCAAGATTACCCAGCCCACCAATTCACAGTAAAATCCGAAGGGAAACAACTACTACACTCCACAAAAAGTTCCAATCACATGAGGGGCTGGTGATCTAAAAACAGTGTGGAGTAAAAAGAAATAGCTAATCTATGATGAGCTCCACCGAACGAACCATCTGCCTATGGAACTAAGAGTCAGAAACCATCAAGACGCTATAACGGTGGTCTGAATTAAGTACCACCTTCCACCAAAACCAAGAAAGACAGCTGAAAGGAAGCTGCCTAAACAAAGCGTCGTAACGCTCCACCAATCTAGACTACCCTATAAGTCAGTCTAGGAGGTGCTGAGGAATAGGCACTCACACAAAGGGCCATGTTAACCTACGTATGAGAACCAGCAGCACCTAAAACAATGAATCCTGGGTTGACTGTAACACCCCAGCCATACGCAGTATCAAGCTAGACCAGTGTTCAAGATCATCACTTACCCATTCGGCAACGGCTACATCATCACATGGGCTTGACCCGAGTAATCCACCAGGGACGACAGGAGGCGTCGGAATTATCGACACCCGCGAGCCATCCGAGGTGGTCGGAGGTTGGCGACTATTAGTCAATTGACCTGATCCAGGTACCACTATGATCGAAGGCTGTCTAAATCCTAAAGCTTCACCGCTAAAACGTGGCACAGAGGAGGGCCTGGCGACCCCCTGAGATTCGGCTAAGATTATAGTTGGATATCCAACTCTCACCCGCCCTAAAACTTCACACACAATACAGCAAGATCAGGCCCTGGTCTAGAATGCAACAATGATACATCCCAGCCAGGCCAGCCAACAACAATTGGGGTTGTTAAAGGGCGTAGGGAATTACCGGTAACACATAACATATCACCGTTTGATGACAGGAGGGATGCAAGCGGGCACGGGGACCCATACTAATGGGAGAACCCAGAAAGACAGTTTAGAACTGAACTGGAGATAGAGAGTACATCACTACTCACTACTAACTGGCGCAACATTGGAAACCCAAATATAATAACCCTTACTCACCAGGGAATACCCAACCAGTCTACCAAATAATGTCTTTTTAACTAGCTTGTTGCGTGACTGCCCAATACTAAGATTACATAGCAAGGGCAACCAAACAAACGCAACAACGACACATCAGGTGCAACCCCAAAGAAAAGCTCCGAAGGAGTCTTGTCTCCCTAGATGAACACGCGATTGCAAAGATAACACACTAGCACCATGCTGAGCAGTGTCATCATCAACAACTCATGCATGCCCCAACTAATCGAGATCAACCATGCCTCTATACCACTTAACTAAAAATTCCTAAGCCCTATCAGAACTCAAACACTTGAACCCAAACTCACGTAGCTAAGGCATACACCTAAGGGGGGAACCAGGGGCACGGGAAGACAAAGTAGTAACCTCTGACGAACCACGGAACGCACCCAGGGGTCACAAGGAGCCTAAGAGAGAAAAATATCCACCAAGATATCATGCCAAAGATCCTCCACGGCCGCTGGACTAGGGCCAGGACGGCGTCCACTGCGGCCTGTAGCATGGGCGAAGTCCGGCGCTACGAGACCTGGGATCACAGAAGGTGGGGAAGCGTTAGGTCGAAGTCGAGATTTAAGGTATGGGAAAAAGGAGACGAGAATGACAGTGCAGCAAGTCGCACCTGGTGCAGAAAATCGCACCAATGGCAGAAAATCGCAAATCGCAAGGGCAGAATTCGAAAATTTATCGCTAGGATGCGAAGAGCAGAGCAGAGGCATGTAAAGGTCCTAATATCCCGCCGTCGATGATCAGTCAATCTCAAGTCCCCCCCTCTATCGCTCGACTCACCCGGTTGGGGGGTAGAGGGAGCAGCACCCGTAGTGGTGCTGACCATACCCCCCTGCTTCCTACCACCTCCAGAATCTCCAGGTCCAGACGCGTAGGTCGTCCTCCTCTGGCGAACCCTACGGCAGTGCCGGCGATCCGCCAGCTTGATCGAAAAAATTCTCCAGAAGGAGCACAGAGCCACTAGAGCGCAAGCTCATGCCAGTAGCCGACCGTCGGCTGGGCAGAGCAAAGGGGGCAAAGACGACGTTGACATCAGCAGGGAGCTTGGTCGGCTTGGCAACCTCCGGTATGCAGGCAGAGCCTCAAACACCGGAGAAAGGTTAGCGACGTCAAGGACGCGAGCAGACGAAGACGGGGTATCTCCACCGATGTCCAGGCTAGTCGCCGACTTGAGTCTGCACGTCACAGTCATCTACGACAGACGGGAGGAGGCGACAGACGGCAGGGGAGGAAAAGGAAGAGAAGATGGAGGAATGACCGGGGGGGGTTACTTCCACGATGGCGGAAGGACTCTCATGACCGCTAGCAGAGGCAGCTGGTGCACAAACGTCTAGCCAATCATCAAGAGGAGCCGTTCCTCCGTTGGAAGGATTGGTCGCAGCCATCGCTGAGAATGATACTGCGCATCCCGCGCGTCCAGGAAAGACCATCCATGTCATGGAGTTTCTCAAAATGGCGGGAGGTCCTCGCGGAAGTTGCATCGCAAAGCAGTGGTAGTAAATGAAGGGCCGTATGACCTATCAGCTTGGATAACACTCCGGAGAGTGGACTTTGTGTGTGCAGCACGCCAATCTATAAATGCGGAGACGAGAATAAGTTACAAGCACAGGAGACCCATTAAGGGGCACCAGTGGAGGAAAGGGGGCGGTAGCCTGGAACCTGATCAGGGTACAGGCTAGACAGCGCGTGTCAGAAGAACCGATGACGCAGTCAACAGGAAGCTGACATAGTACTGTCAGGACTGATAGTTCTAAGGGAGTACACAAGGAGTCACCAAGACATAAAACAAGCGAGAGCACCGCTTTTCATGCTGATACTATTTTACTAGGGTGCCCTGGTTTACCTTTTATTAGGCTACCATCTGTGTAGACCTGGAGGCCTGAGGAGGGGGTAGCTAGGTGAAGACAAGGGTGAGTAGTGGTAAGAAGAGAGGGAGGAGGGTGTTGGTGGAGTGGAGTTTGCCAAGGATTTTTGGCAAGAGATTTGAGTTTCCGGGGGTAAGTAATGACAATGTCAGAGAAGGTAAGAGTGGGAGGTGGAGTGATAGTAGAGGGCTCCCAGGATGAGGAGAGGCTTTGCATGTAGTATGTCCATTGGTCAATAAAATCTGGGAGTTTAGGAAAATAGGTATCTTGGCTGTGGGGGTTGCATATAAGGATGAGGTGTAGTTTGTGGGTGGAGGGTGGAGTGTGAGATTTGCTGCCAAGCCAAATTTCAGAGGTAGTATAAAATTCAGACTGCGGTCTGGAGTCAATATAGTGAATCCAGGAGTGGTGGAGGAGGGTTTTGTAAGGGGCAGCAAGGTCGTCAGGGAGGAGCATCAGGGTGCAGGTAGGGCTGAGAGTATTTTCAGCATGGTCAGCACTGGCTAGGGCCCACCTTAGAGCTTGGTGTGCTTGTGTCGTGGAGTTAGGAATGTCCACCAGTGAGCCCCCAGTCCAGATGGTAAGAAAGGGGTCTTGGTTGGAGCCAAAGAGCTGATCAGCAGGGCTGGTAGAAGAGAAGCTGGTGAGGCTTTGGTCGTAGCTAAGGGGGTTAGAAGTACGATGGTGAGTAATGCCCAGAGCAGCTGCTGCTTGGTAGAGAAAAGGAGAAAGAGTGTTGGTAGCAGCAGGAGCAGCTCTGTATCTGGTGAAGAGGGCAGCTAAGTCAGTGTGGTATGTTCCTCCTTGGGTCAGTTGGTTCCATTTGGTAGGGTGGTGATTTTTGAAGTGGTCATAGTTTTGTTTGAGAGAGGTTAGTCTGTCGTTGGGAATGTGCCCAAGACAGTGACCAGTGGGGTTATAAAGATATGAAACGTTGGTGTGTGTGTGTGTGGATTGGTCATCCAGAGTGGTGAGGATGCCTGTTTGTATAATGTAGGCTGAGGGTGGTTGAATGTCCCAGTCTGGGTGCCTGTCGTGTGTGTCAATTTTCAGAAGTTTGTGAACAAGGTTGTGGTTGTCAGCATTAAATCCTGGGGAGGTGGCCCATTGGCCTTGTTGTTGAAGGTTAGTAAGGTGGGTGTCCTTCCTAGGGTTGAGGTGTGTGGTTAATGGGGGAGTAGTTTTAAAAGTGTGGGTTAATTGGTCGTATGCTGGTTGTCCCAAAAGTTCAACAAGGTGAGACGCATTGTGAGATTGGGGTTTCCAATGTATGGTGGAGGTAGTGGAGGTAAGAGATGTGCTGTGGTGGATGCTGTATCCCATGTGTGTGTAGGAGTTGATATGTTCGTTGTGCATGATGGTTGGGGCCCATTGAACGTGGACAACAGTGGAAGTGACTAGTTTGTCGTCGTTGTAGGAGCGCTTGCCCCGCCAGCTCGTGATGTGCAGGGCTTTGTATTGGGATCCGTAGGTAAGGTGGAGCAGGCGCGCCGGTGGTGCAGGTGCGCTGCTGTCGGGGGATGTCATGGCCTCGCGGATCCTGTCAGGGTGTGAGGTGGGAGTTATTCTATATGCACGGTAAAATTTAGAGGTGGAGGAGTGACGGATCCAGGATTTGCACAAGTAGTGGCGTGCTGCCCAGGTGGCATCACTGCTGGGGCAGCCCCATGCTTGGTGCGCGTGACTGCCTTCGGTCTGCGTGGGCCACGCCCACCATTGGTTTCCTTCCAGGTCCCCAATGGAATCCGCCTCGTAGTCTGCGTCAGTAACAGTGGCGTGAGGTTGGTAACGCTGGGTGGGTGGGGTGGAGGGTTCAATAGAAGCAGGAGATTTAACGTTATCGGTTGTGTTCTGCGCAATTGCGTAACCGGGCGCAAGTTGTCGGTGTGAGAGGGGAAGTGGGTCAGAGTGTATTGGGGAGGCGACAGTTTGGAGGGAGGAGAGGTGAGCGGTGAGGCGGTTCAGGGACCGTTTGTGGTGTTTAGTAACTTTGTGTAAGGTGATAAGAGAGAGATCTGTAGTGCTGACAAGGTGAGTTCCCATGGGGGTGACCAGGTCATGGTATGAATAGATGGCCAGGTCATGGAATGGAGTCATGAGTGATACAGGGATTGCCTGTGGAGGGAGAGGAAGAGAGTGTATGTTAAGTTTGTCAAGAAGTTCTGTGTCATTCCAAGAAATTGTTATGTCAGATTTTTTAATAATTTCCAGCTGGCGGGCTAGGGACATATACTTAAGTTGCTTGCGGGATAGAGAGAGAGGATCTAGAGTGGTCATGGTGGAAGTTGATTTATTAAGGAGAGCTCTAGTGAGGATTCCCAGGTGACCTTGGTCGTTCATGGACTGGGTGAGGGCTGTTGCAGTAATCTGGGTGTATTCAGTGAGTAGGGAGGGCACCCCTAGTCCTGCCTCTGTTTTAGGGAGGTGGAGTGCTCTTGTCGGAAAAGATCTGGGAAGGGAGCAACAGAGTTTAACTGTTTTTAATACTGCTCTGTCAATGACGTGAATGTCGGTTAGTGAGAAGGGAGCTACTATCATGGGGTATTTAATAGCTGCTCTGACACATTGTGAAATTATTCGTAAGCATTGGGTGGGGGTTGCCCTGTTTTTAGCTTTGGTGAGGATGCTCAGCCCTTTATTGTGAATGGTTTCAATAGTAGAGTGGAGTTGAGTTTTCCGATTTAAGGTAAGTGAGATGTGAACCCCCAAGTATTTGTAGGCTTGGTCAGGCGGCTGGTAGGTAGCATAGGAGTTTCCTAAGGAGTTTCCTAGTGGATTTTTATCTAGCCTTTGTTTGAGAGTGTTGTTGTGAGTAGGTTGAGAGGGGTGTGATTTGTGGAGTATGCCACTGACCACACATTTGGTGGCGTTAAGAGGAATACCCGACCAGATGCTAAAAGTTTGAACTTTACCACATTGGATGCGAAGGTCCTCTGAGCTGCCGGTTAGGACAGCAGTGTCGTCAGCATACCCCAAGCTGCTGGTGTGGTGTTCATCTGCTGTTTTGGAGGGTAGGGATGCTGCTCTGTATCCTCGTCCCCCAGAACGGAGCCATCTGTGTAGGGGTTCTAGACAGATAATGAAGAGTAGGGGGGGAGAGAGTATCCCCCTGGATGGTGCCCCTAGTGATGGGGATGGGGGAGCCAGGTGTTATTGTTAAGGAGAATATGTGTAGTAGAGTTTGTGTAGATTCCTTTAATAGTGTCTATAGTGTCGTGGGTGTAACCCAAGCTGTGCATGATGCAGAGAAGTTTTTGGTGATCAATCATGTTAAAGCAGAGCTAAAGTCGAAGTAGGCAGCATAGAGGTCCTGGTGGAAGAGGGCAGCGTCCTCAATGTTGTGGAGTAGGTTCAAGAGTTGTCTATAGGTACTTTTGTCTTTTCTGAAACCTTCTTGGCAGGCGCTAAGAATGTGGTTGGTTTCAGAGTAGGTAGTAATAGTGTTAGTAACAAGGGAGGTCCAGAGTTTGGCTACAGCATTGTTAAGGCCTATTGGCCTGTAGTTTTGAGGTAAGCAAGGATCTGATTTTTGTAGAGCATGACTGTGTGTGAGGTTTTCCAGCAGTCTGGTGTTTCTCCCAGGATCCATACTAGCTGCATGAGTTTGTGTATGATGAGGTGCATTTCTGTGGGAGGCACATAAGTAATTCATTAGGTATGCCGTCTGGGCCAGTGGCTTTGTTGGTAGAGGTTTCCTAATACAGTCAGCATAGGTGGTTGAGGAGGAGAGAAAGGTGTAGGGGAGAGGTAGTGTTTTGTATGGAGTTGGCTGGAGTTTCCAAGTGGTATTTGTCTGTGTGTATTTCCCATGGGGGGGGGGTGGCGTGTCGTGTATAGTCATCTGAGATGGTGGGTGGAGTGGGGAGGGTGACATGAGTTTTCCCATATGTTTAGTCATAACTTCCAGGAGACCCTGGGTGCTAGTGCTGAGTGTGTGTGTGGATGCGTCCAGTAGAGCAGGTGTGTGTGTGTGTGTGATTTTTCAGGAGAGAAAATATACCTGTGAGTTTGTCGTGCTTGTGTACTGAGGCGGCGTCGGAATTTCTTAATGGAGGCGGTTGCTCTCTCCTCTTTGAGTGCAACCTGCATGTGACGTAATTCTGTAATACTTTGTTTAATATCAGCAGTTAAGGAGAGACAATAGTCAGAGAGGAGGATAACATTTTGAAAGTGCTTGTTGTATTTTAATTTTAGTGGTAGGTGAGTATGTGCCTGCCGTGTGAGGTGTGCTCTAAGTTCCATGTATTGTTGTTGGTCAAGGTGGTTGGAAGCTGTTCGGAGTGCTTTAATGTGTTTAATATGGTAGTTAAGTCTTCTGTAGGTTTTGGCAGTTTGTCTTGGCAGGAAGGTGCCTGGTGTACTAGGCTTGGTAGGGCAGGTGTCAGTCATGATGGAGAGAGCTTGGTGAAGAGTGACCATGAGATGATTTGTCATGCTGTTAAGGTCTTCTGGTATGGTGGCTTTGAGTTCTTGTCTAATAGATTGAATGTGTGCAGATGTTTTATCTTCTCCCAGTAAAGTTTGTGCTATAGTCCAGGCTTTATCTATGTTAATGTGGCTGTGCTGGAATTGATGGAGAAATTGATTAGAGATGGCTTCTTTAGCTTTGGCCATGTCTTGTTGCTTGAGAGGAAGCTGCAGTTGAGGTGTTGGATTGTGAGGTGGTACGTCAAGGTTAGGAGGGGGAAAGAGAGAGGAGGTAATGTGTTGTTCCAGGGTCAAGTGGTCCAGTGTGTCTCCCATTTGGTGTGCAGTTTCTGTCACCGTGGTTGCAGTTGGGGGGTTGATGAGAATGATGTCATCTATCCTGCTACTGTAGGAAGTGTTGTCTGAGTAAGTGTGGGGACGTGGTGACGGTTTTGAATGTGGAATTGGATATTTATTAAGGTGTTGATAGTGGGGCTGGTCCTCCAGGTGCTTGATTGTGTTGCTTCTATCAGTAAGGTAGTAGGCTGCATTCCAGTCTCCCCCTGCAATATAGTGATGAGAGGGGTTTGGGATATAATGTAGTGAATGTGTTCATAAATTCGGGCTCTTTTGGCAGGGTCATTGCAGGGCATGTAGACGCCTAAAATGTGGGTAGTGTTGTTAATAGTTTGATGAGTGAGATGACCAGCTATGTCAGTGGGGACTCATGTTTAATTGGATGTGTAGTAAGAGTCTTTTTTATAAGTGTGATAACTCCAGCTGAGCGGGTTACAATGTTGTCTGCATTGGTAAGCTTGCTTAATGGTTTTGCTGCTGTGATGAAAGTGGTAGTCAGATAGGTCTTGTTTGATCATATTAATTATACCTGTGTTGTTAGAGGTGAGTTTTGTTTCGGTGAGAATAGCAATGTCTGGCTCATTAGTTCGAATATGGTCGTAGAGTTTTCCAGGATGAGAAGATGCCTCTGCAGTTGGAAGTGATAATGTTAGTGAGATAGAGTGCAGTTTGCTGCTGTTGAACAGGATATGAGGTAGGTGGGTTATTTTAATTCTTTTCGTTGGAAGGGTTTTTGTGGTGAGTCTGGGGGGAGTAGGTTTCTTGGTAGGAGGTTCTGCTCTAAAGATCCTGCTCTGGCGCATCTTGTTGCTGTCGGGTTATGGCAGGTCTAGTAGGGATAGGAAGGTTAGTCTTGGGAGGTTGAGTTGTACCCCTGGGTGTTTTTTTGGTGGTCGGTGATTTATGTGTAGAGTTTGAGTGGAGGGAAGTGGGGGTTTGCAACGGGTAGAGGTTCTTTTAGGTTTCTTAGATTTGGGAGGCTCCTCATCATCAGAGACAAGGTCTACAGTTTTCTGTAGGAGCTGGGGGCTCTGTAGGATCTGCAGGTGTGAATGTGATCTGTAGGGTGTGGAAGGTCTGAGAGAAGTTGTTGAAGTTGTGAGGAGTCTGTAAGATCCATCTGGTCTGTAAGAACTATCTGGTCTGAGGAGTCGGTAGCATTGTGAGTAAGAGTGGTTAGGTAGGTCTATAATGATAGTTTGAGTGGGTTGTTTGGTTCATAGTAAATTTCAGGCTGGAAAAGTTGAGGGCAGGGTGAGTCCAGATGTGTCTGTAAGGTGTTGTAAATGTGCCCTTGAAGATGTTGCCAGTCAGGAGGCGTCAGGGGATAGGGGCCTTCAGAGTTCATATCCCACCACTCACCGTCCAGTTGCTTAATGGCCTTAGCATGTCCATATCCAGAGTGATAATGTAGGAGGAAGCAAGAGCAGTTGGTAGGGATGCGTTGTAGGATCTGCATCTGTGAGCTGCCCAGCATGATACCTTCAGAGTAGGTCAGTGAAGTCCCTGCGATTCTGTGTGGGGGCTAATATGGTGGGGAATGTATCTTGGGTTGGTGTGCTTAGTAAGGAGGCCAAGGTGAGATTTGTTGGAAGAAAGGTAGAAATTAATAAGATTGCTAGAATAGTTACCAGTGAGACTGTCATAGTGCCCTTCTAGGGTCCATTGTTGGCACGTATAGTTGCGCACATGAGTGTCTAATTTTACAGAAAAGTCTAGGATTTCGTCAAGATCAAGAGCTTTGTACCCCATGTAAATGTTGATGGAGTGTATTTGCAGTTGGAGTCGATTTGGGGTTCCCAATATGGGAGATTGGTGCGGTGGGTGGTCTGGGTTGTTTGTACGGCGGGGGTGGGGGTGGTGGCTTGGTCCTCCTCCATGGGGTCCTCCGGGAGGTCCTCCTCCATAGGGTTGATGGGGTTGTGATCTAGCCATGCTTCATTGGGTTGTCCTGGTTGTAGTGTATAGGTGTGGCCCTGGATGCTCGCCATTTACGAGGGGTGTTCAGGAGAATGGGTTGGTGTTTTGAGAGAGTCTATCAAGTACCACTCACCCTGGAAGTGTTTGATTGTGGCTGCATGGCCAATACCGTGCTGAAGTTGAGTATGCATGCCTGGTGGGGGGTGGAGGCGCTCTAATATCGGTTCCTTGTGCTGCCCGGCATGATGCCTGGGGTATGTCTCTCGGTGTCCATGGTTAGGAAGGGGAAGCTGAGCAGGGTGTAAGGGGGGTTATACCACGGGGTGAGGATGCCCACAATGGGGTGGTGTAGATGCAGGAAGGAGCTAAGCAGGGGGACTGAGAAGTTGCCCTGGCCGTGGTCCAGTTGTGTAGTGCTCGTCCCTAATCTACGGCGGCTGGTGTGGAGGTGATCAGCGTATGAGAGGATAGTAGGCGGTTCTATGTACGGACCTCCTAGGTAGGATTTATGGCGTGGGGACTGCATTCAAGAGAGAAGAATTATGCTTGGGGTTTCCAGTATTGGGAGGTGAGGGTTGGGAGGGGGAGAAGAGGGATGGGAGAGGGGGCTGGTCTCTCCTATACCGTGGGGTGGGGGGGGTGGGAAGTTGGATCTGATGTGTTTGGGATTTGTGTGGGTGGTCCCCTCCTGCGTGGCCGACTGCGGGGGCCGTGGCTG
>JACBWV010000610.1:62044378-62129378 GCA_013435795.1 Chlamydomonas sp. ICE-L
CCCCTCATGGATCGAATCGATTCCACAGGACACAGCATCATGCGAGTAGGGTTGGCTGGGGCACAAACAAAAAAGACGTCCCTCAACTAACGTATTATATTAAAAATACGCCGTATAGTTTTACTCTACCTCCTCAATCACTATATATACGATCTATACGAAACCGTACAGCATACGCTCACACATACGCGGCAACCATAACACACCAACCCTCACAGACACGACGTCCCTACGCTACTACAGTACGCCAACCACACGCCTCACTTCATCAAATCTCAACTCACACAAATCAACTCACACAATCACTCATTCTTGGCTTATGGCATTAATATCATCGCTACCTTTAAACATTTCACATTTCTTATACACACATGTATGCAGCCATACAACCGTGCATGATCTAGCATACGCAGGATGATGCACAGCATGATTCACAACACCACACCACCGACCGCCCCACCTAGGCCATTCCACTCGCCCACAGCTGTAGCTCACTCCACATGTAGGGCCTTCGAATGATCCTTACCTCAGACGTCACCAAGCCTCAGTCTCGACCAACTGCTGAACATGCGACATCACAACTTGCAATCTACCCTACCACAAAGGCTACTATGTACTTATACAATATACATTATACGGACTCATGACAGTCCTCATATAAGAGACCAACCGGCAGTTTAATGGGTCCACTTAGATTGGCACCACCCCTAACGCCATAACACCAGCGCATGCACTATCCCACCATGTCCGAGTCGCGCTTTCTAGTCCGTGACATTATCTTTTCTGAGATTTGGACAAACCTAAACTTGACCACATATATATTTTACCTGAAACGTTGATATATAATGGCCAATGTCCATCTTCTACCGGCAGTATACCTTTAAACCCATGACATACAGTATCATCTCTTCAAGAAGTGCCTATTTGTGTATACGCTTTTAATACGTATTATATGCACTAACGTTTTAGACCCGCTTTTCACTAACGCTTGTAAAATATAAAAATATAACCATAAACATATCACGTACAACGGCCTCCCACACCCTAACTACATTACTGATGACACTTGACACTGGACAGGCATAGCAAATTTACCCTAGCTCTGTTATAGAGCGGGGAGGTCTTGATGCATCCTATGTCTCAACCTGGGCGTGTGTGTCTGTGACAATTGAGTGCATCACGAGCGCAATCGCACTGACAGGCAGCCAAGCAATACATGTCCTAGCTACTGTATTAGAAGGGAGACCTGTCATTGATGCATAAATACTATTCATCACGCCTTTGTGTGTTGTGATGAACTAGCTAGTGTGCATCACTAGATTGTGCAATGCATTAGGACACTGCCCTACTGATTCTCTAGCTCTTGTAATTGTAGAGGGGGACAGGTCTTTGCCACCATTAACTTTCCAACATCATGTGTGATGAAGCGTGTGTGGCATCATGTCAGTGAATGTTGCTGTGAACGTAGTGGTGCACCTCTACGCTACGAGTGAATTGTGTGAACGGTGTGCATCTAGGGCAATGTTCCCATGTGAATTGCTCATGAGTGAATGTGTGTGAACGTGTGTGCACAGAGATTGTGGAATGTCTCTGCAGACTGACTGTAACTAGCGTGGAAACGTTTGTGCATCATGTGCATTGATGAAATGCATGGACATGTGCTATGGCAGCCAGCTCTGTCCAGACAGAGGGTGGCTTTGCGTTCTTCTTGCTCCACTAACAGTTTTGCAACCTGCGCTGGAGTTCTTTTGAGCATGCATCTGTGTCGTTCATGTTAGTGGTGTTTATCCATCGCTGTGTGCTGAACCACTAAGGCTGTGTGTGCCACTCACTGAGTGAATGTGTCTCCCTCCCGGCATGTGTGTGTAGCTCATGATGTGAATGTGTTGTATACGTGCTGTGCATCATGAAGTGCATGAAGCATGGAAGGCATGACCGGCCTAAGCACAAGGCTCACCTGATCCAACGAGGGTGGTTCGGCACAAACCCTAACAAAGTCGACTCTCCATCACATTTTGACAACCTGCGTGTAGTGATGTGTATGCATTGTGTGTAGCATGTGTGTGATCGCATACAGCTTGCTGAATGGACCGCATGTGTGTGCATCATTAGTGAATGTGTGTGAATGTGTATGCATCATGAGCGAATGTGTGAATGTGTGTGGATGTGTGTGTTCAGTAGGCTCCTCTGCCCACTCTTTAAGCGTGTGCTTGACGTTTACTCTACTGTCATTTAATGTTTGCTCCACTTTCAACCCCCTCCACAGAATACTACCAAAACAAATGCATCAATAAGTACATAAACCCTCCACGTCATATACAATAAATACAAACAAATCAAAGTGCAACCCAAATACAAATATACAACAAATGCATCATCACTCATACACCTCCACATAATACCAATAATACCAAAACAAATCATCAATAAGTACCAAAACCTCCACATCATATCCAATAAATACAAAAACAAAGCATCAAGTACATAAACCTCCACTCTATACATAATACAAAACAAATGCATCAATAAGTACATAAACCTCCACGTCATATACAATAAATACAAAACAAATGCATCAATAAGTACATAAACCTCCACGTCATATACAATAAATACAAAACAAATGCATCAATAAGTACATAAACCTCCACATCATATACAATAAATACAAAACAAATGCATCAATAAGTACATTAAACCTCCACGTCATATGCAATAAATACAAAACAAATGCATCAATAAGTACATAAACCTCCACGTCATATACAATAAATACAAAACAAATCGATAAGTGCATAACACCTCCATATCATATATATAATAATAATTAAAAGTACATAACACCTCCACACAATACATAATGAATGACCTGCCCCCTACCTCTTGTTGAGTTGGCCCTTTGGCCCACTCTTTGAGCTTGTACTCTTTGTTTACTCCACTGCCATCGAATGTTTTGCTCCACTATCAACCACCTCCACATAAAACCTACCAAATAAATAAAAAGTACACAACACCTCCACATAATAATACATATAAAATCAATAATAATAAATTACCTGCCACCTACCTCCTGTTGAGTTGCCTCCTTCGCCCACCACTTCATCTAATCACCTTTTACTTGACATTTACTCCACTGCCATCGAATGTGTGCTCCACTATCAACCACCTTAACATAATTAATGCAAAACAAATAAAACAAAAGAACACAGCACCTCCCCAGAATACATAATCAAATGAATAATAATACATGACCTGCCACCACCTCCTGTTGAGTAGGCTCCTCAGCCCATTCTTTGAGCTTGTACTCTTTGTTTACTCCACTGCCATCGAATGTGTGCTCTTCTATCAACCACCTCCACATAATAAATACACACAAAAAAAATAAAAGTATATAACATAAACACATAAATAAAATAACACATACACATGCACATACATATACACATACATATACATATACACATATACACATAAATTAACACATACACATAAATAAAATAAAAGTATGTAACACCTCCAAAGACAAGGCAATACAAAATAATGATGTGCCACCCACCTCCTGTTGAATAGGCTCCTCAGCCCACTGATTGAGCTTGTACTTGTCCTTTACTCCACTGTCATTTCATGTTTGCTCCACTTTCAACCACCTCTGCACAGTACATAATAATGATCTGCCACCTACCTCCTGTTGAGTAGGCTCCTCAGCCCACTGTTTGAGCTTGTACTTGTCGTTTCCTCCACTGCCATCAAACGAGGACACCCTCTTCATCTTGCTGTTGGCGCGGTCATCCTCATAGATCTCCGGGTTTTTGTAGTAGTAATCTGCGGGTGGGTGGGGAGGGGTGGGATATGGGTCCTCATATATATATATATATAATATATATATATATATATATCCGGTTCGTTGTAATAGTTTCTGCGGGGGTGGGTGGGGTGGGGCGTGAGTGGGTTGGGTTGGATTAGGTGGGTTGGGGGGGGGATGGGGCCTTCATAGATCTCCTGGTTGTGGTAGTAGTATTTCTGCGGGGTGGGTGGGGAGGGGTGGGATATGGGTCCTCATATATATCCGGTTTGTGGTAGTAGTTATCCTGCGGGGGGGGGGGGGGTGGGGGGGTGTGAGTGGGTTTGGTGGGGTGGGGTGGCGTGAGTGGGTTGGGGTGGATTAGTGTGGGTTGGGGGGGGATATGGTTCCTCATAGATCTCCGGGTTGTGGTGTAGTAATCTCGGGGGTGGGGGAGGGGTGGGATATGGGTCCTCATATATATATCCAGTTTGTGGTATGTATTTTCTGCTGGGGTGGGTGGGGTGGGCGTGAGTGGGTTGGGGTGGATTAGGATGGGTTGGGGGGGGGATATGGGTCCTCATAGATCTCCGGGTTGTGGTAGTAGTAATCTGCGGGGGTGGGTGGGGAGGGGTGGGATATGGGTCCTCATATATATATATATACATATATCCGGTTTGTTGTAATAGTTATCTGCGGGGGTGGGTGGGGTGGGCGTGAGTGGGTTGGGGTGGGTGGGGTGGGCGTGAGTGGGCTCACTCCACCTCATATATACATCTGGGTTGTGGTAGTAGTAATCTGCGGGGGTGGGTGAGGATGGCGTGAGTGGGGTGGGGTTGGTTGAGATTGGGATGGGTTGGATATGGGTCCTCATAGATATCCGGGGTGTGGTAGTAGCAATCTGCGGGGGTGGGTGAGGATGGGCGTGAGAGGGTTGGGGTGGGTCGAGTGGGTTGGGTGGGCTCAGTTCACCTCATATATACATCTGGGTTGTGGTAGTAGTAATCTGCGGGGGTGGGTGAGGTGGGCGTGAGTGGGGTTGGGTTTATTGGGGTGGGGGTGGGGTGGGTGGGGGGGATATAGGTTCTCATAGATATCCGGGTTGTTGTAGTAGTAATCTGTAGGGGTGGGTGAGGACACACACACACAGACACACACAGACACACACATACCTCCCCCCCCCCACACACACCCCCACCCCACACACACACTCAGACCCTCCTTTGCACCATTGGCCTTCAAGAATGGATTTTGTTTATCAGGGTCAAGCTTCCAGCCTGGAATGTTGACAACTCTGGAGAAAACGTTATCCAAGGACATCCCCCCCCTCCCCCCCCCCCCCCCCCCCCCCCCCTCACCCTCAGGCCCTCCTACGCACCGTTGGCCTTCAAGAATGGAAGTTTTTTCTCAGGGTCAATTCCAGCCTGGAATATGCTGCCCTGGCAATAGTTATCCAGGCCATCCACCTCCACCTCCACACACGACCCCCCCCCCCCCCCCCCCCCCCGCCCACACCACACAACACACACAAAAACACTCACGGAACTCCTGCATTACAAGAATGAAATCCTCTTCTGTGTGTTCAGCTCCCAGCCTGGAATATTGATTGCCCTGCCAAATACGTGATCCAGAGCTTTCTACCTTCACCACCACGTGCCCCCCCCCCCCCCCCCCCCCACACACACACACCACACACACACACACACACACAACACACTCAGGCCCTCCTTCGCATCGTTGGCTGTCAAGAATGGAAACGTTTTCTGACGGTTAAGTTCCCAGCCTGGAATGTTGACTGCCCTTTCAAATACGTTATCCAGAACTTTCCACCTCCACCTCTACATGACCCCCCCCCACACACACACAAACAGACCCGCCTTTGCACCATTGGCCTTCAAGAATGGAAATGTCTTCTTATGGATAAGCTCCCAGCCTGGAATATTGACTACCCTGTCAAATGCGTGATCCAGAGCTTTCTTCCTTCACCACCACATGCCCCCCCCCACACACACACCCCACCCCACCCCACAAACACTCTCAAACCCGCCTTTGCACCGTTGGCCTTCAAGAATGGAAATGTCTTCTTATGGATAAGCTCCCAGCCTGGAATATTGACTACCCTGTCAAATGCGTGATCCAGAGCTTTCTTCCTTCATTACCACAGGCCCCACCCACCCACCCACCCACCCCACACACAAACACACTCAGGCCCTCTACGCACCATCCGCCTTCAAAAATGGAAACTTTTTTTGTGTGTGAAGCTCCCAGCCTGGAATGTTGACTGCCCTGCCAAATACTCCATCCAGGGTCATTTACCTCCACCTCCACATGATCCCCCCCCCCACCCCCACCCCCCCCACCCCCCCCACACACACTCAGACCCTCCTTTGCACCGTTGGCCTTCAAGAATGGAAGTTTTTTCTCAGGGTCGAACTTCAAGCCTGGAATGTTAAATGCCCTGCCAAAAATGCTATCCAGGGCCACCCACCTCCACATACCCCCCCACACACACACATCCCCACTCCCCTCACACCCCCCCTCCCCCTCAGGCCCTCCTTTGCACCGTTGGCCTTCAAGAATGAAAACATCTTCTCATGGTTAAGCTCCCAGCCTGGAATGTTAACTGCCCTGTCACAAACTTGATCTAGAGATTTCTGCCTTCACCACCAAATGCCCCCCCCCCCCCCCCCCCCCCCCCCCCCCCCCCCCAACTTGATCCAGAGAATTCTGCCTTCACCACCACATGCCCCCCCCCCCCCCCCCCCCCAACACACACAGGCCTTCCTTCGCATCGTTGGCTATGAATAATGAAAACTTCTTCTGTGGGTTAAGCTCCCAGCTTGGAATGTTGACTGCCCTGCCATACACGTGATCCAGGGCCATCCACCTCCACTTCCACATGACCCCCCTCACCCTCAGGCCCTCCTTCGCACCGTTGGCCTTCAAGTATGGAAGTTTTTTCTCAGGGTCAAACTTCCAGCCCGGAATGTTGACTGCCCTGGCAAATACATTATCCAAGGTCATCCACCTCCACACGTGCACGGTGTGCTTGTCATTCGCAGTAATGGTGACCAGAATCTCACCACCTTTCTTGTCCTCCTTGCCGTTGATGTTGCCGCTAAATGCAACCGCAATCACTCTGCAGGGCCACAGGGGGAGTTGGTGTGTGTGGTGTGTGTGGTGTGTGTGGGGGGGGGTTGGGGGGGGGGGGGGGTTGGGGGGGGGTCGTCTCAATTATCCAAATTAGGACGGCAACCACACAACAGGGCCACAAGGGTTTATATCCAATTTCAATACCAGGTTTCAGATGTAGGGTTGATTTTTGTGTGTGTGTAATGGTGGCCAGAATATCAACGCCCTTTCTTGTCCTCCTTGCCGCTGATGTTGCCGCTAAACGAAACCGCAATCACACTGCAAGGCCACAGGGGGAGTTGGGGTGGGTAGGGGTGGAGAGGGATGGAGTGGGGTGGTCATCTCGATTCTCTCACTCAATATTCCAAATAAGAACTGCAATCACACTGCAAGGCCACAGGGGGAGTTGGGGTGGGTAGGGGTGGGGTGGGGTGGGAGGGATGGGGTGGGGGGTTCATCTCAATTCTCTCACTCAATATTGCAAATAAGAACGGCAATGCCACTGCAAGGCCACACTAGGGTTCAGGTGCAGGGTATTAGACACAAGCCGAAGACGGCGAGCAGTCAGATTGCCACTCTCTTCCACCAAATATTCCAAAGTATAACGGCAATCCCACTGCAGGGCCTCAATGGTTCAGATCCAGGTCCAGTATCCTTTTTCAGATGTAGAGTTGGATAGGAGAACAGATCGGGGGTTGTGGGTTTGAGTTGTTTCGATTCTCTCTCACTCAATCTTCAAAATTATAACGCTGCTCCCACTGCATGGCCACAAGGGTTTAGATCCTGATTCAGTATCATGTTTCAGATGTAGGGTTGGACAGGTTAACAGATAGGGGGTTGTGGGTTTGAGTTCTTTCGAATCTCTCTGTCTACAAAAATCCAAGATTTAACGCTGATCCCACTGCAGGGCCACAAGGTTTCATATCCAGATTCATCCAGTATCCTGTTTCAGATGTAGGTTCCTGTTTCAGATGTAGGATCCAGGGTCAGGTATCCTGGTTCAGATGTAGGATCCAGTATCCTGTTTCAGATGTAGGTTCCTGTTTCAGATGTAGGATCCAGGGTCAGGTATCCTGGTTCAGATGTAGGATCCAGTATCCTGTTTCAGATGTAGGTTCCTGTTTCAGATGTAGGATCCAGGGTCAGGTATCCTGGTTCAGATGTAGGATCCAGTATCCTGTTTCAGATGTAGGCTCGCTTCTTCTTCACATACTTACCCTCTCTCTTTCTTACCGTAGGGCAGCCTCTGGATGGTAATGCACTCACACACACTCACATCCACACTCCCTCCCCCCCCCCCCACACACACACACACACTCACACACACATCCACACTCTCACCCCCCCAACACACACACACTCACATACAAGCTACACATACTTACCCTCTCTCCTTCTCGCCGTGGGGCACCCTCTGTAGCTGGTGTACGTTCAGGGTTGATGGCAATGCACTTACACCCACCCACACTCTCACCCACCCACCCACCCACCCCCACATACAAATCCATACTCTCACCCCCCACCCACACTCACATACTAGCTACACATACTTACCCTCTCTCTTTCTCGCCGTGGGGCAGCCTCTGCAGCTGGTTGCCGGTGTCCGCATCCCAGATACAGACGAAGGGCACATTTTTGGGCCCCGTGGCCTTCTGTTGGCCGGTGGCAACAAAGCGACGTCCAGGGTGGAGGGCGATGCACTCAATGTCTGTTGACAGGGTGGAAGGGTGAAGGAGAGGGTGAAGAGGAAGTACGGGAGGATAGGAGACAGAAAAGAGGGGGGGGGGGGGGGGGGGGGGGGGGTGGTAGGAAGCAGATCTGGTGGCCTTCTGTTGGCCGGTGGCAACAAAGCGACGTCCAGGGTGGAGGGCGATGCACTCAATATCTGTTTGGGAGAGTCGGAAGAGGGAGGGGTGGTGTGGGTGGGTGGAGTGGGTGGGTGGGGGGTTGAGGAGAGGGAGGTGGAGTGGTGGGGATGGGTGGTGGGTGGGGGAGGAGGGGGGACATGAAGGGAGGGGGTGGGGAGACGTGGAGGGAGGTGGGGGGGGAGGAAGAGAGGAGGTGGGTGGGTGGGCGAGGGGAGAACATGGAGTCGGGTCAAGGGGGAATCAAGGAGCATAGGAGAGAGGAAAGACAGTGGGAGGGGGTAAGGATTTGGGGGAGGTTGAAGAGGATAGGCGACAGGGGGGGGGTGGGGGGGGCCAGAGGGTAAGGGGAGACATGGAGGTAGGGTCAAGGGGAATCAAGGAAGAATTTGAGAGAGAAAGCAGGGGAGGGGGTAGGATGGGGGGAGGGTGACGAGGATAGGGGACAGGGGGGGGCGGGGGGGGGGGGGGAAGGGAAGGGGGAGAAATGGAGGTAGGGGCGAGGGGAAAGTCAAGGAGAATCGGAGAGAGAAAGCAGGGGAGGAGGTAGGAAGGAGGTGCGGTGGCCTCTATTGGCCGGTGGCACCAAAGCGACGTCCAGGGTGGTTGGCGATGCACTCAATGTCTGTATGGAGAGTTCGGAGAGGGAGGTGGGTGGGTGGGGAGGGGAGACATGGAGGTGGATGGCGATGCACTCAATATCTGTTTGGGAGAGTTCGGAAGAGGGAGGTGGGTGGGTTGGGTGGGTGGGTGGGGAGGGGAGAAATGGAGGTGGGTGGGTGGGTGGGTGGGTGAGGAGGGGAGACATGGAGGTGGGGTCAAGGGAAAGTCAAGGAGACCAGGAGAGAGATAACAGGGGAGGGGGTAGGAAGGAGATCCGGTGGCAACAAAGCGACGTCCAGGGGTGGATGGCGATGCACTCTATGTCTGTTGACAAGATGGGAGGGTGAAGGGGAGGGTCTGTCTGTCTGTCTGTCTGTATTTGTCTGTCTGTCTGTCTGCCTGTCTGCCTGTCTGTCTGTCTGTCTGTCTGTCTGTCTGTCTGTCTGTCTGTGTGTCTGTCTGTCTGTATTTGTCTGTCTGCCTGTCTGCCTGTCTGTCTGTACATATGTACTAGAAGAGTAGCTTGTAATAAGGCATACTATCTATATAGTTGTGCAAAGATTGGCCACACAAGCAAGTAAGCAAATAAATAAATAAATGAGTCTCTCAAATAAATAATAATAATAATAATAATAATAATAATAATAATAATAATAATTATTATAAATGAGTATCTCAAATAAATAAATAAATAAATAAATAAACAAATAAATAAATGAGATACATAAATAAAAAATTAAATAAACACATAAATAAAGAAATAAAGAATGACAGATTAGCCACACAGGCACGCACCATTGTCATGTCCGTGGAAAAAACGTTGGCTTGGCTTCCCTTGGAGCCACAGCTCCTTGTTGAGCACCACGCCCACCATACCGGTGTAGTAGATGATTTCCGTGTTCGTCCTGCACAAGTGGTGGGTGGGTGGGTACTGTTGGTGGTGGGTGGGTGTTGGTGGTGGGTGGTGTGGTGGTTGGCGGGTGGGTGTGGGTGGTGGGTGGTGGGTGGTGTTGGCGGGGGGTGTGTGTGGGTGGGTGGGTGGGTGGGTGTGGTGGTGGGGGAGGGTGGGTTGGTGTGAGCCCACCATACCAGTGTAGTAAATGATTTCCGTGTTCGTCCTGCACACGTGGGTGTGTTGGTGGGTGGGTGGGTGGGTGGGTGGTGGGTGGGTGGGTGTGCCCACCATACCGGTGTAGTAGATGATTTCTGTGTTCGTCCTACACAAGTGGGTGGTGTTGGTGGGTGGGTGGGTGGGTGGGTGGGTGGGTGGTGGGTGGTGGGTGTGCCGACCCATACCGGTTGTAGGTAGATGATTTCTGTGTTCGCCTACACAAGTGGGTGGTTGTTGGTGGGTGGGTGGGTTGGTGGGTGGGTGGGTGTGCCCACCATACCGGTTTGTAGTAGATGATTTCTGTGTTCGTCCTACACAAGTGGGGGGTTGTAAGGGTACTGTTGGTGGTGTGTGGGTGTGGGTGGTGGGTGGGTGGTGTTGGCGGGTGGGTGTGGGTGGTGGGTGGTGGGGGAGGGTGGGTGGGTGGTGCCCACCATACTGGTGTAGTAGATGATGTCCGTGTTCGTCTACACAAGTGGGTGGTGTTGGTGGGTGGGTGGGTGGTAGGTGGGTGGGTGGTAGGTGGGTGGGTGGTAGATGGTGGTAGGTGGGGTGGTGTTGGTGGGTGGGTGGTAGGTGGGTGGTGTTGGTGGGTGGGTGGTAAGTGGGTGGTGTTGGTGGGTGGTGTTGGTAGGTGGCTGGTAGGTGGGTGGGTGGTAGGTGGGTGGTAGGTGGGTGGTGTTGGTGGGTGGTAGGTGGGTGGTGTTGGTGGGTGGTTGTTGGTGGGTGGGTTGTTAGTGGTGGGTGGTGGGGAAGTGGTGGTGGGTGCCCACCATACCGGTGTAGTAAATGATTTCCGTGTCCGTCCTTCGCAGGTGGTGAGAGGTGGGTATGTAGGTGTGGGGAGGTAGGGGTTGCGGGGTGTGAGGATGGTGTTGGGTGGTAGGGGTGGCGGGGGTGTTGGGTGGTGTTTGGGTGGTAGGGGTGAGTGTGTGTGAGGGTGGTGGTGGGTGGTAGGGGTGGCAGGGTGTAGGGTGGTGGTGGGTGGGTGGGTGGGTGGGTGTGGGGGGGGGGGGGGGGAGTGAGGGGGGGGGGGGGGGGGGGGGGTGGGGGCTCCTCTGTAGTAAATGATTTTGTTTTCTAGGCGAAAAGAAAACAAGTCGAAAACAAGGGTGAACGTTTCGTTAAAAAGAAAAAAGTGCAAAAGGGTGAACATTTCGTTGAAAAGAAAAAGTGGAATAAAAACGAGATGACTTTTCGTCGCTTAGAAAATGAGTGGGCTTGCTCTGCAGTATTGTGAAAGTACCCGAAAAAACATCAAAATCGAAAAAGTAGTATAAAAGTAGTTTTTTTATTTTGGTGTTTGAAGGGATTCCTCCCCGGGATTTGTGTCCAAGAAAAGAAATTGTGGAAGTAGAAGATATTGATGGCCTTTCGTCGAAAAGAAAACGAGTCGAAAAAAGGCTGAACTTTTCGATGAAAAGAAAAAAGAAAAAAAGAGGGGGATCTTTTTGTCAAAAACAAAATGAGTCGAATAAAAACGAGTTGAATTTTCGTTGCTCAGAAAATGAGTGGTCTTACTCAGTAGTACTCTGGGAGTAGAAGATGTTAGTTGCCTTGACATTGTGAGATTGAGAAAGAAAAGTGTAATCGGGAAAGATGAATTTGAAAAAACGAGTGTACCAACTTGAAAATTGAGAAACTTTTGACATTGTGAAACTGAGAAATGAGAGGACTTACTCCGTAGTATTGTGGGAGTAGAAGATGTTGGTGGCCTTGACATCCATGCCGGCATAGCCATAGACATGTTCAAGCCACATGTGAGCACTGGGAGCAAGTCTTGAGCGCTCTGCTAGACGACGATCGAAACCATTGGGGGGGAAGACACCTCCCTCGCACTTGGGGTAGATGACCTGTCATGATGTTTTGGGGGGTGGGGTGTGTTGTGGGGGGATTTGAGGTGGGGGGGGGAGGATTTGGGTGTGGGAGGGGGGAGGATTTGGTTGGGGGGGGAAGTATTTGGTTTGGGGAGGGAATGTTTAGTTGGTTGGTTGGTTGGTTGGGGGGGGGGAGGTGTGGGGGAGGATTTGGGCGTGGGGAGAGGATTTGGGCGGGGGGGGAGGGGAAGGAGGGAGGGGGGAGGATTTGAGGTGGGTGTGTGTGGGGGGGGGAGGTTGTGGGGGAGGATTTGGGTGTGGGGGAGGATTTTGGCGGGGGGTGGGAGGGAAGGAGGAGGGGGGAGGATTTGAGGTGGGTGGGGGGAGGTTGGGAGGATTGGGCGTGGGGGGAGGGAAGGAGGAGGGGGTGGAGGATTTGATGGTGGGGGGGGGGAGGTGGGGAGAGGATTGGGTGTGGGGCAGGATTGGGGGGGATTACGATGTGTGGGTTGGTGGGGGGGGGGGGGGGCTGCGAGAAGGAGAGGGGGGGTCTTGATGTGTGTGGGTGTGATGTGGGTGGTTGGGGGGAGGGGGGGGGGGGGGGGGGGGGGAGCGAAGAAGGAGGACAGGGGGTTATTTGATGTGTGGTGTTTGTTGGGGGGGGGGGGGGGGGGGGGGGGGGGGGATTGAGTGGGGGGGGAAGTTTTGGGAGAGGGGGAAAAGAAGGGAAGGAGGAGGGGGGAGGACGGGGAGGAAGGGGGCTTTGGAGGAGGAGGTTGGAGGATTGAGGTGGGGAGGAAGGGAGGAGGGGGGGGAGGATTTGGAGGGGGGGAGATGATTTGAGTAGGGGGGCGGATGTGTGAGGGGGAATGGAAGGAGGAGGGGCAGTTTTTGAGGTGGGGAGGAAGGGGAGGAGGCGGGGGAGGTTTGGGTGGGGGAGATGGGGGAGATGATTTTAGTAGGGGGGGAGGCATGTTGTGAGGGGGAATGGAAGGGGAGGTGCAAGGGATTGAGGTGGGGGAGGAAGGGCGGAGGAGGGCGGAGTTTTGTGTGGGAGGGCGGAGGGATTGGTGTGTGGGGGGGATTTGAGGTGGGGGAGGATATGGGTGGGGGAGGAGATGATTGTGAGTGGGGGGGGCGGATGGGTGTGGGGGGGGGGGGGGGGGGGGAGGAGGAGGAGGCGGGCGGCCGGAGGCGGGAGGAGGGAGGAGTATTGAGGTGGGGGGGACGGGAGGAGGAGGGGGGGGATTATTTACGTGTGTTTGGGGGGGGGAGTATTTGAGGGGGGGGGAGGCGGGAGGAGGGGGGGGGGGGGCGGGCAAGGAGGAGGGCGGCGGATTTGAGGTGGGGGCAGGAAGGCGGGCGGAGGGGGGGGGGCGGGCAGGCGGAGGGAGGCGCTTTGCGGTGGGGGGGAAGGAAGGGAAGCGGGAGGAGGGCGGAAGGGGGGGGAGGGACGGAGGGAGGGAGGAGATTGAGGTGGGGGTGGGGGGGAGGGAAGGCGGAGGAGGGGCTTTTGCGGTGGGGGAAAGGAAGGAGGTTAGGAGGGAGGAGGGGGGGGGGGAGGAAGGCGGAGGGGGGGGAAGGAGGAGGGGGAGGATTTGCGGTGGGGGGGAGGGAAGGGAAAGAGGCGGAGGGAGGAAGGGGGGGGAGGGAAGGAGGAGGGAGGAGGATTTGAGGTGGGGGGTGGGGGGAGGGAAGGAGGAGGGGGGAGGACTTGGGTGGGAAGGGAGTGTTTGAGGAGGGGGGGAAGGGAAGGAGGAGGGGGGAGTATTGGGGTGGGGGGGGAGGCGCCCCGTCTGTTTCACAACACACACACGCACCCACCACCCACCACCCACCCACTCCCTGATGTGCGTGCCTCCTTTCACATGTACACCATCCCTCGCAAGCCTTACATTTACATTTACATTCATATTACACGTTAAAGTGCCATAATGCATAAAGCGGAATGCAGAATGCGCCAAAGGGCATTGGCCCCTTTTCTTAATAGGGGGGGTATTAATAGCCTGGGGTTGAGCTTTAATATGGTCTCTAAAAAGAAAGAGCAAAGCTTTTTTTGACCAACCAAAGGTTACCCCCCCTGGGGTGGTCCTACCTTGGCTCCTCCCTCGATGTAGGAAATGTCTGCTTCATCGGACAGGCCGTGCTTGCTCTCTTCCTTCTTGTCCAGCACAAGCTCTTCTCCAAGCAAGCGGGAGGGGGCTGCACATAGAGCCTGAATGAAAAAATGAAAACAAGGGTGAACAAATGATTTTAAAAAATGATAAAAGAAAAATGAAAACAAGGGTGAAAATACGATAAAAGGAAAAATGATATAATACAAATGAAAACAAGGGTGAAAATGATAAGAGAAAAAAATGATACAATAAAAATGAAAACAGGCCGTGCTTGCCCTCTTCCTTCTTGTTTAGCGCAAGCTTCTCTCCAGGCAGGGGCGGAGTGGGCTGCAAGTAGAGCATGGTGGTGGGTGAGTTGGGGGTGGTGGTGGGGGGGTTGAGTTGGGGTGGTGGTGGGGGGGGTGAGTTGGGGTGGTGGTGGGGGGGGGAGTTTGGGCGGTGGTGGTGGGTGAGTGTGGGGTGGTGGTGGTGGGGTGAGTTGGGGCGGGGTGGTGGTGGGTGAGTTGGGGTGGTGGTGGTGGGGTGGGGTAGAGGAGGAGGGGCACATAGAGCATGGTTAGGTGGGGGAGTTGGGGTGGTGTGGAGGGGGTGGGGTGGGTGGCGGGAGGGCTGCATTATGGCCTGGTGGTTGAAGTGAGTTAAGGTGGTGGTGGTGGGGGTTGCGGGTGGGGCTGCACTAGAGCCTGGTGGTGGTATGAGTGGGGAGGTGGTGGTGGGTGGGGTTCCGGGAAGGGGGCTGCACTAGAGCCTGGTGGTGGGGTGAGTGGGGTGGTGGGTGGTGGTGGGGTGGCGGGGAGGAGGGGGCTGCACGTAGAGCATTGGGGTGAAGTGAGTTAAGGTGGGGTGGTGGTGTGGTGGGGTAGGGTCGTTGCGGGAGGGGGCTGCACATAGAGCCTGGTGGTGGGGTGAGTTCGGGGGTGGTGGGGGTGGTGGGGTGGGTTGGCCGGGGTGGAGGGGCTGCACGTATGGCTGGTGGTGAGTGAGTAAGGTGGTGGGGATGGTGGTGGTGGTGGGGTGGTGGTGGCGGGGAGGGGGCTGCAAGTTAGAGCCTGGTGGTTGGGTGAGTTTGGGGTGGTGGTGGTGGTGGGTGGGTTGGGGGAGGGGGTGCACGTATGGACTGGTGGTGAAGTGAGTAAGGTGGGGGGTGGTTGGTGGGGTGGGGTGAAGGGGAGGGGGATGCACGGATGGCATGGTGGTGAAGTGCGGTGCAGGGTGGTGGTGGGGTGGGGTGCGGGGGGGGCTGCAAGTTATGGCCTGGTGGTGAGTGAGTTAAGGTGGTAGGTGGTGGTGTGGTGGGTGGGGTGGGGTTGCGGAGGGGGCTGCACATAGAGCCTGGTGGTGGCGGTGAGTGTGGGTGGTGGTGGTTGTGGTGGGGTGGGGTGGAGGGAGGGGGCGAAGTATAGCCTGTGTGAAGGAGTTAAGGTGGTGGTTGGATGGTGTTTGGTGGTGGGGTGGGGTGGCGGGAGGGGGCTGCAAGTATAGCCTGGTGTGAAAAGTGAGTTAAGGTGGTGGTGGTGGTGTGGGGGGGTGGGGGTGGGGTGGGAACGGTTGGCGGGAGGGGGCTGCACGTATAGATGGTGGTGAAGTGAGTTAGGTGTGGTGCGTGGTGGTTGGTGGGGGTGGAGGGAGGGGGCTGCAGATAGCCTGGTGTTGAAGTGAGGTAGTTAAGGGTGGGGTGGTGGTGGGGGGGGGGTGGGGTGGGGGGAGGGGGATGACCCGTAAGCCTGGTGGTGAAGGGGAGGGCGAGGAGTTAGGTGGTGGTGGTGGTGGTGGGGTGGTGGTGGCGGGAGGGGGCGACGGCTAGCATGGTGGTGAAGTGAGTTAAGGTGGTGGTGGTGGGGGTGGTGGTGGGGTGGCGGGGGGGAGGGGGCTGGGCCGTATAGCTGGTGGTGAGTGAGTTAGGTGGTGGTGGTGGTGGGGGGTGGGGTGGAGGGAGGGGGCTGCACGTATAGGCCTGGTGGTGAGTGAGTGAGGTGGTTGGTGGTGGGGGGGGGGGGGGGGGGAGGGGGTGGGGGCGGGGGCTGCATGATGAGCCTGGTGGTTAGGGTAAGCTGGGGGGTGGTGGGGTGAGTGGGGTTGAGTTGGGTGGTGGTTTGTGGGGTGGGGTGGAGGGAGGGGGCTGCCATAGAGCCTGGGTGGTATGAGTTGGGGTGGTGAGTGGTGGGAGTGGGGTTTTTGGGGAGGGGGCGGAACTAGAGCCTGGTGGTGGGGTGAGTTGAGGTGGTGGTGGTGGGGGGGTGGGGTGGCAGGAGGGGCTGCATGTATGGCATGGTGGTGAAGTGAGTTAAGGTGGTGGGGTGGGGTGGCGGGAGGGGGCAGCAATTAGAGCCGGTGGTGGGGGAGTGAGTCGTGGTGGTGGTGATAGTGGGGTGGAGGGAGGGGGCTGCCGTATAGCTGTGTTGAAGTGAGTAAAGGTGGTGGGTGGGTGGTGGTGGTGGGGTGGTGGGGGTGGCGGGGAGGGGCTGCAAAGAGAGCATGGTGGGTGGGTGAGCTTGGGGTCGGTGGTGGTGGCGGTTGAAGTGGGGTGGTGGCGGGAAGGGAGGGCGTGGTGGAGGGAGGGGGTGGAGGGAGGGGGGTGCAGTCTAGCCTGTCTGAAGTGAGTTAAGGTGTCGGTGTGGGGGCGGGGGGGTGGGGTGGCGGGAGGGGGCTGCACATAGCGCCTGTTGGTGGGGTGAGTTGGGGTCGTTGGTGGTGGTTGAAGTGGGGTGGCGGGAGGGGCTGCACGTAAGCCTGGGGTTGAAGGGAGTAAGGTGGTTGGTGGGTGGTGGTGGTGGGGTGGGGTGGCGGGAGGGGGCTGAAACATAGAGCCTGGTGGTAGGGATGAGCTGGGGTGGTGGGGGGGTGTTGGGAGGGGTGAGTTGGGTGGTGGTGGTGGGGTGGGGGTGGCGGGAGGGGGCTGCACATAGAGCCTGGTGGTGGGGGTGAGTTGGGGTGGTGGTGGTGGGGTGGGGTTGGGTGGCGGGAGGGGGCTGCACGTAGAGCATGGTGGGGGGTGAGTTGGGGTGGTAGTGGTGGGGTGGGGTGGCGGGAGGGGGCTGCAAGTATGGCCTGGTGTTATAGTGAGTTAAGGTGGTGGTGGGGGGGGGGTGGCGGGAGGGGGCTGCGTATATAGGCCTGGTGGTGGGGTGAGTTGGGGTGGTGGGGGTGGGGGTTGGGGTGGGGGGGGGGGAGGGGGTGCACATAGAGCCTGGTGGTGGGGTGAGTTGGGGTGGTGGTTGGTGGTGGTGGTGGTTGGTGTTGAGGGAGGGGGTGCAAGTATGGCCTGGTGGTGAAGTGAGTTAAGGAGGTGGTGGTGGGGTGGGGTGGCGGGAGGGGGCTGCACGTTGAGCCTGGTGGTGAAGTGTGCTGGGGGGGGGGGGGGGGGGGGGGGGGGGGCTGCACATAGAGCTTGGTGGTGGGGTGAGATGGGGTGGTGATGGTTATGGTAGGGTAGGGTGGCGGGAGGGGGGTGCACATAGAGCCTGCATGGAAATCAAAATAAGGGTGAAAATATGGTGAAGGAAAAAAGGAAATAAGGAAAATGAAAACAAGGATGAAAAATATGGAACAAGAAGAAAATGAAAAACGAAAAATTAAAACAAGGGTGAAAGTATGGTATGAGCTGGGTATGAGATACAAGAAGAAAATGAAAAAATACAATGAAAACAAGGGAGAAAATATGGTACAAGAAGAAAATGAAAATTTATAATGAAAACAAGGGTGAAAATATGGTACAAGACAAAAACGGAAAAATAGAAATGAAAACAAGCCGAAACAAGCATGAACATTTTGACTTGTAATTTTTTATTTTAATTCCAAATGTCCAGACCTATCATATCTGAGAGAATGCCTCGTAGGGAACGAGACACTCCTTGTCAAACCCAAATTTTGTACCCAAGATTATCGCACAATATATATACACACTCACGAGATATACATGGGACAGTGTGCTTGACAAGCCTTAACTGAGATAATGCCTCGTAGGGCATGAGACTAGGCTTGTTCAAAAGTCCCGATGCTGACGAAAATTAATTGGGCTACCAAGCTATTCCATACCTGACGCCTTCCACACTGGGCGATTTGGGGAATTCACGTCGCCAACTTACTGCGCTACACTTCATCTTTCTCCAATACCCGAGCCAGTACCTGTAGAAGAGCTTTTTACTTTCGATCTATACCACGCGATTTCAGCCGTTTTTGTATTTCACAGCTTTCAAGCCCCCGCGAGCATGTCGTAGCATGGTGGGATTCAAGTGCTTCCCGCATGGTTTGTATACCAGACTCGTGTTGCATGCACACGATACACCAATTCAAATATGAACTGTCTCTTGGGGATGGGGTTCCATGCAAGGTGCCAAGTGCTCATGTAGGATGACAAGGAGATAGAGACTAGAGGCATCCAAGTGAGCATGTGTGCCTGCTAACTATTTCACTGGGCCAAAATGTGGGACTAAGGCAAAACAAATGCCTGCCCCGGCTGGTTGGGTTTTTGTGTGTGTGTTTGTGGCTGGGTGGGGTTTGTGTGTGGGGGGGGGTGAGTGGTTGGGTGGGGGGTGGGGGGTGGGGGGGGGAAGGTGCCAAATGCCAATGTAGGGTGCTGGAGACTAGGGAGTCCCTAGTAGGGACCAAAGGCATCCAAGTGAGCATGTGTGCCCACAGCACACACCAACATCAGAGCACCACACTATGTGAAGTAGCCTGGACCTCTGGATACATCCATGCATGCAATAGGTCATTTGGGGAGGGGGTGCATTGTGTAGTATAAAGGACTTGTGGCATGCCCCAAGCACCCATGTTACTTGACTGGCCCAATGGAAAAAAATACCAACTGCTTTACGTCTTCCTTGTCAAGGCTTCTTACAATATGATGGGACATGCATGAAACAAATAATCACACAAGCACTCATCCTGCACAGTACCTGCGTGGATTAAGAATGTTGCTGTCCTTATTTACTTTTTAGAAAAATCCAAAGACTTTTGAACAAGCCTAGACCCTCCTGATCGAACCCAAACCTTGTGCCCAAGATTATCGCACGCGCAATATATATATATATATATATATATATATATATATATCGTATCGGATATATATACACACAATACATATGTGAGCTAGTCTGCTTGACAAGCTTATATGTAACGTACCTGAGAGAATGCCTCGTAGGGCATGAGACCCTCCTTGTCAAAGCCAAACGTTTTCGAATTTTGAATTTTGAATTTCAAATTTTGAATTTTGAATTTCAAATTTCTTCATACCTGAGAGAATGCCTCGTAGGGCATGAGACCCTCCTTATCAAAGCCAAACTTCACGAAAAGGCCGGCACACCTGGGGTGGAGGTGATGTGAGCGTATGATGCGGGTGGGATGTGTGTGTGTGTGTGTGTGTGGTATGATGGCGTGTTATGATGTGTGTGTGTGTTGCGGGGGGGGAGCTGGGGGAGGAAGCTGGTGTGTGTGTGTGTGTGTGTGTGTGTATGTATGATGTGCGTGTATGATGTGTGTGTGTGAGGGGGGGAGCTGGGGGGAAGCTGGGGGGGGGGGGGGGGGGGGGGGCATGGGGGGTGTGTGTGAGGTGCATTGTGGTTAGGCTAGGTCTCCAGGTTAGGATGTGATAGGAGCAATTGGAGTGATTTTGGGTAATTTGGATTGGGGTTGGATAGGGCGAGTGTCCTTGGTGCGGTTTAAGGTGGTGTGGGGATGGGGCAAAGCATGGGGATTTACTTGTGGTTACATGTGGTGCTTAGGCCGGACCTCCAGGTTAGAATGGGATAGGGGCACCCGGCAGTGGCTTGTAAAATGTAATCATAAGTGGTTTGGGGTGATTTGATTGGGGTCGGAGAGGGCGATTGTCGTTGGTCTGGCTCAGGGTAGTGTGGGGATGGGGCAAAGCATGGGGATTTACTTATGGTCATATGAGGTGGTAGGGCCATGGCCATTGGTCCGGTGTGGGGTGGGATAGGAGGGGGGGAGGGTGAATGCCATGATGGGCTATGCCATCCCATGGAGGGCCGAGTGTGGGGTGGGGAGGGTGTGTCATGTGTCTGGTGTGGGGTGGGATGGAATGGGGTGAAATATGGTGAATGTCATTGGTCTGGAGTGGGGTGGTGTGGAATGGGGAGGGGTGTCATATGTCTGGTGTGGTATGGAATGGGGTGGGATAGGGATAATGTCATTGGTTCGGAGTAGGGTGGTGTGGAATGGAGAGGGGTGTCATATGTCTAGTGTGGTGTGGGATGGGGTGGGATAGGGATAATGTCATTGGTTCGGACTAGGGTGGTGTGGAATAAAGAGGGGTGTCATATGTCTGGTGTGGTATGGAATGGGATAGGGATAATGTCATTGGTTCGGAGTAGTGTGGTGTGGAATGGAGAGGGGTGTCATATGCCTGGTGTGGTGTGGAATGGGATGGGATAGGGATAATGTCATTGGTTCGGACTAGGGTGGTGTGGAATAAAGAGGGGTGTCATATGTCTGGTGTGGTATGGAATGGGGTGGGATAGGGATAATGTCATTGGTTCGGAGTGGGGTGGGGTGGAATGGGGAGGGGTGTCATATATCTGGTGTGGTATGGAATGGGGTGGGATAGGGATAATGTCATTGGTTCGGAGTGGGGTGGGGTGGAATGGGGAGGGGTGTCATATGTCTGGTGTGGTGTGGGATGGGGTGGGATAGGGATAATGTCATTGGTTCGGAGTGGGGTGGTGTGGAATGGGGAGGGGTGTCATATGTCTGGTGTGGTGTGGGATGGGGTGGGATAGGGATAATGCCAATGGTTCGGAGTAGGGTGGTGTGGAATGGAGAGGGGTGTCATTGGCCCGGTCTGGTGTGGGATGGGGTGGGATAGATATATGGGGGGGGGGGGGTGGGGGGTCAAACGGGGGTCAGAAAGAGCTAATGGGGGTAATAGGAGGGGTCAAAAGGGAGTAAAAATGGGGTAAAACAATGGGTTAAAACAAGGGGTCAAAAAGGGCCAAGGGTGGTTACAGGGGGGTCAGAAGGGGGTCAAAAAGGGTCAAGGTAGATTCAATTGTCGATGTACACTCTTGGGTAGTGCAGTACATGAGCGTGGGCGTTGTGTGTGAGAGGGCGATTTACATGTCCTGATTAGGGATGAAGGGAGACAAAGGCTTCAGCGCCATGCGTGTCTTGCCAGTCACTATCTGTGTGATGTGTGATAGTGTGTGTGTGTGTGTGTGTGTGTGTGTGTGTGTGTGTGTGTGTATGTGTGTGTGTGTGTGTGTGTGTGTGGCGCATGGTGTAAGTTGCATTGTGGTTAGGCCAGACCTCCAGGTAAGGATGGAATAGTGGCAACTGCAAGAGGGTTGAACTTGGGGACTTGAACTTGGGGTCTTACTAGTCACCTTATGTGTGATGAGTGTTTGATGTGTGTGTGTGTGTGTGTGTGTGTGTGATGAGCATTGTGCGTGTAAATTTGGGGACTTACATGTTCTGATCCAGGATGAAGCGAGTCAACGGCTTGTAACGCCATGCGTGTCTTGCCAGTCACCATCTTTGTCTCAATATCATCAAATTGCATGAGCATCAGAATGTTCTGCCACACCTGTTGGTTGGTTGTGATGCAGAAGGGGGGGGGGGGCAAGGGGGGGGGGCGGGGGGAAGGGGGGGGGGGGGGGGGGGGGGGGGGGGGTAGAGTTTAGGGTAGAGCATCAGAATGTTCTGCCACACCTGTTGGTTGGTTGTGATGCAGGGGGGGGGAGGGGGGCGGGGAGGCGGGGTATTTATTGGCAAAGAAATATACAAATACAGCAGGCAGGCTGGCAGGCAAGACGGCATGAAGGCAGGCATTAATGTATTAAGGCGGGCGGAAAGGCAAGCAGGCAGGCAGGAAGGAAGGCATTAATGCATTCAGGCAGGAAGGCTAGCAGGAAGGTAGACAGGCAGGCAGGCATTAATGTATTAAGGCAGGCAGGCAGGCAGGCGGGCAGGCAGGCAGACAGGAAGGAAGGCATTAATGCGTTAAGGCAGGCAGACAGGCAGACAGGCATTAATGTATCAAGGCAGGCAGGCAGGCAGGCAGGCAGGCAGACAGGAAGGAAGGCATTAATGCATTAAGGCAGGCAGACAGGCAGACAGGCATTAATGTATCAAGGCAGGCAGGCAGGCAGGCAGGCAGGCAGACAGGAAGGAAGGCATTAATGCATTAAGGCAGGCAGACAGGCAGGCAGGCATTAATGTATCAAGGCAGGCAGGCAGGCAGGCAGGCAGGAAGGAAGGAAGGCATTAATGCATTAAGGCAGGCAGACAGGCAGGCATTAATGTATCAAGGCAGGCAGGCAGGCAGGCAGGCAGGCAGGCAGGCAGGCAGGCAGGCAGGAAGGAAGGCATTAATGCATTAAGGCAGGCAGACAGGCAGGCAGGCATTAATGTATTAAGGCAGGCAGGCAGGCAGGCAGGAAGGAAGGAAGGCATTAATGCATTAAGGCAGGCAGACAGGCAGGCAGGCATTAATGTATCAAGCAGGCAGGCAGGCAGGCAGGCAGGCAGGCGGGCAGGAAGGAAGGAAGGCATTAATGCATTAAGGCAGGCAGACAGGCAGGTGGGCATTAATGTATCAAGGCAGGCAGGCGGGCAGGCAGGCAGACAGGAAGGAAGGCATTAATGCATTAAGGCAGGCAGACAGGCAGGCAGGCATTAATGTATCAAGGCAGGCAGGCAGGCAGGCAGGCAGGCAGGCAAAAGATTAAGCACTTAGTTATTTTCTTACCTGCAGGAACTGGGCAAGATTCATAAATGTATTAAGGCAGGCAGGTAGGCATGCATGTATTAGGGTAGGCAGGCAGGCAAGCAGGAAGGCGCGCATTCATGTGCTAAGGCAGGCAGGCAGGCAGGCATTGAGGCATTAATGTTTTAAAGCAGGCTGGCAGGCAGGCGGGAGGGTAGGTAGGCAGGCAGGCAGGCAGGCAGGCAGGCGGGAGGGCTGGCAGGCAGGCAGGCAGGCAGGAGGGCAGGCAGGCAGGCAGGCGGGAAGGTAGGCAGGTAGGCAGGCAGGCAGGCGGGAAGGTAGGCAGGCAGGCAGGCAGGCAGGAGGGCAGGCAGGCAGGCAGGCGGGAAGATAGGCAGGTAGGCAGGCAGGCAGGCAGGCAGGCAGGCAGGCGGGAAGGTAGGCAGGCAGGCAGGCAGGCGGGAGGGCAGGCAGGCAGGCGGGAGGGCAGGCAGGCAGGCAGGCAGGCAGGCAGGCAGGCGGGAAGGTAGGCAGGCAGGCAGGCAGGCAGGCAGGCAGGCATCAAGATATTGCGGCAGGCAGGCAAGAGATTGAGCACTTTGTCATTTCCGTACCTGCAGGAACTGGCAAGAATCATTAATGTATTGAGGCAGGCAGGCAGGCAGGCAGGCATCAAGATATTGCGGCAGGCAGGCAAGAGATTGAGCACTTTGTCATTTCTGTACCTGCAGGAACTGGCAAGATCATTAATGTATTGAGGCAGGCAGGCAGGCAGGCAGGCAGGCAGGCAGGCAGGCATCAAGATATTGCGGCAGGCAGGCAAGAGATTGAGCACTTTGTCATTTCCGTACCTGCAGGAACTGGCAAGATCATTAATGTATTGAGGCAGGCAGGCAGGCAGGCAGGCAGGCAGGCAAGAGATTGAGCACTTTGTTATTTCCGTACCTGCAGGAACTGGGCAAGATCATTAATGTATTGAGGCAGGCAGGCAGGCAGGCAGGCAGGCAAGAGATTGAGCACTTTGTCATTTCCGTACCTGCAGGAACTGGCAAGATCATTAATGTATTGAGGCAGGCAGGCAGGCAGGCAGGCAGGCAAGAGATTGAGCACTTTGTTATTTCCGTACCTGCAGGAACTGGGCAAGATCATTAATGTATTGAGGCAGGCAGGCAGGCAGGCAGGCAGGCAGGCAAGATATTGAGCTTTTTGTTATTTCCGTACCTGCAGGAACTGGGCGAGAGAGACCATCCCTGTCCTCTGTGGGTCCACCTTCCAGAAAGCCTCTCTAAGCACCTCGCGAGCGCTAGAGGAGGGTGCGCGGGCGTTGTTGTTGCGGTTCTCTGAAGTGTACAGCAAGTGACGTCGCATCATATTCTCCAACTTCTGTACTGCCAGTCGAATGCCCAGCTCTCTGTTGCGAGCCCAGAAAGCTCTGTCCAGCTTGTCCCACACAAGCTGCAGGGTTGGTTTGGATTGGATTGGGTTGGGTTGGTCTAGATTGGTGCGGTGCGGTGCGGTTTGGTATGGGTTGGTATGGTTACAGCTTGTCCCACACAAGCTACAGGGTTGGTTTGGATTGGCTTGGATTGGATAGGATAGGATTGGATTGGTTTGAATCGGTTTGGAATGGATTGGAGGACTGGTGCGGTTTGGTATGGTCCCATCATGTCCCACATCAGCTACATGGTTGGATTGGATTGGATTGGATTGGATTGGATTGGATTGGTGCAGTTTGGTATGGATTGTTGAGGTTGCGGGTGACGTCGCATTATATTCTCCAACTTCTGTACTGCCAGTCGAATGCCCAGCTCCCTGTTGCGAGCCCAGAAAGCTCTGTCCAGCTTGTCCCACACAAGCTGCAAGGTTGGATTGGATTGGATTGGGTTGGATTAGTTTGGATTGTTTTAGAACGGGTAGTACGGTTTGGATTGGGTTGGGTTGGGTTGGGTTGGGTTTGGTTGAGTTGGGTTGGGTTGGGTTGGATTGCGTTGGATTGGATTGGATTGCATTGGTGCGGTTTGGTATGGTTCCAGCTTGTCCCACACCACCTACATGGTTGGTTTGGGTTGGTTTGGATTGGGTTGATTTGGAAAGGGTTGGTTCGGTTTGGTTTAGCTTGGCTTGGTGCGGTTTGGTATGGTTTGGTATGGTTCCAGCTTTTCTCACACCAGCTTCATAGTTGGATTGGATTGGACTGGATTGGTTTGGATTGGACTGGTGCTGTTCTGTACAGTTTGGTATGGATCCAGCTTGTCCCACACAAGCTACAGGGTTGGTTTGGATTGGATTGGATAGGATTGGATTGGTGCGGTTTGTATTGGTTTGGAATGGATTGGATTGGTTTGTATAGGTTTGTATTGGTGCGGTGCGGATTGGTATGGTTTGGTATGGTTACAGCTTGTCCCACCCCAGCTACATGGTTGGTTTGGATTGGGTTGGATTGGGTTGGATTGGGTTGGATTGGGTTGGATTGGGTTAGTTTGGATTGGGTTGGATTGGGTTGGATTGGGTTAGTTTGGATTGGGTTGGATTGGGTTAGTTTGGATTGGGTTGGATTGGGTTAGTTTGGATTGGGTTTGATTGGGTTGGATTGGGTTAGTTTGGATTGGGTTGGATTGGGTTGGATTGGGTTAGTTTGGATAGGATTGGTGCGGTTTGGTACAGTTTGGTATGGTTCCAGCTTGTCCCACACCACCTACACGGTTGGATTGGGTTGGGTTGGATAGGATTGGGTTAGTATGGATTAGGTTGGTGCAGTTTGGTACAGTTTGGTATGGTTCCAGCTTGTCCCACACAAGCTACATGGTTGGATTGGGTTGGTTTGGATAGGATTGCGTTAGTTTGAATTGGGTTGGTGTAGTTTGGTACAGTTTGGTACAGTTTGGTATGGTTCCAGCTTGTCCCACACCACCTACAAGGTTGGATTGGGTTGGCTTGGATAGGATTGGGCTAGTTTGGATTGGGTTGGTGCGGTTTGGTACAGTTTGGTATGGTTCCAGCTTGTCCCACACAAGCTACATGGTTGGATTGGGTTGGGTTGGTTTGGATAGGATTGGGTTAGTTTGGATTGGGTTGGTGCAGTTTGGTACAGTTTGGTATGGTTCCAGCTTGTCCCACACCACCTACAAGGTTGGATTGGGTTGGTTTGGATAGGATTGGGTTAGTTTGGATTGGGTTGGTGCGGTTTGGTACAGTTAAGTATGGTTCCAGCTTGTCCCACACCACCTACAAGGTTGGATTGGGTTGGTTTGGATCTGTCAGTTTGGATTGGTTTGAGTTGGACGGTTTGGATTGGTTTGGGTTGGGCGGTTTGAATTGGTTTGGGTTGGTCGGTTTGGATTGGACTGGGTTGGGTCTGGTTGGATTGGTGCGGTGCGGTACGGTTTGGTATGGTTCCAGCTTGTCACACACAAGCTGCATGTTTGGATTGGATTGGTTTGGGTTGGTCGGTTTGGATTGGTTTGAGTTGGACGGTTTGGATTGGTTTGGGTTGGACGGTTTGAATTGGTTTGGGTTGGTTGGTTTGGATTGGACTGGGTTGGGTTGGATTTGTGCGGTGCGGTTTGGTATGGTTCCAGCTTGTCCCACACAAGCTACATGGTTGGATTGGATTGGGTTGGGTTGGTTGGTTTGGATTGGCTTGAGTTGGACGGTTTGGATTGGTTTGGGTTGGACGGTTTGAATTGGTTTGGGTTGGTCGGTTTGGATTGGATTGGGTTGGGTTGGATTAGTGCGGTGCGGTACGGTTTGGTATAGTTCCAGCTTGCCCCACACAAGCTACATGGTTGGACTGGTTTGGTACAGTTTGGTACATTTTGGATTGGATTGGATTGGATTGGTTTGGATTGGATTGGTTTGGCTTGGCTTGGTGCAGTTTGGTACGGTTTTGGTATGGTTTGTGAGGTTTGAAAGGTTGGCTTGGGTTTGTGTGTGAGTTTGGGTTGGTTGTTTTTGCACAGTTTAATGTGGTTTGGTTTGGTAATTTGGTTTTCCTAGGATGCGGTGGTGGATGTGTGTGGTGTGGAAGTTCGTTATGTTGTAGTGTGTGTGTGGGGGGGGGGGGGGGGGGGGGATATGTATGTCGGGTGTTGTGGGGTGTGTATCTGTGCGTGTATGTGTGGGTGGGTGGGTGGGTATGTGCATGTGTGTATGTGTGTGGGTGTTGAAAAGGGGATGAAGTCCTTAGACTTGTTGTCAAACCCTAGACCCTAGACCTGAACCCACTCACTTGTGTCCAGGGGGATAATGTATTTTGCCTTGGTGTCCACATCCCACATACTCTTGTAGTGTGTGTGTGTGTGGGGGGGGGGGGGGGGGGGGGGGGGGGGGGTGAAAGGGGGGTGGAGTTCTTAGCCTTGGCGTCAAAACCTAGACCCTAGACCCTGAACCCACCCACATGTGTCCAAGGGGTGAAGTCTTTCGCCTCGGTGTCCACATCCCACATATTCTTGTAAGCGTGAGTGTGTGTGTGTGTGCGTGTGTGCGTGTGTGTGTGTGTGTGTGTGTGTGAGCATGTGTGTGTATGGGGCTGGGGGTGGGGGTGTATGTATGTGTGGGTGCGGGGGTGTATATCTGTGTGTCTATGTACAGGTGTGTGTGTGTGTGTGTGCGTGTGTATGTGCGTGTGTATGTGTGTGTATATGCATGGGTGTGTGTGTGTGTGAGGAGATGACGTCCTAGACTTGGTCTTGTCAAACCTTAGACCCTCGACCATGCACTCATCACTTGTTATGGTCCAGGGGATTGAAGTTTTTGCCTTGGTGTCACATCCACTACTCTGGTGTGTGTGTGTGGGGGGGGTGGGGGGGGTGGGGTGGGGTGGGGTGGGGTTGGGGGGGTGGGGGCGGTGGGGGCGGGGGGGCAGGGGGGGAGGGGGGAATGCGAACTGATGGTTCGTGGAGAGGTGGCTGTGGTGGGGGTGGGTGGGCGGGAGGTGTATGCTATGTACGGGTGGCGGGGGCGGGGGGGGCTGGGGGTGGGGGGGGGGGTACTGTGCAGGTGTTGTGGGGTGTGTGTCTGTGTGTGGATGTGCATGGGCGTGTGTGCGTGCGGGTGAAAGGGGGTGGAGTTCTTAGCCTTGGCGTCAAACCCTAGACCCTAGACCCTGAACCTACTCACTTGTGTCCAGGGGATGAAGTCTTTTGCCTTGGTGTCCACATCCCACATATTCTTGTAGTGCGTGTGTATGTGCGTGTAGGTGTGTGCATAGGTGTGTGTATGTGCATGTGTGTGTATGCGCGTGTGTGTGAAAGGGGATGAAGTCTTTTTCCTTCTTGTAAAACCCTAGACCCTAGACCCTGAACCCACCTGCGTCCAGGGGATGAAGTCTTTCGCCTTGGTGTCCACATCCCACATATTCTTGTAGGCGTGGACTCTCTGGTATGGCTGCAGACGCTGGAACAACATCACCCGGTCTGACTCCTTGAGGGGCTCTGCATCCATCCCATCGGCTATCGGCGACAGATCGGATCGGTTGAAGTAGCGCTTGCCATCAATCAGAGACCTAGGGCAGGCAAGATACAGGATTTAGGGTTCAAGTTTTAGGGTTCAAGGTTCAGGGTTAAGGGTTCAGCATGATATAATGCGAAATAACATAAAGTTGCCACATGCCAACATCTGCACACCAACAGCAATAGGCGACAGATCGGTCGAAGTAGCGCTTGCCATCAATCAGATACCTAGGGCAAGCAAGATACAGGGTTCAGGGTTTAGGATTCAGGCTGCAGCATGGTATAATGCGAAATTGCATGTAGTTGCCACATGTGCATCCATCAGCTATCGGCTATCAGCCATTACATTGGCAGTCGGTTGAAGTAGCGCTTGCCTGCCAACATCCAGGGTTCAAGGTTCAGGGTTTAGGGTTCAGCATGATATTATGCTAAATACCATGTAGGTGCCACATGTGCGTTCCATCGGCAATCGGCGACAGATCAGATCGGTTGAAGTAGCACTTGCCATCAATGAGAGACCTAGGGCAGGCAACATACAGGGTTTAGGGTTTAGGGTGCAGGGTTTAGGGTGCAGGGTTCAGCATGGTATAACGTGAAATAAGATATAGTTGCCACATGCCAACAAGTGCATTCTGTCGGCAATATGTGTCAGATCTGAACAGTTGAAGTAGCGCTTGCCATCGATCAGAGACCTAGGGCAAGCAACATACAGGGTTCAGGATCCAGGGTTTAGGGTTCAGCATGATCTAAGTCGAAGTAGCATGTAGTTGCCACATGTCAACATGTGCATACCATCGGCTATGGGCGACATATCAGATTGGTTGAAGAAGCGCTTGCCATCGATTAGAGGCCTAGGGCAAGCAAGATACAGGGTTCAGGGTTCAGCATGATCTAATTCACATAATCACACAAACACACACACATACACAAACACTCTCACACAAACACACTCGCACAGACAAACACACAGATACACGCAAACACACACAAGCACAAACAAACTCACAAACACACACACATACACACACACCTCACGCACACAAACACGCACACACAACACACACACACAATCAAATACAAGCACAAACAAACTCACTTGCACAGACACACACAAGCACACAGAAACAAACACACAGACACTCACACAGACACACACTCAAACACTCTCTCACACTCACACACACACACACACACACAAACAAATAAACACAAACTCACTTGCGCAGATTCAGTATCTGCTCAACATAAGGGAAACCCCTCTCCGGCAGCTAGCCACCCATGGCCTGGTTCACACATACATCAACACATTGACACACACACACAAACAAACTTGTGCAAATTCAGTATCTGCTCAAGGAGGGCTAAACCCTCCACCACATCTAGTCACCAATGGCCTGGTACACACACACATGCACACACAAACACAAACACTCACACACAACCACACACACACACACAAACACAAACAAAATCAAACACTCACACACAAACACACACATGCACACACAAACACAAACAAACTCAAACACTCATACACCACACACAAGCACACACACACATGCACACACACAAACACACAAGCACACACACACACACATGCACACACATGCACACACAAACAAACTCAAACACTCACACACAAACACACACATGCACACACAAACACAAACAAACTCAAACACTCACACACAAGCACACACACACATGCACACACAAACACAAACAAACTCAAACACTCACACACAAACACACACAAGCACACACACACACACATGCACACACAAACACCAAAACCAAACTTAAACATCACACACAACCACAACACAAGCACACACACACACACATGCACACACAAACACAAAAAATCAAACACTCACACACAAACACACACACAAACTCAAACACTGACACAAACGCACACAAGCACACACACACACACACAAACAAACTCAAACACTCACACACAATCACACACACACACATGCACACACAAACACTCACACACACAATCAAACTCAAACACAAACAAACTCACTTGCGCAGATTCAGTATCTGCTGGGTGGCAGGCCCAGTGCCACTAGCACCACCACCGACGCCTTGTGCGGATGTAGACATTGCTTTGCGGAAATCGTTGAAGGGCTCGCCATAAGTCGCAACAGACCTGGACAGGACATGAGAGGACGCAAATGAAAAGGAGCGGGATATGGTGTTGGTGGGAAGGGGGGGGTTGGTCCGATGTAGTGGTTGTTGGTGTGGGTGTGTGTGGGGGGGGGGGGGGGGGCGGGGGGGGGGGAGGGGTATGAAGTCGTGGAAGGGCTCTCGCCATAGTCGAAACAGACCTGGGACAGGAGGGTATAAGGATTTGGACGGGGCAAGGGTGTGAGCCCGCTGGGTGGGTGCCGGTGGGGGTATGGGGTGGGGTGTTGGGGGGGGGGGGAGGGGGGGGGGGGGAGTCCGGGGGGCGGGGGGCGGGTTAGGACATGTGGGTAGGGTTTGTGGGTCAGTACGTGTGGAGTGTGTGGGAGGCACGACGCAGAGAGGGGGGGGGGGGGGGGGGGGGGGGGGGGGGGGCGGGGAGGGGGGGGATATGAGGGGGGGGTTAGGTGGGGGTGGGGGGGGGGGGGTCGGGAAATGCAAACCAGTTCAATTTCGGTTGAGTTCAAATTCCAAGTGGCCTCAGTGCAAGCAAACGGGGCTGGCCCAAACAAGGCCAGGCCTGCTAAAAAGGCGTACTATTTATTTATATATTTATCCGAGCATTAAGTTCGCACAATAGGCTGGCAGATCCATCGGGAACATACTCCTATTACCCCAGAATCCTGCCTCTTCAGAATTCGAGACTCATCCCACCGTGCCTGTGTAGGTGTGTGGGTGTGTGTATGGGGTGGGGGTGGGGTGGCCATGGGAGGGCGGGTGGGGGGGGCGGTGGGCGGGGGGGTGGGGTGGGGGGGGTGGCAGCGGGGGGGGGTGGGGGTGGGGGGGGTGGGGTGGGGGGGGGATGGGTGTGACAGGGCATGGAGTGGGGTGGGTGGTGCATGGTGGTAGACGGGTGCATGGGGGGTGGGGGGTGGTGCATGGTGGCTGGTGTGGTTCATGGTGGGTGGCTGGGTGTGCATGGCTGTGTGGTACTGTGTGATGAATGTGTGCGGTGAGGGGTTGCGGCTGACCATGGTGCGAGTGTGGGCAAAGGAGTGGGGTGGAGCGTGAGTGGCAGAAAGGGCACGCTTGGGTGGTGAAGGGGTCACCTCTTCACCTCTGCCCAGGGTGGGAGGGGGTTGTGAGTGGCTTGCGCGAGAGGGGCCGGGACATCACCTGAGTGTGGATGAGGGAAGATTGGAAAGCTGGGATTGTGGTGGGTGTTGAATGATTGTGGGGTGGAATTTGTTGAATGGGGTGGGGAAAATGGGTGTGGTTGTGTGTGGTGAATGGTGTGTGAGAGTGGAGTGGGTGATATGGTGAGGGTGGTGTATGTGTTGAATGACCTGTGTGCTTGTGGTGGTATTTGTGTGAAAATAGTTGCTGTGTGGTTGCATGTTGTGTGGTGAAATGTGTTGGTTCGAGTGGTGTGTGGGGCATTGGGGATGTGGTGAAATGGTGGGTGGATGGTGCATGGTGAATGTGTGGTGCATGAGTGTGGTGCATTTGTGTTGCAGGTGTGTGGAGTAATGGGTGGGTGTGAGTGTAGTGAAGTGGGGATGGTGACTTATGTGTGGTGAATGGTCCATGGTGATGTGTGGTGTTGTGGTGAATGGTTGTAGTGGATTGGTGTGTGGTGAATGGTGCTGGGTGCATCAGAGTGGATGGTGAATGCGTGGTGGTGGAATGATTGTGGGTGCATTCATTGTGTGAAATGTGTCACTATGCTGTGCCTGTGAATGGGTTGTGTGGTTGAAATTGTGTGTGGATGCTGGTGTGTTGTTGATGGGGGGGTGCATGGTGGATGGGGTTGAATGGTAGTGTGAGGTGCAATGGTGGTGTGCATGGTTGTGTGCGTGATGGTGGATGGTGATGGTCCTGTGTAGTACATGGCTTGTGTGTGTGTTGAAGTGCTGGGTTGCATGGTGCATGGTGCATGGTGTGTGTTGCATGGTGTGTGTTGCATGGTGTATGGTGCATGGTGTGTGGTGCATGGTGTGTGGTGCATGGTGTGTGGTGCATGGTGGATGGTGCATGGTGGTGTGGGCATTGATGTGCTGGTGCACTTTGGTGCATGGTGCCCTGGTGAGGTGATGTTGCATGGTGTTCGTTGTGGGGCATGTGGGTGGTGCTTGGTGTGTGTGTGCATGGTGTGTGTTGCATGGTGTATGGTGCATGGTGTGTGGTGCATGGTGTATGTTGCATGGTGTATGTTGCATGGTGTGTGGTGTGTGTTGCATGGTGTGTGTTGCATGGTGGCATGGTGCATGGTGTGTGGGTGTTGCATGGTGTGTGTTGCATGGTGTATGGTGCATGGTTGACGGTGAATGGCTGTGGGTGAATGGTGCAGTGTGTGCATGGGGCGAGGGGTGATTGTGCGTGCTTGGTGAATGGTATGTGGTAATGGGGTGCGGTGGGGGGGCTTGCGTGCGTGCGGTGGGGTGCAGGTGTGAGGTTGTGGTGATGGTGCAGGTGAGGTGGCTTGCTGGTGCGGCTGTGTGGTGTCTTGGGGGGGGTGGGGGGGTGGGTGGGGGGGGGGGGGGGGGAGCGGGGGAGGGGGGGGTGTAGGCACACAACACAATTCCCTGCACTGCTCAGCAAACGTCCGTACTGCTCCTTACTTCAACAATCAACCCCAGACTCGCCCACCTCAACACCAGCTGTGCCCTCCATATTGGTTGTGCCAAACAGAGATCCAGTGCCCCCTCACCCTTGGCACTGACAGCGGCCTCTTGATGGTGCCCCCTTGCAAGGTGGACTGCCACCTACAATTTTGAAGAAAGTAGTATACCGCCTGTATACCACTACGCTGAATAAATAAAGGCCAACGGCCCAACGCCCACCTTAACACCAGCTGTGCCCTCCATATTGGTTGTGCCATACAGAGATCCAGTGCCTCCTCACCCTTGGTGCTGACAGCGGCCTATTGATGGTGCCCCCTTGCTAGGTGGACGACCAAAACACCCAAGGGACTACAATTTTGAAACAATTTGTTTACCGCTACGTTGTGTAAGTTGAAGCTAAAAAGCCACCACGCACCTCAGCACCAGCTATGCCAAACAGAGATCCAGCGCCCCTGACCCTTGGGGCTTACACCCTTGGCACTGGCAGCGGCCTCTTGATGGGGCCCCCTTGCTAGGTGGACTGCCACCTACAATTTTGAAAAAAGTAGTATACCGCCTGTATACCACTACGCTGAATAAATAAAGGCCACTGCGCACCTTAGCACCAGCTGTGCCCTCCATATTGGCTGTGCAAAACGAAGATCCATTGCCCCTCCCCCTAGACGCTGACAGCGGCCTATTGAAAGTGCCCCCTTGCTAGGTGGACTACAATTTTGAAAAAAGTAGTAAACCGCTACGCTAGCAAAGTAGCAGCCACCACGCACCTTAGCACCAGCTGTGCCCTCCATATTGGCACTACCAAACAGTGGTGGTCCATTGCCCCTGGCCCTTGGCGCTGACAGCGGCCTCTTGATGGTGCCCCCACTAGGTGGACGAGCTGCCCCTAAGGGACTACCACGGGCTGTTGCGGCCCGGCCGGTGCCCCCCATGGTTCCGCCAAGGAGGCCAGCGTCCCGCCGGGTGCCTCCCATGCTGCCTGTGGACGAGGTGGTGGGGGTGGGGGGAGGGGTGGGGGGGCAGAGGGGGATGGGGGGTTGAGGGTGTCTGGGTGTGTTGGGGGGGGGGGGGGGGGGGGGGAGGGGAGTGGGGGGCTTGGCAGGTGCCAATAGTTAATAAATCAAAATAGTCAATCAATCACAACTGGTGCACAATAGTTAATAAATCACAATAGTCAATAAATCACAATAGTTAATAAATCACAACTGGTGCACAATAGTTAATAAATCACAATAGTTAATAAATCACAACTGGTGCTCAATAGTTAATAAATCACAATAGTCAATCAATCACAACTGGTGCACAATAGTTAATAAATCACAACTGGTGCACAATAGTTAATAAATCACAATAGTTAATAAATCACAACTGGTGCACAATAGTTAATAAATCACAATAGTTAATCAATCACAACACTTAATCAATCACAGTAGTCAATAGATCACAGTAGTTAATAGATCACAATAGTTAATAAATCACAGTAGTTAATAAATCACAACACTTAATCAATCACAGTAGTTAATAGATCACAGTAGTTAATAGATCACAGTAGTTAATAGATCACAGTAGTTAATAGATCGCAGTAGGTAATAGATCACAATAGTTAATAAATCACAGTAGTTAATAAATCACAACACTTAATCAATCACAGTAGTTAATAGATCACAGTAGTTAATAGATCACAGTAGTTAATAGATCACAGTAGTTAATAGATCACAATAGTTAATAAATCACAGTAGTTAATAGATCACAATAGTTAATAGATCACAATAGTTAATAAATCAGAGTAGTTAATAAATCACAACACTTAATCAATCACAGTTGTTAATAGATCACAGTAGTTAATAAATCACAGTAGTTAATAGATCACAGTAGTTAATAAATCACAGTAGTTAATAGATCACGACGGTTCATAAATCACAATAGTTAATGAATCACAATAGTTGATAAATCACAGTAGTTAATAGATCACATCAGTTAATAAATCACAGTATTTAATAAATCACAACGGTTCATAAATCACAATAGTAAGAAAACAACAACAGTTCAACACTCACCCCTCTTCTCACCTCTATTAATTAACCCCTTGAACCCATCTAGACAACCCATGGCCTGGTACACACACACACACAAACATAAATACACACATACATAAACAAACACAAACACACAAACTAACTAGCTTGCATAGAATCAGGATCTGCCCGAGGTAGGGCCAACCTCTCTACCACAGCTAGCCATCCATGGCCTGGCACACACACATAAACACACACACAAACACGCACACAAACAAACTTACTTTCAATATCAGTATCTGATTGAGGTAGGGTAAACCCCTCTACCCCACAAAGCAACCCATGGACTGAGTTACACACACAAAAAACACACTACACACCACACAAAATAATACACACATACATAAGCAAAACACATAACACCACAAACAACAGCTTGCGCAGAATCAGAATTGATTGAGCGGGGGGCATAACCTCGCGACTCAGGGAAAGAGACTACCCAGGGCCGGCACATCCCAACACCAACACACAAACAGAGAAACACGACACGCACGAGAAACACAAACACACAGGAGGAGAAACACAACCACACAACAACGAAAACACACAGAAGAAACACAAATAAAAACACACACAAACACGCACACAAACAAACTTACTTGCAATATCAGTATCTGCTTGCGGTAGGGTAAACCCCTCTACCCCACCTAGCTACACATGGCCTGGTACACACACACACACACACACACACACAAATACGCACACATACATACATAAACAAATACACACACAACCACCTAAATAGACTGACAGAATCAGGATATTCTTTGAGGTAGGGCAAAACTCCTGACCAACCAATCATATAGCTACACCTCAATGGACAGGCCACCACATCACATCACCCTAAAAACAGAAATAGCACTAACACATACAGCTACCATAAGAAACACACATATCCTAAACACGCACACACACATGTAAACACACACACGTAAACACACACATCACACATATAAACACACACACATAAACACACACATACACACATATAAACAAATACAAACACACACATAAACACGCACATACATACACATATACAAACACAAACAAAACAAACACAAACACAAACTGAAGTGCACAGAATCAGGATCTGCTCCAGGTAGGGCTAAACCCTCTACCCCATCTAGCCACCCATGGCCTGGCACACACACACATGCACTCACATAAACACACACATACACACATATAAACGCACACATACAAACACACATACACACCCAAACAAAACAAACACAAACAAAACAAACACAAACTCAAACACAAACACAAACACAAACTCAAACACAAACACAAACACAAACACAAAATCAAACACAAACACAAACACAAACTCAAACACAAGCAAACACAAACAAAACAAACACAAACTCAATTGCACATAATCAGGATCTGAGAGGATTAGGGCCCCCCCCCAAACCCCTCTACCCATTAGCACACATGGCAGGAACACCCACACACAGAACGTAAAAGAACAAATAACTACACACACGGCACACAACAATACAGACCAACACATATAAAACACACGTAAACATAATACACCCCACACCCGGATAAACACAAAATTTAATTACACACACATAAACCACACGTTAAACCAAAATACAACACACACGGTAACACAAATACATACACACACATAAACACACACGTAAACACAAATACACACACACGGTAACACAAATACATACACACACATATAAATCCACACCAAGTAAAACAAAATTACACACACACGGTACACAAATACATACACACACAAAAACACACATAAACACAAATCACCCCACGGTAACACAAATACCTACACACCACATAAAACACACACGTAAACCAAATACACAAAACGGTAAACAATTTACATAAACACCTAAACCACAAAACGTAAACAAAATACACACAACGGTAACACAAAACATTACCCACACAGAAAAAACACACATAAACACACACGTAACACAACACACACCGGGTTATACACAAATACATCACCCACCTAAACACACACGTAAACACAAATACACACACACGGTAACACAAATACATACACACACATAAACACACACGTAAACACAAATACACACACACGGTAACACAAATACATACACACACATAAACACACACGTAAACACAAATACACACACACGGTAACACAAATACATACACACACATAAACACACACGTAAACACAAATACACACACACGGTAACACAAATACATACACACACATAAACACATGTAAACACAAATACACACACAAGGAAAACGAACACAAACTCAGTTGCACAGAATCAGGATCTGCTCAAGGATTAGGGCAAACCCCTCTACCCCATCTAGCTACACATGGCCAGGCACACACACACATAAACACAAATACACACACACATAAACACACACGTAAACACAAATGCACACACACACATGAACACAAATACACACACACATAAACACAAATACACACACACACATAAACACACACGGTAACACAAATACACACACACATAAACACACACAGTAACACAAATACACACACACATAACCACACACGGTAACACAAAACACACACACACACATAAACACACACGTAAACACAAATACACACACACCAAACAAACACAAACTCAGTTGCACAGAATCAGGATCTGCTCGAGTTAGGGTTATGTTTTTCGTGTATGTGCCGGGTCTACAACACACACAAGAGTAGTACTGGTGAGGCTAAGTGTAATGTAGGCAATTGTTGTGATATGACCTCCACCTGGCCTGTTAAACATTGATTGTGTGTGTGTGTGTGTGTTTGTGTGTGGTGCAGCCCAAGGGAGCTTGATGTAGTCATCCTATTCATGGTCAAAGCACTACAGGCCATGTGTTGCGTTGTGCCCCGCACCTATTTTCCCAGTCACTCCCATACTATTGGACCTGCGACTGCTAGTTCCTCCATAGCTTTCCGACATCTTGCTTCCCGCGCCCCTCGCTCGATGTTGGGCCTAGCTGCTTGGCTGGAAAGCTTCAGAAAGCGCTGTTCAATTGTACGAATATTCACCGAGCCTGCTAACAGAGTTGGTGGCGTTGCGCTTGAGTCAGTCAACTAGTGGAAGGTACGAGCATCAACCGATTAGTCGCATCGCATAACTGTCAGATGCGCGTGAGAGGAGGGATTCAAAAGTTGCTGTAACTTTGCGAAGAATGAGATAATTGCGAAGCAGGGCGAGAAACTGCAATACTGTATAGGTCTCGAAGGAAAGTAGGGACGTGAGCAACGTGACCACGCCACTTGTTGATGCGTTTTACAGGCGTTTTACAGTCATCGGAGTAACAGGGTAACGGTATAACGGTACTACAGCCAGCAGCGTTTTACAGCCAGCAGAACGGTACTACAGCCGGTAGTACAGGTCGTAAGGTTTGTGGAGTGAAGTATATCGGGGAGAACTAGAGGCAGAGGCATATCTTGCTGTTGATACAAGGTTTATATTGTTTATATGGTATAACTTGCATTGTTCTTGTACCCTTATCGTTTTGTAAGCAACTACTCAGTTATTCAAGAAAACGTGCAACCTGCCTGACACAGAGTCACAGACAGGAAAAAGATTACCAAGAGGAGGCAAGATTTATTGGCAGAAAGTTTAGCTTCCGGAGTATTATCTCGTGAGGACTATTACAGGGAGTAGGTGAAGGTGCTACGTTTACAATCGTGATAGCATGCCAGGCGGCAGGCTAGGTATAAGAAGGGAAAGGGCGGCAGTACCGCAGGGTACTGCCGCCGGTAGGTGCTGGCCCAAACGGGTGAAGGCACTACTATGGAAGCTTCCAGGCGGAAGGCCTGGTGCCCCAAGACACTCTAGCTGAGCCGGGAGAACCGGTCAATAACATCCCCCCCAATTCCTGGTATTCTTGATATACAAGAATCCCTGGAATTAGGAGGTTCTAGGGAAGGGAGGCTAGAGTGAAAATAAACATCTGGTGCATATGGAAGCACAAGGGGAAAGGCTTCTGACTGGCCAAACTGAGTCAAAGAGTGGTGCCTGGCTTGTAAGGCATGTGAAAGTACACTCAGAGGAGAACAGGGGCCAGTGGCAGTACAGGTCATCTATTATCAAAATAGGACTGGATTCCAGCTGTGGAGCTGCCAGGAAGGTGCAGCCATATGGCTTTGTTTATCAAGAGGGGGCTGATAGCAATCTGTTTGATTTCCATTAATTAACAACTCTAAAGTAGACGTCCCCCGCTGGCTCATGGCTATCATTCCAGATGGAAGAATATAGTGAGATACTTCCAGTATCATCTATAAAGTATCGTGAGTCAGGATTTCAAGATCAATGCTGGGGATAACAATGGGGTCAGTAATGAACTGTAAGGGATCTGCAGGGAGCTGCAGGAAAGCAAGAAGGCAGGGAGCTCCCCATGGTCAAGGACATGAGTGATGCTATATCACAGGTTCTTGATTAAAGCTTCTACAGTTAGTCCATTTTGAGTTTGGCAATGCATCCAATCTTTGCTCTGAAGTCACAGAACTTGGTCCTGGGCAGAGCTTTGGTGAGCATGTCAGACATGTTGGCAGCAGTTGGGATCCAGTTCATTTTGATGCCCTCCTTCTTGGACTGTTCTTTGAGGAAGTAGAACCTGGTCTCCATGTGCTTCAGTCTGGATGACAGCTTCTCTTGGTTCCAGGCACTAAGGGCAGCTTGGTTGTCACCATTGATGGTGAGGGGAGGGGGAACTATGCCAGTGGCAGAGTGTTGCAGCTTTCTCAACCACATTCCTTCTTGGGCAGCAGAGGTAGCTGCCATGAACTCAGCTTCTGTAGTGGACAATGCTGTGGCAGATGCCTGGATCTTAGATGCCCATGAGATTGCTCCCCCTTGGTTGAGGAAGACGTAACCTGTTGTGGACTTCCTTGTGATTGGACAGGCAGCATGGTCAGAGTCACAGTAACCAATGAGGGGTTTGTTGGAGAAGGTGTAGGTGATGCCATGGTCTGGGGTGTTAGACAGGTACTTGAGGATACCTGTTGCAGCTTCCATGTGGTCATGCAACGGGTGTGCACTGTGCCTGGCCAATCTGTTGACTGCTTGGGCAATGTCAGGTCTTGTGTTAACTGGCAGGTAGTTGAGGGAGCCTACAATTGGGGCAAGTGGTAGACCTGTGTCTGGAGCATCTTTGCTGGCATAGGGCAGTGGAGCATCTGGTAGAAGGGGCACAGGGAATCTGGTGCTGTTGGGTTCAGGAAGCATGTTGTGGGCACGCAGCAGGTCCTGGATGAACCTTGATTGGCAGATGTGGAGGGTGCCAGCTGATGCATTCCTTGTGATTTCATAGCCAACAAAAACTGAGGGGTCACCGAGGTCTCTAGTCTTGTAAAGCGTCATGATGGTGGTTTTGTACTTTGTCTAGGATGGTTTTGTCAAAGGACAGCATAAGGAAGTCATCAACCCAGAGGAGTACCCAGATAATGGGTGTGTTGGTTGAGCTGGGGAGCACAAAGAGACCTTGGTCTACGTCTACCTCTTTGAATCCAATAGCTGTCATATCTTCCTTTACCTTGAGGTACCACTGTCTGGAGGCTTGTTTGAGACCATAAAGGCATTTCCACATACGACAGACCCTGTGGTCCTGTTCGAATCCTGGTGGTTGGGTGCATTACAGTTCTTTTTCAACTGTTCCATTGAGGAAGGCTGTGGAAACGTCTGACTGGGCTAGGTATGCCTTTGGGTTTGCTGCCATTGAGAGGATATAACGAATGGTAGCATGCTTAGCTACTGGAGCAAAAACTTCATCATAGTCCATTCCTGGGCGTTGGGCATACCCTTTGGCAACTAGTCTTGCTTTGTATCTGACAATTTCTCCATCAACTGACTGTTTGATATCAAATACCCACTTGGTTCCTATGGCTTTTGCTCCTGATGGGAGTTCTGAGAGGGACCAGGTGTTCATCTGTGCAAGAGCTGCTAGTTCTTCTTTCATAGCTGCCCTCCATTCTTTGGCTTGAGGGCCAGAGAGGGCTTCTCTTTCATTTTTAGGAATGATAACTTGGTCTGCAGCTAGGAAGGCTGGAAAGTTAGGGGAGTGTCTCTCTCTGCCACTACGTCTAGGTTCAACTAGGGATGGGTCCACTTCTGGGGGTGGTGGAACCTCAGGGCTAGGAGGTGTGGCTGGAGGTAACTCCTGGTGTGGTGGAGATGGGGGGTTATTGGGATTTTCAATTTCCTGAGGTATGTGTTCATCTCCTTGTTCTACTGTGTGGTTATGAGGTGTACTGGCTGCTGGTTGGAGAGTGGATGCTGGTGGAGTGTAAGTCGGCTGGTAAACTGTTTCTGGGTAAGAAGAGAGGTTGTCTGGTAGTCCCCACACCTGTGGGTTGGTCTGATATTTAGCTTGTCTGGCCAGGATGTACTCTCTTTCTATGAGTTCAGACTGGGTGGGGATAGCAGGGGGAAGAAGAGGAGGGTCATCTTCATCAACTTCTACAGGGATGTCATCTTCATAGGTTCCTAGTACTACAGCATCTGCACCTGGGAATCCTTTTTGACCTGCCAGGTTTTCAAATTCATTGAAGGTGATGTCTCTGGCATCAAAATTTTTGTGTGAGGAGTCTACCACTCTGTAGGCTTTTCTGAAGTCTGAGTATCCAATGAGCCTAGTGATCTTGGCGGATGGGGAGAATTTGAAATCCCTTGATTTGGGTGGGACATGTACATATGCTGTGCATTCAATAGTCCTGAGGTGGTCTATCTTAGGTTTGACACCATGAAATAGTTCATATGGTGTTTTGTTGGATTCAGAGATTGGTGAGAGGTTTCTGAGGATACTTGCATTTTTGACCATTTCTGCCCAGCACCTGTTGGGGAATTTAGATGAGAGGAGAAGGGCTGTGGACCTGTCATGAAGAGTTCTGTTCAGGCGCTCTGCTGCGCCATTTGTAGAAGGGTTTCCCGGGACTGTGAAGTTGAGTGTGATTCCTTTCTTTTTGCACCAATTTTTGAATTTGTTGCAAATGTATTCTGATCCATTGTCGCAAAAAATGGTTCCAATTTTGTTTTGGGTGAGGACCTCATACCGTTCAAGCTCAGTGATTGTAGCCTTGGCTACTGCATCTTTGGTTTTGTGGAATGTGACAATGGAGTATTTGGAGTAATCATCCAGAATGCCTTGGAAGTAGAGGCTGCCATTTAGGCTAGGAACTTTCATCTTTCCACTCATGTCAATGTGAATGATTCCCATAGGTCTGGTAGCTCTAGTGTGAGATGTGGGGTAGGGGTTTTTGTCCATCTTATATAGAATGCATATCTTACAGGTTTGCTTACTTATTTTCCGAAATGCAGATGAGGTGACGTCGTTTCCAATGACCATGTCTTCTGAGGCCATTCGTGCTAAGGAGCTGTAGGCTAGATGTCCTAATCTGATGTGTTGAAGTTCAGCTGTCATAGGGGGTTTTCTGGAGACAGCTGCCATTGCTACAGCAGTGGTGTATTCAGATTCTCTGATAAGGGTAGGGTCATGTTTGACTACAGGAACTAGGTACAGGAGCCGCTTTCTGGATCCTGAGATGATGACTTTGTTATTGATGGTCATAGTGCCTTTGTCAGATGTGAACTTAATTTCCATGTTGGGCACATTTTTGATGGCTGATGCCATGGAGAACAAGTTGGGTGTGTTCTTATCTGAGTTGAGGTGGGCATTGAGAAGATTGTGAAGTTTCCCATTTTCTCCTCTGATGAGGGCTGTGCCAGACTTTGTAATGTAAGTGTGGCCAGAGGCTGTCTGGACTTTAATGGGAGCTATGTATTTTATGTCATATAGGAGGCTGGCATCTCCAGTCATGTGGGAGGTTGCACCTGTGTCCATGATCCAGTTTTTGTATATGCTGCGGGTGTTACGTGTCGCATTGAGGGCATATTGGGTGCATGGTTGTTCGTCTGTCTCTGGCTGTGTGTGACTTTTGTCTGGCTCTGGCTGGTTGGGTCTTTTGGATACAAGGGATATTGAATCACTCATGGATGGGGAAAAGTTCAGCATGTTGAGCTGTGGGTATGGCACTAGATCTGTTGATGAATCTATGTTTTCAAAATACCAGTCTGCATACACATCACCGAGCCAAGTTAATAAGTCTATGTGCCTGAAGTTCTTCATGTACTGTAATCTGAGAGCAGGGGACAAGTTGTGCATGATGAAGATGCTAGATCTAATTTTAGTTTTGGTGTGAGTCTCTATACTTTCTTCCTCCCTCACCTTAACTTCTTGAGAGATGTCCTTGAGCCAGTGATGGAACTCTGCGGCGTTAGACGCCGACGGGGGCTTCATTGCAAGGGCTGGGACGACTCGTAGTTGAAGAAAAGAGGGGGGGGGGGGGGGGGGGGGGGGGGGGGGGGGTACAGATGGCTTGCGGGGCCGGAGAGGTAAGGTGACGGCGGGATTAGGGAGAAGGGAATTGATGGCTTGACGCAGTGTGTGTGTGTGTGTGGTGGTGGGGGGGGGGGGCTGGTGTTCCAGCGGGTTGCCTAGCAATCAGAGAAGATTCTGCAACTGAGATCCTTTTCCTTCGGTTGTTGCGACGGCAACTGTGGAAGGCACTGCAGGTGCGCGGGAGCTCGGGATCTACGGACAGGGTAACAGGCGTGGAAGACTGTTGCAGTGGAACACGGGACGGCGTGGTGAGCGATAACCTTTAGCTTCCGGAGTATTATCTCGTGAGGACTGATACAGGGAGTAGGCGAAGGTGCTACGTTTACAATCGTGATAGCATGCCAGGCGGCAGGCTAGGTATAAGAAGGGAAAGGGCGGCAGTACCTCAGGGTACTGCCGCCGGTAGGTGCCGGCCCTAACGGGTGAAGGCACTACTATGGAAGCTTCCAGGCGGAAGGCCTGGTGCCCCAAGACACTCTAGCTGAGCCGGGAGAACCGGTCAATAACAGGGGTTAGGTTCGTTATGCAAAAAGATAAGAGGAGCATGGTGGTAGATACTGTGTGGCGGTAAAGATCCCATGACGGAGATTTTGAAGTAGTCTTGAACAACGAACAACCCTGGGCTGAGAGGCGGGAGGCAGAAAGATCAGATGGGCATGGAGGTAGATACTGTGTAGCGGTATGGATCCCTTATCGGGGATTTTGAAGTAATCGTGGGCAATGAACAAACCCTGGGCTGAGGGTCGGGAGGCAGAAAGTTCAGAGGGGCATGGAGGTAGATACTGTGTAGCGGTATGGATCCCTTAACGGGGATTTTGAAGTACTCTTGGGCAATGAACAAACCCTGGGCTGAGGGGCGGGAGGCAGAAATATCAGAGGAGCATGGTGGCAGATGTTGTTATTAAAACTGTATTAATCTTATAAATCTAAACAAATCACTGCTGGGTGGTGAACTCATGATCGAGGCCCTTCTCTACAGTCTGCAGGTCGGCCAATTATGAAATGTTGAAATCGCCCCTCTACCAAGAGCAAGTAGCCGATAAACCGAGGGGACAGACGGGAGACCTCAAACAATATCATGCAGTCATCCAGGAGTTTTGTTTTACCTGTAATGCCTAAAACACCTGGGGGGCGGGAGGCAGAAAGATCAGAGGGGCATGGTAGTAGGTAGATACTGTGCATCCAGTGAGTGAACAGATGGATGATAAATAATCTATATATATAAAGAAATCATGGTCGTGGTCGTGGTCGTGGTGGTGTCATCGCGTAACCGACTTAACCGACTTACCGCCCAGCCAATTCCCGCTCAGCCAATTCCCGCTTTTAATCCCTCCTGCTTCAACTTCTGCCTGATTGGCCTCCTGCGAATTCTGCCTTATGCAACCTTCGCCCCCTGCGTATTCTACCTGTTGCGCATCCCGCCCGATTTCTCCTTTTCCCGCCTGAGTTCATCCACCTGATTTCGGTAGCGCTACAGTTCGTCTTCCTACAAGCTTTTCCCCCTGCATCTCTGCAAGACCTTTCCCTTGCGTCAAGAGACCTGTCGCTGCGCACAACCGGAGGTGACGTGGTGAGTCAGCTGACCTGTCAGAAATGTCCGAATCGCATCCATCCCATGTCACTAACTTGACTGCAAATTCTTCCCACTGCATTGAGAAACATGTCGCTCCGCATTGTGCCTTAGCAAGGACGCATCAATGTTGACCGAATGATTTTTTTTGCTCAGCATTCTCGCCCTAACTTGACCGAACATCTCAAATCAGCAACTTGACTGCAACTTCTTCCCACTGCATCGATAAACATGTCGTCGCTGTGCATTGTGCTATAGGGAGCACGCGGCAAAGTTGAATGGATGAACCTGGCGATGTTTCCAAGTCTCAGATCGAGTTGACTTCGGGAGCAGTTGCGGTGAACAGGATTGTTCTTCGGCCGAACTGAATAAATGCTCGCTAAGAAGAAGCTTTAGTTATGTACAGTTGCGATTGCGCAGGTTCAGCTTTTTCAGTGGGGTCGACTATCGATCACAGCTGAGGTGGCAGGGAAGCAGGTCCGATGCTTTTAGCGGAGTCGGATGATGCGCAAACGTTGTCGATGCTCTTCGTCCCGTTTGCCTTTCAGCTATGGCAAAGCCCACAGCTGAAGTGGAGGGAGGCAGATATGGAGTATGTGTGTGCTGGTGGGTGCTTGTAGGAGGGAGGGGAGGGATGAGAGTGGGGAGAGGGTGGGGGCAGGTGGGATGGCTTGGGTGGGGGAAGGTATGGAGTCAGGAAATATGTCAGGAAGAGTAAGGGAGTATGTTTGTGGGCGGGGGTACATGGTTGGGTGGGGGTGGGGGTGGAGATAACTGGGGGGGGGGGGGAGTACGTTGGTGTTTGTGTGCTTGTGGGTGCACAAGGGAGACCATCGCAAGGGATATGCGTCCGTCAATGTTTTAAGTTGCATGCACTGCAGAGAAAACCGTTTTGCAACCCAGCCCAAAACAGGTGTGGCCAACGGGAGAGAAGGGGGGAGGGGGCGGATAATGGTTTGGTGGTGGTGGTGTGTGAATGGGGGGGGGCTTCATGTGTGTACTAGTAAAAAATATATATAATAATACAAAAATGATAAATAATTATATATATGTAATAAGAGCTCAGAAAATAGCATGCAGTCATCCACAAATAGAAAAAATAACTTTTGTAATGCCTTAAAAACCTGAGGGTTGTAATGCAGAAAGATCAGAGGGGCATGGTGGTTGGTACTATGCATCAAGCGAGTGAACAGATGGAAGAGCTCAGAAAATATCATGCAGTTATCCCGGAGTAAAAAAAACTGTTGACCTGTAATGCCTAAAAACCCTGAGGATCAGGAGGCGGAAAGTTCACAGGGGCATGGTGGCAGATACTGTGCTTCCAGTGAGTGAACAGATGGGAGAGCTCAGACAAAATCATACAGTCATCCACAATTTTTTTTTTTACCTGTAATGCCTTAAAACCTGAGGGTTAGGAGGCGGAAAGACAGCATAGACGGGAGGTGCCCAGGCTTCCAAAACTTTACTAATGCCGATCGACGTATTCTGAGAATGGGGCTATAATGGCATGGTGATTCATGTCGATGTTTTGAGCCATTTTCGGGCCATTCTGAGAACCTCATTTGTGTTGGGGGGGGGGGGGGGGGGGGGGGGCAGCCCTCCTCAGTTTTTTTACTCAGAACTTCAAATGGCATTCTAAGACAACCATTGAGATTGTGTTGGCAAGAGCAGTTCATTGGCACCTCTTCATACCTGGGGGTGGGTGTATTGGTGGGTGAATGTGTGGATAATGTGGGTGGGTGTGGGTGGGTGAGTATGGGCGGTATGGATGGGTATGGATGGGTGGGTACGGGTGGGTCAATGGGTGGTATGGATGGGTGTATGCGTGGGTCAATGGGTGGTATGGATGGGTGTATGAGTGGGTCAATGGGTGGTATGGATGGGTGTATGAGTGGGTCAATGGGTGGTATGGATGGGTGTATGAGTGGGTCAATGGGTGGTATGGATGGGTGTATGAGTGGGTCAATGGGTGGTATGGATGGGTGTATGAGTGGGTTAATGAGTGGGTCAATGGGTGGGTACGGGTGGGTCAATGGGTGGTATGGATGGGTGTATGAGTGGGTCAATGAGTGGGTCAATGGGTGGGTACGGGTGGGTCAATGGGTGGTATGGATGGGTGTATGAGTGGGTGAATGAGTGGGTCAATGGGTGGGTACGGGTGGGTCAATGGGTGGTATGGATGGGTTGTGTATGAGGTGGGTCAATGGGTGGGTATGGGTGAGAGAATGGGTGGGTAATGTGGGTGGGTGGGTGAATGGGTGAGTATACTGACTCACACAATCCCTGTTTGGCAATTCTGAGGATGCTTTCATGTGCGCCATCGCCCAGAATCCATATATAATTCGAAGTCATGCCTCTTATTTATATTTAAAGGGGTGGGGGTGGGGGTGGAGGTGGGGGTGTGTGTGTGGGGGGGGGGCAGCCCTCCTCAGGTTTTTTAGGCATTAGGCAGGAGTATGCAAAAAAGGAACCGTACCCCCCCCCCCCCCCCCCCCCCCCCCCCCCCCAAAATATAAATAAGAAGCACGACTTCAAATTATTAATGGATTCTGGGTATTTACACTTATGACCAATGACCAATCAGGTATTGTGTGATAGTCAAAATTCAGTTCTACACCCCCTTTTGGGGTTGCCCAAGTACCGTACGCACCCATGCACCCACCCAACCCACCTTTCACCCATCCATGCCACCCCTACCCACCTATAACCACCCATCCATACCCACCCACCCACCCACACTCACTCTGTCACCCACCCATCTACCTACATTACCCACCCATCCACCCACCTATCCAAACCCTTCCATACTCACCCCCTCATCCCCCCCCCCCCCCCCCCCCCCCCCCCGGGTCTGAAATGGTGCCATTGAAATGCCCTTGTCCACACAAAAGCAATGGTGGTTTCAGAATGTCATTTGGAGGACTGAGTAAAAAGATAGCAAACAACCCTAAGGAGGGCTGACCCAGATTCCACCCCCCCCAAATGAGGAACTCGGAATGACCTGGAAATGGCTCAAAACGTAGCCATGAATCGTGCCACTATAGACCCATTCTCAGAATAAATCGATCGGCAAAAAAGCAAAATTTGGAGGCCTTGGCACCTGCTACATAAGGGGTCAATTGTTTTTACTCCTGTGTAATCATCTGGAAAGCAATATTGCTTTTCTCACCCTTCGCTCCGAACATCCTGCATGGTGGTGTACGCAGTCAAATCCCGTGGTCTGCGCAGACGGCAAGGAGGAAATCTCCAACCGAGGAGCGTTACGAGTCACTCCGGAGGCTCAGTTGTGTTTTTCGTTGTTCGCAACATCCTAGTCCTAGATCCTAGTATCTGGTTGTCCGGTACCGAGGTAGGATTTTCACCACCATAGCAGGCGGGTCTCCCAACTCGCTGCGATGATCTTGTCTGATAGAGAATCTGCATTTGGACATGGGCATACCTGGGAAGTGGGAACAAGGAAAACAAAACCTCCAGCCTGGCAGGCGGCTCCAGGGGGCCCCAAACACGATGCGACGGCAATGAGGACGAAGACGGATACAAACTTGGTTGATGATTCGATGCAACTTATGCGGCTGCATCGTTTTCAGGAGAGCTCTGTCACGAAGGTTCGAAGTGTATCTCTGGCGCTCTCTGGCGTAAGGCCCCGGGCATCTCACTCTATTCTTTGGGATCTTGGGCTCAGAGGCCTGCAGTGCGTTGTACTCGCTGATTTGCTCCCTTCCAATTGATCCAGCTTGCACAGCCGGCCTCTCCTACAAGTTATAGAGCCGGTCCCGTCTGCAGTTCTACCCCCGACTCGCAAGGAAGAGCTTCGAGCCAGTTGCTAATAATCTCTAGGGTAAGCTCCTCAGAAAATTCGCTCAGGTACGGCACGCCAGCGATCGCATCGACAACATGGAATGAATGAGAGCTTCGGTGGCATGACTCAGCACGCTCAATCTGGGCCAGGACTGCCCTGTATGTTGCTCTCAACTCGAGGCATGAGATAGACTGTCAACCCCAATCCCACACACCTTGAGCCTTAGCTCAAACATCACACACATAACAGACATCAAAGCAAGGCACCAAACACACAACACCAGGATGCACACCCATGCGCCCAAACACACCCTGATAAACACATCCCCCCCCCCACCCCCTCAAAAGACCCACACCCACACACAGAGAGAATGGCAAACCTAACGTTATCCAGCCTAACCAATCTATCACAGAACCAACACCCAACTGACGTAGCTCTTCCCTTCCTTCTCGTAGCTGCTTGCTGCGGAGGTGTCAACCTCAAGCTAGCACTGGGCACCTACCTCCAGCTAGCACAGGGCACCAACCTCCAGCTAGCACAGGATACCAACCTCCAGCTAGCACAGGGTACCAACCTCCAGCTAGCACAGGGCACCAACCTCCAGCTAGCACAGGATACCAACCTCCAGCTAGCACAGGGTACCAACCTCCAGCTAGCACAGGGCACCAACCTCCAGCTAGCACAGGGTACCAACCTCCAGCTAGAACAGGGCACTAACCTCCAGCTAGCACAGGGTACCCACCCCCAGCTAGCACAGGGCACCAACCTCCAGCTAGCACAGGGTACCCACCCCCAGCTAGCACAGGGCACCAACCTCCAGCTAGCACAGGGCACCAACCTCCAGCTAGCACAGGGCACCAACCTCCAGCTAGCACAGGGCACCAACCCCCAGCTAGCACAGGGTACCAACCTCCAGCTAGCACAGGGCACCAACCTCCAGCTAGCACAGGGTACCAACCTCCAGCTAGCACAGGGTACCAACCTCCAGTTAGGACAGGGTACCAAAGTCCAGCTATCACTGTTTGAGAATCAGCAACAGAAGCAGTAGCAGGGTGAGAAGTAGCATCAGCCATAGCAGCACTTGCAGTAGCAGAGTGAGAAGTAGCAGCAGCTATAGCACCAAAGTCCAGCTAGCACAGGGCAAGTGGAATCAGAGGTAGCTGCTGTACCCAGAGTCAGGGGCACCATGTAACTGCAACAGTAACAATGGCAACAGTTGCATCAGCATCAGCAGCTGCCATACCATAATTAGCAGTATCACCTGTGGCAGCAGCAGCAGCAGCAGCAGTATCAGCAGCATCAGCAGCAACAGCAACAGCAACAGCAGAAGCAGCAGCTGCCGTACCATAATTAGCAGTATCACCAGTGGCAGCAGCATCAGTAGAAGTATCAGCAGCTTCAGCAGTAACAGCAGCAGCAGCAGCTGCAGCTGCCGTACCATAATTAGCAGTATCACTAGTGGCAGCAGCAGCAGCAGCAGCAGCAGCAACAACAGGAGAGTACAATAGACAATATCAACAGCAGCAGTCTTATCATATACGTGAGCACACGTGTAGCGTATTGCCTCCCAAAGCAGCAGTGTACTGCCCCTCTCTGCCAGATCAGCAGCCGGCAACATGAGCCTAGACAGGGACAGCCATATGGGTGCCGAGGGAATGCCTGAAGAGGAACCCATGATTTCGGCGCTCCGAAACCACGGTCGAAGCCACAGCCGAAACCAAAGTGATGATGGAACACCGGACCTTCGCAGAGCCAATAGCGAGGACAACATAAACAGAAGCTTTGTAAATCAAGATAACAACCCGAACAAGATAAAAAAGGCCAAAAAGAAAGGTAGGCTAGGGTTGATATATATATACAGATATATATCATGTGTTTATTATTATTCATGTATATTATGTTGATCTAGATCTATTAACCTGCTGCGTTTATTATTATTTAAACAGAAGCTTTGTAAATCAAGATAACAACCCAAACAGGATAAAAAAGGCCCAAAAGAAAGGTAGGATAAGATTGATCTAGATCTTTGTATGTATCATGTGTTTATTATTATTCATGATATCATGTATATTAAATTGATCAAGATCTCTTTATTTGATGTGTTTATTATTATTCGTGTCTATTACATTGATCTAGATAAACCTTATCCTACATATTATTATTATTATTATTCGTGTCTACCACATTTATCTAGATCAACCTTATCCCACATATTATTATTATTGTTTGTGTCTATTACATTGATCTAGATCAACCTTATTCTACGTATTTTGTTTCTTGTGTCTATTACATTGATCTAGATCAACCTTATTCTACATATTATTATTACTATTCGTGTCTATTACATTGATCTAGATCAACCTTATTCTACATATTATTATTATTATTCGTGTCTATTACATTGATCTAGATCAACCTTATCCTACATATTATAATGATTCGTGTCTATTACATTGATCTAGATCAACCTTATTCTACATATTATTATTATTATTCGTGTCTATTATATTGATCTAGATCAACCTTATTCTACATATTATTATTATTATTCGTGTCTATTACATTGATCTAGATCAACCTTATTCTACATATTATTATTATTATTCGTGTCTATTACATTGATCTAGATCAACCTTATTCTACATATTATGTTTCTTCGTGTCTATTACTTTGATCTAGATCAACCTTATCCCAAACACATTATGTTTTGTATTAAAATTTATGTATATTAGATTGATTTACTTTGAAGTACCCAAGCAAGCTGCCCTCTTGCATGAATATGTTTGTATTATTATTCATGTATATTCTATTTTTTTTTATTATTATTCCTGTATATTAGATTGATATACTCTTGGGTACCTAAGCAAGCTACCGTCATGCATGAGTATGCTTCTTTATTATTACTCATGTATATTATTTTGATTTACTCTTGGGAACCCAAGCAAGCTGTCGTCATGCATGTTTATGTTTGTATTATAATTCATGTATATTATTTTGATTTACTCTTGGGAACCCAAGCAAGCTGCCGTCATGCATGTTTATGTTTGTATTATAATTCATGTATATTATATTGATTTACTATTGGGTACCCAAGCAAGCTGCCCTTATGCATGAGCATGTTTTTTTTATTATTTGTGTATATTTTGTTGATTTACTTTTGGGTACCTAAGCAAGCTACCGTCATGCATGAGTATGTTTTTATTATTATTCATGTATATTATATTGATGTACTGTTTAGTACCCAAGCAAGCTGCCCCCATGCATGAGCATGTTTTTAATATTATTCATGTATATTATGTTGATTTACTTTGGGGTACCTAGGCAAGCTACCGTCATGCATGAGTATGTTTTTATTATTAATTATGTAGATTATATTGATTTACCCTTTGGTACCCAAGCAAGCTGCCCTCGTGCATGAGCATGGTTTTAATATTATTCATGTATATTATATTGATTTAATATTGGGTACCCAAGCAGGCTGCCCTCATGCATGAGCATGTTTTTAATATTATTTGTGTATATTATATTGAATTAATATTGGGTACCCAAGCAAGCTGCCCTCGTGTATGAGCATGTTTTTATCATTATTTGTGTATATTATATTGATTTAATATTGGGTACCCAAGCAGGCTGCCCTCATGCATGAGCATGTTTTTAATATTATTTGTGCATATTATATTGATTTGATATTGGGTACACAAGCAAGCTGCCCTCGTGTATGAGCATGTTTTTATTATTATTTGTGTATATTATATTGATTTAATATTGGGTACCCAAGCAGGCTGCCCTCATGCATGAGCATGTTTTTAATATTATTTGTGTATATTATATTGATTTAATATTGGGTACACAAGCAAGCTGCCTTCGTGTATGAGCATGTTTTTATTATTATTTGTGTATATTATATTGATTTAATATTGGGTACCCAAGCAAGCTGCCCTCATGCATGAGTTTTTGTGGGTAGATGTGTATAAATGTTAGGATATACACCTACGTGTGCGTATTGTAAAATACACACGTGCGTAGGCATATGTTATAAAATGATTTTTTTGCCGAGCCCTCTCTTCAAGGGGGCGGTTTCCCGTTGTCCGTTTGACCGCCCCCCTGAGACAGAGCCTGACATGTCAGCCAACGGTCTCGAAACTAACTCGCTTCCGTTGCCACCTGTCGCTCCGTTGCAGACGCTCTCCGCCAATTTTTAACGTCGCTTGCGACGCTGCATATAAATTGCCTTGCGCATAGCTACTCACATTCATAGTCATACATACTAACCATTACCACCACCATCACCCCCCCCCCCACCACCACCACACTCACCCCCCCACCACCACCACACCACCACCGCTGCATAGAAATTGTCTTGCGTATAGCCACTCACGTGTACTCCTGCGATGATATATGTTCATACATGGGAGATAACCTCCCCCCCCCCCCCCACCACCTCCACCACCACCACCACCACCACCACCACAACCACCACCTTCGTAAGTTTGCAGCTGGTTCAGCGCGGTCTTCCGCAAGTTCTTCATGGATATCCTTTGGGTTTTGAGTTTAAACAGTTGCACCAACACCAACACCAGTACTACTACTGCCACCACCACCTCCACCACCACCACCAACCACCAACCACCACCAACCACCACCACCACCACCAACCACCACCACGTGTGTTCATAGTCATACATACAAAGCACACATGTTTCTCTTTTGATACTGACCCATGCAAGCTGATCTCCTAAACCCTGCATCCTAGCCGCCAACAAGGGAGCTTTGCCAGCGGTGCGGACGTGGCTTAGAATTGACCCCACTGGGGAAAGCAGCACGCTGCAAGCTGACAAGTGAGTGTTTGAATTTGAATTTGAATTGTTACAAGGTACTGTTTGTATGTATGTATGTATGTATGTACGTATGTACATATGTATGTATGTATGTATGTATGTATGTATGTATGTATGTATGTATGTATGTATGTATGTATGTATGTATGTATGTATGTATGTATGTATGTATGTATGTATGTATGTATGTATGTATGTATGTATGTATGTATGTATGTATGTATGTATGTATGTATGTATGTATGTATGTATGTATGTATGTATGTATGTATGTATGTATGTATGTATGCATGCATGTATGTATGTATGTATGTATGTATGTATGTTATGTATGTATGTATGTATGTATGTATGTATGTATGTATGTATGCATGCATGCATGTATGTATGTATGTATGCATGCATGCATGATGTATGTATGTATGTATGTATGATGTATGCATGCATGCATGCATGCATGCATGCATGCATGTATGTAGTATGTATGTATGTATGTATTGTATGTATGTATGTATGTATGTATCTGTAATGTCTGGATGTATGCATGCAATGCATGCTTGCATCAGCATGCATCATTTATGTAGTATTTATTTATGTATTTATGTATGTATGTAGTATGTATGTATGTATTTATGTATGTTGTAATGTCATGTATGTATGTCTGTATGTATTTCAATGTATGTATCTCTGTCTGTCTGTATGTCGTATTGTATGTAATGTTTTCTGTACTGTCTGTCATTGTCGTCCTGTATCCTGGCTGCATGCATGCATGGAATGTATGTATTATTTATGTATTTTATGTATGTATGTTCTGTATGTATTTATATATGTATGATGTATTTATGTATGTATGTATGTATGTATTATGTATGTATGTATGTATGTATGCAATTCATGCAATGTATTTATGTATGTATGTAATGTATGTATGTATGTATGTATGTAGTATTATGTATGCATGCATGCATACTTGCATGCATGCATGCAATGCATGTATTATGTTATTTATTTATGTAATTTATGTATGTATGTATGTATGTATGTATGTATGTATGTATGTATGTATGTATGTATGTATGTATGTTATGTATATATGATCTGTATGTATGTATGTATGTATGTATGTATATATGTATGTATGTATGTATATATATAATAAACTAGTATGGTAGCCTGTGTGGCCGTTGGCCACCCCTCACCCAGTCCCTGGGTTCTGGTCTGGGTAACAGAACGGGTTACGTCCTTGTATGTACCCCCCTACCCATCTGTATCACACACATACCATTCCATCTCAACCCAAGCTAGACCCACAGTGTCCACACATTTCTTAATCTCCCCTTGCCACTCACCCCACCCCAATTACACACTTTCTCTTTCTCCCCCCTCCCCTCACCCCAGTCATCCCCACCCAGGGTGGGCCACCCTCGACCCTCCCTCCCCCACTCTCTCTTTCCTCAACCACTGGCTTGAGGGTTTTTCTTTTCGTTTTTGAGCCCCACCCATCCTATAGCTATACTGGTTCCGGAGCCATCTGAACCTGGTAGATTCCTAGCTATTTATCGCTATTTCCATTTGGCCTCATTTTGGGGTAGGGTGGGGTGGGGTGGGGGCTGGGGTGGTCAGGTTCGTACCGACGGCTGGACCTCCTCGGCTCCTCCCGGCGTTTCCTGTCAGTTTTGCCCGAAGTGAGAATGCAGGGGGAAACAGCCAGTGGCACTCACGCATATTCCTCTTCTACCCACCTCATCCCTTTCACTCCAGTTGTGGGCCTGGATCATGCAGAAATACGAAGCGGATAAAGAGCAGGCTGCGAATTTAACCTGCCAACAACTTGCAAAAGCCAACCCCACTGAGAATACCGGGCGTGCGCAATGGCAAAGCGACATACCTGCAGCTTCTTCTTTGGGCGTAACATAGTTGGGCCTGCAGCTGTTGTTTTGACCAGGAAATTCCAGCCAGTCCTCTATCGCAACATGCTAAGCAATCGATGTATCAATGCTTGAAACGATGAAAAGAGGTTGAATGAGGGTTGCAAGGGCCATGTCGCGTAGGGATACGTAATGCCAGTAAAGATCTCAAGACATTCAAATATCTCGCGATAATTTACGGCCGACTAGGCAATGCGATGGCATGACATTGGTGCAGAGGATGATAACAAATCAATGCAAATTGCGCGCGGCAGCCTGCTTGGCAGCATGAGGTTCACGTCTTGTCTGATTATTAGCCTGGCGTTCATTTTCAGGCCTGGTTGCATGAGCTTCGCGCCTGGCCTGGTTGTAAGCTGTGTGCTGCTGTGGATCAGCAACTTCGGCTAATCGTCAACACTGTTTTGCATGGCTCCTTTCCTCGTCGTTCTTAAGAGCTCGCCTTGCTCGCCGAGTGGCAGTGTTCGCTGCCCTTCTGGCATCTACAATTGGTGGCTGTTGCAGCATCATTCTGGCCTCAAGAAGCAACAGGTTGTATATTATCAACCTGGGCGCTGCTGAGCGCCACATTTGGTTTAGTTGGCGACCCCCCCCCCCCCCCCCCCCCCCCCCCCCCCCCCCACACACACACACACACACTCATACACACACCACCCTCCCCCCCACACACACTTTACCACCACCACCTTTTGCAGGTACAAGCTGACTGCCAAGCTAGGTATCCAAACCGGAGATCTCCGCCTCCTCGCCCCCACCCCCCCACCCCACACCCTCCCCCCCACACACACTTTACCACCACCACCTTTTGCAGGTACAAGCTGACTGCCAAGCTAGGTGTCTAAACCTGAGATCTCCGCCTCCTGGACCCCACCCCCCCCCCCCCCACCACCCCCCCACACACACACTTTACCACCACCACCTTTTGCAGGTACAAGCTGACTGCCAAGCTAGGTATCCAAACCCGAGATCTCCGCCTCCTCGACCCCCATCTAGCCACTACCTACCCATCCGCCATCTTGTGCCGAGAAAAATCCATCGTGGTCAACCTCGAGCACATCAAGGCCATTATCACCACCAAGTTCTTGCTTGTGGTCAACCCGGAGGAGGAATCGTCTAGAAAGTTCATCGACCACGTGAAGCAAAGGCTCGTCATAGGTAGGTTTGGATTTTGTTTTTTGAAATTTGAATTTCAATTTAAATTGTTAATTTTTTTGCTTGTGGTAAACCCGGAGGAGGAATCGTCTAGAAAGTTCATCGACTACGTGAAGCAACAGCTCGTCGCAGGTAGGATTGAATTTTGAATTTTGAATTTGAATTTGAATTGTTACAAATTCTTGCATGTGGTGAACCCGGAGGAGGAATCGTCTAGAAAGTTCATCGACCACGTGAAGCAACAGCTCGTCGCAGGTAGGATTGAATTTTGAATTTTGAATTTGAATTTGAATTGTTACAAATTCTTGCATATGGTGAACCCGGAGGAGGATTCGTCTAGAAAGTTCATCGACCTCGTGAAGCAACAGCTCGTCGCAGGTAGGGTTGAATTTTGAATTTTGAATTTGAATTTGAATTGTTACAAATTCTTGCATGTGGTGAGAACCCGGAGGAGGGATCGTCTAGAAAGTTCATCGACCACGTGAAGCATCAGCTCGTCGCAGGTAGGATTGAATTTTGAATTTTGAATTTGAATTTGAATTGTAACATATTCTTGCATGTGGTGAACCCGGAGGAGGAATAGTCTAGAAAGTTCATCGACCACGTGAAGCAACAGCTCGTCGCAGGTAGGATTGAATTTTGAATTTTGAATTTGAATTTGAATTGTTACAAATTCTTGCATGTGGTGAACCCGGAGGAGGAATCGTCTAGAAAGTTCATCGACCACGTGAAGCAACAGCTCGTCGCAGGTAGGATTGAATTTTGAATTTTGAATTTTAATTTTTGAATTGTTACAAATTCTTGCATGTGGTGAACCCGGAGGAGGAATTGTCTAGAAAGTTCATCGACCACGTGAAGCAACAGCTCATCGCAGGTAGGATTGAATTTTGAATTTTGAATTTGAATTTGAATTGTTACAAATTCTTGCATGTGGTGAACCCGGAGGAGGGATCGTCTAGAAAGTTCATCGACCTCGTGAAGCAACAGCTCGTCGCAGGTAGGATTGAATTTTGAATTTTGAATTTGAATTTGAATTGTTACAAATTCTTGCATGTGGTGAACCTGTAAGAGGAATCGTCTAGAAAGTTCATCGACCTCGTGAAGCAACAGCTTGTCGTAGGTAGGGTTGCATTTTGAATTTTGAATTTGAATTTGAATTTACATTGTTAATTTTTTGCTTGTGGTAAACCCGGAGGAGGGATCGTCTAGAAAGTTCATCGACCACGTGAAGCAACAGCTCGTCGTAGGTAGGATTGCATTTTGAATTTTGAATTTGAATTTGAATTGTTACAAATTCTTGCATGTGGTGAACCTGTAAGAGGAATACTCTAGAAAGTTCATCGACCTCGTGAAGCAACAGCTCGTCGTAGGTAGGGTTGCATTTTGAATTTGAATTTGAATTTGAATTTAAATTGTTAATTTTTTGCTTGTGGTAAACCCGGAGGAGGGATCGTCTAGAAAGTTCATCGACCACGTGAAGCAACAGCTCGTCGTAGGTAGGATTGCATTTTGAATTTTGAATTTGAATTTGAATTGTTCCAAATTCTTTCATGTGGTGAACCTTTAAGAGGAATACTCTAGAAAGTTCATCGACCTCGTGAAGCAACAGCTCGTCGTAGGTAGGGTTGCGTTTTGAATTTGAATTTGAATTTGAATTTAAATTGTTAATTTTTTGCTTGTGGTAAACCCGGGGGAGGGATCGTCTAGAAAGTTCATCGACCACGTGAAGCAACAGCTCGTCGTAGGTAGGATTGCATTTTGAATTTTGAATTTGAATTTGAATTGTTACAAATTCTTGCATGTGGTGAACCTGTAAGAGGAATACTCTAGAAAGTTCATCGACCTCGTGAAGCAACAGCTCGTCGTAGGTAGGGTTGCATTTTGAATTTGAATTTGAATTTGAATTTACATTGTTAATTTTTTGCTTGTGGTAAACCCGGAGGAGGAATCGTCTAGAAAGTTCATCGACCACGTGAAGCAACAGCTCGTCGTAGGTAGGATTGCATTTTGAATTTTGAATTTGAATTTGAATTGTTACAAATTCTTGCATGTGGTGAACCTGTAAGAGGAATACTCTAGAAAGTTCATCGACCTCGTGAAGCAACAGCTCGTCGTAGGTAGGGTTGCATTTTGAATTTGAATTATAATTTGAATTGTTACAAATTCTTGCTTGAGGTCAACCCGGAGGAGGATTCTTGTAGAAAGTTCATCAACAGCGTTAAGCAACAGCTCGTCGTAGGTAGGATTGAATTTTGAATTTTGAATTTGAATTTGAATTGTTACAAATTCTTGCATGTGGTGAACCTGTAAGAGGAATACTCTAGAAAGTTCATCGACCTCGTGAAGCAACAGCTTGTTTTAGGTAGGATTGCATTTTGAATTTGAATTTGAATTTGAATTTAAATTGTTAATTTTTTGCTTGTGGTAAACCCGGAGGAGGGATCGTCTAGAAAGTTCATCGACCACGTGAAGCAACAGCTCGTCGCAGGTAGGATTGAATTTTGAATTTGAATTTGAATTGTTACAAATTTTTGCATGTGGTGAACCTGTAAGAGGAATCGTCTAGAAAGTTCATCGACCTCGTGAAGCAACAGCTCGTCGCAGGTAGGATTGAATTTTGAATTTGAATTTGAATTTGAATTGTTACAAATTCTAGCATGTGGTGAACCCGGAGGAGGAATCGTCTAGGAAGTTTATCGACCTCTTGAAGCAACAGCTCGTCGTAGGTAGGATTGAGTTTTGAATTTTGATTTTAATTCGAATTGTTATAAATTCTTGCATGTGGAGAACCTGTAAGAGGAATCGTTTAGAAAGTTCATCGACCACGTGAAGCAACAGCTCGTCGCAGGTAGGATTGAATTTTGAATTTGAATTTGAATTGTTACAAATTCTTGCATGTGGAGAACCTGTAAGAGGAATCGTCTAGAAAGTTCATCGACCTCGTGAAGCAACAGCTCGTCGCAGGTAGGATTGAATTTTGAATTTTGAATTTGAATTTGAATTGTTACAAATTCTTGCATGTGGTGAACCCGGAGGAGGAATTGTCTAGAAAGTTCATCGACCTCATGAAGAAACAGCTCGTCGTAGGTAGGATTGAATTTTGAATTTTGAATTTGAATTTGAATTGTTACAAATTCTTGCATGTGGTGAACCTGTAAGAGGAATCGTCTAGAAAGTTCATCGACCTCGTGAAGCAACAGCTCGTCGTAGGTAGGGTTGCATTTTGAATTTGAATTATAATTTGAATTGTTACAAATTCTTGCTTGAGGTCAACCCGGAGGAGGATTCTTGTAGAAAGTTCATCAACAGCGTTAAGCAACAGCTCGTCGTAGGTAGGATTGAATTTTGAATTTTGAATTTGAATTTGAATTGTTACAAATTCTTGCATGTGGTGAACCTGTAAGAGGAATACTCTAGAAAGTTCATCGACCTCGTGAAGCAACAGCTTGTTTTAGGTAGGATTGCATTTTGAATTTGAATTTGAATTTGAATTTAAATTGTTAATTTTTTGCTTGTGGTAAACCCGGAGGAGGGATCGTCTAGAAAGTTCATCGACCACGTGAAGCAACAGCTCGTCGCAGGTAGGATTGAATTTTGAATTTGAATTTGAATTGTTACAAATTTTTGCATGTGGTGAACCTGTAAGAGGAATCGTCTAGAAAGTTCATCGACCTCGTGAAGCAACAGCTCGTCGCAGGTAGGATTGAATTTTGAATTTGAATTTGAATTTGAATTGTTACAAATTCTAGCATGTGGTGAACCCGGAGGAGGAATCGTCTAGGAAGTTTATCGACCTCTTGAAGCAACAGCTCGTCGTAGGTAGGATTGAGTTTTGAATTTTGATTTTAATTCGAATTGTTATAAATTCTTGCATGTGGAGAACCTGTAAGAGGAATCGTTTAGAAAGTTCATCGACCACGTGAAGCAACAGCTCGTCGCAGGTAGGATTGAATTTTGAATTTGAATTTGAATTGTTACAAATTCTTGCATGTGGAGAACCTGTAAGAGGAATCGTCTAGAAAGTTCATCGACCTCGTGAAGCAACAGCTCGTCGCAGGTAGGATTGAATTTTGAATTTTGAATTTGAATTTGAATTGTTACAAATTCTTGCATGTGGTGAACCCGGAGGAGGAATTGTCTAGAAAGTTCATCGACCTCATGAAGAAACAGCTCGTCGTAGGTAGGATTGAATTTTGAATTTTGAATTTGAATTTGAATTGTTACAAATTCTTGCATGTGGTGAACCTGTAAGAGGAATCGTCTAGAAATTTCATCGACCTCGTGAAGCAACAGCTCGTTGTAGGTAGGATTGCATTTTGAATTTGAATTTGATTTTGAATTTGAATTTAAATTGTTAATTTTTTGCTTGTGGTAAACCCGGAGGAGGGATCGTCTAGAAAGTTCATCGACCACGTAAAGCAACAGCTCGTCGCAGGTAGGATTGAATTTTGAATTTGAATTTGAATTGTTATAAATTCTTGCATGTGGTGAACCTGTAAGAGGAATCGTCTAGAAAGTTCATCGACCTCGTGAAGCAACAGCTCTTCGTAGGTAGGGTTGCATTTCGAATTTGAATTTGAATTTGAATTTAAATTGTTAATTTTTTGCTTGTTGTAAACCCGGAGGAGGGATCGTCTAGAAAGTTCATCGACCACATGAAGCAACAGCTCGTCGCAGGTAGGATTGAATTTTGAATTTGAATTTGAATTGTTACAAATTCTTGCATGTGGTGAACCTGTAAGAGGAATCGTCTAGAAAGTTAGTCGACCTCGTGAAGCAACAGCTCGTCGCAGGTAGGATTGAATTTTGAATTTTGAATTTGAATTTGAATTGTTACAAATTCTTGCATGTGGTGAACCTGTAAGAGGAATCGTCTAGAAAGTTCATCGACCTCGTGAAGCAACAGCTCGTTGTAGGTAGGATTGCATTTTGAATTTGAATTTGAATTTGAATTTGAATTTGAATTTAAATTGTTAATTTTTTGCTTGTGGTAAACCCGGAGGAGGGATCGTCTAGAAAGTTCATCGACCACGTGAAGCAACAGCTCGTCGCAGGTAGGATTGAATTTTGAATTTGAATTTGAATTGTTATAAATTCTTGCATGTGGTGAACCTGTTAGAGGAATCGTCTAGAAAGTTCATCGACCTCGTGAAGCAACAGCTCTTCGTAGGTAGGGTTGCATTTTGAATTTGAATTTGAATTTGAATTTAAATTGTTAATTTTTGCTTGTTGTAAACCCGGAGGAGGGATCGTCTAGAAAGTTCATTGACCACGTGAAGCAACAGCTCGTCGCAGGTAGGATTGAATTTTGAATTTGAATTTGAATTGTTACAAATTCTTGCATGTGGTGAACCTGTAAGAGGAATCGTCTAGAAAGTTCGTCGACCTCGTGAAGCAACAGCTCGTCGCAGGTAGGATTGAATTTTGAATTTTTAATTTGAATTTGAATTGTTACAAATTCTTGCATGTGGTGAACCTGTAAGAGGAATCGTCTAGAAAGTTCATCGACCTCGTGAAGCAACAGCTCGTTGTAGGTAGGATTGCATTTTGAATTTGAATTTGAATTTGAATTTGAATTTGAATTTAAATTGTTAATTTTTTGCTTGTGGTAAACCCGGAGGAGGGATCGTCTAGAAAGTTCATCGTCCACGTGAAGCAACAGCTCGTCGCAGGTAGGATTGAATTTTGAATTTGAATTTGAATTGTTATAAATTCTTGCATGTGGTGAACCTGTTAGAGGAATCGTCTAGAAAGTTCATCGACCTCGTGAAGCAACAGCTCTTCGTAGGTAGGGTTGCATTTTGAATTTGAATTTGAATTTGAATTTAAATTGTTAATTTTTGCTTGTGGTAAACCCGGAGGAGGGATCGTCTAGAAAGTTCAACGACCACGTGAAGCAACAGCTCGTCGCAGGTAGGATTGAATTTTGAATTTGAATTTGAATTGTTACAAATTCTTGCATGTGGTGAACCTGTAAGAGGAATACTCTAGAAAGTTCATCGACCTCGTGAAGCAACAGCTAGTCGTAGTAAGGGTTGCATTTTGAATTTGAATTATAATTTGAATTGTTACAAATTCTTGCTTGTGGTCAACCCGGAGGAGGATTCCTGTATAAAGTTCATCAACAGCGTGAAGCAACAGCTCGTCGCAGGTAGGATTGAATTTTGAAATTTGAATTTGAATTTGAATTGTTACAAATTCTTGCATGTGGTGAACCTGTAAGAGGAATACTCTATAAAGTTCATCGACCTCGTGAAGCAACTGCTCGTCGTAGGTAGGGTTGCATTTTGAATTTGAATTTGAATTTGAATTTGAATTTAAATTGTTAATTTTTTGCTTGTGGTAAACCCGGAGGAGGGATCGTCTAGAAAGTTCATCGACCACGTGAAGCAACAGCTCGTCGCAGGTAGGATTGAATTTTGAATTTGAATTTGAATTGTTACAAATTCTTGCATGTGGTGAACCTGTAAGAGGAATACTCTAGAAAGTTCATCGACCTCGTGAAGCAACAGCTAGTCGTAGTAAGGGTTGCATTTTGAATTTGAATTATAATTTGAATTGTTACAAATTCTTGCTTGTGGTCAACCCGGAGGAGGATTCCTGTATAAAGTTCATCAACAGCGTGAAGCAACAGCTCGTCGTAGGTAGGGTTGAATTTTGAATTTTGAACTTGAATTTGAATTGTTACAAATTCTTGCTTGTGGTAAACCGGGAAGAGGTATATTTTAGAAAGTTCATCGACCACATGGAGCTACAGCTCGTCATTGGTAGGGCTGAATTTTGAATTTGAATTTGAGTTGTCACAAATCCTTGCTTGTGGTGATCCCAGAGGAGGAATCTTCTAGAAAGTTCATCGACCCCGTGAAACAAAAGCGAGTGGTATGTCGGGTTGCATTTTGAATTTTAATTTGAATTGTTACAAACTTTTTTTGTTGTGAACCCACAGAAAGAGTCTTCTAGAAAGTTCTTGACATATGCCAAACCCCTATTGGTGTTGATAGCAGAGGTGCACCACTCCTCATACATTTCAAGTTCTATCCTGACATGTCGTGGTAGGTCATTGTGCTTAATGCCATATGGTGCCATCATAATGTGTTTGGATAACGTGCAGACCATGTGAAGCAGTGATGTGTTCTTCAAATCTGAAAGTGGGTGTCTTCTAGCCTTATGGTTTCAGGACTCCTCCAGGGGCAGCTCATGTCAGTGGTCCTGGTAAATCAGATGGTGTTTGGCAAATTGATTCTGGTGCGGGTAAGTCTATTTAAGTGCTTTATATGGCCTTATATAGCTTTGTGTAGCTATATAGGGCCATTTAGGGCGAAACAAAAACTTATTTTTACTTTTTTATAGCGATAAAAACGGTGTCAAAACTAGCGATTGCTATATAAATCGGAAAAACAAATCTCTGATGTGAAGCAAAAGCTCTGTCCAACCATACTCGTAGGTAGGGAACAGCAATATGATTTCATATGATGCTGGCAGTCTGACTAGGCTAAACTTACCATTTATGTACAATAGCATATGATGCTCTTTGTTTATCATTTGATTTCATACTCGCCTGTAGTCTACATCATATGACATGCCGGTCCCTACTCATAGGTCCTAATTTGGCAGCTGGAAAGTCATATAATATGCCGCTCCCTACTCCCTACTACCCACTCCCCACGCCCCACGCCCTACTCCCTACTCATAGGTCCTAATTTGGCAGCTGGAAAGTCATATGATATGCCGCTTCCTACTCCCTACTCATAGGTCCTAATTTGGCAGCTGGAAAGTCATATAATATGCCGCTCCCTACTCCCCACTCCCCACGCCCCACGCCCTACTTCCTACTCATAGGTCCTAATTTGGCAGCTGGAAAGTCATATGATATGCCGCTTGCTACTCCCTACTCATAGGTCCTAATTTGGCAGCTGGAAAGTCATATAATATGCCGCTTCCTACTCCCTACTCATAGGTCCTAATTTTGCTGCTGGAAAGTCATATGATATGCCGCTTCCTACTCCCTACTCATAGGTCCTAATTTGGCTGCTGGGAAGTCATATAATATGCCGCTTCCTACTCCCTACTCATAGGTCCTAATTTGGCAGCTGGAAAGTCATATAATATGCCGCTTCCTACTCCCTACTCATAGGTCCTAATTTGGCAGCTGGAAAGTCATATAATATGCCGCTTCCTACTCCCTACTCATAGGTCCTAATTTGCCTGCTGGGAAGTCATATAATATGCCGCTCCCTACTCCCTACTCCCCACGCCCCACGCCCTACACCCACTCATAGGTCCTAATTTGCCAGCTGGAAAGTCATAAAGGCATGCACACACACACATGTATGCACACACACATGCATACAAACCCCTGGTCCCTACTCATAGGTCCTAATCTGCCTGGAAAGTCATAAAGGCATGCACACACACACATGTATGCACACACACATGCATACAAACCCCTGGTCCCTACTCATAGGTCCTAATCTGCCAGCTGGAAAGTCATAAAAGGCATGCACACACACACACACATGTATGCACACACACATGCATACAAACCCCTGGTCCCTACTCATAGGTCCTAATTTGCCAGCTGGAAAGTCATAAAAGGCATGCACACACACACACACATGTATGCACACACACATGCATACAAACCCCTGGTCCCTACTCATAGGTCCTAATCTGCCTGGAAAGTCATAAAGGCATGCACACACACACACATGTATGCACACACACATGCATACAAACCCCTGGTCCCTACTCATAGTTCCTAATCTGCCTAAAAAGTCATAAAGGCATGCACACACACACACATTTATGCACACACACATGCATACAAACCCCTGGTCCTTACTCATAGGTCCTAATTTGCCAGCTGGAAAGTCATAAAAGGCATGCACACACACACATGTATGCACACACACATACACACATGTATGCACACACACATGCATACAAACCCCTGGTCCCTACTCATAGGTCCTAATTTGCCAGCTGGAAAGTCATAAAGGCGTGCACACACATACACACATGTATGCACACACACATGCATACAAACCCCTGGTCCCTACTCATAGGTCCTAATCTGCCTGGAAAGTCATATGCCTCGATGGGAGACCTGCAGAAGGCAGCCGGCAGTGCCAACACGACGGCAGTGCCAACAGTGGCGGCAACACAGCTGAGCATGGACCTGCCCTTTGAGCTGCGTGTGCTGGAGATCTGCTTGGATGAGGTGAGGTCATGTTGTGCGTAGTGTGTGGAGTGTAGTGTATAGTGTGTGTAGCGTGTAGTGTGTAGTGAAGGGACATGGTGGCAACACAGCTCAGCATGGACTTGCCCTTTGAGCTGCGTGTGCTGGAGATCTGCTTGGATGAGGTGTGGTTGTGTTGTGCGTAGTGTGTGGTGTGTAGTGTATAGTGTGTGTAGCGTGTAGTGTGTAGTGAAGGGACATGGTGGCAACACAGCTCAGCATGGACTTGCCCTTTGAGCTTCGTGTGCTGGAGATCTGCTTGGATGAGGTGAGGTTGTGTAGTGTGTAGTGTGTGCACCACATCTGACCTCGATGGGTGACCTGCAGAAGGCAGCAGGCAGTGGCAACACGACGGCAGTGCCAACAGTGGCGGCAACACAGCTGAGCATGGACCTGCCCTTTGAGCTGCGTGTGCTGGAGATCTGCTTGGATGAGGTGAGTTTGTATAGTACGTAGTGGGTAGTGGGTGTAGTGGGTGCACCACATCTGACCTCGATGGGTGGCCTGCAGAAGGCAGTCGGCAGTGGCAACACGACGGCAGCGCCAACAGTGGCGGCAACACAGCTGAGCATGGACCTGCCCTTTGAGCTGCGTGTGCTGGAGATCTGCTTGGATGAGGTGAGGGGTTTCAACACCATTAGCCTCAAACATGCTCATACACATACACATATCACCACTAGCCTCATGCATTCACAGACACATACACACATATCACCACTAGCCTCATGCATATACACACACCAAAGAGAGCCGTGTGTGCCAGAGATCTGCTTGGATGAGGTGAGGGGGAGTCAACACCACTAGCCTCATGCATTCACAATCACACACATGCATGCACGCACATATACACACACATAAACACACATGCATGCATGCACACACAAACAGACATAGACACATGCTCATGCACACACACACACACACATACGCACACATGCATGCACACACACACACACACACACACACACACACATACGCACACATGCATGCACACACACACGCGCATACACCCTGAGTTTGATACCCTCGCATCAAACCCTTAACCCTACACCCTAAACAATGTTGCAGTTGGCCGCAGAGTTTGATACCCGAAACCCTAAACCCTGTTGCAGTTTGCTTTGGAGTTTGATAATCTGACAATACCTAACCCTAACCAACCCTAACTAATCTGAAATTACCTAAACCTTACCCTAAACCCTAAACCCTGTTGCAGTTGGCTTTGGAGGTTGATACCCTGACATCAAACCCTAAACCCTGAACCTTGAACCCTAAACCCTAAACCCTGTGGCAGTTGGCTTCACAGTATGATACCCTGCCATCAAACCCTAAACCCTGAACCCTAGACACTAAACCCTGTTGCAGTTGGCTTTGGAGTTTGATACCCTGACATCAGAGCTTGAAGCATCTGCCTACCCTTCTTTGGATTCCTTGGCTACTAAGGTAGGTGAATATTTTATTATTGCATGGTGGTGGTGGTGGTGGTGGTGGTTTTTGTGGGTTTGAAGTGGTTTGTGGTGGTGTGTTCGGTGGGGGGAGGGGAGGGGGGGGAGGAAGGGGGGGGGGGGGGGGGGTCTGCCTACCCTTCTTTGGATCCTTGGCTACTAAGGTAGGTCCATGTTGCATTATTGCATGGTGGGGGTGGGGGTGGTTTTTTTTGTGGGTTTAGAAGTGGGTTGTGGTGGTGTGCGGTGGGGGAGGGGAGGGGGGGCGGGGGAGGGGGGGAGGGGGAGGGGGGGGGGGGGGAGAGTTTGCCTACCCTTCTTTGATTCCTTGGCTCCTAAGGTAGGTTCCCTGGTGCATTATTGCATGGTGGGGGGTGGGGGGGGGGGTGGGGGGGAGGGTGTGGGTATTGGAAGTGGGTTGTGGTGGTGTTCGGTGGGGGGGAAGGGAGGGTGAGGGGAGGGGGGGGGGGGAGGGGTGGGGGGGGGGGGGGGGGGGGGGGAGAGTCTGCCTACCCTTCTTTGGATTCCTTGGCTACTAAGGTAGTTCCCATGTTGCAATTGATTGCATGGTGGGGGTGGGGTGGGGTGGGGGGGATGGTGGTGGTTGGGTGATGTGGTGGTGGGTGAGTGAGTTGTGGTGGTAGTGGGTGGTGTTGGGTGGGGGGATGGTGGGTGGTGTTGTGTTTTTTTTTTTTTTGTTTTTTTTTTTTTTTTTTTTTTTTTTTTTTTTTTGTTTTTTTTTGGTTTTTTTTTTTTTGGTTTTTTATTTTTTTGTTGTTTTTTTTTTTTTTTTTTTTTTTTTTTTTTTTTTTCTTGTTGGGGGGGGGGGGGGGAGATTTTGCCTACCCTCCCTTCTTTGTGATTCCTTCTTGGTGCCTGTTCCTTTGGCTACTAAGGTATGTCCAGGTTCATTTTGCATGTGGGGGTTGGGGGTTGGGTGGGGGTGGGGGGGGGGGTGGGGTTGTGGGGTGTTTGAAGTGGGTTGTGGTGGTGTTCGGTGGGATGGGGGTAGGTTCTTTGCCTTTTTGTATCCTTTTGTGGTGTATTGTGTGGGGGTGGGGGATGTGTGGTTTTGTTGTTTGTTCTAGTCTGCCTCCCCTTCTTTGTATTCCTTTTCTACTCAGGTGGTCCCTGTTTGCCTATTATTGCTGTGTTTGGGTGTTGGGGGTTTGTGTTTTTTTGTGTGTGGTGTTTTATGTTGTTTTTTTATGTGCTGGTGTTTTTCGTGCTTTTTGTGGTGTGTTTTATTGTGTTTTTGGTGAGTAGTTCTTTTTTTTTTTTTTTTGTGGTTTCTTTGTTGGTGGTGGTGGTCGTGTGGTGCGGGCCGTGGGCTGGTTGTGGTAGGTGGTTGGGTGGCTTGGGTGGGTGTTGTGATGGGGGCCGGTGGTGGTGGGGGGGGGGGGGTGGGGGGTTTGGTGGTGTGGGGTGGTGTGGCGGGGGGGGGGGTGGGGGGTGGGGGGGGGGGGGGGTGGGGGTGTGGGTGTGTTTGGAGTTGCGGGGGGTTGGGTGGTGTGGTTGGTCTGGGTTGGAGTTTTGGTGTGTTGGTTGTGTTCTTTCTGGTTGTCGGTTTTTGGGTGTGTGTGGGTTATTTGTGTTTTTTAGTTGTTTGTTTTTGGTTCTCCTATGTTGTTCGTTTTCTTTCTTGCTTGTGTCTTTTGTGTTGGTTGGTTTGTTGTTTTTTTTCCGTGTGTGAAGGTTTTGTCGAGGGTTGGTGTGCTGGTGTAGTTGGGGGTGGGAGTGGTTCGCCATGGGTGGTGGTTGGTGTGGTTTGGAGTGTGAAGTGTGGGGGGGTGGTGGGTGGGTGGGGTGGGTGGTGTGTTTGGTAGGTTGTATATGTGGTGGTGTTTGTGGTGTGGGTTTGGGGTGAAGTGGGTGCGTGCGTGTTGGTGGTTGTGTTTTTGGTGTGTTGGAGGTATTGGTGTGTTTGTGTTTTGTTTTGTAGGTGTTTTGAGTGGACAGTGGGTGGGTTGTTTTGTGGGTTTAACGTTGTGTGTGTTTTTGTTTTCTTTTGGTTTTTTGTGGTTTTTTTTGTGTTTTAGTTGTGTGGTAGTTTGTCTTTTTTTGTTTTGAATTTTTTTGGGGAGCTGGCCGTGGTGGGGGTTGGTGGTGGTGGTGTGGTGGTGGTGGGCGTTTTGTGGCTAGGCTGGGGGCGTGGGTGGGTGTGGTGGTGTGTTTGCGCGGGGGGCGTGCGGCGTCCGGTGGTGCTGTGGTTCGCGTTTGTGGGTGCGTGGGATTGGCGGTGGTTGGGTGGGGCTGGTGGGTGGTTCTGAGCGCTTTGTGGCGGCTGGGGTGTGTTGCTTGGTGGTGTGCGGTGGCGCTTTGTGGTGTTTGGCCATGATTGGGTTTGAGTTGGGACCTGCCGTGCGGCGTCAGTTTGTGATCCCCGCGCCCCCACCTCCCCCACCCCTCCGTCCCCCCAGCCTAGAGTGTGTGAGGTGATCACCACCGTCACCAACTTACTCACTCAAAATCAAAACCAACTAACCAACCTAAACCAACTAACCACCCCAAAACCAACTTTAACAACTTAACCCTCACCTTTTTATTTTAATTTAATTAAAACCCTCATCTCCCCCAGGGGACGTCACCCCACTTGGATATGTGAGGCACATCTACCAAGCTCATCCTCATACCACCATCTTTACCACCATTCATCCCCCATGTTCTTAACACCACACCCCTCACACCCTCCCGCCCCACACCCGCAGAACCCTGAAGACCCCTCACGTTTTGAGGCGTGTGGAGGCGCATCACAACCAACAAAACCAACTAAAAAAACCAACCCAACCCAACCAACCCAACCAACTTTACCCTCATCTCCCCCAGGTGACGTCACCCCACTTGGAGCGTGTGAGGCACATCAACCAAATCAACCAACCAACTTCATCTTCATCCCCCAGGGTTGAAACCCTAAACCCTAAACCCCTCCCCCAGGTGATGTCACCCCGCTAGGAGCATGTGGGGCTCATCAACCAACTCAACCAACCAACTCAACTATCAACTCAACCAACTTGATCCTCGTCCCCAAAGGTCATTAACCCTAAAACCACCCCCTCCCCCCCCAGGTGACTCACCACCCCTCTCGATGACGTGTGAGGCTGCATCAACAACGCACTATCAACAACCCAACCAACTTAACCCTCATCCCCAAGAGTTGTAAACCCTGAACCCTAAACCCTTTAGTATACAAAAAACCCTTTATACCAACCATTAAACCTAACACCTTATTATACCCCTCCCCCGGTGACGTCCCCCCCGCTTGGATCGTGTGGAGTGCAATCACCAACCTCACCAACCAACTCAACCAATCACCCAAAACAACTTACCTCATCCCCACTGTTCTCAAACCTAACATTACCCATAAACCCATACAACCCTTCAACCCACCTTCAACCTTAAACCCCTCCCTCAGGTGACATCACCCTGCTTGGAGTGTGTGAGGCGCATCAACCAATCCAACCAACCAACCCAACCACTCCACTCCAACCAACCCAACCAAATCCAACCAACCAAACTCCAAGCCACCTCCAACCCCCTCATCTCCACTCCCCCGCACGCCCCCCTCATTATCTCCCACCCTCATCTCCCCCAGGTGACGTCACCCCGCTTGGAGCGTGTGAGGCGCATCAAGAACAGACTTGTGCGACTGACTACCCGAGTCGAGACGGTATGTTAAAATATAAAATATATACATATAATAATATCAAGAACAGACTTGTGAATATCCAAGTAGAGACGGTATGTTCAATCTATTAATATGTGAATCTATTAGTGTGTGAATTGTTAAATCTATTAATATGTAAATCCAGGGCCTAGTATTGTACTGGAGAAGCAGTAATACCACCCGCGTACCCCTACCCCCCCACCACCCCACCACCCCGGGCGCTGGGTTTTTCTTCTTCAGCTGCCTACTTATTATGTAACTCAATTGTTCAATTTGTATTTACTTATGTACTCAATTGTTCAATTTGTATTTACTTTTTTACTCAGTTTTAACCAGCAATAGTCCTGCTAAACAGAACAAAACAGAACAGAACAGAACAGAAGAAACCAAAACAGACCGAAGAAAATCGAGGAAACCCCAACCACAAAACAGAAACGAACGAACAACGCACCAAACAAAACAGAACTAGAACAGCAAAAGCAACCAAAAACAAACAATCACCAAAACATAACATCAAACCAAAACCTAAACCTCACACCCAAAACATAACTCAACCAAAACAGAAAACAAACCAAAACAGAACATCACCAAAACAGAAACAATCCCCAAAACAGAACATAAACATAACAATCACCAAAACACTAACAAGCAAAACCAAAAATCAGAACAGCCCAAAACATAACAGCACCAAACATACAATCACCCAAAACAGAACAAGCAACAAAATGCATAACAAACTCACTCAAAACATAACAGCAGCACAACCAAAAACCGAATAACAGCAACCAAACATAACATCAACCCAAAAAACCAAAACAGAACAGCACCAAAACAGAACAGCACCAAAACAGAACAGCACCAAAACAGAACAGCACCAAAACAGAACAGCACCAAAACAGAACAGCACCAAAACAGAACAGCACCAAAACAGAACAGCACCAAAACAGAACAGCACCAAAACAGAACATCAACCAAAACATAACATCAAACCAAAACATAACAAACATTCAGATCAAGACAATCACCCAAAAACATAACAGCACCAAAACATAACAGCACCAAAAAAACCCAAAAACCATCACCAAAACATAACATCACCAAAACATAACATCACCACCCATAACATCACCAACCTAACAGCACCAAAACAGAACATCACCAACAGAACATATCACCAAAAACAACATTCACCAAATCAGAAAGAACCAATCACCAAAAACATATCAGCACCAAAACAAACAGAACAGCACCAACAAACAGAACATATTTCAGTCGCAAAACATAACAACACCAAAACATAAGCAGCATGCTCAACCAAAAATAACATCACCAAAACATCACAGCACAAAACAGAGAACATCACCAAACATAACATCACCAAAACAGAACAATAACATCACCAAAACATAACAGCACCAAAACATAACATCACCAAAACATAAGCACAAACATCGATTCAAACCGAAAACGAACAGGCACCAAAACATAACACTAACAGCACCAAACCAATAACATGCACCAAAAACAGAACAGCACCAGAAACTATAACATCACCAAACAAACATCACAAAACAAACCTAACTCACCAAAACAGAAACACACCAAAACATAACCTTCAAAAGCTCACCAAAACAGAACATCTCGCAACATAACCCATGAAACTCAAAACAGAACACACCAAAACATAAACACACCAAAACATACATCACTACCAAAACATAACATCACACAAACATAACATCACCAAAACATAACACAGACCAAAACATAACATCATCAAACCAAACATAACATCAGACCAAAAAAACAGTAACAAATCAACCAAAACAAACAGCACCAAAACATAACATCACCAAAACATAATCAGTCACCAAAACAGAACACATCACCAAACATAACATCACCAAAACAATAACAAGAAAACATCCACCAAACAGACACACCAAAACAGAACACACCAAACACTAACAGTACCAAAACAACAGCCCCCAAAACAAACCGCACCAAAACAGAAACATCACCCAAACAGAACATCACCAAAATAATAACAAACAGCACCAAACAAAACAGAACAGCACCAAACATAACAATCAACCCAAACCGAAAGCACCAAACAGAATCAGCACCAAAAAGAACCAAGTCAACACCAAAACAGAACAGCATCACACCAAACCATAACATCACCAAAACATAAATCACATCACCAGACCAAAACATCACAAACAGAACATCCAAGCACATCACCAAACGAACAGCAATCACCAAAAACATAACCGCACCCAAAACCTAACAGCACCAAAACATAACACATCACCAAACAGAACATCACCAAACACAAACAGCACCAAAACATAACAGCACCAAATCATTGACAGCACCAAAATCATAACAGCACCAAAAAACATAACATTCCACCAAAACATAACAGCAAACAAACACAGAACAGCACCAAAACATAACATTCACGCAAAACAGAACAGCACCACAACATAAACAAAATCACCAAACAAACAGCACTCCAACCAGAACACAACCCAAACGAAACAGCACAAAACAGAACATCACCAAAACATAACAGCACCAAAAATAAACAAGCAAAACAAACATAACAGCCCAATACCAAAAACAGAAGCAGCACACCAAACAGAACATCACAAGCAAACCAAAACGAACAGTCACCAACACAGAACAGTCAACCAAATTCAGAACGGCACAACACTAACAGCTCACCAAAACAAAAATGAATTATGAAACAATCAAACCAGAAAAACATATAAGATGGGAAAAACCATACCAAAACATAACTCTGACAAAAATAAAACAGAACCAAACCAAACCAAACCAAACCAAACCAAACCAAACCAAACCAAAACAGAACTGAACAAAAATAAAACAGAACCAAAATTTATGGATCAATCGATAGAACGATGGATAAATCGATATTTATGGATAAATCGATAGAATTTATGGATAAATCTCTATTATGTGATGGATGACAAAAACAGAACAAACCGCCCTAAACCACACGTCTAACCCCCCTACACACTAAAACCACCCCCTCGATCCTACTCACTGAACCCTCTTAGGTGCTGGTAACCCTCCCGCCCCTACAACACACCCATCATTGCCGTCACCCTTCAAACCCTCCACCCTTAACCCACCCCTCAACCCTCTACCCTAACCCAACCCTCCACCACCCACACTAACCCACCCCTCCACCCACCCACCCGCCCTACCACCCACCTTCCACCATCCGCACTGAACCCTGCTAGGTGCGGGAGATGCTTGAGAAGTTCCTGGATGATGATGAGGATATGCACGACATAAACCTGGCAGCATCCTACTGCATGAGCCCTTTAGGTGCTGATCCCACACTATACTCCCCACCCAAGCACCCTACACCATCCGCACTGAACCCTGCTAGGTGCGCGAGATGCTTGAGAAGTTCCTGGATGATGATGAGGACATGCACGACATGAATCTTACAGCAAACGAAGCGAGGGAAATGGCTCAGGTGGAGACAGAACCCGAGGTAAATACAAGAAATGAGTCTAATAGATACAATAAATACAATAAATAAATATAATAAGTACCGTGATTATGGTGGGACTGCACGTCTGATCTGACGCAAGAGCGAGGGAATTGTCAGGTGAGGCCGAACCCGAGTAATACAGAAATGAGTCTAATAGATACAAGAAACACAATAAATAAATATAATAAGTACAGTGGATGATGGTGAGGACATGCACAGACATGATCGACTCAACCAAGCAGGAAATGGCTCAGGGAGACTAACCGGAATAATACAAGTAATAGTATAATAAATACAATATGTAAATATAATCCTGGATGATGATGATGATGATGAGGAGGACATAATATATTTATTAAGGTAAATAATATATAAATATATATGCACGACATAAATCTGACAGCAAATCAAGCAAGGGAAATGGCTCAGCTGGAGACAGAACCGAAGGTAAAAACAAGAAATAAATATAATAAGTACAATATGTAAATATAATCCTGGATGATGATGATGAGGAGGAGGAGAAGGACATAATATATATTTGTAGGTAAATAATATATATAAATATATATGCACGGCATAAACCTGACAGCAAACGAAGCGAGGGAATTGGCTCAGGTGGAGAAAGAACTCGAGGTGAATACAAGAAATAAATATAATAAATACGATATAGGAATATAATCCTGGATGATGATGATGATGATGAGGAGGAGGAGGAGGACATAATATATTTATTTAGGTAAATAATATATAAATATATATGCACGACATAAATCTGACAGCAAACCAAGCAAGGGAAATGGCTCAGCTGGAGACAGAACCGGAAATAAATACAAGAAATGAGTATAATAAATACAATATGTATATATAATCCTGGATGATGATGATGATGAGGAGGAGGAGGAGGACATAATATATTTATTTAGGTAAATAATATATAAATGTATATGCACGACATAAATCTGACAGCAAACCAAGCAAGGGAATTGGCTCAGGTGGAGACAGAACCCGAGGTAAATACAAGAAATAAATGTAATAAATACAATATAGAAATATAATCCTGGATGATGAGGAGGAGTAGGCGATGATTGAGGAGAGGACATAATCATCATCTTTAGGTTCATAATCTCTTACACATATATGCAACGACTTCACCCGACAGCATCGAGCGAGTACTTGCTTCCGCTGGAGTCAGAACCTGAGGTACCTCCTCTTTCATGGGGTTTACTCACTGACGATTGTGTTCTTATGCTTTTTCATTCTTTCACTCTCAAGAGGGGTGGGGGTGGGGGGGTGGGGGTGGTGGGGGGTGGGGTGTGGGGGGGGGGGGGGGGGGGTGGGGGGGGTGGGTGGGGGGGGGGGGTGTGGCCGAATGGTTTGGGGTGGTATGATGGGGGGTGTTGTGTGAGGGCTTTGTAGTATTGTGGGGGGTGTTTGTGGTTTTGTTGTATGGTGGTTGGTGGTCGACGAAGAACACAAGTGCCTAAGCCACAACCTACATAGCGATACAAAACCCCTAAAGACCCCCAAACCATTCAAACCGCCACCAACGCGAATCGGCGGGTCAACGAGATGGAGAATGGCTCAATCACTGACACCCAGAAAACCGCACAAGGGTCGCCAAGGACGACCGCAAGGAGCCTATGTAGCACCGGCACCTCCCCCTCCCGCCCGCCGGCCTAGCACACACAAACCACAAACCCTCAAATGTTTTCAGGCTGATACAGAAACTGAGGTACGAACGTTTCGTCGTTTTATAGGGTTAACTTACAATAAAGGAGGACGCACCCATCCCCACGCCTTCCACCAGGCCATCCCCCCCACAGCCATCCCCACACCACCCATCCACACATATTCCCACCCACCCTTCCTATCCCCCCACCCACACAGGCTATCCCAACCCCACACAGCTATCCCCACACGATCTACCCCCCACCACAACACACTTATAACTTACCTCACCCCCCCCCATCCCTGTCATCTCATACCTCCACTCCAATTCTCTAAATTTCTCTAACCTCTTACCCACGTCCACTATGTACTTAATTCCCTCTTTCAAATCATAGGTTTCACATCTTTATATTAGAGTAGGACCCACCCATCCCCACCCTATCCACCACCCCCTTAATCCCCACCCATCTATCCAACCCCCTAGCTACCCGCACCCACCCACTTATCCCCACCCATACCCTGGGGGGGGGGGGGGGGTGGTGGGGGGGGAGGGCTAACCCAAAATCCAAAACCTAAACCCACCCGAGAGACCCTAAAATCTAAAAACTAAACCAAGCCAACCCAGCCCAAACCCAAAACCTAAACCTAGACCTAAACCTTAAACTAAGCCAACCCAACCCAAAACCTATACCTAAACCCATGCAGCTAGCCCACCACCACCCACCCATCCCCATGCATGCTAACCCTAAACCCAACCCTAAACTCTAAACCCTAAACCCTGACCAACGCACCCAAAACCTAAAACCCTTTGCAAGATAGCCCGTGAATCCGTTGTGCTCGTACCCTCTCTTTCTTCTTTCTGCCACTCCCTCTACTATCCCCAACCCACCCCATCCGCACCACCACCCCCACCCATCTATCCCCACCCACCCATCCCCACACATGCTAACTCTAAGCCCAACCCAACCCTAAATCCTAAACCCTAAACCAAGCCAAGCCAAGCCAAAACCTACTCCTTAAACCCAAAACTAAGCCAACCCAAGCCGACCCCAAAACCAACCCAACTCCAAGCATGCTAACCCTAAACCAAGCCAAGCCAAGCGAACCACCAAACCTAAACCCATGCAGATAGCCCGTGAATCCCGTCGCTCATACTCCTCCATTTCTACAAACTCCTCTATCGTCGAGAGCGAAGTGGCAGAGGTAGAAATGTTGTTGGAGGCGTACTTCATGCACTACGACAACACATACAACCGATTGCAGGTGAGACTTGAATTATGCGCCACTTTTCAAAGGCGGGTGCCTATTTATAGGGAATGGCAACTAATATAAGTGTTTAAAAAACTAATACTAACTAATATTATTATAGTGTCACAATTATATTAGTTTTTCAAATAAATTCGAATTCCTGATGAGATGGCTCGTCCGACTAATATTATATAATATTATTTAATATTATTTATTCACTAATATTATATAACATAGCCGACCCCTACCTATTTATATAGCTTTATAGCTATTTATCGTGTAGAGCGAGGTGGCATTGGTAGAAATTTTGTTCTAGGTGAACTTCATGCACTACAACAACACGTACAACCGATTACAGGTGAGACTTGAATTACATACGCTGTGACTGGAGGAGGCTTAAAACCGAACGGAAACGCAGGAAAACGCATGAAAACGCCTAAAAACGCATATAAACGCATATAAACGCATGGAAAAGCATGAAAACGCATAAAAACGCATGAAAACGCATAAAAACGCATGAAAACGCTGTGACTGGAGGAGGCCTAAAACCATACAGCTAGAAGAAGAAGAAAAGTTTGAGATTAAGAGACTTAAGACGTGTCTTCATTTCTATAAGAGACCGTTTCCCAACGGTCCCTTGTAACGGTGTTGGCTTTGCTGTTTCCCTCTTGGGTGTCGTTACCCTTAACGTGCCCTTTGAGAGATTGAGACCTTTCCCCTTATCCAGATTAAAAAACAAAATCCAGATTAAAAAACAAAATCCAGATTAAAAAACAAAATCCAGATTAAAAAACAAAATCCAGATTAAAAAACAAAATCCAGATTAAAAAACAAAATCCAGATTAAAAAACAAAATCCAGATTTAAAAAACAAAATCCAGATTAAAAACAAAATCCAGATTAAAAAACAAAATCCAGATTTAAAAAACAAAATCCAGATTAAAAAACAAAATCCAGATTAAAAAACAAAATCCAGATTAAAAAACAAATCCGATTTAAAAAACCAATCCAATTACAACACCAAAATCCGATTCAACAACAAATCCAATAAAAACCAAATCCAGATGAAAACCAATCCCGATTAACAACAAAATCCACAGATTTAAAACCAAATCCAGATTTAAAAAAACCATATCCAGGATAAAAAACAAATCCAGAATTAAAAAACACATCCAAAAAAAATCCAGCTTTAAAAACAAATCCAGATTAAATTAAAAACAAATCGCAGTTAAAAACAAATCCTATTAAAATAACAAATCCCAGATTAAAAAAAAAAACAAAATCCAGATTTCAAAAACAAAATCCAGATTAAAAACAAATCCAGATTATAAAATACAAAATGCCAGATTAAAAACAAAACCAGATTTTAAAAACAAACATCAGATTAAAACAAATCCAGATTACAAAACCAACAATCCTAATTAAAAAACAAAATCCAGTTTAAAAAACAAAATCCAGATTAAAAAACAAAATCCAGATTTAAAAAACAAAATCCAGATTTAAAAAACAAAATCCAGATTAAAAAACAAAATCCAGATTTAAAAAACAAAATCCAGATTAAAAAACAAAATCCAGATTTAAAAACAAAATCCAGATTAAAAAACAAAATCCTAATTAAAAAACAAAATCCAGATTAAAAAACAAAATCCAGATTTAAAAACAAAATCCAGATTAAAAAACAAAATCCAGATTTAAAAAACAAAATCCAGATTTAAAAAACAAAATCCAGATTAAAAAACAAAATCCAGATTAAAAAACAAAATCCAGATTTAAAAACAAAATCCCTGTCCTAGCAGTAACCCGTATCCCACCCCCTGTCTGAAGCAGACTCTCAACAATTGCATCAAGCATACTGAAGATTTGGTCAACATCCAGCTGGATCACACTGAAACCTACACCCTTACCGTTATCCATTTAACCCCCCGTCTGAAGCAGACTCTCAACAATTGCATCAAGCATACTGAAGACGATTTGGTCAACATCAAACTGGGTCACATGAACCTACACCCCTTTACCCGTTTCCCTAAACCACCCCCCGTCTGAAGCAGACTCTCAACAATTGCATCAAGCATACTGAAGATTTGGTCAACATCAAACTGGATCACACTGAAACCTACACCCTTACCCGTATCCCTAACCCACCCCCCGTCTGAAGCAGACTCTCAACAATTGCATCAAGCATACTGAAGATTTGGTCAACATCAAACTGGATCACACTGAAACCTACACCCTTACCCGTATCCCTAACCCACCCCCTGTCTGAAGCAGACTCTCAACAATTGCATCAAGCATACTGAAGATTTGGTCAACATCAAACTGGATCACACTGAAACCTACACCCTTACCCGTATCCCTAACCCACCCCCCGTCTGAAGCAGACCCTCAACGAGTACAGGAAGGATACTGAGGATTTGGTCAACCCCAAGCTGGATCAACATCGAAACCAACTCATTACCACCGGCCACGCCAGCGACAATGCCCACAATCATGCCTTTGTCATGCTAGATGACCATCAAAAACCAACTCATTACAACCAACCACACGCAGGACAACACCCACAATGATGCCACCGTCCACATCCACGACAACACCCACAACCACACCCACGACAACACCCACAACCACACCGACGACAACACCCACAACCACACCCACGACAACACCCACAACCACACCCACGACAACACCCACAACCACACCCACGACAACACCCACAACCACACCGACGACAACACCCACAACCGCACCCACGACAACACCCACAACCGCACCCACGACAACACCCACAACCACACCCACGACAAAACCCACAACCACACCCACGACAACACCCACAACCGCACCCACAACGCTGCCTTTGTTGTAGCCCTAACCCTTATCTCAAACCCAACCCCCATCTGAACCAGACTCTCAACGAGGACTTCAAGGATGCTGAGGATTTGGCAAACATCAAACTGGATCGCACTGAAACCTACACCCTTACCCGTATCTCTAACCCACCCCCATCTGAACCAGACCCTCAACGAGTATATTAAGGATACTGAGGATTTGGTCAACATCAAGCTGGACAAACATCGAAATCAACACATTACCACCGCCCGCACCCACAACAACACCCACAACGATGCCTTTATCCTAGTCCTAGCCTTAACCCGTATCCCAACCCCCATCTGAACCAGACCCTCAACGAGTACATTAAGGATACTGAGGATTTGGTCAACATCAAGCTGGATCAACATCGAAACCAGCTCATTACCACCGACCTCATCCTCACGGCCCTCACGTGTGCCCTAGCTATGGTCACGACGGTAGCTGGCATCTTTGGTATGAACCTCGACTCTGGGCTGCAGGTACGACCACCGTCCAGGCCCTTGCTTTATTTCTTGTGGGGGGGGTGGGGGGGTAGGGGGGGTATACTAACCAGCTCATTACCACCAAACGTATCCTCGCGACCCTAGCGTGTACCCTATCTAAAGACTCACGACCCAAACTATGGAATCACGACCTCATCCCCACAACCCTCTTTTGTGCCCTAGCTATGAACTCAGGATTTTATCCGACCTCCTCCTCACGACCCTCACGTGTACCCTAACTATAGACTCATGACCTCATCGCCACGACCCAAACTATGGAATAACGACCTTATCCCCACAACCCACTTGTGTGCCCTAGCTATGGACTCAGGACTTCATCCGACCTCATCCTCACGACCCTAGCGTGTACCCTATGTAAAGACTCACGACCTCATCCTCATGACCCAAACTATGGAAGAACGACCTTATCTCCACAACCCTCTTGTGTGTACTAGCTATGGACTCAGGACTTCATCCGACCTCATCCTCACGACCCTCACGTGTACCCTAACTATAGACTCACGACCCAAACTATGGAATCACGACCTCATCCCCACAACCCTCGCGTGTGCCCTAGCTATGGACTCTGGGCTTCGGGTACAACCTGGGCACTACATTTCCACGACCAGGGCACTACATTTTTACAACCCAAACTATGAAATCACGACCTCATCCTTACAACCCTCGCATGCGCCCTAACTATCGACTCTGGGCTTCGGGTACGACCTGGGTACTACATTCCCACGACCAGGGCACTACATTTGCACGACCAGGGCACTACATTTTCACTGCCCAAACTATGGAATCACGACCTCATCCTTACAACCCTCGCATGCGCCCTAGCTATGGACTCTGGCCTTCGGGTACGACCTGGGCACTACATTTCCACGACCAGGGCACTACATTTTTACTATCCAAACTATGGAATCACGACCTCATCCTTACAACCCTCGCATGCGCCCTAGCTATGGACTCTGGGCATCGGGTACGACCAGGGCACTACATTCTGTCATTTTTGGTTACGTGATAAACACAGACCAGGGGGGGGGGGGGGGGGGGGGGGGGGGGGGCCAGAGACCCCGTACACGGGGACCCGTACACAGATCAGGGGGGGGGGGACTCCGTACAGACCAAAGGGGGGGGACTCCGTACAGACCAGGGGGGTGGGGTGGGGTGGGGGACTCCGTACACAGACCAGGGGGGGGGGGGGGGCGGGGGGGGCAGAGACCCCGTACAGGGGGACCCGTACACAGATCAGGGGGGGGGGGGGACTCCGTACACAGACCAGGGGGTGGGGGGGCGGGGGGGGCAGAGACCCCGTACAGGGGGACCCGTACACAGATCAGGGGGGGGGACTCCGTACAGACCAGGGGGGGGGGAGGGGGGCGCGGGCAGAGAGGGGGGGGGGGGGGGGGGGACTCCGTACACAGACCAGGGGGGGGGGAGGGTACCCCGTACATAGACCAGGGGGGGGGGGGGGGGGGGGGGGGGGGGACTCCGTACACAGACCAGGGGGGATGGACTCCGTACATAGACCAGGGGGGTGGGGGGGATTCCGTAGACAGACCAGGGGGGGTGGGGGGGTACACAGACCAGCGCCACCGAGGATTTAGACAGAAAGGTGGAGAAAATCAAATATCTGTATGCCCACTTTTGTATGGGGTACATCCTCCTTTTAGGTCCTCTTGTTTTATGGGGTCCTGTTAATATTCACTTTGTATGGTTTGTATCCTCCTTCTAGGTCCTGTTGTTTTAGGGGGTCCTCTTAATATTCACTTTTTTATGGGTTGCATCCTCCTTCTAGGTCCTGTTGTTTTATGGGGTCCTTTTAATATACTTTTGTTGTTGCGACGCGTCGCAAATTGAGCGACTCAAACAAGCATTACAATCAGCACTAATTCCATCCAACATATATTTTGCAGGAGACCCAAGACGTGTTCAACCAGCTTACTATTTCATGCTTTGGCAAGTCTCTTCATCCGTTCTGGCCGTACCCTCGACTGTTACAACAACAACAACAACAACAACAACAACAACAACAACAATAACAACAACAACAACAACAACAACAACAACATCATCATTAAAGCAGGTATACAATATTGCAGCAAGCAAGCATTACAATCAGCAAGCAAGCAGTACAATCAGCACTAATTCCATCCAATATATATTTTGCAGGAGACCCAAGACGTGTTCAACCAGGTTACTATTTCCGCGTGTGTTGGGTCCATTGTCCTTTTCGCCGGCTTCATGCTATGGGCTTGGCGCAGAGGACTCCTGGTCTTCACCTGAGCTCCTTTCTCTTTTGGAACAGTTCACCAGAAGCTGTTAGACCAGGTCGCTCAATTGCTTTTACAGCTTGTGTTGGGTCCATTGTCTCTATTCACCAGCTTCATGCTATGGTCGTGCAGTCTTTAATCACAATTTGGATTGTGGGTCCCACTACTAGACCACAACAGCCTTGCCGATGCCAGTAACTAGTTTCCGATGCCAGTAACTAGTTGCCGATGCCAGTAACTAGTTGCGGATGCCAGTAACTAGTTGCCGATGCCAGTAACTAGTTGCCGATGCCAGTAACTAGTTGCCGATGCCAGTAACTAGTTGCCGATGCCAGTAACTAGTTGCCGATGCCAGTAACTAGTTGCCGATGCCAGTAACTAGTTGCCGATGCCAGTAACTAGTTGCCGATGCCACTAACTAGATGCCGATGCCAGTAACTAGTTGCGGATGCCAGTAACTAGTTGCCAATGCCAGTAACTAGTTGCGGATGCCAGTAACTAGTTGCCGATGCCAGTAACTAGTTGCCGATGCCAGTAACTAGTTCGTCAGATGCTGTGCGACCAGGTTACTATTTCGGCATGTGTTGGGTCCATTGTCTTCTTCGCCGGCTTCATGCTATGGGCATGGCGCAGAGGACTCCTGGTGTTCACCTGAGCTCCTTTCCTGTGTGGACCTACTCATTAGAGAGCATGTGGTTGATGTACAGGAGCATGTGCTTGATGTACAGGAGCATGTGACAACGCTTTGCAGATCCGCAGGCGCCATCAGCCCATCGGTTGATGTACAGGAGCATGTGACAACGCTTTGCAGATCCGCAGGCGCCATCAGCCCATCGGTTGATGTACAGGAGCATGTGGTTAATGTACAGGAGCATGTGTTAGATGTACAGAAGCATGCGGTTGATGTACTATGTATGTGGAGTATGTGGAGGATGCTGTTCTACCAGGTTGCTTGTACAGCGTGTGTTGGGTCCATTGTCTTCTTTGCCAGCTTCATGCTATGGGTATGGCGCAGAGGACTCCTAGTGTTCACCTGGGCTCCTTTCCCTTGTGACCCAGTTCATTGACCAGGTCCCTTTAACGGCTTCATGCTATGGGCATGCAGGCCTTTAACCCCACAACAGCCTTGCCACTGCCAATAACCAGTTCATCGGTAGCTGTTCGACCAGGTTGCTTAATTGCTTGTACAGCTTGTGTTGGGTCCTTTGTCCTCTTTGCGAGCTTCATGCTATGGGCATGGCGCAGAGGACTCCTGGTGTTCACCTGAGCTCCTTTCCCTTGTGGACCAGTTCATTGACAAGGTTGCATTTACGGTGTGTGTTGGGTCCATTGTTGTCCTTGCCGACTTCATGCTATGAGCATGCAGGCTTTTAAACCCACAACAGCCAATGCCAATAACCAGTTTGTTAGATGCTGTTCGACCTGGTTGCTTTTACAGCGTGTGTTGGATCCATTGTTCTCCTTGCCGGCTTCATACTATGGGCATGCAGGCTTTGAACCCCACAACAGCCAATGCCAATAACTTG
>JACBWV010000610.1:62134378-62146878 GCA_013435795.1 Chlamydomonas sp. ICE-L
TGATCCATCAGATACCACTCCATCTCTTCCCCAACATCTGGACATCCTAACCCTGCAACAAGCCAGAGCAGAGATGGAACTCCTCAGTGACCAGATTAGGACCAACTATGAGGAATATGATGGCCCCATAGATGGGGACGGACTACTCAAGCCATATATCAGCTTTAATACACTCCGTAGAGTGGACAGAGATGAAAGCAGCGGAACAGACGCGCCAATCTATACACGGAGACGAGAATAACGTTACAAGCACTGGAGACCCATCAAGGGGCACCAGCGGTCAAGGGGCGGCAGCCTGTAACCTGAGTCTACAACCTAAGCCAGGAATCTTAAGCCGGGAGCCGGCAAGACAGCACGCGTCAGTAGCACCGGTGACGCAGCCAACAGGAAGCTGTCACTACGAGAAGCTGGCACAGTACTGGCAGAGCCGATAGTTCTAAGGAAGTACATATGTAGTCACCAAGTCATAAAACGCGTGAGAGCACCGCAATTCATGCTGATACTCCACCTATGACACAGGTGACATACAATACTACTACTCCACCTATGGCACTGGGGACATAGAACCATATGTAACAGATCAAAAAAACAAAATCAAAGAACTCCGAATAATCGAGAGAACTTCAAATGAAACCCAAAGGGTTAAAGGAAGGAATGAAACAAGGCAAAAAACCAAAAATCTGCCAAGGTAGAAAAGGATGAAAACCGAATATCAAAGATGGGTAACAACGGTATAGAAAACCCGATCCGGGAATAGGAACCTAATGCCAAACAATGATAACCAAAGAAACCGATGTAACCAAAAAAAATTGACCCTAAGGAGAAGCGGTCATTCCAAGCATTCGGACAAACCGCCAGAATACAGCAGGATCAAGGGGCTTGGTGAAGGGGTCAGCACAGTTGTCCTTAGTATTAACATAGGCAACATCCAGTTGGCCATCCTCCACCAGCTCCTTGATGTAGTGATGAATAACATCAATGTGCTTGCTGCGAGGGAGAAGCTGCCAGTCATTGGCCCAACTCAGAGACCCTAAGTTGTCACCCTGGATGGTTACCAAACCACAAGGCAGACCCAGATCCACCCTCAACTTCTTCAACCATTGCACCTCCCTGGCAGTCTGAGACAGGGCCTGATACTCAGCCTCACTAGAGCTAATGGCAACAGTAGGCTGCCTCTTGCTCATCTAGTTCACTATGCACCCCCCAGCTAGCACAGCAAAGCCAGTCTGAGACCTCCTGTCAGACCCATCATCAGCAAAGGATGAGTCACTAAAGACAGTAAAATAGAACTCAGGGCTGTGGGTGTAAGTGAGTCCCAGGTGGGAATGTGACCTCAAATACAAGAGCAAACGCTTGGCTGTCCCCCAGAGGGGGACGGTAGGGTGAGCAGAAAACCTGGACAGGTAGCTCACAGCAAAAGAAATATCAGGTCTGGTGCAAGTAGCCAGGTACAGCAAAGCACCCACCAGAGATAGGTACTGGCTATTAGAGGGCAGGGGGTATCCAGGAGGGTCAGTGACGGTGCACTTGGCCATGGGGGCAGAAAACTTGGGCTTGGCAGCAGCAGTAAGACCAAACTGCTCCACCAGATCAACAATGTAGGAGTGCTGGGAGAGGTTGATCTGAACACACCTGCCTTCAGAGTCAAGTGTAACGGCCATGTCCAATGAGAGGAACTGAACCGGTACACCCATCTCTTTGACCTCCCAGCCAGCTTTCTCCATAGCCTTGATCAGCAACTCATATAGAGCCAGCACACTAAAAGCACAGATAAAATCATCAACATAGGTCAGGACATAGCTCCACCCACCAAAAGAATCCCTCCTAAAATACAGAGCAGGTTCTGCCTTGCACATAGTAAACCCATGTGCAACCAAAACCCGCTTGACATCCATACTCCAAGCCCTGGGTGCCTGCTTCAAACCATAAAGGGACTTGATCAGTTTGCACACAAGGGGAACACCGTTAGGACCAAGGACCTTAAAGCCCTCAGGCTGGTGACAGTACAGGTCTAGGCCAGGTTCCAACTTAGCATTCAGAAATGCAGTCTTGATATCCAGCTGCCTAACAAACATCTTCCTATGAGTGATGGCAGCAAGGAGTACCCTCAGACCTGCTTTAGAAGAGACGGGGGCATATACATCATGAAAGTCCACCCCAGGACGCTGCAGAAAACCTCGGACCACAAAACGTGCCTTAAAGCGCACAGAACCATCAACCCCAACCTTTTTCACAAATAACCACCTGCCAGACAGGATCCTCTGCTTAGGAGGCTGTGGAGTGAGCGCCCAAGTACCATGGGCAAGCAAGGACGCCATCTCATCCTTCATAGCAAGCAGCCACTGATCCCTGTCAGGGTTGGAAGGAAGCATGGCAGCTTTATAGGGTATTTCAGATGAGGTAGAAATATAAGCTCCCACGTACAAGCAGTGTACTTGTACATGAGCAGCAGGGGTATCAGCAGTATCAGCAGTAACCGGTAGTAAAGCCCCCAGCGCAGCACTAATGCCTGGTTGAACAAGGCCGGCCTTCTTTGCCTCTATGTCATCGAAGCCTGGGTCGACCGGAACACCCCAGCCATACGCAGTATCAGACCCGGACCAAGTTTCAAGGTCATCACTCACACACTCGGTGACGGCCACATCGTTACAATGCCTTGTCCGGTGTAAACCACCAGGGACAGCAGGAGGCGAAGGGATCAACAACGCCCGCGAGCCATCCGAACAGGTGGACGGGGGGTGGCAACTAGTGGACAGTGGACCTATATCAGGCTCCACTATGACCTGAGGCTGTCCTAATCCTAGAGCTTCGCCGACGAAACGTGGCGCAGAGGAGGGCCTGGCGACCCCCTGAGATTCGGGTAAATTACTGTCTGAAGGAACTTCGGAATCCCACCCGTCCAGTACCTTCACACGCAATGCAGCACCATCAGCCCCTGACCTGGGACGCAAAGTCATCCCATGACCAGGGCAGCGGTCGACAATTGGGGTTGGTAAGGGATCTAAGGCATTAACCGCAGAATCAAGCATTTGTCCGTTGATGGCAGCAGGGATGCGCACGCAACAACGACACATCAGGTAGAACCCCAAAGAACAACTCGTATGGAGTCTTGTCACCCTGATTGGGCAGCCGGTTACGTAGGTAACAAGCAGCTAGGAAGGCATAGGGCCAGAAAGACTTAGTAAGCTTGGACTCCAAGTGGATACTCCTACCTATGTTCTGCAAGACCCCATTGTACCTTTCCACAGTTGCATTCTGCTGAGCAGTGTATGCCATAGATAATTCATGCACAGCACCAACCGATTCTAACCAATCCTCGAACCACTTTACTATAAACTCCTTAGCCCGGTCAGACCTGAGACACTTGAAAACAAAACCATGCAGCTGAGTCATCCATCTGAGGATGGTAGTTTGAACCGCTAAGGGAGCTTCATCCCTGGTCCTAAAGCACAATACTTCAGCATAGCCAGAGTATTGGTCTGTGAGACACAGAACATAAAACTCCCCACGCAAGCCCCTTATATGAAATGGTCCCATGATGTCCAAGTGAAGGCGTTGTAAAGGTGCACGGATCTTAGTTGTGCTTTCTTGAGGAAAAGGGATACGTTTTGCCTTAGCCTTTTGACAAGCATCACATGGGATCTTAGACAGTCTCTTCACTTGCTTGAGAGTGAGGGGTAAGTTTTTAACCAAACCCTTCCTGACAAGGTTGTGCATGGCGTCATAGCCAGGGTGACCCAGCCGCCTATGCCACAGCCATTCAGGAGTGGTAGGGATAACAACTCCACCATCCTCATCAACATCAAGTGCAAAAACTGGATAATGTACAGCACTCAACAAACGGCCACGAGGGGTGTGACAAGGCCTACAGGTAAACTTGTACACACCATCACTTGAGGCAGGGAAAGACCAGAGTACAGAAGAGCCCTGAGTGGCAGTCCAACTAAGACTATCAAAAGAAATCTTGCAGTTGTGAGCATGAGCCACAGCATTTACTGACAGGAGGTTCACCGGACAGTGAGGGATGTAGAGAACATCAGTTAAAGTGATTGATGTTGGTAACCAATCACTACATAACACAATGGATCCCTGACCCGCTGACCGTTGAACCACTCCATCACCAAATTTAACTGCTGGCCCATCCTCAGAAGCATGATACACAGTGAACAAAGACAGATCACCTGTGATAGACATCCCAGCTCCAGAATCAACATGCCAGATACCCTCAGACAGGCTCGGGCTACAAACGTTCGAAAACTTCGAAGTGCAAGAGAATAGGACAGAGCTTACCCCCTATTTCTTGACCATAGCAAACCCATCAATCTGGGCCTGCAGGGAGGACAGCTGCTTTGGAGTAAGCGCACCCGGAAGGCCAAGGCAATGGGCACTGGAGCAGTAACCGGTACACCAGGCCTGGTCCTTCGCAGGTGCGGGTGCTTCGTGAAGCAGCGGTCCTCCGAGTGGGTCGTCTTGCTGGGACATGGGCCCCAAGTGCAATCCAGGCGTCTCTTGAGGGAGCCGGAACCCTGAGAACCAGATCCCTGCCCACGCTGGAATGCAGCATTGGCAGGAACCGGGGGAGTGTCCCGGGACCAACCAGGGTGCCTGGAGTCGGACTTGGGGAGAGAAATGTTCAAGATGTCCAGAGACCTATATTCTGCAAGACAAGACCAATACTCAACAGGCTGTCTGTTATACAACAACGTACCATACTTGATCCGCAGCGACTCAAAGCGGATCAGACGGATACCCTGAACTATAGTTTCCATGGCGTGGCGCTGAGTCACGGGATGCCCAGCACTGCGGAGGTCAGTGCAGAGACCGCGAACCTTGCGAAAGAAGTCATCTACGCGGTCAGAAGGGCCCATGTGTGAACCAAGAAGCTCGATTCGCATGAGATGGACTCTAGAGGCAAGGGCATCGGACTGCCTCTTCAGGATATCACGAAAGATATCCCGAGGTTTGGCAAAGTCCTGGTATACCTTGAACATAGCATCCTCCATGTTCGCGAGCATCATGGTTAAGCACATGAACTCCTGACGGTCCAGCAGGGGCAGGGCACTGAAACCCAACAGTGCAGGATCTACCCGAGACTCACCATGAGAGGCCGAAGATCCAGCAGCAGGAGCAGGGGTCAGAGGAGCCAAAGACCTCCGAATATCCAGAAAATACTCAGCAGCAAGACCAGCGTCATAAGCGCGCTGGTCATCTAAGGTCCTAATCTCAGGCATGGACCTCGCAACACTCACTACCAGCTCGAAATCAGGGCTAACAGGACAGAGAGGGAGAGGTACTTTCACAAACTGGTAACCTAGCCTATCGTTATCCCTACGCCCCACGCCACCAAAAGTGACACCATTACTAGGGGGATATCTGATGCCGGAAGTGACCGGACCAAGGAAGGACCGACACTGGGAACCTAGCTCAGAGAACACCATCACTCGGCGATGTTTCAGCTTGACACTCACATTAGCCATAGTAGCCTGCATGTCCATCCGACCGTACAGAGTGCGGTTCAAGGACTCACCATCCCGTCGAGCTTGACTGATCAGACGGCAGTCCCGCAGCTGCAGACTCGGAGGAGGTCCTCCAGTGAGCAGATGCTCCCAAGACTCGCATGACCGCGAAGGCAAGACAGGAGGAGGGCCAGGGGCAGGAGGAAGCTCCACCGGAGGCGGAGGGGGCTCCTGCGAGGTACCAGCAGCAGATGTGCGGGCAGAAGAAGCAGCAGCTTCTCGAGCACGAGTATGGTAGCCAGGGAGGCCTCGCTCCACAGGGATAGATCCAGAGGTGAAAGAAGCAGAGGTCCTCAGCAAAGACGGCTTGGCCACCTCCGGGTGAACCGGTGGAAGAGGCGCAAGCAGGGGCGCAAGCAGAGGCGCAGACGAAGGCTCGGGCTTAAACACAGGCGAAGGCACCGACTGATGAGCAGGCTCATAAACCGGCGAACTGTAGAAGTCTCAAATACTCGAGTAGCAGCAGCAGACGGAGTCACTCCACCGAAGTCAGCACTCGTAGCACTCTTCAAGTCATCAGTATCAGAACGGTGAAGACGCTCCTCATCCTCAGAAAAGTCATCATCATCATCATCATCGCTGAAACGGGCAGTAGGAGGCTGTGGCCCTGTTGCGTACCGAATGATCTGTGTCTGCACACAACACAGATTCATCAGAACATCCTCAACCTCAGGAGAGAGGCGTCGAACAATATGAGAAGGAGTCGCAAAGTTGGAGGATTGATCGGGGGGGGGTTATTTCCACGATGGCGAAAGGATCCTCCTCTCCGGCAGCAGAGGCCGCTGGCGCGCAATCGTCAAGCCAATCAGAAGGAACCTTGACCTCCGTTAAAAGGACATGGTCGCAGCCATTGCTAACAATGACGCTGCGGATCCCGCGCGACCAAGAAAGACCATTTGACTCATGGAGTTTCTCAAAGCCGGCGGGAGGCCCTCGAGGAAGTAGCATTAAGAAGCAGTGGTAGTAAATGAAGGACCGTATAACCTATCAGCTTTAATACACTCCGTAGAGTGGACAGAGATGAAAGCAGCGGAACAGACGCGCCAATCTATACACGGAGACGAGAATAACGTTACAAGCACTGGAGACCCATCAAGGGGCACCAGCGGTCAAGGGGCGGCAGCCTGTAACCTGAGTCTACAACCTAAGCCAGGAATCTTAAGCCGGGAGCCGGCAAGACAGCACGCGTCAGTAGAACCGGTGACGCAGCCAACAGGAAGCTGTCACTACGGGAAGCTGGCACAGTACTGGCAGAGCCGATAGTTCTAAGGAAGTACATATGTAGTCACCAAGTCATAAAACGCGTGAGAGCACCGCAATTCATGCTGATACCATCTGATCTGGACACAGCAACTATCTGGGAACAGTGGATCCTGGACAACAGGTCACCAGACATTGAACTACCACTGGGAGAAGTCAATCAGAATGTCAACCACATCCACTTCTCCAACAACTCCAGACTTAACCTCACAAGATTTGGATGCACCCTACACCACCTGAACAGCAGACCTGCTTCACCAGCCTTCAATATCAAGCCCAGGCCTCCACTTTCCCAACTCATCACCGCTTTCACCAGTAGGTTTCCAACCCTGCTGACTTCTGAAAAAGAACAGTTCCCACACAGGTCAATGCACAGGATGCCATCTGATGCCTATGCCCCCATCATCAAGCACACTGGCAGGCTCCAACAAATGGTGCAAGCCTATCCTACTGTCTCCACCACAGCCAGACCCACTCTACAGTGGGCCATCTGCCTTCAGGCTGCCATGACCTGTGCACATGCTTATGCACTATCCTTTCGACCGAAGATGATCATGGACCCCAGGAGCTGTGCCTATCCTGGAGGAAAAGTGCTGTGTGTCAACCGCCTTAGCATGAACTGGAGTCCCATGGACTTCACCTTTGTCAAGCAATATCCTTGCTCCACCCAGTCTGGCCCCCAAATCGTTTGATGAATTCTTTGCCCAGATCTGTCACCAGCTTGACCTTGATGGTTTCCCCAGCATGCCAGGCACCCAATAGTTACAAAGATTGCTCCCCATCTGTTGTATTAGACTTAAACACTCTAGAATTTATTAGATTGCCTGTCACCTGTACTGCCCCATGTATTTTCACAGGCTGCAAATTTTAAATTTAGGATTATTCTAGTCTCTACATGATGTCTGTGCTTTAATTTAGGTTCACCCTATGTAGCTCACCCAAATTATGGGGGGACTAGTCCAGACATCCTGTCTAAGACAAATACTCTAGTCTCAAATCATGCAACTCTCGTAACCAAGGATATCTCCACAAGCTTTAACCAAGCCTGGAATTTCCTTTTCAGCCCCTAAGCAGCCTCTCTGCCATTTAGCCTGCAACACTTTTGCAGTATTCAGTAAAGCCTCATAGCAGCCTATCTGCTCTAGCCTGCAGCCTATCTGTAGTATCCTATCAGCTTCCCAGCAGCCTCCCTGCTACCTAGCCTGCAGCCTATCTGCAGTTTCCTACCCAAGCCAGCTACCCCAGTAGACTGACATTTCTTTGAAGACCCCTGCTAAAGTGATTTCCCCCTTTTAGCTATTAGAAATTCCCCAAAGTCGCCCTAGCTTTTATATTATTATTTCCTTATGCCCCTCAGTTAATGCCAGGAACTCTTGAGCTCAAGAATGCCTTGAATTGGGGGGGATGTTATTGACTGATTTATATATCAGTCTCTGAGTCGGCATGATGCACACCGGTACCCGTTCCCTCCTGGTACCATGTTGCCTGCCGCCAGGCCACAGGCTAGCTGTGGCCTGCACGTGACTGCAGTACCCTGCAGTACACATCTCTATTCTATATGATTGCGCCTGTTGCGCTTAATAGTATCTTCTCCTCTATCGAGCCTATGCCGTTGTAAAGAACTTACATTAACAATTTGCAGGTGCTGCGATATGATGGTTGACGGTGGAGGAGTACGTAGTCGAAGATAAAATGCATTTCATATTATAATTTCCGTTATACGCTCAGGATAGAAAAATTATGTTTGAGAAATGAACATTGAACCTGGATTAGTGGATAAAAACTCCAGTATGAAGCTGGTCATGGATCCTGATTTCTTTGAAGTATGGAAATACTCAATTCAATTTATCAAACAATGCGAGAATAATCGCGCAATTAAATTATCATCCCACCTGAGATGATGATTTAAATATATTTTAGAATTCAATTATAATTTTAGCACGAACTCAGGGCCCCCGTCGGTTAAACAATTGTTTGGGGTTCAGTTCATCAGTTTTTTTTTCAATTTAAGCCCTTCATATACGGTTGGGCAAGTCCCTTTAGCCTACCCCTGGGCTGTCACATACATACGTACAGGGCTGCCCCAGGCGGCCCACACCTTGCTCAACGAATATTCCAATCCCCCGGGTAATGTTTTAAACTGTCTACAGCCATGTGCTTACATTCTGTACTCTGGAGTGTGGTGTAGTGGTGTTAATGCTAACCATATTTTACTCTGCCAGCAGACCGTGAGCAGCCTGAAGGCTGACTGACCATGTAACACAAACAATTTGGAATCGGAAGACGGTGATTAGCCCAGAGTTGGACGGAAAATCATGTAACAACCCCGTAGCAACTTAAAATCAAAAACATATCCATTCCCCTGGTTGTGTACATGTTGTAGTTTAGGTCTCATAGGGTACACACATGGGACTGCCCAACCTCGACAAATCGTGATCAAATTCTTAAGGAGCAGGAGGGGCTTGCTGAAAGAAACACTGTATGAACTGGTGAACTGGAAACAACTTGGTGAACTGGAAAAAAGTGATTTGTGCGCGTTTACATTTTCCTTGTAATAATTTGTTTATTGCCGAAGACGGCGAGCAGCCAAATTGCTGGCTGAAGCTATGTACCCAAGTTCAAGTCTTTAAACTTTCAGTTGTGTTGTGGAGCTATGTAACCATGCACAAGTATTTAAACTGTCAGTTGTGCTGTGAAGCTATGTAACCATATACAAGTCTTTAAACTGTCAGTTGTGGCCAACAGCAGGTTTGCCGCTCTGCTTCATCAGCTCAAAGACACGTGCGAACCCGCTGGCGTCACTGTAGTGGATGGGTGTGTGTGGGGGGGGGGGGGGGGTCGGGGGGGCTTGCTGGCGTCACCCGCTGGCGTCACTGTAGTGGATGGGTGTGTGTGTGTGGTGGTGGTGGTGGTGGGGGGGGGGGGGGGGGTCGGGGGGGCTTGCTGGCGTCACCCGCTGGCGTCACTGTAGTGGATGGGTGTGTGTGTGGGGGGGGGTCGGGGGGGTCGGGGGGGCTTGCTGAAACAAACACTGTATGCACTGGTCCACAAAGAATCGTAAGCACGAAGAATACAACGGGGGATATGAGTAATAGTATTCTTTGGTGGTTGGGGCTTCTAGGGTTTATAGGACAAGCCTTTAAACTGTATAATCCGCTTTGAATGCTCCCTGGTTTCCGTGTGTATGCACGGGGCAAGTCCACTGCGCCAATTTGGCCTACCCCATGATTACATGTCAGTCTGCTCACCGAAACTACTGTCAAATTCAAACTGTATATCTGCAAAGTTGGCTCAATGGTTTCCGTGGGTATTACATGGGGGAGGACTTGGAATTGGAGGAAGGCGGGCATCCCAGAGTTGAATGGAAAAATATGTAACCATCCAATAGAATACAACCTAAAAAAATGAGCCCGTTTCAGTGATACGATTGGTCTAGTGGTACACCAAATCGCTTAAACGAAGCGGGGTCGGGGGTTCGATTCCCCCAACGGTCACCCTGAGCGTAGCGGGTCGTTTTCAACCGCGATGGTAGCTTGAGCAGTCGAGGTGGTAGACCGTTCTCTGCCCACGTACGACGGGGTTCCCTTAATACCACGCCCCACCAGGCGTTATCATTACAACCTAAAATGTAATTATACACAAACTATATTGGCTTATCCTGCACCGGCCTGTCTTCATAACAATTCTGTACAACTCAGCACTGTGCACTACATCACTGTGTTGTACTGCCCTGCTGCACCGGCCTGTCTTCATAACAATTCTGTACAACTCAGCACTGTGCACTACATCACTGTGTTGTACTGCACTGCTGCACCGGCCTGTCTTCATAACAATTCTGTACAACTCAGCACTGTGCACTACATCACTGTGTTGTACTGCACTGCTGTACTGGCTTGTCTTCATAACAATTCTGTACAAGTCAGCACTGTGCACTACGTCACTGTGTTATACTGCACTGCTGTACTGAATGTACACATGTACTTTGAGCCTCAAAACTTGCCAGCATTCAAAAGTAAGCCATCCTGTTGCCAGGTGGAAGCATTAACACATCTACAGGAAGGACGGGGGCTCGTAGCTCCCCCCACCCTGCCCCTGCTGCTCATTGCCACGAGGGGGCACCCCACCCTGCTGGTGCTGTGCCGGAGCATGTGCGGGAGCATGCGGTTGATGTACAAGAGCATGTGGTTGATGTACATGAGCCTTTGTGGAAGCATAAACACATCTACAGGAAGGACGGGGGGCTCGTAGCTCCCCCCACCCTGCCCCTGCTGCTCATTGCCACAAGGGGGCACCCCACCCTGCTGGTGCTGTGACGGAGCATGTGCGGGAGCATGTGGTTGATGTACAAGAGCATGTGGTTGATGTACATGAGCCTGTGTGGAAGCATGAACACATCTACAGGAAGGACGGGGGCTCGTAGCTCCCCCCACCCTGCCCCTGCTGCTCATTGCCACGAGGGAGCACGCCACCCTGCTGGTGTTGAGCGGGAGCATGGGGTTGATGTACAGGAGCATGTGGTTGAGCCCCGAGTCCAGGTTGCCCTGCTGCTACTGTTGTGTGGGGAGGAGCCACTGAGCTGCCAGCCTGGGCGTTGGAGGCGGCAGGCCCACCTGTCGCTCCAGCTCCGAAACCACTGAAACCACTGAGGCTGGAAAGGATGTTGTCCACCCCCAGGATGGAGGTGGGCCGCTGGCGGGGGGCTGCGCCCTGCTGGGGGGCGAAGAACAGTGGGGGCGCTGAGCTGGCGACCTCCACATGCCCCTGGCTAGCCTTACTCATGCGAGGTGGTTGGGGCGGTTGCAAAGCGGGGACAGTTGACATGGCTTCGCCCAGGAATTTGTCACACCGCATTTCGTTCAGTGCACCACTGCGTACAGCTAGCTCCATCGCCACCTAGACAGGGAAGTGAAGGAGGTTGGTCGTGCTGCCTGAATGTGCTGCCTATCTGTTCCGCCTATCTGTCCCGGCTAACTGTCCCACTTCAATGTCCCGCCTAAGTGTCCTGCCTACTGTCCAGCCTATCCGTCCTGCCTAACTGTCCCGATTAAAGTCCCGCCTAACTGTCCCGCCTAACTGTCCAGTCTAACTGTCCTGCTTAAATGTTCAGCCGATTTGTCCCGCTTAAAAATCCCGCCTAACTGTCCCGTCTAAATGTCACGCCTAATTTCCCTGGCAAACTGTCCAGCCTAACTGACCAACCTTACTGTCCTGCCTAAATTCGCTGCACAACTATCCGACAGAAGTGTGATACCCCAATGTCACGCCTAGCTGTCCTGCCTGAATGTCAAGCCCAAATGACTGACCTAAGTGTGATGCCTCTGTCACGCCTAGCTGTCCTGCCCAAATGCCCTACCGAAGTGTGATACCTCGATATCACGCCTAGCTGTCCTGTCTACCTGCCCTGCCTAAGTGTGATTCCACAACAACACAACATGACCCAACACAACACAACTCAGCTCAGCACATCACACGACACAACACAGCACCCAACACAACACCCAACACATCTCACCTCAGCCAAAGACTTTCTCAGTCTCGCCTCAAGCTCCTTCAACACGGGAGGGGCATGAGACTGCACAGCAACACAACACATCACACAACACAAGTCACCTCAACACACATCACATCAGCATATCACACAACACAACACATCACACAATATGAACCAACACAACTCACCTCAGCCAAAGACTTCCTCAGTCTCGCCTCAACTTCTTTAAAAAC
>JACBWV010000610.1:62151878-62156906 GCA_013435795.1 Chlamydomonas sp. ICE-L
AGTACTGCCTTCTCCAAGGACCAGGCAGCCGCCTCCAACTCACTTGCCTCCAGCCGTACCTGCAGCTCCGAAACCACTTCACTGGAAGCACTGGCGACAGCAGCTCCACCAGCACCAACCGCACTACCATCCACACCACCACCACGATTCATAGGAGCACCCCAATCACCAGCATCACCACTGTTGCGCGTTGTGGCATCAGAACCGCCATCACCATCACCATCACCACTGTTGCGCGTTGTGGCATCAGCACCGCCATCACCATCACCATCACCACTGTTGCGCGTTGTGGCATCAGCACCGCCATCACCATCACCATCACCACTGTTGTGCGTTGTGGCATCAGCACCGCCATCACCATCACCATCACCACTGTTGCGCGTTGTGGCATCAGCACCGCCATCACCATCATCACCACCATTACCACCATCTCCCATGTTACAAGATGTGGCATCACCACTGTCAGCAGCTATAGCAGCAGCAGCGCCATCACCATCACCACCATCACCCATGTTACAAGTTGAGGCTGCATCAGCAGCAGCGGATGCAGCAGCGACTGCGGATTCTAAGTCAGCCACCTGTTGAGCTAGCAACACGGACTGTTGTTGTGCCAAGCCGGCCGAGGACACTAACTGCTTGCGCTCCTCCTCTAATGCAGACACCTAGGGGTGGGCGGTGGCGGTGCTGGTGCTGGTGTGTGTGTGTGAGTGAGAGAGAGTGTGTGTGTGTGTGTGGGTGGGTGGGTAGGGGGGGGTCAGGGAAGGGGCAGTTTTATTGATTCATTTTATAGCGTTTATTGTGTCTTGCCAGCAACACTGACTGTTGTTGTATCAAGCCAAGCCAACACTGGCTGTGTCTTGCCAGCAACACTGACTGTTGTTGTATCAAGCCAAGCCAACACTGGCTGTGTCTTGCCAGCAACACTGACTGTTGTTGTATCAAGCCAAGCCAACACTGACTGTTGTTGTATCAAGCCAGCCTAGGACATTAACAGCTTGCGGCCTTTCGCTCCTCGGGTTATAAAAAAGGCAATGATAACGCCTGGTGGGGCGTGGTGTTAAGGGAGCCCATCGTTCGCGGGTGGGGAGCGGTCTCCTACCTCAACTGGACAAGCTACCATCGCGGTTGACGACGACCTGCAACGCCAAGAGCGACCGAAGGGGGAGTCGAACCCCCGACTCTTCGTCCTGCAGCAATCTAGTCTACCACTAAACCATTGTATATCACTGAGAGGGGCTTTCTCGGGTTATATATATTATAACGCAGGTTTGCCATGGTGACTTTCCCCAGCTGCGGCGTACGGGAGGGTCCCCTTAACACCTCTAGGCGTTATTTTATTTTTATTTTTATAACGCAGGTTAAACTCGCTATCGAGATGGTTACTCTGATGTCTTTCTGTGTAAGTGAGTGTAAGTGAGTGTGTGTGTGTGTGTGAGAGAGTGAATGTGTGTGTGTGTGAGTGTGTGTGTGTGTGTAAGTGAGTGTAAGTGAATGTGTGTGTGTGTGTGTGTGTGAGTGAATGTGTGTGTGTGTGTGTGTGCGTGTGAGTGTAAGTGAATGTGTGTGCGTGTGAGTGTAAGTGAATGTGTGTGTGTGTGAGTGTAAGTGAATGTGTGTGCGTGTGAGTGTAAGTGAATGTGTGTGCGTGTGAGTGCAAGTGAATGTGTGTGCGTGTGAGTGTAAGTGAATGTGTGTGCGTGTGAGCGTACGTGAATGTGTGTGCGTGTGAGTGTAAGTGAATGTGTGTGCGTGTGAGTGTAAGTGAATGTGTGTGCGTGTGAGTGTACGTGAATGTGTGTGCTTGTGAGTGTAAGTGAATGTGTGTGCGTGTGAGTGTAAGTGAATGTGTGTGCGTGTGAGTGTAAGTGTGTCTGTGTGCGTGTGAGTGTAAGTGAATGTGTGTGCGTGTGAGTGGAAGTGAATGTGTGTGCGTGTGAGTGTAAGTGTGTCTGTGTGCGTGTGAGTGTATGTGAGTGTATGTGAGTGTGTGTGCGTGTGAGTGTATGTGAGTGTGTGGGTCTGAGTGTAAGTGAGTGTGTGGGTACTGCGCGGCGGGGCCACAAAAAAATTGTGTAACACCGTTTACCAGTGTGTGTGTGTTTGTGTGCAAGTGTGTGCATACATGAATGCAACCATGCCTGACCTGACGCTGGGCTGGGATATGAAGGTGAGGGTAGTCTGTGTCTGTGAAAGTGTGTGTGTTTTTGTGAGTGTGTGCAAGTGTGTGCATACATGAATGCAACCATGCCTGACCTGACGGCGGGCTGGGATATGAAGGTGCTGCTAGTCTGTGTCTGTGTCAGTGAAAGTGTGTGTGTTTGTGTGGGTGTGGGTAAAAATACAGATAGTTAGAAATGTATAATATAAAATAAATATAATATAAATAATAATACAAAATAATAATATAAAATAATAATATAAAATAAGTAATAATATAAAATATGTAGAATATAAAATACAGATAGTTAGAACACACAAACTGCTTCCGATGCGCAAAACAAAATAATATAATACTAAATTTGAACAAAATAACATAACACGAACTGCTTCCGATGCGCTCGCCACCATCTCCTCCTCCGACACCAGCTGGCTCTGCGGCTCATTATTGTAAAAACAAAACGAAATAATATACTACTAAATCCAAACAAATAATATAAAACTAAAACATGTAAAACTAAATAATATAAAAAATAAATAATATAGCACGCACCGCGTCCAATGCTCTTGCCGCCATCTCCTCCACCAATACCAGCTAGCTCTGAAGCTCATTAGCTAAATACAATAAATCATACATAAAAACGCACCGCGTCCAATGCACTTGCCACCATCTCCTCCATCAAGAATATCAGGCTCTGCAGCTCATCAGCATAAAAACAATAAAAACAATAACAAACAGAAAAGTGAAAAAGATAAAAAAACGTACCACATCCGATGCACTAGCCGCCATCTCCCCACCGCCACTAGCTGGCTCTGCAGCACATTAGCGTAAAGGATATACAAACAAATAATATAAAACCCTACCGCGACCGATGCATTGTCCGCCAGCTCCCCCACCGCCACTAGTTGGCTCTGCAGCACATTAGCGTAAATAATAAACAAATAATATAAAACCCTACCGCGTCCAATGCATTAGCCGCCATCTCCCCCACCGCCACTAGTTGGCTCTGCAGCTCATCAGCGTAAATAATAAACAAACAAATAATATAAAACCCTACCGCGTCCAATGCATTAGCCGCCATCTCCCCCACCGCCACTAGTTGGCTCTGCAGCACATTAGCGTAAATAATAAACAAATAATATAAAACCCTACCGCGTCCAATGCATTAGCCGCCATCTCCCCCACCGCCACTAGTTGGCTCTGCAGCACATTAGCGTAAAGGATATACAAACAAATAATATAAAACCCTACCGCGTTCGATGGGCTAGCCGCCAGCTCCCCCACCGCCACTAGTTGGCTCTGCAGCACATTAGCGTAAATAACAAACAAAAAATAATATAAAAACCCTACCGCGTCCGATGCGCTGCCCGCCAGCTCCCCCACCGACACAAGCTGGCTCTGCAGCTCATCAGTGTAAATAATAAACAAACAAATAATATAAAACCCTACCGCGTCCAATGCATTAGCCACCATCTCCCCCACCGCCACTAGTTGGCTCTGCAGCGCATCAGCGTAAATAATAAACAAACAAATAATATAAAACCCTACCGCGTCCAATGCACCAGACACCATCTCCCCCACCGCCACTAGTTGGCTCTGCAGCTCATCAGCGTAAATAATAAACAAACAAATAATATAAAAACCTACCGCGTCTGATGCGCTAGCCGCCAGCTCCCCCACCGACACAAGCTGGCTCTGCAGCGCATTAGCGTGCTCGCTGAGGCTGCTCACCACCGCCCTCAGCCTGTCCCTCTCCTCTGCCACTGCCTCCGCAGCCACAGACGCCTGGCCAGACATGCTCTGCGCAGCTAGCAGCTGAGCCTGCAGCTCAGTGGAGTGATGCGTGAGGCTGCTCACCACCGCAACCAGACGGTCACGCTCCTTGGTAACCGCCTCGGTCATGTGCTGTGTGGAGAGCAGCTGTGCCTGCAGCTCCTGTGATGGAGCGGGTGGGCGGGTACAAGTGTGTGTGTGTGTGTGTGTGTGTGTGTGTGTGTTGGGGGGGGGGGGGGGGGGGGGGGGGGGGTATGTGTATGTATGACCGGCTGGCCACGCTCCTTGGTAACCGCCTCAGTCGTGTGCTGCGTGGAGAGCAGCTGTGCCTGCAGCTCCTGCGATGGGGCGGGTGGGTGGGTATATGTGTGTGTATGTGCTGTGTGGCGAGCAAGGGCGTCTGCAACTCATGTGAGTGTGTGTGTTTGTGTGTGTCGGTGACCGCCTCGGTCATGTGCTGCGTGGAGAGCAGCTGTGCCTGCAGCTCCTGCGTTGGAGCGGGTGGGCGGGTATAAGTGTGTGTGTGTGTTGGGGGGGGAGAAGGGGGGGGTATGTGTATGTATGACCGGCTGGCCACGCTCCTTGGTTACTGCCTCCGTCATGCGCTGCGTGGAGAGCAGCTGCGCCTGCAGCTCCTGTCATGGTGCGGGGGGGCGGGTACAAGTGTGTGTGTGTGTGTGTTGGGGGGGGGGGGGGGGGGTAATTGTGTGGTTGTGTGAGTATGTTTGGGTATGACTGGCCGGTCACGCTTCTCAATGACCGCCTCGGTCAAGTTCTGCGTGGAGAGCAGCTGTGCCTGCAGCTCCTGCAATGGGGCGGGCGGGTGGGTATAATTGTGTGTGTGTGTGTGTGTGTGTGTGTGTGTGTGTCGGTGACTGCCTCAGTCAACTGCTGTGGGGAGAGCAGATGCGCCTGCAGCTCCTTTTATGGAGCAGGTAGGCGGGAATAAGCGTTAATTTGTGTGTGTGTGTATGAGAAAGGGGGGGGGGGGGGGGGGGGGGGGGGGGGGGGGGGGGGGGTGAGTGGGTAGTAAGTCCTGGACCAAGCTGGTCAGCGACTGGCGATCTCCTCCGTAATCTGCTGCGTGGAGCACCAGC
>JACBWV010000610.1:62157406-62230129 GCA_013435795.1 Chlamydomonas sp. ICE-L
ACTGCGTTGAAGATCATGGCCACATCACCGATGAGGATAGACACACCACATCAAGCCTGCCCAAATCGAAAGCAACACAAACAAAATCAACTCCAAAATGGTAAAAAACTCCTCACACCACATGGAACACACACACACATGGTCACACACACATGGGGACACCACACACACATGGACACCACAACACCACACAGGAACACACCACACACAAACATGGTCACACACACATGGACACACACCACACACACATGGACACACACACACATGGACACCACACACACACACATGAGTCACACACACATGGACAACACACCACAATGGACACAACACACACACATGGTCACACACACATGGTCACACAACACACACATGGAACAGACACAAACATGGACCACACACCACAAACATGGTCACACACATAGGACCACACACACACACATGGGACACACACCCACACATGGACACACACACCCCACACACATGGTCAAGCACACATGGACACACACACCACACACATGGTCACACAAACATGGACACACACCCCCCACCACACACACATGGACCACACACTTAGGCAGAGGGAGAGAGAGGTTGGCAGACAACAGGGAACCCACCACCCTCGGGTGAGCCAGGAATAGGCCAGTGACACCTCCAAAGCAGTGATTAATGCACTGGACTAGTGACACACACATGCACACACACATGCAAATGCACAAACATGCATACATACATGCACACATGCACAAACATGCACACACACGTACACATGCACAAACATGCACACACACACACATGTACACACACACACGTACACATGCACAAATTTGCACACTCACATGCACTCACACATGCACAGACACAGACACGTGTACACATACACATGCACACGCACAAACATGCACAAACACACACATGCACACACACGTACACATGCACAAACATGCACACGCACGTACACATGCACAAACATGCACACACACATGCACTTCACTCACTCACACTATCCCGCCCTTCCCCCCGTGCAACTGGTTCACATAATGACTATCCCCCCCCCCCCCCACACACACACACACACACACTCACACACACACACACACACACACACATGTACTTCCCTCACTCACACTATCCCCCCCTTCCCCCCCTTGCATCAGGTTCACGTAACGATTGCCCCCCCCCCCCCCCCCCCCCCCCCCCCCCCCTACACATGCAATTCCCTCGCTCACACTACCCCCCCGTGCAGCAGGTTCACGAAACAACTACGTCCCCCCCGAGCGCACCTTCCATGCTGGGGCCGAGGCCAGCATGTCCTACCTGGTACCCCCCCGCCCCATGTCTGCTGACTCAGCCTCCAGCCGCCGCCTATCCCAAGCCTCGGGAATCAAGCCTGCTGCTGGCCTTCAGAACATTCTAGAAGATCGACCCCTGCAGGAGAGCGGTACCTCGGTGGCGGGCAGTACATCTGATAGGCATATGACTCCTGAAACACCGAAGAAGGGGGGAGACGAGGCAGGGGAGTGGGTGGTGGATGTGGAGGAAGACGAGGAGGAGGCCGAGGTGGTCAAGGAGGACGGGGAGGGGGAGGAGGGAGACCAAGGGTCTGCTTACTCTGAGGATGGGTTTGAAGATGGTGTGGAGGAGGAGGAGGAGATAGCTGAGGATGAGGGATCGGGGGTTGAAAGCGAGGAGCTTGTGGGCAGTACAGCAGCAGCTAGCCAGGGCAAGGCCCCCATTATTGTAGTGCCTACTGGTACTGGTCGGTCGCCCTCCCCTGACGTAGGCCGGAAGCTGGGGGGCTACGACCAAGGCAATAATGATTTAGAAGATTCCGAAGATCTGTTTGAGGATGACGAGGGCTCGGACCCGCTTGACGACAGCTCAGTGCGTGGCTCCGAAGCCACCACAGACTTCGGCGAAGTCCTGCACCCACACAACTTCGCCCTGCAACTACTCACCCACGACCTGCGTGCGCTGCCCGACTTCCAGCAACAGAGCGAGGGTCAGGCGGTCAGCCACACCACCCAGGAGGTGGAGGGCAGCAAGCTCGGTCACATGGGCTACCTAGGCATGTCCTCAGGTAAGTTCAACTATCACTGTAGCACTGTACTTGGCTGCCTGCGTCGTTTAGGGTTTAAGGGGTTTCCATTACATGAATGAATTAATAAATACCAAAATTGTCAGAGGCGGTGGCCTGCCGATACCTGAATAGCCAGATCATCAAAGGCAGTGGCCTGCCAATACCTGAAAAGCCAGATCATCAGAGGCAGTGGCCTGCCCATACCTGAATAGCCAGATCATCAGAGGCGGTGGCCTGCCAATACCTGAATAGCCAGATCATCAGAGGCGATGGCCTGCCGATACCTGAATAGCCAGATCATCAGAGGCGGTGGCCTGCCGATACCTGAATATCCAAAAGGTTGAAGGGATGGCCTGTTATAGCAATTCAGGGGATGAATTGGACATAACGTTTCCGCGAAAACTAGTACTTCGTACTTGAAATCAAGAATTTTGGCCTGGAAATCCGAGAATTCTCGACAATTTTGATCAAGGGAATCGAGAATTCTGAGAATATTTCTCGAAATTCTCGACAATTCTCGACAATTCTCGACAATTTCTACTCAGATATCTCGGTTTCGAGCTTCATATCTGAGAATTCTGGGTTGTCAATACAGAAGCTGGAGAAGGCTTCACGGATCAATTCATCCCCTTCTGCAGCCCTCTTGGTAACCCTCACGAAGGAATATCCGAGCTCGTTCAAGGCTACGTACACAGATTCCCTGCTCCACGGTGGAATGCAGCCGGTTCTGTTCTGCAGCTCGTCAGCTATTTCGTGAAGGCTAGCACCCTCGTGCTCTTCGATCATGCTTAAGAGTTCTTCTGCGGCAAAGTCAGTTAGCATTCGACTGAGGTGCCTACTGCCCGACTTCCCTAATTTGATTAGACCATTCTGCGGATCCGCTAGGTACTCGTTCACAATGTTTCGGACAGTAGATTTGCATGGGTGCCCCTGAAAAGAGTCTGCTATCTCGCGGAAGGTTCTTCCATGTTCGAAATACTGGGCTATAACGGTTTGCCTCGTATGCAGAGGGTAACAGTTATTCCGAACTTGCATAGTTGACATAGTGTCGGGTCAAAATTGTCGCGAGAATTCTGACCAAACTGTCAAATATCGTGAATTGAGTCCTGAGAATTCTCACGAGAATTCTCAACATTGGGCCTGAGAACCAATTACGAAGTACGAAGTACGAAGCGCTTTGTCCAAAATCATCCCCTGAATTGCTATAATGGGCTGGGTGTTTTTGGCCCAGCCGAGGGGCTGCATGATCAATGACTGAGCCAGCAATCAGCTTCGTCCAAAACATTAAGAATCGGGCATGCCGATGCTTCACCCAAGCCACCAGTCGCTCGGAAACTCTAAGTATTGGACGTGACCGGTGCTCCAGCCAACATTTCATAATCCATTAACATTAACCAGACCTGAGATTTCGATTGCCAAATTCGATCATAAACATTAAAGCTTGTGAAATTGTCAACGAATCGTGCTATTAGGTGTGGCTGCACACCCGCACATACACACGCACACACCTAATAACATATACTTTATAGTTGGCAACGTGTGGACTGGTACATACATGTGTACATACAAGGACAAAATTGGCTACAACTTGGCTACATACATGTGGGATGACAGTTTCAGTCAGTGATTTGTTTTTCAAATCAGGATGTGGTTTTTCCTAGCTTTTGGGTTCCAGGCCTCCTCCAGGGACAGCGTTTTAGGACTTTCTATGGCTAGTTCTAGTTTTTTTAAGCTTTTTAGGGCCATTTAGGGCACACACAAAAACTTTCTTTTCTTTTTTTATAGCGATAATTTTGCTGAAACGGGGTAAAAACTAGCGATCGCTACATATAGCGGGAGGAAAATCCCTGGTTATAGTTCACCAATGCTTTTTCTTTTTAGCCTGTCACGGTCGGGCAAGTCCCTTAAGCATATTTGGCTTACCCCTGGACTGTAACATACATACATACATACATACATACATACATACATACATACATACATACATACATACATACGCACATACATACGCACATACACACATACATACATACATGCATACAGGCCCTATGGAAGAGGGCAGCAACGGAGACAATCAAGCTAAGCTAGTGGCTGCATCAGCCGCCGCCATCATCGCCGCCTCCCAGCCGCCGCACGGCAAGTCCAAGAAGTCCGGCGGTACAGCCGGTACAGGGGGGGCCAAGTCCAGCCCCCGGGGGGGGCGCCCCATCTCCGCCCCCCCAGTCCGCCCCTGGTCCGCCTCGCCTGGGCGGGGGGACGCAGGAAAGAGCAAGGGGGTCCAGGCATGGGGTCCCATCAAAAGTAGCAAGTCCCGCCCCCTCTCCGCCATGCCTTCCCAAGGCCACGGGGCAGCTAACGACGACGCCAGGTCAGAATCAAGCGAGCTGGACACCGGCATGTCAGCGCTTCTGCAAGCTAGCAGGGTGTTGCGCCAGTCCACCAGTGCTAGGGACCAAATGGGAGGTGCCCCGGGGAAACCCCCCCTCTCCCCCTACTCCTCCCCCCAGATAGGAAACCCCGGGGATCAAGTGCACTGGGACACCGCATCCACCTCCAGCCTGGGTGAAACAGGAGACATAGTTCCCATGCTACCGCCATCGAAGTACGGACTTGGCACTGCCGACTGGCAGCGGTCAACGTACAACGGGGCTGATGTACGGGGGTCCTCGTCCCGCCCGTGGACCGCACCGGGAGGAGGGCGCAGCCGCAGCAATCGTCCGGAGTCGGCGCGGCCTGGGACGGCCGACCACCCCCAGCCTATTCTGCGCTTTGCTCGCCCACACTCCGCCCACCCAACAGCTGGGTTCCACAGAAAGACTTGGGATGGGAACACCTCCTCGCCCTTGCAAGTGGCGGTTTCGGAGTCTGTGCGCCTCACGGCAGCGGTGCCCGTGGGTGGTCTACCCGTCAGTGTTTATGTGGCGGATACAATGAAGCGAATCTTGCAAGCAACAAGTGAGTACTGGGGAAGGGGGGTGTTTGGGGTGTGTGTGTGTGTGTGTGGGGGGGGGGGGGGGGGGGGGGGGGGGGGGAGAGAGGCATCTTGCAAGCAAATAAGTGAGTACTGGGGAGGGGGGCGAGGGAGAGGGGGGTGGGGGGGAGGGAGTGAAGGGGCGGGGGAGGTGGCACTGAACAGTATGTGCGTGTGGAGTTTTGGAGAGTGCGAGAGTGTGTGGGAGGGTGGGGCGGGAAGAGGCACTGAACAGCTGGTGCGGGTTGAGGTGGTGCTAGCTGAGAAGCTGGCACAGTCGGGTAGTCATGGAGCGGTGTGGTTGACAATGAAGCGGAACGAGTGGTCATGAAGCTGATGGCCATGAAGCAATACGGGTGACCATGAAGCGGTACAGGTGGCCATTAAGCTGGTGGCCAGGAAGCGGTACGGGTGACCGTGAAGTGGCACAGGTGACCATGAAGCTGGTGGCCAGGAAGTTGCTTGCCATGTAGCTGGCACAGATTGAGACGCTGGTGAAAAGCATTCTGGGAGAGGGTTGGGTACTGCTTGAACAGCTGGCTCAAATTGTCATCTCCCCCTCACCCCATCTCTCTCTCTTCTCTCCCTCTGCTCTTCTCTCTCTCCTCCCACTCTCTCCTCTCTCCCTCTCTCCTCTCTCTCATCTCTCTCTCTCACACACTCCACACACTACCACACAACACCACACACCTCCTCTCTCTCTCTTTTCCTCTCTCTCTTCCCCCTCTCTCCCCTCTTTCTTCCTCGCTTCAAATTCACCCCCCCCCCCCCCCTCCCCCCCTCCCCCCCTCCCCCACCGCCCCACTCAACCCCTCACTCAGCTCCCTTTCCCCTTCCACCCTACCCTCCATTCTGCCCTCCCACACACCAATACTTAAAAACAACACAACACAAGCACCACACAGCACACAACCCCCCCTCCCCCCTCCCCCCTCTTACCTCTTCCCCCCCTCCTCCTCCCCCCCCACCCCCACCCCCCTCCTCTCACCACCCACCCTGTCCCCTCCACCCAGGTGGCTTGCATCTGTTGGCTCCACCCGGCGCTACCGGACTAAAGAACCCAAACAGCAATATGGATATCCAAGTGTACGATGTCGAGGACGTGGTGGAGGACAGCGAGGGCGCCACCACCGCCCCCACACTACGCAACATCCCCCTCAAGCAGTTCCTCACCGCCCATGCACGACTTAAGATTCAACAAAACAGTGACGCGGCCGCTGCCGCGGCACACGAGGCGCGAATCCGCCACAACAGCGAGGGCGCAGCCTCCATGGGCCGGTGGGAGTACCGCCGGTCAACTAGTAGTACCGCCGGCCCCGGCGCCGGCCCCAGCCGGCCCTTCAGTGCCAGCCCCAACGGGAAGGGGGGCGCAGCCCCCTCAGGCTCAGCCCCCCCTGTCTGGTCCCCGCAGGGGAGCAGCGCAGGGAAGAGCGCGGGAGGCAGGCCCATGAGCGCCAGGCCAGCTAGCGGCATCATGGGTGCCAAGGGCAGTCCGAGTAGGGTGAACCAAAGCAATACCTACCATGTGAGCCGTACGTTCTCTGGGCGAGAAGATGCAATGGCGATGCACTGGGAGGAGGGGGAGGACGAGGAGGTAGAAGACACGGGGGAGCTTGAGGAGTTTGACAACGGGCATCGGGGGCATGGGGGGGCAGCGAGCAGCAGCAACGGGTCTATGGGGATGGAGCAGTTGCAGGCCCATGTTAGACAGTCTGCCCGAAACGCAGAGCTACTAGCAGCCGAGGTGGCTTCCATCAATAGCACCCCCGTGGAGTGAGATTGACCAAGTCATGATGATTATTATTAGGGTTGTCAAGCTCGATGTTGTTTAGATGTATCGTACATAAATATTCCGTGTGTGATATAATGTATGATATATCGATGATATTATATGAAATACCGTACAATATTGTATGATATTTTTATATGTTGTACAATATATGGTACGATCTTGTATGATGTATCGTCCGATAATCTTGGGGGCCAGTATGGTACCGACATCCATAAGTATTACACACTGTGCAGTGTTCACATTTAACAGAAGTAGAAATGAACGAGAAGATCAGTGAGGGGAGAGAGAGAGAGAGAGAGAGAGAGAGAGAGAGAGAGAGAGAGAGAGTAAACAACTAAAATATATAGTATGCCTTAGTACGAGGCGTGAGGTTGTGGGGGCCAGCCAGTTTGCATTCACTGGGGCCAACCACCAAGGGGAGATTATATGTTTATCCTACATAGAGCTGCTCTGGTGCCTATGGGCCGGGACTCCCACGCTTAAGAAATGAAAACGTTTGTTCCTCATATGTGTAAAGTGATTGTGGTCAGTATGCATTGTGCAGTGTGCATTATGCTTTGTGCATTTTACATGTTTGTGATCAGTATGCATTGTGCAGTGCGCATTATGCATGATACATTATTGTGCATTATATGCAATTGTGCATTTAAAATTGTGATCAATTGGTACCTTGTTGACATCATGCATCCTGTTGGATCATGATTGCATTGTGCAAGTGGTGCATTATGCATTATGCCATTAATTTGTGATCATGATGCCATTGTGCATTATGCTTGAATAAATTGCATTATGTGATCCATTTGTAACATTTGTGGCATCTGCATGCCTAGTTTTGATCATGAGAAGCATTGGTGCATTGTGCTTATATGCCTTAATGCATTATTGTGATCATGATGCATTGTGCAGCGTGCATTATGCATTATTGTGATCATTGTACATTGTGCATCATGCATGCCTGTTCCTGACCATTAATGCATGTGTCAGTGTTGCCATTAAATGCAATTATGCATTATTGTTATCATGATGCCATTGGATTTAGTCATTATGCATTATTGTGATCATTTGGTACATTGTGCAATCAGTGCGCATGCCCTTTGTTGATCAATGATGAATTGGGGTGCAAGTGTGCATTATGCATTATGCATTATTGTGATCATTGTACATTGTGCATCATGCATGCCTGTGATCAAGTATGCCTTGTGCAGTTGCTCATTAATGCTAGAAAATGCTTATTGTGATCTTATGCATTGTTGCATCGTGCCATTTATGCCATTATTGTGATTCATTGTACATGTGCATCATGCCATGTCCTTGATCATGAATGCATTTTGTGCAGTGTGCATGTATTGCATTAAAATGCATTTATAGTGAATCAGTGTTACAATTGTGCCATCATTGCATTCCTTTTTTTTGATCGGTATGCTTTATGTGCAGGTGCATTTTGCATTATACATTATTGTGATCATTGTACATTGTGCATCATGCATGCCTGTGATCATGATGCATTGTGCAGTGTGCAATTTATGCATTAATGCAGTTATTGTGATCACATTGTTACATTGTTCATCGATGTCCATGCCTGTGATCATGATGCAAGTGTGCAGTGTGCATTAAGTGCATTAATGCATTATTGTGATCGATTGTACATTTTGTGCATCAAATGCATGCCTGTGATCATGATGGCATTTTGTTGCAAGTGTTGCGCATTAATGCATTGGTGGCATTATTTGTTATCATTGTAACATTGTGCTCATGCCATGCCCTGTGATCATGATCATTGTGCTGTGTTGCCATTATGCATTATGCAATTATTGTGATCCATTTGTGTAACATTTTGCATCATGCATGCCTGTGATCCATGATGCATTGTGCATTGTGCATTATGCATTATGTTGCTTATTTGTTGATCATTGTACATTGTGCATCAATGCATGCCCCCTGTGATCATGATGCTGCATTGTGCATTTATGCATTAGGCATTAATTGTGATCAATTGTACATTGTGCAATCAGGCCATGCCTGTGAATCCTGATTGCATTGTGCAGTGGGTGCAATTATGCATTAGCATTATTGTGTGGATACAATGGATGCGATTGTGCAGCGTGCATTATGCATATTCTTGTTGATCATTGTATCATTTGTGCTCATGCATGCCTGTGATCATGATGCATTGTGCTGTGTGCATTATGCATTGTGCATTATTGTGATCAATTGGTACATTTGTGCATTGTGCATCTAATGCATGCCTGTGATCCATGATGCATTGGTGCAGTGGTTGCATTATGCAGTTTGTGCATGAAATTGTTGATCATTGTACAGTGTGCATCCAATGCATGCCTGTGGAATCAGGAATGCCATTGTGCTGTGTGCATGTATGCATTATTGCATTATTTGATCATTGTACATTGTGCATCATGCGCCTGTGATCATGATGGCATTGTGCAGTGTGCAATTATGCCATTAATGCATTAAATTGTGATCATTGTACATTGTGCATCAAATGCAATCGCCCTGTGATTCATGATGCAAATTGTGCAGTGTGCATTATGCATTATGCATTATTGTGATCATTGTACATTTGTGGCATTCATGCATGCCCTGTGTATCGAATGAATGCATGGGTGGCAGTGTGCCATTAATGCATTAATATGCATTATTGTGATTCCATGTCCATTGTGCATCATGCATGCCTGTGATACATGATGCATTGTGCATGTGCATATATAGCCATTAATGCATTATTGGTGATCATTGTACATTTGGTGCATCCCAGGCATGCCTGTGATCATGATCATTGTGTCAGTTGTTGCATGCAGTATATTATTGCATTATGCTTAATTGTTGATCATTGGTTCCATTTTGCATCATGCCATGCCCTGTTGGATCATGTGCATTTGTGCGTGGCCATTATGCATGGATGCATTATTGTGATCATGATGCATTGTACAGCGTGCATTATGCATTATTGTGATCATGTACTTGGCATCATCATGCCCTGTGATCATGGAGGCATTGTACAAGTGTTCATTATTGCATTAGCATTATTGTTGATCATTGTAATTGGTTGCAATCAAATGCTGCCTGTGATATGAATGCATTGGGGCAGTGTGCAATGATGCATTTATGCATATTGGTTGATCATTTTACATTGTGCTGGAGGCCAGGCATCAAGACTGAGAAAGGATTTTTCAGTGTGCATTATGCAGTTATCTATGGGAATCCATGGGGAACAGGTGCATCATGGAAGTGCCTGTGAGCATGGATGAATGGTTGGGAGTGGTGATTATCAGGATGCAGAAAAGCGTGGAATCACTTGGGACATTGGTGGCATCATCATCCGTTATCATGCTCTTGTGCATTTTGCCAAATTGGCATCAGCATATTGGTGATCATGGTACATTGTGCTCTCATGCCATGTGAGCATAGGCAGGTGTCAGAGGTGCATTAGGCATTGGGACATAGTGTGATCATTTGGACAAGTGTGCATATGCCGCTGTGATCAGGAGCATGGTGCAGTGTGGCTTATGCCTTACATTATGGTGATCATTTACTTTCATCCCATGCCTGCCGGGGATAGATACAGTGCGTGGGGGGCCATTGGGAAGGATGGCAGGAAGTGTATCATTGTACATTGATGCACATCAGGCCTTTGGATCATGGATGCATTGTGCAGTGTGCATCGGCATATGCATTATTGTGAGCATTGTACATATGTGCATAATGCAATGCCATTGTGCTCAGGATGCATGGGGCAGTGTGCATATGCATTTATATGGCATTTTGTTGCTCCGTGTACATTTTTGCTCATGCACTGCCTGTGATCATGATCTTGATGCTTGGTGCATGATGCCCTTTTGACATGTATTGTGATCAATTGGAAATTGTGCTCATCTGCGGCCTGTGATCAGGGATGCATGGTGCAATTCATTATCAGTATGTGTAAATTGGTGGAAGCATTGTCATTGTGCATCAGCATCCGGTGATACAGTGCATTGGGCAGGGGGGCATTATCATTATGCATATTGTGATCAGTGTTTTGTGATCATTGTACATTGTGCATCATGCATGCCTGTGATCATGATGCATTGTGCAGTGTGCATTATGCATTGTGCATTATTGTGATCATTGTACATTGTGCATCATGCATGCCTGTGATCATGATGCATTGTGCAGTGTGCATTATGCATTTTGCATATTGTGATCATGTACAAGTTTGAATCATGCATGCCTTGATCAAGTGTGCATGTGCAGTGTGCATTATGCATTTGCTTATTGTGATCATTGTACATTGTGCCATTCACATGCATGCCCCCTTTTGTGTACAGTGATGCCTTGTGCAGGTGCATTGCATTATGCATTATTGTTTAATGTAACATTGTGCACATGATGCATCATATGCTGTGATCATAAATGATATGTGTCATTGTACATTGGCAATCATGCATGCCTGTGATCATGTAGTGCATTGTGCAGTTGTGCATTGATGCATTATCATTATGTGTGATCAATGATTGTACATTGTGCATCATGCATGCCTGTGATCATGATGCATTGTGCAGTGTGCATTATGCATTATGCATTATTGTGATCATTGTACATTGTGCATCATGCATGCCTGTGATCATGATGCATTGTGCAGTGTGCATTATGCATTATGCATTATTGTGATCATTGTACATTGTGCATCATGCATGCCTGTGATCAGTATGCATTGTGCAGTGCGCATTATGCATGATGCATTATTGTGATCATGATGCATTGTGCATCATGCATGCCTGTGATCATGATGCATTGTGCAGTGTGCATTATGCATTATGCATTATTGTGATCATGATGCATTGTGCAGCGTGCATTATGCATTATTGTGATCATTGTACATTGTGCATCATGCATGCCTGTGATCATGATGCATTGTGCAGTGTGCATTATGCATTATTGTGATCATTGTACATTGTGCATCATGCATGCCTGTGATCATGATGCATTGTGCAGTGTGCATTATGCATTATGCATTATTGTGATCATGATGCATTGTGCAGTGTGCGGTGCGCAGTGCACCGCATGTATTGTTGGAAGGTTTTTCTTGTGGCCATGGGGTAGGTGGCACTGTTTTTTTCCGCTACCAGTAGCGATCGCTGCCTAAGAACCTGGTTGGCATTTGCTTAGTCAAAACCCTAACACACGTCAACAATAATTCCTATGAAGAGTGTGTGTGTTCACGTTTATATCGAGCTCTGGCTGTATGGTCTAGTATTACCCAGCATCAATCAGACGGGTTTGCGTTTTGAGCCCTGGCCAAGTTCACGCATTTCAGACTTGCCGCCATGTAAGAGGTAGAGACCTTCCCTACGTGCTGTCGTGCGGTAGTCCAAGCTCAGGCTCAGTTGCGGTCGGTGAAACCAAATCAAACCAACATAGTAGCCCTTCCCCAGTTTATACGGTACATGCAAACGGGAGGGTTCCTTCAATCTGAGTCCTGTGGCAGCCCGTCCTAATTTTAAAGTTTGAGTGCATGTATGTATGTTACAGTCCAGGGGTAGGCCAATTAGGCTAAAAAGACTTGCCCAACCGTGATAGGAAGGGCTAAAAAGAAAAAGCATTAATAAACTGAACCCCAAACATACGTTTTACCGACGGGTTGTGAGTTCGTGCTACAGTGATCATTTAATGTTCATGCGGCCTTGTTTGCTATATTGTGGTACTGTATATTTGTGAGACCGTGCACGTCTGTTAGTGACTGGGCATATTAGGCCAGTGGCGCTGGTGCGATTGGTCGTGAGTTGGCATCTCCCGCGTTTTCGGGGTGCCTACTCCCTCGTTGTAAAGCAGTGACTGAGCTGGTCACAGAGAATCCTTCTTTCATAATTGTTACAAGGCTCTACCGTATACGCCAGGGTTGGCGTCTAACCGTCTGCATATCTCAGCAGACAATTACACCCCGTGCGAGAACCACGGAAACCAGGTATTTCTAGTGTACATGTCTCGGTGCAGATTCGAACCGGGGACTCCTCCGGTTGTGGTGACCATTATAACCCGTACACCACTCGGGGAACCTAGAATCCTTTGAGTCGGGGGCTAGCTTGAACTTGAACTAGGTTGCATAGCTTCAGCCAGCTGCCCGCTGTCTTCGGGTCCTTTAAGTCCTTTGAGTCATTGGATCTATCGAGCCGAGGGCTAGTAGCGTCATGTGGGAGGGCGTAGACGAAGTAGGAGGCTCCAGAGAGACGAATGATGAGGGCGCTGAACCAGTGCTGGGCAGCAGAGAGGGGCACGAATTTCGGTTTCCCGATTGCCTACAACTCAACCTTCAGCGCACAGAAACCCACCCTTTGAGGCGAAAATCCTCGTTGTAAAATACATTTGTGAGTCTTGGCATGTCTCAGTCCAGGGGGAGTCAAAAGAGCTTTCGATTTTTATGCATGGATAAACTCAAACATCCGTACCTGGATTGAAACGACGTTTAAGTGAGCTAGGTGCGTAACAGGGTACTTCAGGAGGACCCCCAGCTCGGCTGCCTGAGACGCAACCAATTGAATAGCATGCACCCTGCGACGCAACGGACCCTTCCTTCTGGTCAATGGACCCTCCCCTCGTTGCGTACTGCGACGCAAGTACGCAACGGACTCACTGACGTTGTGTCTGCGACGAAGGACGCAGCATCCTGAACAACCCTGGTGCATACCAATGGAACACAATGGGAAATTGAACATCCAAGAATTGACACAATGACCTCTAAGGACTTGCCCAGTGGGATTTAAGGAACCGGATCGTTAAATAGCTCCAGCCGACAATTTGGCTGCTCGCCGTCTTCCGCAGGGGAAAAAACACTACCAGGGAAAATGTGGGTTTGTCTTGTGTCAATAATGGCCTGCCTATGACTATGTAATGAATAATTGTGTGACGAGTTTGCTTCGATGTGCGTTACTTGAACTTGCGCTTGAACTTGGTTACATAGCTTCCGCCAGTAATTTGGCTACTCGCCATCTTCGGCAGTTAAAAAAGGGAAATGTGTTGTGTGTTACAGTCCATCCCAGGGTGTGGCCAAATACTGAACGTGCGATCACACCCGGCCAATTACGATGGTGAAGAGCGCATACTTAAAGAGCAGTGCACAGCGTGCGAGTGGGTGTTTGTGAGTCAACGCGCCAACAATGTTAATCGACGCGCAGGGTATTATCCGTAATACCCGGGCAGTACCCACAATACACACCCAGAACGGACATTAAGGGACTTGCCCCTTCCTCGGATTTTTGCTTATGATACGTATATCGGTATATTGGGGCTCTTGAAATTTAAAAATAAATGGATAAGTCATGATGGGGCGTGGTATTAAGGGAGCCCCGTATTACGGCGGTAGGAACGGACTGCTATTTTATCTGGATAAAGCTACCATGGCGTTTGAAAAAGCTACTCCCTGGATTGTACCAAACAAACACGAGCAGCTCCGAACGTTTCATCTTGATCCGATGCTAAATGTTTCTGACTCAGGTTTGGGTTGGAACTCCAGCCTGCAATTTGGCTAGGAAGCCCCCCCGCCCCGGGCCCCGTCCAAGGTCCTCCTCACCAGAGGGGCTCCTCACTCGTCCTCCTCCGGCAGCAGCAGCAGGATTGCCGAGATAAGCTGTAAGAGGCCGGCAGATTCCCCCTGAACTGTGGGCTCGAATTCGAACGGTGAGCTGAGGTTCGAAAGGAAGATCCGATTTCCCCAGGATTCACTATGGGCTGGATTCACTATGGGCTAACTTCCCCCCACCTTCTCCCCATCCTCCGCCCCTTCAACTCGAAGTAGGAAGTCCGACGGCCGGTTGCAGCTACGCGGCTCCGAGATCAGCTCAGGTGCGCTAGCCCAACCTCGCTGCACGCGCGTTCCTATTGCTCACAAAAATTCCAGCAGGCGGTAGTGAAAATAGCCGAATTAGCCAACTGGGTCAAGCGCTGCCGAAGTGTCGATTCGGCCAAGGACAAAGTCAGTTCAGGAAGTTCGACAGCCAGTGAGCCAGCCCTAGGGATCCACGGGACTCTGGCCGCAGTGTCGCAGGCTGAAGGTGCGATGCAAGTTCGCGATACGGTAGCAGTGTGGAGACAACCGTGCGTAGTGTTTTGCTCGATTATATGGTCTACACTGTGAATGTGTGTGTGTGTCCACGGCACACTTGTATTTGGCCTATAAGGGTGCATTCTGGGTGCGAGGGACCGCAGGGGTTAATAAAAGGGCGCCGAAGACCACGGAAATATCAGCGTACGGTAGCACTGAGTAGGGACAGCGCTTCGTGTTTGGTTTGGTAACATGGTCTACCAGCCTTCGAAGGCTGCCCACCGTCCGCGGGCAGAGCAAATATGGGTAGATGAAGCGCTACTACACCAAAATCCTATCGAAATGTATCGTTATGAATCGTTGTGTATCGAAGGGCATATGCATTGGTCGAAGCCTTTTGACTGCCCCCACGAATGTTGTGAGTGGTGTGGGCTGCCCAGTTGCCTGTAACACCACCGGTCCAGGTTGGGAGCGCGCTTATGCTGTTCAACGAGGCCCGCGGTGCCAAGGTCGGAAGGTACTGTGTAAGCACGGTACTCATGCGAGGTGCTACGTGGGTGCGTGGGTGGGTGCGTGGGTAGGTGCGGGTGCGCACGACTCAGCTGGGCAGCCAGGTGGGCGTCGAGGGCCCCTCGGTGCCAAGGTCTGAAGGTACCGAGCAGGCACGGATACGCCGTGCTACGTGTGTGCATGTGTGCGTGTGTGAGCGTGCGTGCGAGCCGCGAGGCTTGTCTTGCGGATTTACGGGCCGTCTGCACGTATCATTGCTATCGTCCTGACTTGCGTCTCACAGCTATCGTCCTGCCTTGTTTGAGCTGCCTGTAACTCCCCCAAGCAGCCAGATGGGCGTTAGGGGCCCAGATTGTTTTACACAAATCCGAGTTCGGATTCAAATTCAAATTCAATTATTCGTCTTGGGTGCCAGGCCCGAAGCCCCCCCCACCCCCAATCCACCAACCCCACCCCACCCCGCGGCATTTGCTGGTCCTACCCACCATCTTCAAACACCCCATCACTTCCCCCACTCTGCCCACCTCTACTGCTACCGTTTTCCTCCCGCCGCGTAACCCCCTTCCTCCCCCCCCATGTCGTTGTTCCGAGACCCCCTTTGGACTGCTTCCTTAATTCACGCCGACTAGGCATACTGCTTTTATTTTCTTTTCACAAATGCTCTCACGACTCCCCTTCTTGCAATAGCACACCACGACACACCAGCACACTATAACACCACCACGCACCACGCACCACCTCACCACCACACTACAGCACACGCACCACCACCACCACACATCACCACACACAATGACACTACCACACACCACCTCCCTGACTCACACCACCACACACAATTACACTACCACACCCACCTCCTAGGCTCACACCACCACACACCATGACACCACCACACACCACCTCACAGGCACACACCACCACTCACCACCTCCCAGGCGCAAACAACCATACCCCATGACACCACCTCACAGGCTTACACCATGACACCACCCCACATCACCACACCCCATGACACCACCACACACCCCTACATTCTTACAACCATGCACCACCACCACCCACCCACGCCCACCCCATGACACCACCACACACCACCTCACAGGCACACACCACCACACGACCATGCCCCCACCACCCACCACCACAACCACCTCCCCGGCTCACCCCCACCACTGCAATAATCACAACCATCTTCCTTCCATGAACCCACCCCACACCCCCACACCCCATGACACACACCACACACCACCCCCACACCCATGACACCCACCCCACACCCCCCCCCCACACCCCCTGACAACCACCACCACCACCACAACCACACACCATTTACATACCATACACACCCCCCCCACCATTACACCCACCCACCCCCACCCACACACCATGTGACACCACCACAGCACCACCACACCCCATTAACAACCACCACCCCGCCACCACCCACACCACTTTTAATAGCACACACCACCTCTAATCACTACACAACCCGCCCCCAACCAGCACACTTCCCCCTCCCACGACTCCCTCCCCCACCCACCAATCATACACCATCCGTACCCCACCTCACACCAAACACACCCCAGTCCACACCATTACACCCCCAACACACACTACCCTTGTAACAGCAGCACAGTTTTACAACCATACAACACCAGCACATAAACACCAGCTTAAACCACCCTCAACCCACCACACACCACCACAGCCCCCAACCCACCACACACCCACCACACACCCACCACACCACCACACCACACCCACCACACACCACCCCACACCACCCCCCACACCACACCCCCCATCGCCACCACAACCCACCACCGCACCACACCACCACCACACCATCACCTCCCACCCCCACCCACCGGACCCCACGCACCCCACCACACCACCACCCCACCACCACATCCACGCTCCCACCACACAACCCACCTACAAAGACCCCAACCCACCACACTCGTGCCCTTGTTTATAATTATATTCTCCTCCGCTACCCGAAAACTGTTTACAGATTTTTATGAGGCATGTCATGGGATACCGACTTAAAAACCACCGTATGGAATGTGGGAATTCTGCGATTTCCACACAGAACCTTTAAATTGAAATGGCACTAAGTCTTTTTGGAGCAACCTAGCCGACTATCTTTCTACTTGTAGAAGAGCAAGACAGGAAGCCCTGGACTGCTTAGTGGCACCGTAATTTATTATCCCTTTTTTTTCTTCTTGTGACTTCTCATTTGTTAGCTTCTTACCTCCGCCACTGTAAGTGGTTGAGATCTGGGTCCTGCTCTAAGGGGTTTAATACCTACGCCACCAAAACGGTGGTTGGGAGTTTGGTTTGTTTGTCCTCGACACACCCCTGATGTAATGGGGTTTTTTGCTTTGTGGGTGCTTTTTCTTTTTGTTTAAAGCACAGAGTCTCATACACCCTCGCGGTGTCAAGTAGACTTTAACATGTAATGTAATGTAATGTAATGTAATGTAATGTAACACCAGTGCACACCAGCACACACCAGCTTAAACCACCTCACACCACCACACACCACCACACACCAGTGCACACCAGTACACACCAGCACACACCACCTTGAGCCACCTCACACCACCTCACACCACCACACACCAGTAGACACCAGCACACACTACCACTTGCAACAGCACACCAGAACACACCAGCACACACCAGCACACACCACCTCCCACACTCACCCCAACGCACACCAGCACACACCATCTTAAACCACCTCACACCACCACACACCAGTACACACCAACACACACTACCACTTGTAACAGCACACCAGCACACACCAGCACACACCACCTCCCACACTCACCCCAACGCACACCAGCACACCCCATCTTACCACCTCACACACCCACACACCTACACCCAACACACACTACCCACTTGTACACACACCCACACACCACCCAAGTCCACAACCAACACGCCTAACCACGTGTAACAGCACACAGCACACAACCGAATACATACCAGCTTCGAAACCTACTCCCTGTCTCCCTCAACACCTCGACCAGCACACCCTATCTTAAACCACCTCACACCACTTACACCCCCAGTTAACAACCCAACACAACAATACCACTTGTAACAGCACACCAGTTCACACCAGTACACACCAGCACACACCAGCTTAAATCACCTCACACCACCACACACCAGTGCACACCAGCACACACCACCTTAAACCACCTCACACCACCACACACCAGTACACACCAACACACATTACCACTTGCTTAACAGGCACACGCCACTCACACACCATCAAACACACCACCATTCACCACACCACTTACACCCACTCACACAACCGACACACTAGCACACCCCCAGCACACCCGCTCACCGCCCCCACCCCATGCGCACACCCCCACCACACACCCCACCGCACCCACAACTACGACCCACTCCCCAAAACCCGCACGCTCCCACATCATCGGCTTACAATTGCTGCCCCCATATATGCCCCCTGTCAAACTTTTGACGCATGCCTGTTAGCAATAAACCACCGCCCCACACCCCACCACCAACCCCCCTCTTCACAGTTCTGTCAGCCATATACAATTCAACCTTGACCCTCCCTGTGTAGTCAAACACCACTCGCCCCCCCCCCCCGCCATCCCCCCCCCCTTCCCCCTCCCCCCTGCCCCCCCCTCTTCACAGGCTGTCACGCCATATTACACACTCACATTGATCCCCATTATCCCTTTGCAGCAACTAACACCACCACCACCCACCACCACCGGACCTACCACCCCCCTCTTCACCGTTCTGTCATCCATATACATATTCAAACCTTGACCATGCCCTTTGTAGCAATCCACCACCCTCCCTAGCCACCGACCACCCCCCACCTCCACCCGCCCCCCCGCTCGCGTCAACCCCAGTCTTCTGGAGATCCGCGCGCGCATATACACAAATTCAACTTTACAACCAATTTTCTCAACCATTAGGTGAGGGGATTTCGTGTTAACTGGCAATAACTCCCGTCACCCTCGCCACCACTTCTCAACCACCACCACCACCTCCCGTGACACACTTGCTCGGTTGCCCGCTTCCGCCTATGCTCATGCTTTCGCCCGAGGTCACCTTAGCCCCCCCCTCTCACGTTCTCAAGGTCACAGCCCTCCCTCATCCTTACCCACATTTAGCATCCCATCGCCTCCTGTGTGTCGTGCATCTTCGCTCATCGGGACATGGTCTTTCCGGGTGTAGCAAATCACCCGCTCAAGGGTGCATCCCCGCCACCGCGAGCTACCACCCGTTAACCGAGCCGACCTGTCGCCGTCTTCACATTCTGTCAGCCATTGGTACAATTCACAGACCTCAACCCAGCTGCACCATGCTCGATGTAGGGATATACCCTAAACCCCCCCCACCCCCCCCCCCCCCCCCCCCCCCCCCTCGGTAGCACACACACGCCCGCCTCCTCCTCCACCCTCAACCTCCACCCTTTCACGCCACCAACCACCACGCACCTACCACCCCCCACCCAACACAAACACCCCATCCACACCAACAACCACACACCTCTCCGGAGCTCCCTCGTCACCCAAACCATCCATCACTTTCTATCCCCCATCGACAACACCAACACCACACCAACACCACACCAACACCACCCAACACCAACACAACACCACACTACACCACACCACACCACACCACCAACACCAACAGCCAACACCACCCACACCAACACCCACTCCCAACACCAACACCACACCCACCCACACCAACAACCACCAACACCACCAACATCAACAACCACACCACACCAACACCAACACCACACCAACACCAACACCCAACACCAACAACCAACACCAACACCACCAACACCAACACCAACACTCCACCACCACCAACACCACCAACACCACCAACACCACCAACACCACCAACACCAACACCAACACCACTCCCTTCTCCCACACTAACCCCCTCCCCCTCCCCTCCCTTCTCCACATGCTGACATCCATCTGCAACCACCCCTCAGCCAACACATCCATGTGTAGGCTATATAACACCAAAACACCACCACTCTCTCGCTACCCCCCCAACCCACCCACCCAACAAACCTCCAAACACCCAACACGCACAAACATCAACCACCCCCTCGACCACCAACCACCACCACCACTATCCCCTCTTCCACACTCTCCCTCCCCCTCCCTTCTCCACATTGCCGTATCCACGCACTGCACTCACCCAGCTGCACACATGCCATGTGTGCATATAAAACCACCAACCACCTACCACCACCCACCACCACCACTACCACCACCACCACCACCACTTCCCGTCTCCACAGTGCTGACATCCATCTGCAACGCAACCCAGCTGCACACATGCCATGTGTAGCGATATCCACCACCACCACCCTCCCCCCCCCCCCCCCCCCCCCCCACCCCCCCCCCCCACAACACACACAACACCCATGCACACACACATGTTCCCCACCTGCATAACCCCACCAACCACCACCACCACCACTCCCTCTACCAAACCCCCTTAGACCCTAACCCCCTCCCCCCCCCCTCCCCCCCGCCCCCCCCCCACACACACATCGCACACGAACCCTCCCCCCCCCCCCCGCCCCTCCCTCTTCCCCCACTCCTCCCCCCCCCCCCCCCCCCCCCCCCTCCCCCCCGTCCCTTCACAGTGCGCCCGCCCCATCTTGCAACGCAACCCAGTGGCACACATGCCATGTGCCAAGCCCTCAAAATGTCCCTGAGGCTACTGCTGCCAAGAGTGCTACCCACCTCAGAAGTAGGTTTCAATGTGTATGCATGTTTGTGCATCCACCGGGGGAGCCAAAACCCCATCCCCGCACGTGTAGCCTAGCTGGACCCCCCATGGCACACATCCCCACTATCCCATGTTGCACTCAACACACACCCATCCACCCACTCATGACCCACTCCACCCATGTATGCACCCCCCCCACGATCCCCCCCCCACCTACGCATGCACCCCACTCATGGCCCCACCACCCCCCCACCCCACCCACTCCACCCCACCCCACCGCACTCCAACACTGTAATGCACCCCCCCCACCTATGCATTCTCCCCACTCATTGCCCGCACCCGACCCTATGGCCCCACCCCACCCCCCCCACTCCACCCCACCCCACCCATGTAGACATCCCTACACCCACCCATCCACCCAACCTCTAGCCCCCACCCAACCATGACCGCACCCCACCCATGTATGCACTCCAGCACACAGCCTTGTCTACCTTATATGCATCCCAGCACACCAAGACCGCCATCGGACACCAGTATTCTACCCCCTGCCAGGCTGGACTTTAGTGTACACACATTTCTACCCCCTGCCAGGCTGGACACATATTTGTGTGCTTACTTTGCTATGTATTCATTTTCGTGTTGCAGCCTAACACAGACGCACTCACGGAAACACACACTCATGCATGCACGCACACACGCATGCATGCATGTATGTGCACACACACACACACACACACATAGGCACACACACACACACACAAACAGAAACACACACACACACACACACACACATACACAAACAGACACACACACATTTATTTATGCACCCATCTATGCAACCCACAGACTAGTGTACCTTATACGCCCAACGGCTCGCCAAGACCCCCATCGAACACAGAGGTCTACGAAGAAAGATGGGGCGGTTCATTGAAAGGTCGTCAACAATCAGCCCGCTGGAAGCCTGTATCAGGCATGGATGATGCCAGGCTGGCTTTTCTTCGAGTAAACAAAAGTCTCTCTGCTTGTACTGGGAATCGCATTGGATCCACGTGAGTGCCTGCCTCTTGTTCTGTGTGTATGTGTGTGTATGTGTGTGCATGTGTATGTGTGTGTATTTGTGTACATGTATGTGTGTGTATGTGTATATGTGTATATGTGTATGCGTGTGTATGTGTATGTGTGTGTATGTGTGCGTATGTTTATGTGTGTGTATGTATGCACGTGGTGTGTGTGTGTGTGGTTTTGTGTGTTTTGACAACCAACCAACCAACCAACCAAACAACCACCAACCAAACCAACCAACCAACCACCAATCCACCAACACCACCCAACCAACCAACCACCAACCACCAACCCACCAACCACCAACAAAACCAACACAAACGCACCCAACCCACCAACCAACCACCAACCAACCAACCAACCAACCAACCAACCAACATCCACCCAACCAAGACATCCAACCACCAACAAACCAACCACCAACCGAACCAACCACGCAACACCCACCAAACCCCCCACACAACCCAACGTCAACCAGCCCACCCTTAACAACCTCGCAACAACCAACCACCACAGACCATCCCAACCACCCAACGCCACACAACCAACCACCAACCAACGCAACCCACCAACCAACCACTCCAACCAACCAACCACCACACAATGGCTGAACAAGTGACACCGCCATTGTGAACACACAGGTTCACCTAGAACAAGGGCCGGCATAGCTATAAAATGTAACCAAAGGCAATATGATACCATAGAGATCATACAATTGCATCATATTCAATCATACAAATGCATCATATGAGATATACAAATTGCTCATATGAGATCATACAAATTGCATCATATGAGATCATACAAATTGCATCATATGAGATCATACAAATTGCATCATATGAGATCATACAAATTGCATCATATGAGATTATACAAATTGCATCATATGAGATCATACAAATTGCATCATATGATATTGTATATAAATTGAAACTATAGACTAGTCAGGGTTTAGGTCCTAAATCTAGTTAGACTTCCCGCATCATATGATACCATATTGCCGTTCCCTACATATAACCTGAGTCTCTCACACACACAACCTCTACCCGGTCCCAGGCAAGCTCAACCACCAAAATTGTTTGACCAAAAGATGAACACAAACACCAACACCAGCACCAACACCAACACCACACCAACAACCCAACACCAACACAACACCAACACCTACACCAACAACCATCACCACACAACCCACACGCACACCACACCACCACCAACCCCACACACCAACAGACCAGCACCCAGCACCACACCAGCAACAACACCAACCCCAACACCAACATCCAACACAACACCAGGCACCCCAACCCAACCCACCAAAGCATCAACATGCACCACACCATCACTACCAACCACACCACCAGCCCCAACCACCACCACCAACAATCCCAACCCCACCACCAACACCAACACCACACCAACACCAACACCCAACACCCATACGCACCACACCCACCACCACCGTCCAACACCTCCACAACCCCCAAGCCACCATCCCCGCACCAACACCACCAACCAGCCCAACACCAACACCACCACCAAACACTCACACCCACCCCGAACACCAACCCCACGCCTACCAAACACCAACAGCCATCACCAACACCAACACCACCACCCCCCCCACCCCGCACACCTACCACAACCCAGCCACCACCCCACCCGAATCCCAGCACATACCACCAGCACCACCTACCCACCGAACCAAAACTCCCGTGTGATCATACAGGTCACCTATAAGCGGAGCCTCTCGCATCCCCCCTCTACCTGGTCCAAGGCAAGCTAAGATTATGGATTTTTTGCCGCTGGATACTGATGTGGTTGAGAACAGGCTCCGGGATAAAGTCAAGATGGTAAGCTGCCTGTCAGTCTGCTCTCACACATGTTGACACGTGTGTGTGTATGTGTGTAGATGAGTGTGTATGTGTATGTATGTGTATGTATGTGTGTGTGTAGGTGTGAGTGTAGGTGTGTAGATGTGTGTGTAGATGAGGATGTATGTGTATGTATGAGGTGTGAGGTGTGGTGTAGTGTTGTGTATGCTCGTGCGGTTCTGAGGTTTCTCCGGACGTGGGTGGTTTGTGTCCTGCGTCTGGACGGTTGTAGTATGTGTGATAATAAAGTTGGATGTCTAACACGAGAGCGAGTGAGTCAGTGTCATTGTTTAGGGTACAGACGGAATAAGGACACACCATCTAAATGTGTATGTGGGGGGCTGAAACTCACCAAATCGGAGTGAGTTGGAAGCGTGACATTGTGGTTGTAGTCTCGTGGTAGGGGGGGTCGGGAAGCGAGGGTCAGGGCTGCTGCAGCGATTGTCTTAGTGGGGCACGCGAGGGTGAGGGATTGTATTGTTAGGGTGATGGGTTGTGAGTGTGTTAATGTATGTCGTGTGCAAGTGTGTAGGTGGAGTGTGGGTGGGGTAGGGTGCATGTAGGGTGTTGTAGTGTGATGTGGGTATGGTAATTGTGTATGTATGTGGTAATGTGTGAGGTGTGAATGTGGTGTGGGTAGTTGTGGATGATGTGTGTGTGTCGGTGTGTCGGTGTAGTGTGGGTGGTCGGTGTGTCTTCTGTTGTAGTGGTGCCTGTATGTTGTCGTGTTCTTTGGTGTGTCGGTGTGTCGGTGTGATTGTGGTGTGTGTCGGTTGTGTCTGTACTGTGGATGTGTCGGTGTGCGGTGGGTGTAGGGTCGTGTGTTCTTCCTGGTTGTTTCGTTGCGTGTGGGTGTGGGTCGGGTGTTTCTGTCTGTGTGTCCGGTGTTTCCTGTCTGTTGTTGTGTGTTTCGGTGTGCTTGTGGGGTGTGGGTCGTGTGTCTGGTCTGGTGTTGTGGTCGTGTGGTCTGTGTGGCGTGTGGGGTGGGCGGTGTGTCTGTCGTGTGTCGGTGCTCTGTCTGGTGTCTTGTGGTTCGGTGTGCGTTGGGTGGGTCGTTTCTCTTTCCTGTGTGTGTGTCTGTGTGTATCGGTTTGGCGTGTTGGTGTGGGTCGGTGTGTCTTCTGTGTGTGTGTCGGTGTGCTGTGGGTGTGGTCTGTGTTGTCTGTCTGTGTGTCGGGTGTCTGCCTGTGTGTCTGTGGTGTTGTCCTTTTGTTTTTCTGCTGTTTCCTCTGCTTGTCCTGTGCGGCCCTGCTCTGTGCTACCCGCCCCGCTTGTCCGTTGCCTGTCTTCTGCTTCTGCCCCTTTGTGTTCTTATGTTCCTGTGTGTGTGTCTGTGTAGATGTTGGTAGATGGCGCATGATATCCAGTGGGTGCTCCGTATGGTATAAAAGGTGGCCTGTGAAAGTAAGTCGGACTTGCCGTGGAGCGGTGTGAGTGTGATTGTGTTTTGTGTGAGTGTGTGTAGATGTAGTAATGTGTTAGTGTTGTGTAGTATGTGTGTATGTGTTTGTATGTGTGTGTAGGTGTGTGTGTATATTTGTATTTTTTGCCATTTAATACTGATGTGGTTGAAAACAGGCTCTGCGATACAGCCAAGATGGTAAGCTGCCTGTCAGTCTGCTTCTACAAACCGTCGGGGGGGAGAAGGAGCTTCAGGAACTTGTTGTGTGTCTGTGTGGTTGTACGGGGTCGTGTGTCTCTGTTTGTTAATGTGTCCTTCTCTGTGTCAACGTCGGCCTTGCATCGTATTCGGTGTTGTGTCCGGTTGTTTCGCGTTTGTGTGTCCTGGTCTGTATGTCTGTGTCTGCATGTGTGTCTATGTGTGTCCGTGTGCGTGTGTGTTGTGTCGGTGTTTCGCTGTGTTTGTCGCTGCGGTCTTTTCTGCTTGTCGTGTGTCAGTGTTGTCCCCGTGGCGTGTCGGTGTGTCCTGTCGTCTGTGGGTCGGTTTGCACCGTCTGTGTCCGGTGTGTCTGTCTGGTCGGCCTTCCCGTCCGGGGGCTGTGTGTCGACGCAGTTGTTGTTGCAGTGGTCGGGTGTGGTATGTGTCTGTATTGTCTGTGTGTGCATACATATGTGTAGTTAATGTGTAGTAATGTGCGTATGTTATGTGTGTGTGTAGGTTCGTGTGTGTTGTAGGTGTGTAAGTTTTTTGTGTAAGGTGTGTATGTGTGTAGGTTGTGTGCGATGTTTAGTGGTGTGGGTATGTGGCGTATGTGTGTGCCGTAGTTCGTATGTGGTGTGTAGGTGCCGAGTGTGTGTGTAGGTGTGTAGGTGTGTGTAGGTGTGTAGGTGTGTGTAGTTGTTTCGTATGTTGTGTAGGTGTGCCGTAGTTTGTAGGTGTGTGTGTATGTGCGTATGTGTGTGTAGGTGCGAGTGTGTGTGTAGGTGTGTATGTGTGTGTAGGTGTGTATGTGTGTGTAGGTGTGTGCGTATGTGTGTAGGTGTGTGCGTATGTGCGTATGTGTGTGTAGGTGCGAGTGTGTGTGTAGGTGTGTATGTGTGTGTAGGTGTGTATGTGTGTGTAGGTGTGTGCGTATGTGCGTATGTGTGTGTAGGTGCGAGTGTGTGTGTAGGTGTGTATGTGTGTGTAGGTGTGTAGGTGTATGTAGGTGTGTGCGTATGTGTGTAGGTGTGTGTGTAGGTTGTGGACTTTTTGCCACTGAATACTGATGTGGTGGAGAACAGGCTCTGTGATAAAGTCAACATGGTAAGCAAGGTACAGCTGCCTGTCAGTCTGCTGCCCCCCTCCCCCACCCACCCACCCACCCTCCACACACACACACCTCCACCCCCACCCTCCTGCCTCGACCGTTCCCTGTCAATGCCCTCCCTCCGACCCATCCCACCCTACCTCCTCACAGGTGTTTCTCCCTATAACCCACCCCACACAGGTATTCATCCCACCATCCAACCCCACACCACATACCCCCCCCCCCCCCCCCCCCAACCACACCCACCCACCGCACTCAACCACACCCACCGCCGCTCCCCAACACACACGCCACAAACCACCCCAACCATCCCCACTCAACCTCCTTACAGGTGTTGGTTACAACAGGGTATGCTACGCTCACCATGCGTTTTGCGGAATCCACTAACGTTCCAACCCCCTCCCCAGTCCTCCTCGATCCCCCAAATGATTCCGGCAGGGTCTCTCATTCTTCCGCCCAGCCGCCCAGCCGTATTAGGAGTTCCAAGGTGTCTCTCTCCTCCCATACGACCGCGCACTCGGCCCGGGCATCCATGGTTTCTTTTCGAGCCAGGTCTGGTAGTGGCGCGAAAAGTGATGAGGCAGCTGCGACAGCCAAGGAAGCAGTTTCTATAGCGGTGAAGTCCAGGTAGGCTGCAACCAGATCCCCATCTTTATTCCACAATGCGCAATTGCTAAATTAGATGCTGCCTTCCTTCGAGGCAAGTCTGGCCGGGGCGCGAAAAGTGACGAGGCAGCTCAGACAGCCAAGTAAGCAGTTTCTGTGCGGTGAAGTCCAGGTAGGCTGCAACCAGATCCCCACCTCTACTCCACTATGCGCAATTGCTAACTTAGCTGCTGCCTCCATTCCAGCCAAGTTCGAAAATGATGTGACACTTGATGAGGCAGTTCGGACGGCCAAGGAAGCTGTTTATATGGCGGAGAATATTAGGTGGGTTGTAAGTCCCTGCATATCTATGATGTTGACCAAAGGAGTCATGATATTCAATCACTGCTTACCCCCTCTAAAACCACCACCACCAGCCACCCAAGTGAGGTATATCCCGCCCTTCCCTCCCACCTCCTCCCCCCCCCCCCCCCCAAGGACCCCCCAGGGCCAATTTCTCCCCCCCTCCCCGCCCCCCCGGACCCTGCCGCCCCCACCCCCCCGCCCCTGTCCCCCCCCCCGCCCTCCACCCCCACTTCCTCAACTTTAGCCCACCGCCCAACCCCCACCCCCTGCCAACCGGCCAGCCCACACCCTCGCGCCCAGGGGGCCCGCTCGGGCCGGCTCGCATCAGGCTCCGTGTCTAGGGCGCCCGGTGCGCCGGTGCGGGAGGAATGCAAGCAACAGGCCCTGACAGGCGCCCCACTTCCCAGCATCTGCCTCCAAGGGACCTGATACACGGAGTGGGGTGACCTAGCCAATGCTGCATCACGTTATCTCCCCCCCCCACCACCACCAGCCGCATCCCCCCCCCCCCCCCCCCCCCCCCCCCCCCCCCCCCTACCTCCCCCGGCTCCCTTTCGGCTCCTGCAATTATGTCACAGAATCGAAGATATCAACGGGCCCTGCCTCGCATGCTTGCTCCCAGCTTCTGCCCGCAGAAGAGGGACTTTGGTTTTACCTGAATGGGATCGTAGCTTTCGCGGTGAGTCCAGTGCTGCACTCAACTGATCTCCTCCCACCCCACCACCACCACCACCCTCATCCTCCCCCCCTCCTCCCCGTTCCCCTCCCCGCCACCTACCCCCACCCCTTCAGGCGCCTGCAATAATGTCAGATAATCTGAATATACCAACGGGCCCTGCCTCGCATGCTCTCCCCAGCATCTGCCCGCAGAAGAGGGACATGGATACACTGAGTGGGAGTGACCTAGCCAATGCTGCACTACTGATATCCCACCACCACCACCACCTCATCTCTTCCCTCCCTCCTCCCCCACCCCACCCCTTCAGGCTCCTGCAATTAATGTCAGAGAATACGAAGAATACCAATGGGCCCTCGCATGCTCTCCCAAGCATATGCCCGCAGAAGAGGGACTTGGATAGGCTGAGTGGGAATGAGCTAGCTAAAGCTGCACTGCGCTCTATCAAGCTAGCAGAGAGGGAGCTCAGTGGGAGGAGCGGTTTCCTGGCCACTCCGCCTAGCACCAGGGCAGATAATCATGTCAGCAGAAGGGGTTCACTGGAGCAAGTGCGCATGTTGTGTGGTGTGTGTGGGGGGAGGGGTGCACTCTGCCTAGCACCAGGGCAGATAATCATGGCAGCATAATGGTTGTCAACTGGAGCAAGTTCCAGGTTGTGTGTGGGTGTGGTTGTGGTGGTGGGTGTGGTGTGTGTGTGGGGGGTGCACTCCGCCTAGCAACCAGGGGCAAGATAATTTGCATTGGTGCCTGCGTCAGAAGGTGTCACGATAAGTGCCCATGTGTGTTGGGTGGGGGGGGGGGTGGGGGGTGCACTTTCCGCTCTAGCCCAGGGCAGATAATCATGGGCAGCAGAAGGTGTCCACGAGCAAGTGCCAGGTGTTGTGGGTGTGTTGGTGTGGCGTGTGGGTGTTGTTTGTTGGGGGGGGGGTTGCACTCCGCCTACACCAGGGCAGATAATCTGGCAAGCAGAGGGGGTTGCTGGAGCAGTGCCAGGTGTGTGGGGTGGGGGGGGGGGGGGGGGGGCACTCTGCCTAGCACCAGGGCAGATAATCATGGCAGCAGAAGGGTGTCACTGGAGCAAGTGCCAGGTGGGTGTGGGGGGGGGGGGGGGGGGGGGGGCACTCTGCCTAGCACCAGGGCAGATAATCAAGGCAGCAGAAGGGTGTCACTGGAGCACGTGCCAGGTGTGTGTGTGGGGGTGGGGTGGGGGGTGCGCTCCGCCTAGCACCAGGGCAGATAATCAAGGCAGCATAAAGGGTTTGCTGGATCAAGTGCCTTTTGTGGGGGGGGGGATGGGGATGGGGGGTGGGGGATGGGGGTGGGGTGGGGGGGGGGGTGCACTCCGCCCTAGCACCAGGGCAGATAATCAAGGCAGCATAAGGGGGTTGCTGGATCAAGTGCCTTTTGTGTGGGGGGAGATGGGGGTAGGGGTGGGTGTGTGTGTGGGGGGTGCACTCCGCCTAGCACCAGGGCAGATAATCAAGGCAGCATAAGGGGGTGTGTGTGTGGGGGGGTGCACTCCGCCTAGCACCAGGGCAGATAATCAAGGCAGCAGAAGGGTGTCGCTGGAGCAAGTGCCAGGTATGTGTGTTTTTGTATGTGTGTTTTTGTATGTGTGGTGGCAGAGGGGTGATGTCTTTGGCATTGCGTGCTTGGGTTTGGGTCGGGTGGGGTGGTAGTATATGTATGATGGGGTGAGGTGGGTGAGGTGAGGGGGTGAGTGGGGTGGATTGGGGGTGGAGGGTTGGGTGGGGTGGTGGTGGGGTGGAGTGGGTGGAGTGGGGTGGGGGGGTGGGTGGGGTGGTGGGGCTGGGGGTGGAGTGGAGTGGGGTTGGGGTGGAGTGGGGGGTGGGTGGGGGGTGGGGGGGGTGGGTGGGTGGGGTGGGGTGGGTTGGGAGTGGAGTGGGGTGGAGTGGGGTGGAGTGGGGTGGGTGGGTGGGGTGGAGTGGGGTGGGGGTGGGTGGGGTGGGGTTGGGGTGGGGTGGGGAGGGATGGGATGGATGGGGTTGGGCGTTTGTTTTTGGTACATAGGGTGATGCATCAGGGGTTGCCTAGAAGCCAACCAAACAAATCAAAATAAACCAAACCAAACCAAACCAAACCAAACCAAACCAAACCAAACCAAACCAAACCAAACCAAACCAAACCAAACCAAATCAAACAAAACAAAACAAAACAAAACAAAACAAAACAAAACAAAACCTAAGCAGTCAAGACATTCGCTCCAAGTCTACTTCCCAACCCAGCCTAACCAAGCACACACCATCACACACTACCTAATCCCCCCGTAATCCCCCAAGACACCCACACGACCCATCACTTGCAATTTCACCCCACCCCACCCCACCCCCACCCCACCCCACCCCAAAGGATCAAGAGGTGGCAGGCAGATGACCACCGGCATTCGTTCGGCTACACCCACCAAGCTTTCCTGGGGTCCTAGCCACGGTCACTTAAAACACCGCAGAGTGTCGGCTATCGGATTGGCGTTTGTTCAGGAGGTTCAGAGGGAGTGGAGCATGGTGGAGGCCGCTAAGATTCGGCTTGCTCTGATGGAGAACTCTCTTAAGGTGGGCTGTACTTCATGTGCCATTGGGTTATACTTCATGTTTGATTGGGCTGTACTTCATGTGTGATTGCAGCTTTGATGGAGAAGTCTCTAAAGGTGGGCTGTACTTCATGTGTGATTGGATTGTACTTCATGTGTAATTGTAGCTCTGATGGAGAACTTTCTATACGTGGGCTGTACTTCATGTGTGATTGGGTTGTACTTCATATGTGATTGTATATCCCATGGAAAACTCTCTAAAGGTTGGTAGGAGGTTCACCATTGTACATGCATATGTACGGATTGGCTTTTCCACCTGATGTGGGGTCCTGGCCATAGCCACCAATTGTGGGGTCATGGCCATAGCCATACATACATACATACATACATACATACATACATACATACATACATACATACATACATACATACATACATACAGACATACATACATACATACATACATACATACATACAGACATACATACATACATACATACATACGTACAATACATAATACATACATACATACATACATACATACATACATACATACATACATACATACATACATACATACATACATACATACATACATACATACATACATACACACATAGCCTAACACTGCTTTCTGCCCCCGCAGATGTACTCCAGCTCAAGTACCATGAAAAACTTGGATGGCAGTCTGAACATCCCTTTGTCAAACCCCGCGCATGCAGCTGGTGGTGGTGGTGGTGGTGGTGGTGGTGGTGGTAATGCTGGTGGTGATGGTGTGGTGGGAAATCCCTCTTCTTTAGGAGGTGGGGATGGGAGGAAGCATGCCCAGGCCACCTCCCATGTGGATGGTGGTGCTGCTGTTGGTGACAGCGTGAATGGTGGCAAGGATGGTGCTGGTGGCAAGGATGGTGGTGGAGCTGCTGGCGGTGACAGCGTGAATGGTGGCAAGGATGGTGCTGGTGGCAAGGATGGTGGTGGTGCTGCTGGTGGTGACAGCGTGAATGGTGGCAAGGATGGTGCTGGTGACAGCGTGAATGGTGGCAAGGATGGTGCTGGTGATGGTGCTGGTGGCAAGGATGGTGCTGGTGCTGCTGGTGGTGACAGCGTGAATGGTGGCAAGGATGGTGCTGGTGACAGTGTGAATGGTGGCAAGGATGGTGCTGGTGACAGCGTGAATGGTGGCAAGGATGGTGCTGGTGACAGCGTGAATGGTGGCAAGGATGGTGCTGGTGACAGCGTGAATGGTGGCAAGGATGGTGCTGGTGACAGCGTGAATGGTGGCAAGGATGGTGCTGGTGACAGCGTGAATGGTGGCAAGGATGGTGCTGGTGATGGTGCTGGTGGCAAGGATGGTGCTAGTGCTGCTGGTGGTGACAGCGTGAATGGTGGCAAGGATGGTGCTGGTGACAGTGTGAATGGTGGCAAGGATGGTGCTGGTGACAGCGTGAATGGTGGCAAGGATGGTGCTGGTGATGGTTCTGGTGGCAAGGATGGTGCTGGTGCTGCTGGTGGTGACAGCGTGAATGGTGGCAAGGATGGTGCTGGTGACAGCGTGAATGGTGGCAAGGATGGTGCTGGTGATGGTGCTGGTGGCAAGGATGGTGCTGGTGATGGTGCTGGTGGCAAGGATGGTGCTGGTGCTGCTGGTGGTGACAGCGTGAATGGTGGCAAGGATGCCGGTGGCGGTGAAGTTGTAAATGGTGACATTGCCTCAAACAATGGTGGCGGCGGTGGTAGTGGTGGTGATGCTGGTCATGGGGGGAGTGTATCAACAAGCAGTGGCGGTGGTCGAGGTGGTGGTGGTGGTGGAGGTCATCGTGGTGATGGCACTGAGATTGGTGATGGTGGCAATGGCCGGGATGGCAGGGATGGTGGTGGTAAAGCAGAGTTAAGCCAAGTCACCTCCATGTTGGCGGTTGAAGAGGGTGAGATGAAAGACCAAGCCAACTCCCCTCGGCTTTGTAAGGATGCTGGGAGTACAGACATGGTCAAAACACAGCTATGTTCTAGAGGTGGGGACCTAGCAGCCCAAGTCAACTCCCCTTGGATTTGTGAGAAAGATGGGAGCGGGGACAAGGCCAGGCCGCAGCATCATGTTGTAGGTGGGGACCTAGCAGCCCAAGTCAACTCCCCTTTGATTTGTGAGAAAGATGGGAGTGGGGACAAGGCCAGGCCGCAGCTTGATGTTGGAGGTGAAGACCCATCAAGCCAAGCCAAATCCCTTACAGATGGCAAGGCGAGCACCACCACCCTTTCTGATGTTGGAGGTGAAGACCCATCAAGCCAAGCCAAATCCCTTACAGATGGCAAGGCGAGCACCACCACCCTTTCTGATGTTGGAGGTGAAGACCCATCAAGCCAAGCCAAATCCTTTACAGATGGCAAGGCGAGCACCACCACCCTTTCTGATGTTGATTGCGCAGAGGATGAGGTGGTAGCGATAGCTGGCTCAACATCCAGTGCAGGGGGGAGTGTGAGAGACTTAGCTGGCTCAATGGCAGCTGCAGAGGAGGGAGTCAAAGCCCTAGCTGTCTCTGTGACAGATGCAGAGGAGAAGATGGTAGCCCTAGCTGGATCAGATGCAGTTGTAGAGGAGGGGATGATTGTCATCTTAGAAGAGACCGCTGGAGGACTGGTCAGGGAGCTATCTAATGGTGCCCCTTCTAGAGGACTGGTAAAGCAGCTTTCTAATGGAGCCCCTTCTGGAGGACTGGTAAAGCAGCTATCTAATGGTGCCCCTTATAGAGGACTGGTCAGGGAGCTATCTAATGGAGCCCCATCTGGAGGACTGGTAAGGGAGCTATATAATGGAGCCCCTTCTGTCATCAAGGAGCTATCTAATGATGCCTCTTCTGATATCAGGAAGATATCTAATGATGCCCCTCATGAAGGCGGGGAGAGCAGATGTTCCCTTCTAAGCATTTTGGGTTCCATTCACCGGAAGCAGGCCCCAGATCTGGATGATGAGGAGGAGTTGCCAGGTGTGCATGTAGATGAGGAAGGAGAGAGGCAGGCCCCAGATCTGGGTGGGGAGGAGTCGCCAGGTATGCGTGGAGATGAGGAAGGTAGCATATGGCCTTGGATGGGAAATTTCAGGGGTGGGGACAAACAAATTTCCTTTGCTCCAAAACCCCCACCTCACCACCCTGCCGGGCCTGTCCCCCCTGATTATGAGGGGGCCTTGGACCCAGCAAGGGGGGCAGGACCCCCTGGAAAAGTTGAGCCAGGGGGGGCCCAGGACAGAAGGATAGACCAGGTAAGGGGGTTTCAGGATTCCCTGCGCCAGAGCGTGTTGCGTGCTGGGTACCGCGCCAGCTTCCCTACAGCTTCTTTTACCCGCAACCGTAGCTTCTTCTTAGCTTCTCTATCTGAAGTGGAGCCCCAGCACGTCCCGGCCACCTCCTCAGCTACATTCCTAGCTGCCACCCCAGCTTCCTCCACGGCTTCTTTCCCAGCTGCCTCCTCAGCTACATTCCAAGCTTCATCCTCAGCTACCTCCTCAGCTGCCCTCTCAGACACCTCCTCAGCTGCTCTCCCAGCTACCTCTTCAGCTACTTCCTGTACATCCATACCTGCAGATTACCCAACTGCAGCTTCAACAATGTCTTGGGAGGCCCCCCAGTTCCAAGGGGGGTCCTCGTACAAACCAGGGGGGCAGCCTTTAGCTACAGGTACTGTGGCAGTACCACAGACCAGGGACAGCCTGGCTTCTGTGCAGTACACCTCCAGTTCAGAATTGCCAGGACAGGGTGGCAAGGAGGGCAGTCAGGTGTCAATACACTGGGTTTCCAACACAGTACTGGGGCCGAGGGGGGGCCGAGGCCGGCCCTCACGGCTCAGCCTGACCTCGATACCATTGTCCGGACCAGGGGGGGCAGAGGGGGGCCAGCAGCCAGGGTCAAATTCCAGCTCAACGTCAAGCTTGCCAGGTAGTCAATCAGTGGAGGATGAGGGCCAGCTAGCGCCTGATCACTGTGCCAGCTCAACATCGCTCCCACACTATGCCGACTCAGTGATTCCTAGACCGGGCCTGCCACCCAGCTGCACTGCCAGCTCAGCAGCAGGGCATGAACAAGGTGCCAGCTCAGAATCAGGACATGAGCAAGGTGCCAGCTCAGCAGCAGGGCATGATCAAGGTGCCAGCTCAGAATCAGGACCAGAACAAGGAGGTAAGGAGGGGGGCCACTTGACTTGTTTTTTTGTGTGACACGTCTCAAATTGAGCGACTCGGGGCAACCCCAGTGCAGTGCGCTGCCCCCTGAACTGCACGGAGCATGAAACGTGGAGCCCAAGGGATTCGGGGGGGAAGGGGGAAGGGGGAAGGGGGGGGGGGGGGGGGGGGGGGGGGTCTTTTTTACTAGTTTAGCCAGACCCGTACATTGCCATGCAGAGACAGCATTTCAATGGAACGGGAGGCATCTTGATTATTCATCGGAAAAAGTTGGCCACTTGAATTGCAAGCCATCTAGATTATTAAAAAAATGTAGGTAAAATAAATATAAATTTTTAGGTTGATTGAATAAACTTCTTGCAAGGTAAAATGAATACTCGTTTTTAGGTTAAATAAATAGACGCATGAGTAGCTGTTTTGTGGGTGAAACAAATACACGTTTTTATAGTTAAATAAATAGACGCATGAGTAGCTGTTTTGTGGGTGAAACAAATACACGTTTTTAGGTTAAATAAATAGACGCATGAGTAGCTGTTTTGTGGGTGAAACAAATACACGCTTGTATAGTTAAATAAATAGACGCATGAGTAGCTGTTTTGTGGGCGAAACAAATACACGTTTGTATAGTTAAACAAATAGACGCATGAGTAGCTGTTTTGTGGGCAAAACAAATACACGCTTGTATAGTTAAACAAATAGACGCATGAGTAGCTGTTTTGTGGGCGAAACAAATACACGCTTGTATAGTTAAATAAATAGACGCATGAGTAGCTGTTTTGTGGGCGAAACAAATACACGTTTGTATAGTTAAACAAATAGACGCATGAGTAGCTGTTTTGTGGGCGTAACAAATACACGCTTGTATAGTTAAACAAATAGACGCATGAGTAGCTGTTTTGTGGGCGAAACAAATACACGCTTGTATAGTTAAATAAATAGACGCATGAGTAGCTGTTTTGTGGGCGAAACAAATACACGTTTGTATAGTTAAACAAATAGACGCATGAGTAGCTGTTTTGTGGGCGAAACAAATACACGTTTGTATAGTTAAACAAATAGATGCATGAGTAGCTGTTTTGTGGGTGAAACAAATACACGTTTGTATAGTTAAATAAATAGACGCACGAGTAGCTGTTTTGTGGGTGAAACAAATACACGTTTGTATAGTTAAATAAATAGACGGATGAGTAGCTGTTTTGCGGGTGAAACAAATACACGTTTGTATAGTTAAATAAATGAACGTTTTCAAGGTAAAATAAATAAATAAAATTGTGTTCAAATTGTATATCTGGTTTCTAAGTCAGGTAGCAGTTTGTTAGATATCAGTTGCAGCCATCTTCCCAGATGGTTTAGTCAGTGTACTGCCTAGTACCTCCCTTTTTAACGCTTTTTGCTGTAATCAACACACCACTTGAATGCAGGCGCACCATGAACATCAGGATCATCCTCAACATCGTTAGGGACTGTGTACTGCCTAGTATTGCCTAGTACTGCCTTTATTCCCGCTTTTGCTGTAACCAACACACGATTTGAATGCAGGAGCACCATCAACACCAGGATCATCCTTATGGATTGTATACTGCTCGGTCCTGCCTAGTACTGCCTAGTACTGCCTTTGTTCCAGCTTTTTGCTGTAACCAACACACCGCTTGAATGAAGCACCACCATCAACACCAGGATCATCCTCAACATCGTTAGGCACTGTGTACTGCCTAGTACTGCCTTGTACCCGCTTTTTGCTGTAACCAACACACTACTTGAGTGCATGACCATCCTCAACACCGTTAGGCACTGTGTACTGCCTAGTACTGCCTTGTAACCGCTTTTTGCTGTAACCAACACACTACTTGAGTGCATGACCATCCTCAACATCGTTAGGCACTGTGTACTGCCTAGTACTGCCTTGTACCCGCTTTTTGTTGTAACCAACACACTACTTGAGTGCATGACCATCCTCAACATCGTTAGGCACTGTGTACTGCCTAGTACTGCCTAGTACCGCTTTTTGCTGTAACCAACACACTACTTGAGTGCATGATCATCCTCAACATCGTTAGGCACTGTGTACTGCCTAATAACGCCTTTGTTCCCGCTTTTTGCTGTAACCAACACTACACCCCAATGCAGGACCATCCTTAAAATTGGGATCATCCTCAACATTGTTAGGGACTGTGTACTGCCTAGTACTGCCTAGTTCTGTCTAGTACTGCCTTTGTTCCCGCTTTTTGCTGTAACCAACACACCACTGAATGTAGGACCACCATCAACATCAGGATCATCCTCATTATTAGGTACTGGGGATGACCAAGTGAGAAGGCTAGGCTCCAGGTCAGCATCTCCGAGACCAGGAGGCGTCCAGCTGTCGGAAGTGTGCTCCAGCTCAGCATTGTCCTCGGGGGGGGCCATTGACAGAGACCACAGATCAAGCAGAACTCAACCAGAGGCATCAACAGCACATTCATCGGACAGTCAGGGGAGCCTTGGACAATTGGGTAGTCAGTCAGGGAGTCAGCATGAGGGGTCCCCAGCTGTAGCTGGGGCCAACATGAGTACTGCCACCTCAGCATCTGAGAGTGAGCTGTCAAGAGGTACTTTCGCATCTTTGCGAATAGCATCTGCCCGGGTTTGTCCATCAGCACTACCTGGACCAGCTGCATCTGGCAGATCTTCGCCCCGCAACAGTACATCAGCACTAGCTGGACCAGATGCGCCTGGCAGATCTTCGGCCCGCAACAGTACGTCAGCACTAGCTGGACCAGCTGCACCTGGGGTGGATGTGTCAGCGCCAGCTGGAACAACAGAAGCTGAGGTTAGCACGTCAGCACCCTGGCTGACCCGATTGAGCTTGCTGACACCAGATGTGAGTTAAAAAAAAATAAACCCTAAGTCCCTTTAGCCAACCTTGCTGACACCGGCTGTAAGTTAACAAAACCTAAACCCTAAGTCCCTTTAGCCAACCTTGCTGACACCGGCTGTAAGTTAACAAAACCTAAACCCTAAGTGCAACCTGCTGACACCGGCTGTAAGTTAACAAAACCTAAACCCTAAGTCCCTTTAGCCAACCTTGCTGACACCGGCTGTAAGTTAACAAAACCTAAACCCTAAGTCCCTTTAGCCAACCTTGCTGACACCGGCTGTAAGTTAACAAAACCTAAACCCTAAGTCCCTTTAGCCAACCTTGCTGACACCGGCTGTAAGTTAACAAAACCTAAACCCTAAGTCCCTTTAGCCAACCTTGCTGACACCGGCTGTAAGTTAACAAAACCTAAACCCTAAGTCCCTTTAGCCAACCTTGCTGACACCGGCTGTAAGTTAACAAAACCTAAACCCTAAGTCCCTTTAGCCGAGCTTGCTGACACCAGATGTGAGTAGAAAAACCTAAACCCTAAGTCCCTTCAGCCAACCTTGCTGACATTAGATGTAACTTTTCCAAAAAACCTAAACCCTAAGTCCCTTTAGCCAAGCTTGATAACACCAGATTTAAGTTTTCCAAAAACCCTAAACCCTAAGTCCCTTTAGCCAAGCTTGCTGACACCAGATGTGAGTAAAAAAACCTAAACCCTAAGTCCCTTCAGCCAACCTTGCTGACATTAGATGTAACTTTTCCAAAAAACCTAAACCCTAAGTCCCTTTAGCCAAGCTTGATAACACCAGATTTAAGTTTTCCAAAAACCCTAAACCCTAAGTCCCTTTAGCCAAGGTAAAACGATTGTTTGGGGTTCAGTTCATCAGTGCTTTTTCAATTTAAGCCCTTCCTATCACGGTTGGGCAAGTCCCTTTGGCCTAACCCTGGACTGCAACATACGTACAAGATGGTTACCCCTGGACTGACACATAGGTGCAAAAAATGTAATGAGAATGCCTGTTGGGGCGTGGTTTAAAGGGAGCCCCATCTTACAGCAGTAGGGAACGGGCTGCTAATGTACCTGGACAGAGCTACTACTTGCTGGCGACAGCAACAGCAACAGCAAACACTAAAGCGCACCCGTAAGGATTTGAACAGTGCACCTTCATCATTTCAACGAGCTCTACCATTGAGCCATTCGTCGAACACACAGCTATACAAATAAACTATGTGCACAAACACAGGCACGCCCAAGCAAAACACCCACACCTATGAACAAATAAGCATGACCACACACAGCTATACAAATTAGCTATGCACACACAGACACTGTACACACACACACGCCCTCTGTCAGCAACACCCACATCTATGAACAAACAAGCTTGACCACACACAGCTATACAAATTAACTATGCACACACAGGCACAGTGCATGCACCCGTAGGGATTCCAGCCCCGCCCCTTCTTAGTTCAAGGAGCTCTGCCATTGAACCATTTGCCAAAACGGGGATGAAATCATAGAACTGGGACAGGCACAACATCACCCTCAGCCTAAATTATATATCAATATTTACCTCAACCTCAACCTAAACCTAAACCTAAACCTAAACCTAAATCTACTCAACCTCAACCTCAACCTCAACCTCAACCTCAACCTCAACCTCAACCTCAACCTAAACCTAAACCTCAACCTCAACCTCAGCGCATGTATGTATTTACCTTTCCCTCAACATCACCCTCAGCCTCAATTATAGATGTATTTACCCCACCCTCGCCCTCACCATCATCCTTACCCTCACCCCCAACCTCAACCTCAACACCACCCTCAACCTTTACCCCACCCTCACCCCCACTCCCACCCTCACCCTCAACCCCACCCTCAACCTCAACCCCCACCCTCACCCTCAACCCCAAACCCAACCCCAACTTATACCTGTCCTTGTGTCTCTTAAATCAGAATTACTCAGTCAACCTCACCCTCACCCCCACCCTCAACCATGCCCTCACCCTCACCCCCACCCTCACCCCCACCCTCACCCTCAACCCCAACCCCAACTTATACCTGTCCTTGTGTCTCTTCATCCAGAATTACTCAGGATCCTACGGCCGCATCCGTGACTTCCGTGGCCGTCTCAATTTGGAGAAGACCTTGTTGATGAAGCAGAACCCAGTTGCCTATTTGGAGGAGAGTGCAGCACAAGCAGAATCGGACTACAGGTGTGTATGTTACTGTCAGAGCTCTTTTTTTGTACTTTTCATGAGCAAAATAATTATTTATATTATACCTTGTTGATGAAACATAATCCAGTTGCCTATTTGGAGGAGAGTGCAGCACAAGCAGAAGCGGACAACAGGTGTGTTACTGTTACTGTGGCTGTACATGGGAAAACACTTTTATATATATATATATATATATATATATATATATATATATATATATATACCGGTACCTGCATATGCTCTAAATAATAATTACAATGCAAGACCTTGTTGATGAAGCAGAACCCAGTTGCCTATTTGGAGGAGAGTGCAGCACAAGTAGAAGCGGACTACAGGTGTGCTACTGTTGCTGTCCATGAGGAAAAACTTATAAATGTATCGGTACCTGCATGTGCTGTAAATAATTACAACATGATAGTAAACAATTACAATGCAAGGCCTTGTTCATGAAACATGACCAAGTGGCCTATCAGGAGGAGAGTGCAGCACAGCCAGAAGCAGAATACATGTGTGTATGCTCCTGTCAGAGCAATTATTTCGGTTCTGTCCACGGGGAAATACATATTGACATATTCACATTGATACATTCTGACATTCATACGTTTTGACATATTCATACAAATTCACACATATTCAAATTGATACATTCTGACATTCATACGTTTTGACATATTCATACAAATTCACACATATTCAAATTGATACATTCTGACATTCATACGTTTTGACATATTCATACAAATTCACACATATTCAAATTGATACATTCTGACATTCATACGTTTTGACATATTCATACAAATTCACACATATTCAAATTGATACATACTGACATTCATGCGTTTTGACATATTCATACATATTGACACATATTCAAATTGATACACACTGACATTCATGCGTTTTGGCATATTCATACATATTGACACATATTCATACACATTCAGATTACTGTTAATATCCATGAGGAAATAATTGTATATATATATATATATATAAATATATATAAATATATATATATATATATATATATATATATATATATATATATATATATATATATATATATATATACCGGTACCTGCATATGCTCTACATAATAATTACAATATAAGACCTTGTTCATGAAACAAAACCAAGTGGCCTTTCAGGAGGAGAGTGCAGCACAAGCACAAGCCGACGACAGGTGTGTTACTGTGTGTTACTGTGTGTTACTGTGACTGTTCATGAGGACATAATTGTATATATATATAGGGCGTGTGTGTGTGTGCGTGTGTGAAGTACTTACATACTAAGAGACCTTTATTCCTCACTCCCATATCAGAAACCCAAACCTCAAACCCAAACCCCCAAACCCATCACCAGGTCGAGGACTGAGCAGGCACATATGATGTACACCACCTGTGTGTGTGTGTGTGTGTGTGTGTGTGTGTGTGTGTGTGTGTGTGTGTGTGTGTGTGTGTGTGGTGTGTGTGTGTGTGTATGTGTGTGTGGTGTGTGTGTGTGTGGGGGGGGGGGGGGGGGGGGGGGGGGTGAAGTACTTACATAGTGAGAGACCTTTCTTTCTCCCTCGCATTTCAGAAACCCAAACCTCAAACCCCAAACCCCAAACCCCAAACCCATCACCAGGTCAAGAACTGAGCAGGCACATCTGACGTACGCCAAGGTGGTGGGCGCTACAACAGCCACCCCTATGGTGCAGAAGTTTATGAGATCAGTGAAGTACTTACAGAGCGAGAGGCCTTTCTTTCTTCCTCCCATATCTGGTGCGTTCTTACCTGTGTGTGTATGTGTGTGAGTGTGTATGTGTGTGTGTGCATGTGGGGGGGCGGGTTGGGGTGGGGGAGGGTTGGGGGGAGGGGGTGGGGTGGGGTGGGGTGGGGGTGCTACAACAGCCACCCCTATGGTGCAGAAGTTTATGAGATCTGTGAAGTACTTACAGAGCGAGAGGCCTTTCTTTCTCGCTCCCTTATCTGGTGCGTTCTTACCTGTGTGTGTGTGTGAGTTTGTGTGTGTGTGTGGGTGGGTGGGTGGGGGGGTGGGGGGGGGGGGGGGGGGAGGGTGTGGGGGGTGGGGGGGGGGGCTACAAACAGCCACCCCAAGGGTGCCAGAAGTTTATGCAATCTGTGAAGTACTTACAGATCTAGAGGCCCTTCTTCCTCCCTCCCATGCGCTCTTACCTTTGAATGTGTGTGATTGTGGGTGGATGTGTGTGTGGGGGGGGTGGGTGGGTGGGTGGGTGGGGGGGGAGGGGGGTGGGGGGGGGGGGGGTTTACAACAGCCACACCCGATGGTGCAGAAGTTAATGCGATCTGAGAAGTACTTACAGAGTGAGAGGCCCTTCTTCCTCCCTCCCATGCGATCTTACCTTCGCACGCGTGTGAGTGTGTGCGGATGTGTGGGTGGGTGTGGGTGTGAGTGGGTGGGTGGGTGGGTGGGTGGGGGGGGGGGTACAACAGCCACCCCTATGGTGCAGAAGTTTATGAGATCTGTGAAGTACTTACAGAGCAAGAGGCTATTCTTCCTGCCTCCCGTGCGTTCTTACCTTTGCATGTGTGTGAGTGTGGGTGGATGTGTGGGTGTGTGGGTGTGTGGGTGTGTGTGTGTGGGTGTGTGTGTGGGGGGGGGGTCGACTGACAGTTTGAGTTCTGCACACAAAGCCTTTGCAAGATCCAATACCTACACGTTTACGGAAAACAAATATAGAAATCATCAAAACTCTGCACCTGTGAATTCCACAGAGAAGAAGGAGACAGTGGAGTGGGTCCTTGATATCTTGCTGTCTGCCTGACAGGCTGTAAACGCATGCACATGACGAATACAGTATGCTTAAAGCATCTGAACTCTGTAAAACAATCGATCCCCCCCCTCCCCCCCACCCACATACCCACCCACCCACCTGTACTTAGGGACCACAGAGAAGAAGCGGACAGTGGAGTGGGTCCATGTCAAAGCATGCATGCGTGACAAAGAACCAGAGTGGGCCCTTGATATCTTGCTGCCTGCCTGGTTGACTGTAACATGCATGTACATAACGAATACACTATGCTTAAAGCATCTAAACACTGTAAAACAGTCGATCCCCCCCCTCCCCCTACCCCCACCCACATACCCACCCACCCACTCACCCACCCACTCACCCACCCACTCACCCACCCACCCACCCACATACCCACCCACCCACCCACCCACTCACCCACCCACCCACCCACCCACTCACCCACCCATCCACCCACCCACCATACCCACCCACCACCCACCCACCCACTCACCCACCCACCCACCCACCCGTATTTTGGTACCACAGAGAAGAAGCGAGCAGTGGAGCGGGTCCCTGTGAAAGCACTAGAGCCTGGCAAAGAACCAGAGTGGGCCCTTGATATCTTGCTGTCTGCCTGGCAGGCTGTAACATGCATGCAAATGAAAATACAATATGCTTCAAGCATCCAAACTCTATAAAACAGTCGACCCCCCCCCCCCCCCCACACAACACACCACACAACACACCACACACAGCACACACACACGCACACACACACACACACACACACACACACACACACACACACACACACACCACACACACACACACACACACAAAAACATGACCCATATACACCTTCCCCTTTGGTACCACAGAGAAGAAGCGAACAGTGGAGCGTTTCCCTGTAAAAGCGCAAGAGCCTGACAGAAGACCACTGTGGTCTCTGGAGACATCGTTGTTTGTGCGTCGCAAGAAGGAGTGTGAGGCAAGAGCTGTGTTCGATACTGCCAAGGTAGGTAGGATCCTTGTGTGTGTGCCGGTGTGTGTGTTGGTGTGAGTGTGTGCGTTTGTGTGTGTGTGTGTGAGGGGCAGGAGACGTTTTTGAAACTGCCAAGGTAGGTAGGGTCCTTGTGTGTGTGCCGGTGTGTGTGTGTGTGTGCGTGTGCGTGTATGAGAGGAAAGAGCTGTGTTTGATACTGCCAAGGTAGGCAGGGTCCTCATGTGTGTGTTTGTGTGTGTGTGTGTCGGTGTGTGTTTGTGTGTGTGTGTGCCGGTGTGCGTGTTGGTGTGCGTGTTTGTCTGTGTGTATGGATGCTTCTGTATGTGTGTGTGAGTTGCAGTCAAGAGATAGACCAATAGGTAATGCTAGAGAATTTATCAACCTTACCCCCCAACACCAAAACCTAAAACCTAAAACCGGAGACCCAAAACCCATAACCCCCAAAACAAAAACAGAAAAAGAAAAAGAAAAAAATCCATTATCTCCAAAAAATAAAAAATAAAAACAAAAACAAAAACAAAATCCATAACCAAAAAACAAAAAACAAAATCAAAAACAAACACAAAAACAAAAACCATAAGACAAAATGCCCCCTGCAAGACACTCCCAAAGCCTACACCCAACACCCAACACCCAAAACCCAACACCCAACACCCAAAATTCAAAACAAAACACCCAAATCCTAAAACCCAAACCCAAAATAAAAACAAACAAAAAGCAAAAACCTTAAAAAACGCTCCCTGCAAGACACCCCCAAATCCTATATCCAAACCCCCATCACCAAACCCAATCCCTCACCCAACACCCAACACCCAAAACTCAAAAAACAAAACCCAGAGCCTCCCCCCCCCCCCCCCCTCCCCCCCCCCCCCACGCACACACACACACACACCTTCCCCCCCCCCAAATAACATTTTAAAATGCACCCTGAAAGACACCCCCGAATCCTTCTCCCAACCCCAATCACCAACCCCAATCCCTTAAATCAGATTCGAGCCGCACAATTCAAGCTTGACTGGTCCCGTATTGTCGAGAAAACTCGCTTCCAAAAGCTGGTGGGGCGAGAGGACAAAGGCGTTAAAGGAAAGAATGCAAGCCTTGCAGAGGAGCTGGATGAGGTAGGTCCTTGGCCTAGGCTTTCCGGACTTATTTATTTCCATTTTATATTATAAAAATAAACAATAAACAATTTTTTATTTTATTTTATAAAATAAACAATATACAAAAATAATATATATTTTTGTATATTGTTTACGATCTGGATGAGGTAGGTTCACTGTCTGGGCTTTCCGGACTTATTTATTTTCATGTCATATCAGGTACTTGGCCTAGGCTTTCCGGATTTGTTTACTTCCATTTTATGTTATAGTAATTGTGTGTACCTTTTACGAGCTGGATAAGGTAGGTCCTCTGTCTGGGCTTTCTGAATTTATTTATTTCCATTTTATATTATAATAATGAGAGTATACCTGTTACGACCTGGATGAGGTAGGTCCACCGTGTGGGCTTTCCGGACTTATTTATTTTCATTTATATTATATTACTTGAGTATACTTTTTACGACCTGGATGAGGTAGGTTCTTGGCCTAGGCCTGCAAACTAGGATGGGCTGGGCCGAGGTTGGGCTAGGCCTAGGATGGGCTAGGCCTAGGTGGGCTAGGTTCTAGGACTAGGCTTGCGAAGCTGGTTGGGCGAGAGGAAAAATGCGTTAAAGGAAAGAATGCAAGCCTTGCGGATGAGCTGGATGAGGTAAGTTCTTGGCCTAGGCCTGCAAACTAGACTACACCACCACCTTTCACCCCCCACACCCATGTTGTATGATCCTATGAGATCAAAAGCGTAATCTGACCTCCCCCCTGGCCACCTAGTCGACACCTTCCTGACACCTTCCCAACACCCCCCTGGCCACCTTCCCAACACCTTCCCCCCACCTTCCCAACACCTTCCTGACACCTTCCCAACACCTTCCCGAAACCTTCCCAACACCTTCCCGACACCTTCCCGACACCTTCCCAACACCTTCTCAACACCTTCCCAACAGCTTCCCAACACCTAACCAGCATATTTACTCCACCTTCCCCCCACCTTCCCCCCACCTTCCACCAGATTCGACAGGAGCTGTAGCAGTACAAGGATGAACTACGTGCAATATTAATGTACTCCACCTTCCTCCCACCTTCCCCCCCCCCACCTTCCCTCAGATCCGACAGGAGCTGGAGCAGTACAAAGACAAACTACGTGCAGTTTCATTTACTCCGCCTTCCCCCCCCCTTCCCCCCCCCCACCTTCCCTCAGATCCGACAGGAGCTGGAGCAGTACAAAGACAAACTACGTGCAGTTTCATTTACTCCGCCTTCCCCCCACCTTCCCCCCACCTTCCCTCAGATCCGACAGGAGCTGGAGCAGTACAAAGACGAACTACGTGCGATATTCATTTACTACGCCATGGTGTATGGTCCGATGACCTCCGACTCCTTCATGACCCTAGGCTTCAACACCTGGCTCACCTTCTGCGCTGAAACTGGTGAGAGGTCAATGGACACCCTCGTGGGTGGGTGGTTTGCATGGCTGTGTGTGTAGGTGTGTGTGTGGGGGGGGGGGGGGGGGGGGGGGGGGGGGAGGGGGGGGAATTAGTGGGTGTGTGGGTGTGTGACAGTAGTTTGACCCTATGACCCCTGGGCTTCAACACCTGGATCACCTTTTGTGCTGAAACTGGTGAGTGGTCAACGGAGACCCTAGTGGGTATGTGGGTTGCATGGCTGGGTGTGTGGGTGGGGGTGTGTGGGTGGGGGTGTGTGTGGGTGGGGGGGGGGGGTGAATGGGTGGGTATGTGTGTGGGGGGGGGGGGGACAGCAGTTTGGTCCGCTGACCTCTGATTTTTTCATGACCCCTGGGCTTTAACACAAGGCTCACCTTCTGCGCTGAAACTGGTGAGAGAGGGTGGGAAGCAGTGGGAGGTAATTTTGGCATAGTGAGTGTGAGGGTTGCCTGCAAGTGTGTGGTGTGTGTGGGGGGGTGGGGGTAGGGGTGAATGGGTGGATATGTGGGTGGGTGACACCAGTTTGGTCCGATGACCTCCGACTCCTTCATGACCCTGGGCTTCAACACCTGGATGACCTTCTGCTCTGAAACTGGTGAGAGAATGTATGCATGTGTGTGTGCGTGTGGGTGGGTGGGTGGGTGGTAAGGAATGGGATGGTGAGTGGTCAATGGACACCCTCGTGGGTGTGTGGGTTGCATAGCCGGGTGTGTGGGTGTGTGGGTGGGTAACTCAATTTTATCCCTATGACCCCTGGGCTTCAATACGGGGCACACCTTCTGCGCTGAAACTGGTGAGTGGTCAACGGAGACCCTAGTGGGTATGTGGGTTGCATGGCTGGGTGCGTGGGTGTGTGCGTGTGGGTGAGGGGGTGAATGGGTGGGTAAATCAATGATGGTCCGATGACCTCCGACTCCTTCATGACCCTGGGCTTCAACACATGGCTCACCTTCTGCACTGAAACTGGTGAGAGGTCACCGGAGACCCTAGTGGGTGTGTGGGTGTGTGGGTTGCATGGCCGTGTGTAGGTGTGTGTGGAGTGTGTGGGGGGGTGAATCTGTTTGTGTGTGTGTGTGTGGGTGACAGTAGGTTGGCTGTATGACCCCTGGGCCTTAATACGAGGCACACCTTCTGTGCTGAAACTGGTGAGTGGTCAACGGAGACCCTAGTGGGTGTGTGGGTTGCATGGCTGGGTGCGTGGGTGTGTGTGGGGGGGTGAATGGGCAGGTAAATCAATTTCTGTCCATTGACCTCTGACTCCTGGGGTTCAACACTTGGCTCACCTTCTGCGCTGAAACTGGTGAGTGGTCAATGGACACCCTCGTGGGTGTGTGGTTTGCATGGCTGTGTGTGTGTGGTGGTGGTGGTGGTGGTGTGTGTGGGGGGGGGGATTAGTGTGTGTGTGTGTGGGTGACAGTAGTTTGACCCTATGACCCCTAAGATTCAACACATGGCTCACCTTCTGTGCTGAAACTGGTGAGTGGTCAACGGAGACCCTCGTGGGTGTGTGGGTTGCATGGCTGTGTGTGTGTGGTGGTGGTGGTGGTGGTGGTGGTGGGGGGGGGGGGGGGGGGGGGGGGGGATTAGTGTGTGTGTGGGTGGGTGACAGTAGTTTGACCCTATGACCCCTAAGATTCAACACATGGCTCACCTTCTGTGCTGAAACTGGTGAGTGGTCAACGGAGACCCTCGTGGGTGTGTGGGTTGCATGGCTGTGTGCGTGGGTGCGTGGGTGTGCGTGGGGGCATGAATGAGTGGGTCAATCAATGATGGTCCGTTGACCTCTGACTCCTTCTTGACTCCTGGGGTTCAACACTTGGCTTACCTTCTGCGCTGAATCTGGTGGAAGATGGGTCAGCGGTGGGTGAGTGTGGTTTTGGGCCTAGTGGGTGAGCGGGTTACATGTCTGGGTGTATGTGTGGGTGTGGGTGTTGGTGTGGGTGGGGGGGGGGGGGGGGTGAATGGGTGGGTATGTGTGTGTGGGGGGGTGACAGCAGTTTGGTCCGCTGACCTCTGACTTCTTCATGACCCCTGGGCTTTAACACAAGGCTCACCTTCTGCACTAAAACGGGTGGGAGATGGGTCGGTGGTGGGTGAGTGGGTGTGGGTTTTGGAATATGGTGTGAATGGGTAGGTGGGTGGGTGGGGGGGGGGTGGGTGTGGGGGGGTGGGGGAATGGGTGTTGGGGTATGTTATTGTGGCCGCGATATATTACAATCAAGTGTTGTCCCTTTCACCTCCGGACGCCGGCATGAACCCGAGGGTGCTAAGGGTGCCCTGGCACCCCGACTCCGTGCCGGACCCCGCGGGTCAATTTTGTCCCTGCACCGCCGACGCTGCAAGCCCCGAGTGGGTCAAGGACGCAACCGGCCGGACCCCGGGGGTGCCAGGACGCACCGTCGGGCACGGAAAACAGGGGGAGAGAGGGTGGGGGGGGGGGGGTGTGGGGGGACAGGGGGGGGGGCGGGGGGGGGGGGGGGGACAGGGGGCGGGGGGGGGGGGGGGGGGGGGGAGGAGGCGGGGGAGTGGCGGAGGGGAGGGGGGGGGGGGGGAAGGGGGGCGGACCGACCAAGCAAACACGCAAAGCCACCCACGACCATGCGACCACCACGCACCAACCACCATGCCAACAGCCACCTAGCCACGCCACAACTCCACAGTTCAGACCACCGCGCACCACGGACCAGCCACCGCCTCAACCCCACCACCCCCAGCCACCTCCACGCGAAAACACGGCACACCCACCCGCACGCACCACCCACCTCGCCAGCACCAGCACCAGCCACCACGCCACCACTGCTCGACCGACCGACCGACCGACGACGACACGACGACCTGGACCGACCGACGACCGACGAACGAGCGACCGACCACCACGCACACCACCCACGACCACCACCAGCCACTGCAGCAGCCACCCCATCTCTCACGACTCCACCCACCCACCTCGCTCCCGTCCACGCACTCACGATCCACCACCCACCACGCACCACCCACCCAGCTACCACCACGCAAACACCCACCCACTTAACGCCGACCCACAACCACGCACCACCAATCCCCCACCACTCACGCACATGCCACCCGCTACCACACGCACCACGCACCTACCGCCACCCACACCACCACCCACCACCCACGCACGGCCACCCCACCACGCACCCACGACACCCAGCACCACCACCCACACCGCACCACCACCACCCCCCACCCACCACCCACCACCCACTGCACTGCCCTACCACCACCACTCACCCACTACCCACCACGCACAACCGACCCACGACTCACCACGCACCACTCACCATCCACCCACCACCACCACGGACCACCCACGCACTCGCCCAACACCACCACGCACCCACTACCACCACTCACCACCTATCCACTACCACCACTCACCACTCACCATCCACCCACCACCACCCCCACCACCCACGCATGCCACCACCACCATCACCCACTACCACCACTCACCACCACCCCCCACCTCACCACCACCACCCACCCAACCACCCACCACCCACTCCTGCCACCACCACCACTCCACCCATACCACCACTCACCACCCACCCGCCACCAACCACCACCACCATTCCACCACCCACGCACTGCCACCACCACCACCCACACCCACGTACTGCCACCACCACCACCCACCCACTACCACCACTCACCACCACCCCCACCCACTACCCACTCACTGCCACCACCACCACTCACCCACTACACCACTCACCACCCACCACCACCACCACCACCCACTCACCACCACTCACTACCCACCCGCCACCACCACCCACCACTCACCCACCCAACACCCCCACTCACCACCCAACCGCCACCACCACTCACCATCCACCCAACACCACCACCCACCACCCACCCACCTGCGAACATGTGCCCTATGCCGCAGGCTTAGTGACTAACGCCTCCACAAGCAATCCGACTGGCAACCTGCCAACACATCCACTACCACCTCTCACCACCCACCCGCTACCACCACTCACCACCACCACCCCACCCAATCACCACCACTCACTACCCACCCGCCACCACCACCCACCACTCACCACCCACCCGCCACCACCACTCACCACCCACCCAACACCACCACCCACCAACCACCCACCTGCGAACATGTGCCCTATGCCGCAGGATTCGTGACTAATGCCTCCACAAGCAATCCCACTTGGCAACCCGGCAATACATCCACTACCACCACTCACCACTCACCATCCACCACCACCCACCACCCACCACCTGCAAACATGTGCCCTATGCCGCAGGTTTTGTGACTAACGACTCCACAAGCTTTGTGACGAACGACCTCTCAACCATCTTTGTGGCCGTCAATTTCGAGGAGACACCGGATTCCGCAGAGGGTGCTGCTAATGAGGATGATGCCATGATGAGGTTGGTGGTGGTGGTGGTGGGTGGGTGTGTTGGGTGGTGATGGTGGTGGTGGTGGTCATGGGGTGGTGTTGGGGCAGAGGATGCTGCTAATGAGGATGATGCCATGATGAGGTTGTTGGTGGTGGTGTTGGGTGAGTGTGTTGGGTGGTGGTGGTGGTGGTGGTGGTGGTCATGGGGTGGTGGTGGGCAGAGGATGCTGCTAATGAGGATGATGCCATGATGAGGTTGGTGGTGGTGGTGTTGGGTGGGTGTGTTGGGTGGTGGTGGTGGTGGTGGTGGTCATGGGGTGGTGGTGGGGCAGAGGATGCTGCTAATGAGGATGATGCCATGATGAGGTTGGTGGTGGTGGTGGTGGTGGTGGGTGGGTGTGTTGGGTGTGGTGGTGGTGGTGGTCATGGGTGGTGGTGGGGCAGAGGATGCTGCTAATGAGGATGATTGCCATGATGAGGTTGGTGGTGGTGGTGTTGGGTGGGTGTGTGTGGGTGGGGGTGGTGGGGGTGGTGTTCATGGGGTGGTGGTGGGGGCAGAGGGTGCTGCTAATGAGGATGATGCCATGATGAGGTTGGTGGTGGTGGTGGTGGGTGGGTGTGTTGGGTGGGGGTGTTGGGTGGTGGGTGGGTGGGGGGGGGTCATGGGGTGGTGGTGGGGCAGAGGATGCTGCTAATGAGGATGATGCCATGATGAGGTTGGTAGTGGTGGTGTTGGTGGGTGGGTTTGTTGGGTGGTGGTGGTGGTGGGTGGGTGTGTTGGGTGGTGGTTGTGGCGGTGTGTGGTGGTGGTGGTGGTGGTGGTCATGGGGTGGTGGTGGGGCAGAGGGTGCTGCCAATGAAGATGATGCCATGATGAGGTTGGTGGTGGTGGTGGTGGGTGGGTATGTTCGGTGGTGGTGGTGGTGGTGGTCATGGGGTGATGGTGGGGCAGCGGGTGCTGCTAATGAGGATGATGCCATGATGAGGATGTTGGTGGTGGTGGGTGGTGGGTGGTGTGTGTTCGTATGGGTGGGGTTGGGTGGGCGGGTGGTGGGTGTGTTAGTATGGGTGGGTGGGTGGATGGGTGGGTGGGTGGGGTGGCTGGGTGTGTCGTCATGGGTGGCGTAAGTGGCATGGGTGGGTGAGTTTGTATGGGTGGGGTCGGGTGGGTGGGTGGTGGGTGGTCATGTGGTGGTGGGTGTGTTAGTAGCTGGTGTGTTTGTATGGGTGGGGTCGGGTGGGTGGGTGGATGGATGGGTGTTGGGTGTGTTAGTATGGGTGGCATGGGTGGGTGTGTTTGTATGGGTGGGGTCGGGTGGGTGGGTGGTGGGTGGTCATGTGGTAATGGGTGTGTTAGTAGCTGGTGTGTTTGTATGGGTGGGGCCGGGTGGGTGGGTGGATGGATGGGTGGTGGGTGTGTTAGTATGGGTGGCATGGGTGGGTGTGTTTGTATGGGTGAGGTCGGCAGGGTGGGTGGTGGGTGTGCTAGCATGGGTGGGTGGGTATTAAAAAATCCGATAAGAAGCGCACAATAAAATTATAATCCCATTAAAAGACTTTCCCCACCATGACAGGAGGGTCTAAAACAATAAATACTAATACACCATGACAGGAGGGTCTAAAACAATATATATTAATACACCATGACAGTACGGTATATAGTACTACCCCACCATGACAGTACGGTATATAGTACTACCCTACCATGACAGGAGGGTCTAAAACAATATATACTAATACACCATGACAGTACGGTATATAGTACCACCCTACCATGACAGGAGGGTCTAAAACAATATATACTAATACACCATGACAGTACGGTATATAGTACTACCCCACCATGACAGTACGGTATATAGTACTACCCCACCATGACAGGAGGGTCTAAAACAATTAAGCGCTGTTGAAATGAATCCCAACCAATCGTTCATGCTCGTAGGTTTCAGTTGGATGACATATAGTTTTGCAGCAGTCATGCCCGAGGTTTCAGTTGTATGGCATTTAAATTTGCAACCTTTTATGCGCATTCGTTTAATTTTTACGACATTTAACATTGCGATGTTTCATTTTTTTGCTCGTAGGTTTCAGTTTTCCGACATTTAAATTTGCAACATTTCATGCCCCCAGTTTTGAGTTTAACGACAATTAATTTTGCAGCATTTCATGCTATATGGTTTCAGTTTTATGACATTTAAAATTGCAACATTTCATGCTCGTAGGTTTCAGTTTTACGACATTTGAGTTTGCATTATTTCATGCCCGTAGGTTTCATTTTACGACATTTAACATTGCAACCTTTCATGCTCGTACGTTTGAATTCAACGACATTTAAATTTGCAACAATTATGCTCGTAGGTTTGAATTTACGACATTTGAGTTTGCAACCTTTCATGCTCGCAAGTTTGAATTTGACGACATTTAAATTTGCAACCTTTCATGCTCGTAAGTATGAATTTGACGACATTTAACACTGCAAAATTTCATGCTCATAGGTTTGAATTTTACGACATTTAAATTTGCAACCTTTCATGCTCGTAGGTTTGAATATTACGACATTTGAGTTTGCAGTATTTAATGCTCGTAGGTCTGAATATTACGACATTTAAACTTGCTACCTTTCATGCTCGTAGATCTGAATATTACGACATGTAACACTGTAACATTCCATGCTCGTAGGTTTGAATTTTACGAGGGGATTATCCGCGCTGCTTTCGGCAGATTCATTAGAACACAGGTATGGTCCTCCTCACTTTTTTCACTACAGGTAGTTTCAATTAGCCCCTCCGGTTAAACTAGAAAAAGTATTGATAATGCCTGGCGGAGTGGTATTAAGGGAGCCCCATCTTACGGCGGTAGGGAACGAGCTGCTTTCGGCAGATTCATCAGGACACAGGTATGGTCCTCACTTTTTTGGGTTGGGTTGGGTTGGATTTATTCAGGAGGACCCCAAGCTCTGCATCCCGAGACGCAACCAATTCCATAGCCTGCGTCCTGAGACGCAACCGACCCATACCCGACCCATAATCCACCCATAGCCTGCGTCCTGCGATGCAACGACCCCACTTAAGATGCTTTCGGCAGATTCATCAGAACCCAGGTACTGTCCTCCGCCCTTTGTTGGGTTGGGTTGGGTTTATACAGGAGGACCCCCAAGCTCTGCATCCCGAGACGCAACCAATTCCATAGCCTGCGTCCTGAGACGCAACCGACCCGCAACCGACCCATGACCGACCCATAACCGACCCATAGCCTGCGTCCTGCGATGCAACGAACCCACTAAAGATGCTTTCGGCAGATTTATCAGGACCCAGGTACTGTCCTCCGCCCTTTGTTGGGTTGGTTTGGGTTTATTCAGGAGGACCCCAAGCTCTGCATCCCGAGACACAACCAATTCCATAGCCTGCGTCCTGAGACGCAACCGACCCGCAACCGACCCATGACCGACCCATAGTCTGCGTCCTGCGATGCAACGAACCCACGAAAGGTTCATCAGAACACAGGTGCTGCCCTTCGTCCTTTTTTCACTAGCGGCAGTTTAAAGTAGCCCCGCCGGTAAAAAAGTAATCATAACGCCTGTTAGGACGCGGTATTTAGGGAGCAATCATCGAAACGGTATTGCCCCACCGGTTAATCTAGAAACGTTGAAAGCGGAGGCAGCGGCAGGCTTGGCCTAGGTTATGATCTACATTCACCAGCAATGGGTGGGTGGTGGGTGTGTGTGTGTGTGTGTGTGTGTGGGGGGGGGGGGGGGGGGGGGGGGGGGAGTGTATCCAAAGCATTTGTGTGTGTGTGTGCGTGTGTGTGTCGGAAGAACAAAAAGTACCTGGGGATAGACGTGCTGCGAGGTGCAGTTGCATGCCAGTGTGTCAGAATCCCATTTTGTGCGTGTGCGTGTGCGTGTGCGTGTGCGTGTGCGTGTGCGTGTGCGTGTGTGGGTGGGTGTCGAAATAATCGAAATAATCAAAATAATCAGAATGAAAAACACACAAAAAGTACCTGGGGGTAGACGTGCTGCGAGGTGCAAGTGATTTTTCAAGGTTGGGCAAGTCCCATTAGCCTAGCTGGCTACCCCTGGTCTGTACCATACACCTATATATACATAGAACACAGTAACCGACTGACCGAGCCTCCGAGAGGAAGCCTGACACATCAGCCGACTGTTTCATAACTAACTGGCTTCGGCCTGCTAAATTCCATTGCCACCTGTTTCATAACTGACTGGCTTCGGTCTGCTACATTCCATTGCCACCTGTTTCATAACTAACTGGCTTCGGTCTGCTAAATTCCATTGCCACCTGTTTCATAACTAACTGGCTTCGGTCTGCTAAATTCCATTGCCACCTGTTGCTCCGCCAATTCTGCGTCACTTGCGACGCTGCCTAGGACTTGTTCTTCTTTGTGTTTGTGTGTTTATGAGTTTACCGATACATGTTTTTGTTTTTTTGTGTTTGTGTTTGTGTATGTGTTTGTTTGTTTGTGTGTGTGTGTTTGTTTGTGTCGTTTTGCATCTGTTCTTGTGTAGTTTTGTTTGGTGTAGTGGGATACGGGGTTGAGGGCCCCCCCCCACACACACACCCCACCCCAAACCCCATCACACCTTCACCCAACACACTGTACCCTACCAACCCACCCAAACACAATACCCTACCCCAACCCACCCACCCCACCCCACCCACCACCCCTTCAACCGTCCCCCAAACCGCCCCCTAATCCATCCCCAACCCCACCACCCCTCAACCGCCCCAACCGCCCCCTAATTCCACCCAAACCACCACCCTCAACCGCCCCCAATCCACCCAACACACCCAACACACCCCCCCAAAACCGCTCCTAATCCCACCAAAACCCCCCACCCTCAACCGCCCCCCAACCTCCCCTAATCCACCCAAACCACCAAACCCCACAACCGCCCCAAACCGCCCCTAATCCACCCAACCCACCACCCCTCAACCGCCCCCAACCACCCCCTCATCCACCCAACCACACCACCCCTCAACCTTGCCCCAAACCGCCCCTAATTCCCACCCAACCCACCCACCCCCAAACCGCCCCCCAACCACCCCTAATCCACCCACCCACCACCCCTCAACTGCCCCAAACCGCCCCTAATCCCCCAACCACCACCCCTCAACCGCCCACCCAACCACACCTAACCAACCCAAACCCACCACCCCTCAACTGCCCCAAACCGCCCCCTAATCCACCCAACCACCACCCTCAACGGGCCCCAAAACGGCCCCAATCCACCCAACCCACCACCCCTCAACCGCCCCCAACCGCCCCTAATCCACCCAACCCACCACCCCTCAACCGCCCCCAACCACCCCTAATCCACCCAATCCACCCATGCCACGGGTCACTTCATCACTTAGGTACTGCCTCACAATGCACCGCATACCACAATGCTGGACCCCCCCCACCCACACACCACACCACACCACACGCACACATACCCACCCACCCACCCACCCACCCCACACCCCACTACCCACCCACCCACCCACCCAGCCTCAATAAGACCCCCCCCCACAAAAACACGCCACACCACACCACACGCACACATACCCCCCCACACACACACACACACACCCTCAATAAGAACCCCCCCCCCCCCCCCCACACACACACACACACCACACCACACCACACGCACACATACCCCCCCCACCCCCCCACCCACCCTCAATAAGAACCCACACACACACACACACTGCAGGTAATGGACGATGCATCCGATGCCACAGGTCACTTCATCACCGAGGTACTGCTTCGCAATGTACCGCGTACCGCCCTGCTAGACCCCGATGACTTTCGTTTTAAGCGGATGTACAACGAGGAAATGGACATGATGGTGCAATTTCATTGGGACCTACTACTAGTGAGTATATTTACTTTTGAATTTCGAATTTTATATTTCGAATTTTGAATTTCGAATTTTGAATTTAAAATTCCGAAATTTTAATTTTGACTAAAGCTGATGTACAATGAGGAAATGGATATGATGGTGCAGTACCACTGGGGCCTCCTACTTGTGAGTATATTAACTTTCGGATTTCGAATTTGAAACTGAAAATTTTGAAATTTGAATTTGAATACCAGGAGTACTATTCCCATCTACTTGGTCTACCCCTGGACCAGGGCTTTTTTCCAGTCATATACAGCGATCGCCAGTTTTGGTCGCTATAAAGTAGTAATTATCGCTATGAAATGTACAACAACACATTTTTTTGCCCTGAATAGCCCTAACAAGCTGTAAAAGGCTATAAAAGCTATGTACAGCACTAACAAGCTGTCCCTAGAGGCGGCCTAAATCCATAAAGCTAAAAAACAAACTTTCAGATTTGAACAAAAAAGCCCTGCACTGGACTGTAACAACCAATGGCCAGCTAAGCACTGTCAACAATCCCCTCAGGCCATGCACAAACTGTACCGCGCTCGTGACTGTACCAAGTACTTCTGGGTGGAGCATTGGCATAGCCTTCTCAACTCGGCCAAGCTGTTTGGAGCCCACACTGGGCTGGAGCGTCGTGAGGCGAAGCTCATCTTTGCTTGGTCCCAACTCATCGTACCAGACGAGCTGAAGAGGAGGAAGAAGGCCATCTCCCTCACATTCTTTGATCTTGTGGAGGTGAGGTCTGGTTAGATGGTGAGGGGAGATGGAGGAGGGGGGAGGGGTGACACACGCACACTGGTCTAGAGCACATCTTTGCTTGGTCCCAACTCATCGTACCAGACGAGCTGAAGAGGAGGAAGAAGGCCATCTCCCTCACATTCTTTGATCTTGTGGAGGTGAGGTCTGGTTAGATGGTGAGGGGAGATGGAGGAGGGGGGAGGGGTGACACACTCTCACTGGTCTAGAGCACATCTTTGCTTGGTCCCAACTCATCGTACCAGACGAGCTGAAGAGGAGGAAGAAGGCCATCTCCCTCACATTCTTTGATCTTGTGGAGGTGAGGTCTGGTTAGATGGTGAGGGGAGATGGAGGAGGGGGGAGGGGTGACACACTCACACTGGTCTAGAGCACATCTTTGCTTGGTCCCAACTCATCGTACCAGACGAGCTGAAGAGGAGGAAGAAGGCCATCTCCCTCACATTGTTTGATCTTGTGGAGGTGAGCTCTGGGTAGATGGTGAGGGGAGATGGAGGAGGGGGGGAGGGGGGTGACACACTCACACTGGTCTAGAGCACATCTTTGCTTGGTCCCAACTCATCGTACCAGACGAGCTGAAGAGGAGGAAGAAGGCCATCTCCCTCACATTGTTTGATCTGTGGAGGTGAGCTCTGGGTAGATGGTTGAGGGGGGCGAGGGGAGATTGGAGGAGGGAGATCTCTTCTTTGATATGTGGAGGTGAGATCTATCTAGACGTGCAGGGGGGGGGGGAGAGGGGGGGGACGAGGGAGGAGGGGAAAGGGGGGAGGGGGGGGGGGGGGGGGGGGGGGGGGGGGGGGGGAGGGTTCACACACTCACACACACACACAGGGCAAGAGCGTCGTGAGGCGAAGCACATCTTTGCTTGGTCCCCACTCATCGTATCAGATTAGCTGAAGAGGAGGAAGAAGGCCATCTCCCTCACATTCTTTGATCTTGTGGAGGTGAGGTCTGGGTAGAAGGGGAGGGGGAGGGAGGAGAGGGGAGGGGGGAGATATCTTCTTTGATATTGTGGAGATGAGGTCTATCTAGACTTGCAGGGGGGAGGGGAGAGGGGGGGGGGGAAACGACCACACACTTAATCCTAAACCTGAAAACACCAGCACAACACCATCAACAGCATTGTGGGGGCTCCCACACAAACACACACACATACACACATACACATACACACACATAATCGCACACACATACACACACATACACATACACACATAATCGCACACACATACACACATAATCGCACACACATACGAACCCTCGCCACACCCTCCATCCCCTCACTCACATATATACTCCCACCCCACCCACCCCCACCCCAGTCCCTTGCTCAAGTGGCCGACCTCATGAGCCCCCCCTCACACGAGGAGCTCATGGTATGGTTCAACACCAAGAATAAAACACCAGCAACAGCACAACACCAACAACAGCTCAACACCAACAGCAGCACAACAGCACAACACCAACAACAGCATTGTGGGGGCTCCCACACAAACACACAAATACACACACACACACATACACATACACACACTCCCCACTCGGAGACCTCACTCACATTTATACACGCACACACTCCTCCCTAGGCCCTTGCTCGAGTGGCCGACCTCATGAGCCCCCCCTCACATGAGGAGCTCATCGTGTGGTACAACACCAACAGCCCAACACCAACAGCAGCACACCAGCCCAACACCAGCCCATCATCAACAACAGAGCAACAGCACGACACTGACACCGACAACGAGGGAGGTACAACACCAATCGACGAGGGCGCGGCCGAGCCGACAGCAGCCGATATCTTCCTTTCCAAGGGGGGCAACCTCATGAACTGCTACTACTTGGACCGCGCTCCAGTTGGCGCCAACACCCGCCCCAAGAGGAAGGAGCCTTTCTTAGACACCCCTTCGCAGCCGCTGCACGTTAACTTTGGGAGGCTGATGGAGTACGTGCTACACCACATGATTGCGGCGTGGGGTGGCAAGGATGAGAAGGACTGTGCCAATAAGATGATGAAGATGGCGACCATGATAAATGGTGGGGTGGAGTTGGGGTGATCAATAAATGGTACACCTTCTAAGGAGGCTTGAGGTTGGGGAGGGGCATGTGCGTGCAGATGCTGCACACTAAAATAAGTTTGGGAGGCTGAAGGAGTACGTGTTCCCCACATGATTGTAGGGACCAGCATATCATATGATGTCAACCACATGCAAACATGATATCACGCAAATTGAATCATATAATATCATATTTAAATGTAAACTTTGGCCTAGTCAGACCGCCAGCATCAGATGATTTCATATGATGACATGATATCATGTGATATCATATTGCCGTTCCCCACATGATTGTGGTGTGCGGTGGCAAGGATAAGGAGGACTACTCAGCGCTCAAACAAAATGCTTGGACAGATGGCGACCATGATCAATTGCGGGGCGGAGTTGGGACAATCATACTTCAATTTAATTTGCCCATCCTGATTCCGGGGTGGATTTGGGAATCCCAATCCGGGGTGGAGTTGGGACAATCATATTGCAATTTAATTTGCCCATACTGATTCCTGAAATAATGGTTTTAAATAGTAGTTTTTTGCAACTCCCTGTGGGCGCAGCAAGCAATTTTTGCGTTTTTTGCACTACAAAGCGCAGTTGTTTTACATGGTTACACTAAGTGACTTAGCCACAACGCAGACGACAGGGGACGACGTAGTCTACTTCATCGTTACATGGTTACACTAAGTGACTTAGCCAAAACGCAGATGACAGGGGACGACGCAGTCTACTTCATCGTTACATGGTTACATGGTTACACTCAGTGACATAGCCACAACATGATCTGGTTAAGAAGGCATTGCTACTTGGGCAGTAAAGGGGTCCTGCTCCCTAGCAGTACACATACATCTAGTCGTGCTCCAACACCTATATTTCAAAAACAAATGGCGACGATGGTCGATGGCGGTCAGAGAAGTACAATGGCCTTCCTGGAATCTGTTGCAATACTGCACTTATGTTTGTATTCCTGCGGTGCACTTTGGGGGACATTTTGAAAGAAAAAAACGTTTTTCTTTCTCCAGCATTAGTGTGGTGATACCGCACTTCGGTTTTTATTGTATTTTTATTTGTATTTAATTGATTTTTTGCTTGCTTTTTTGTATTCAAAATTTGTATTTGTATTTGTGTTTGTATTTGTATTTAATTGCTTTTTTGTATTTAAAATTTACTTCCTGTAACAGCCTGTAACCATATAAATTGTATTTACTCATGAGGCGCAGAGGCGCACTTTGAGGAGGGGGGGGGGGGGGGGGGGGGGCATTTTGGGGGCATTTGTTTTTCACAATTCCGAATTTGGGTGTTGCAATATAATTGAGACATCAAGCACATTGGAATCAGCACATGTTGTAAGATACGATATTCTAGAGCTTTATTATAATTTATCGGGGGCTTGGACTCTTGGAGCCTAGAATTGGCTGAAACCTGTGACACTGAAATAGTTTTGTAACTAGGTATCAGTAAACTGTAAAACCCACGAGCCTAGAAGCTGCCCTAATTCATATAGCTAAACTTCCGGATCGGTTGAATGATGCCTACCCAATCCACGCTGGCACTTTGGGCTAGGCATCAGCCGCGGTTGCAACCGGGGCCCACCCCCCTGGGCCCGACCACTGTCTACCAGGGTACTACAAGACGCGCGCTACAGCATTTTTTAAAACCTCTTCTCCGAGGGCGCAGCGCGCAAATTTCTGTTTTCTGTTGAGTCAAAAGCGCAACCCAGAAGGAGGCAGTTGCGTCAAAAGCGCAACCCATAATGACAAAATGTAATTAGGCTGGGAATATTCGAGTAGTTTGATACTTGCCTTGCCCTTTTTAATTTACCCAGTAGGGTTTAGGGTTTAGGGTTCATGATAAGGAGTTCATGCGAGGAGGGGGGAAACGAAAAAGCAACAGCCAGCAAGACATGTTATAGGCTTATAGGCCTTACCCTGTGGCACGCTAAGCACACCTGGCCCAGTCAGTCAGTGACTGGGACCGCCAGCCAGCTAGTGGCTGTGATCACGCCAGTCGGTTGTACCGGTGGCGCACTAGAGGTTCGGTTATACTCAACCTCCTTGGGTTGCACTGCTATAAATAGACTGTGCAACCCCTTATGCCTAACGAATGTAAGATACATTAAATCTACGAGAATATCAGCCGCTGCTTTATAAAAAGGAATACTGGCGGGTCCCCTGGAGGTCGGCCCCGGGGGTGGGGTACAGGGTACTTCAAACGGACCCCGGGGATTGCGTCCCAGGACGCAACCTAATTCGGTATGTTGCGTCCTGGGACGCATCCAATTCGGTAGGTTGCGTCCGGGGACGCATTCACGTCTGTAGGCTGCGTCTATATATCAACAGAACCCTCAGCCCACGGCAATGGAGTGGTGGTGGGCCAATCAACTGATGGGTGAGACGCAACCAACATCTTGAACCTGCGTCTGCGACGCAACCAACATCCTGAACCTGCGTCTGGGACGCAACGGACCCTCCCATGTTGCATCCTGGGACGCAAGGACGCGCGTCCTGCACAACCCTGGTGGGGTATGGAACACGATGGCTTCTGGGTTTGTAGTTCTGTTGTCTAAAATTGGTACATTTCTTGTTGAATGTTGAAAAATATGACAAATTTGTCCACGTGGGTATGCCAAGGTGAAACAAGTTAAGCGAGATACATTTGCTAATCGCAATTGCCAACAACTTTATCGTTTGGAGGATTTAACGTAGATTGTCATGTTATCTTTTATGTCTGGGCTTGGCATCCAATGGTATGCGTGTACATGTAAAACTTGTAGAACTGTGAGAGAGCCGTCATGTCTATGTCATTTACTGTAGCATGTGTGTGAATGCAGTTGAGGCGGATACCTTCTTTCTTGGGCTGTTTCTGATGGATGTGGAACATGGTTTACGTGTGTCTACGATAAGTGCTTGTTAGTCAGCTGTTGTGTTGGACATGCTCCAGGTCCCTAGATTGAGTCCACGGGGCAGGAGGGAAACGACACATGAAAACACCGCGTCGACAGTCCGCAACCCTGAGTTCCGTACGCGAAGAAGTGCTCTCCGGGGCAAGCTTTCGACAGCAGGTTGGTTCCCAAAGTGCACCATTTTGCCGTAGGTATAGCAACTCCCAAGGAAGTCGAGAAGCGAAGTTGCTCTTTGACCATTGGAGTTGCTTTGCGGATATTGAACTTGCTTTCAGACTAGCCAAATTGCTTAGCGACTATTGGACGTGCGAGGCTTTGCATGTACTGGTGTTGCGACTATTCAACTTGCTTTGCGACTTTCGAAATCCGCAGCCCTGAGATCCGTACGTGAATAAGTGCCCTCATAGAAATTGACACAGGTCGATTCCATGCGAAAGAAGTCGGTTTGGCCGTTTCTTGGGAAATTCGAAGATTTGAAGATTTGAAGATGTGAAGATTTCGCGCAAGTATCGCATAGGTCTGTCTCCCTCAGGGGGCCGACCAACGAGGAATCGAGGAAGGGGGGGGGGGGGGGGGGGGGGGGGAGGAGCACCGGAATGGGTGTTGCTGGAACGTACTCAACCAATGTACCTCTCGGTCATCTGATCAGACGCCTGATTGGTAGGGATTAGGGGGCGGCAATATGAGTATATGATATCTTATGATGCAATTTTTTTTTTTTCTTTTGCTTTGTGGGTGCTTTTTCTTTTTGTTTAAAGCACAGAGTCTCATACACCCTCGCGGGGTCAAGTAGACTTTAACATGGAATGTAATGTAATGATGCAATTTGTATGAAATCATATGTAAACATCGCCTTTGGTAAACATCATATGATATGCCGGTTCCTACTAATAGGTACAGTGGTAGATTACGTCCCAGCACTCCAGCAGGCGTAGACACCTTGAAATATCTGTAACTCAGGGCCCCCTTGGTAAAACGATTGTTAGGGGTCTTTTTAGCCCTTCCTATCTCGGTTGGGCAAGTCTTCTTAGCCTATTTGGCCCAGGGTACTACGAAGCGAGTGCGGCAGCGCGGTGCCGCGCTGCCTTTTTGAGCCCCTCAGCGCGTTTCACACAGTTTTTTCGACCCTCTATGGGCGCAGTGCGCAGTTTTTGCGCTTTTTGCACTAAAAAGCGCTTACCAATTTGACGTTTGTGCGCTTAAAGCGCTGGCCAATTTGGCAAGAAGTAGTACCCTGATTTGGCCTACCCCTGCAATGTAACATACAACATACATACAACAGGTGAAGGCACCTTGAACTGTCTGTAATGATAACGCCTCGTGGGGCGTGGTGTTAAGGGAGCCCGTCGTACGCGGGTGGGGAGCGGTCTCATACCTCAACTGGACAAGCTACCATCGCGGTTGACAACGACCTGCAACGCCAAGAGCGACAGAAGGGGGGGTCGAACCCGCGACTCTTCATCCTCAAGCGATTCGGTCTTTCACTTAAAGGGGCTAACACTGTCTACGGTACTTGGAACTTGGTCGCATGGCTCCAGCCATCAATTTGGCTGCTCGCCGTCCTTGGCAGTAAAATAAGTAAACACAAACCTCGGCAATTCATCAAGCGTCTGTTTTCATCTCCTTCTTAGGGCTAGGTTTAAAAAAGCTTGTGATGGCCCCCTCACGTGCCTTTTTAATAAGGTTTGGGGGGGCTTGCAGGAAAGCCAATTTTAGACTTCAAAAAATATATCACATATAGTATTTTTTGTCCAGGGCCAGCATAGGGAGACCCACCCTTCATGGCGAAAATCCTCCTTGGAAAAAGAAAAACCTTCTGCTTGCTAACACCAACCTCACTCCTGACCACAAGCGCACCCACATGGGTACTGACAGCCTGGGATATTTGTATGTGTCAGCGTGAACTACTAGGACACGAGTGCATCGTTGGAATCTGATCAGATGCCGATGATGCACTCGTGTCCTAGTAGTTCACGCTGACAGTATGGTACTTGGGTTGAGGATTTTTGCAACAATTCTTGCGTTAGTTACCGCTGTTCTATAATTACAGCTTGAACTTAGTTACATTGCTCTAGCCAGTAAGTTGGCTGCTCGGCGTCGCTGTCGGCAGTCACATATGTACACAAAAACATTTCTCAAACCTGAATTGTTTTAAGGGTTCATACGTTCAGTGGCTCATCTATCTCAGGCGCAGAGGGTCTGCGAAACCAAATAAACCCAACATGGCAGCCATTCTCCAGTATGCACATATGCATGCAAAAGGGAGGGTTCCTTCAATCTCACGTCCTGTTTTTTAATTGTTCAAATTTCAAATTTCAAATTTTATAAAAACAACATTACTATTCCATTATGCATCTGGTTTCGCTTTCTTAGAGCTAGGCTTAAAGAAGCTCGTGATGGAACCCTTCCGCTTGCGAACGTCAATGCACGCATCCGCTTTGTCATAGCTGGCCTTGGACATGGCATCTGTAACTGGGTGGTAGAGGAGGTCCTTCCCGTTGTAGGGTGTGGAGATCTGCACAATGTAACGGTTGGTTTAGTGATTTTTAGCCTTGGACATGGCATCTGGTAGTGTGAGTGTAATGTGAGGTCTTTCCCATTGTAGGGTGTGGAGGCCTGCAATATATAAAGGTTGGTTTGGTTATTGTAAGCCTTGGGCATGGCATCTGTAATATGCTACTGGGTGGTAGAGGAGGTCCTTCCCATTGTAGGGTGTGGAAACATGCAATGCAAAGTATGTATGTTACAGTCCAGGGGTAGGCCAAATAGGCTAAAGGGACTTGCCCAGCCGGGATATAAAGGAATGAAAGAGAGCAGGGTTGGCACAACATGCAACAATATTATGTTTTTTAATTACGTTAGACGACCATATTATGCTTTTTTATTTTGCAACCATATTATGTTTGTTTATATTATGCAACTATTTTATTTTTAATTATGCAACCATACCTGAACCATATTATGTTTTTTTACTACGGTATGCAACCCGTATGCAACCATACTATGTTTGTTTACTACGGTATGCAACCCGTATGCAACCATACTATGTTTGTTTACTACGGTATGCAACCCGTATGCAACCATACTATGTTTGTTTACTACGGTATGCAACCCGTATGCAACCATACTATGTTTGTTACTACGGTATGCAACCCGTATGCAACCATACTATGTTTGTTTACTACGGTATGCAACCCGTATGCAACCATACTATGTTTGTTTACTACGGTATGCAACCCGTATGCAACCATACTATGTTTGTTTACTACGGTATGCAACCCGTATGCAACCATACTATGTTTGTTTACTACGGTATGCAACCCGTATGCAACCATACTATGTTTGTTTACTACGGTATGCAACCCGTATGCAACCATACTATGTTTGTTTACTACGGTATGCAACCCGTATGCAACCATACTATGTTTTTCCAATCACACAATTAAATGTTCACAATAGCACGAACTCAGTGCCCCATCAGTAAAACAATTGTTTGGGGTTCAGTTCTTCAGTTGGTCTTCGTTATAACCCCTCTTGCCAAGGTTGGGCAAGTCCCTTTCGCCTATTTGGCCTACCCCTGGACTGTAACATACACACATACAGAAGGAAGACCCTGAGGTGGGGTGAGACCCTAAATGTGACAATATGTACGATATTTCATGGTTTTTGAGTCATGCCTATCCATTGCTGCATTGGCGACCAAACAAAGGAGGCTGGTGGCACATGGGCAATGTGCAAATATATATGACATTTCATGGTTTTTATATTCATGCCTATCTGGCATCCCCCTGGACTGTTACAACATACATGTATGCATGGCTCTCTTTTTATCACTCTGGTTTGCAGTGTTTTCTCTTTTTATCACTCTGGGTTGCAGTGTTTTCTCTTTTTATCACTCTGGGTTGCAGTGTTTTCTCTTTTTTAATTGTTTTATTTTTTAATACTCTGGGTTGCTATGTTTTCTCTTTTTTTATTGTTTGATTTTTGATACTCTGGGTTGCAGTGTTTTTTCTTTTTTAATTGTTTTATTTTTTAATACTCAGCAGTATTTCCTTTTTTTTATACTCTGGGTTGCAGTGTTTTCTCTTTTTCCATACTCCGAAGCTTTGTTTTAAAATACTTGGCAGTGTTTTCTTTTTGAAAATACTCTGGGTTGCTTGGTATTCTTTTTGGCTACCAGCAGCAGCTTCCAGGCAGCTCCCTGAGAAGGCCACTGGGCCTAACCCAAATGTTTTATTTTCGGAAACCAGCAGCAGCTTCCAGGCAGCTCCCTGAGAAGGCCACTGGGCCTAACCCAAATGTTTTATTTTCAGAAACCAGCAGCAGCTTCCAGGCAGCTCCCTGAGAAGGCCACTGGGCCTAACTCAAGTTTGCCCCCCTCCGGAGCACTGGAAAGCTTTAGGTGATACCAGCTTCCAGGCAGCTCCCTGGGAAGGCCACTGGGCCTAACCCAAATGTTTTATTTTCAGAAACCAGCAGCAGCTTCCAGGCAGCTCCCTGAGAAGGCCACTGGGCCCAACTCAAGTTTGCCCCCCCCCGGAGCATCTGGAAAGCTTTAGGTGATACCAGCTTCAGGGCAGCTCACTTGCGGGAAGGCAGGGTCTAACTTCAAGTTTGCCGAACCCGGGCACTGGAAAGCTTAGGCGATGACCGTTCCGGCAGCTCCCATGAGAAGGCCGCTGGGTCTAACTCAAGTTTGCCCGCCCCGGAGCACTGGAAAGCTTTAGGTGATACCAGCTTCCAGGCAGCTCCCTGATACCTTCAGCGTCCTACCATCGTAGTTTGAAGGCATAATGTCCCACCACGAACCCCCCCCCTCTCCCCCCCCCCCCCCCCCAACCACAACCCTATACCAGCTCCACTGGCACACCCAACCCCTATACAGCTCTCACTCGCATACCCCAACCCTATACCAGCTCACTGGCAACCCCAACCCTATACCAGCTCACTGGCAACCCCAACCCTATACCAGCTCACTGGCAACCCCAACCCTATACCAGCTCACTGGCAACCCCAACCCTATACCAGCTCACTGGCAACCCCAACCCTATACCAGCTCACTGGCAACCCCAACCCTATACAGCTACATGGCAACCCATAGCACTATTACCAGCTCACTGCAACCCCAAACCCTATACCACGCTCACTGGCACCCCACCCCGAACAGGCTCACTGGCAAACCAAACCCTATACAGCTCACTGGCAACCCCAACTCATATACCAACTCTCACTGGCAAACCCAACCTATACCAGCTCACTGGCAACCCAAACCCTTATTACCGCTCATCTGGCCTAACCCCACCATATATCAGCTCACTGGCAACCCCAACCCTATTACCAGCTCCATGCAAACCCCACATATACTCCGGCTCACTGGAACCCAAAACCTATACCAGCTCTGGCAACCCCAACCCTATACCAGCTCACTGGCAAACCCCAACCCTATACCAGCTCATGGCAACCCAAACCCTATACAGGCTCATGTTAACCCAACCATACTAACAGCTCACCAATGGCACCCCAACCATACCAGTAAATGGCACACCACAACTCCTCTACAGATCACTGGCAACCAAACCCTATACCAGCTGACCTGGCAACCCAACCCATACAATGCTCACTGGCAACCCCAAACCATGTACCAGCTCACTGGCAAACCCAACCCCTTATGCACAATGCTCACTGGCAACCCCAAAACCCTATACCAGTCACTGGAACCCTCCAACACGATCCCAGTCACTGGCAACCCCAACCGTATACCAGGCACTGGCACCCAACACTTATACCAGCTCACTGCGAGAAACCCAACCTATACAGGCTCACTGGCAACCCAACCCTTCTACCAGCTCACTGGCAACATGGGGGGCATGGCAAGTTAAGGTTTGGATGAAGGAGAGCGCTCGGGAGCTGCCTTAGAAGTGTGGCTCGTCGCTAAAAATATAAAGTATGAAACTTTCCTTTTTAGGATAGCTTAAAGGGGTCCAAAAAGGCACCCTACTGGGGGGCCTGGATGGATCTGTCTTACACCAGCCACTAAAAGGCTTAAATCTTACTCTGGTTTGCAACCTTGGGAAAGAACCCATGGATGCCAGTTTAAGGCCCAATGTCCCCCCCCTCCCCCTATCCCTCCCCCTCACCACCCCATCCCATCTCCCAGGTGCACTGAGTTTCTTAAGGTTTGGATGAAGAGAGAACTTGATGATATTGAAATTGAAATTGAAATTGAAATTGATGATACTCTGGTTTGCCTGTTTGCAACCTTGGTAAAGAATCCAAGGATGCAAGAAACAATTATACAAATACACACAAATGTATACACAAATGATACACACAAATGTATACACAAATGATACACACAAATGTATACACAAATGACACACACAAATGTATACACAAATGATACACACAAATGTATACACAAATGATACACACAAATGTATACACAAATGATACACACAAATGATACACACAAATGATACACACAAATGATACACACAAATGATACACATCTAATGTAATGTAAATTATGTATATGTAAAGTATACATACGTAATGTAAAGTATACATACGTAATGTAATGTAATGTAATGTAATGTAATGTAATGTAATGTAATGTAATGTAATGTAATGTAATGTAATGTAATATCTACACGTATATACACAATTAGACACATCTACATAACTAAATACAAAATTATACACATCTACATAAACATGTATGAAATTAAAGATATTTACATAAACATGTATTAAATTAAATATATGTACACAAATATGTACATAATTAAACGCATTTACACAATTTAAACACCATTGTATGCCATTGTACATAAATAAACAAACAAATAAAAAGTACGCCTTATTACAAGGCGTGAGGTTGAGGGGGCCAGCCCATTTGCTTGCACTGGGGCCAACCACACCATTGTACACATCTATATAAAACAGAGTTCTGGCCATAGAAATCAAGGGATTACAATTTTTAAACTCACCAATTCGACCAACTGGGATGCTTCGACCTGGGTAGCCCCCTCGAGCTTGACACCGACAGTGGATACAGGACCTGGGAACTCAGGCAAGGGTACTGGGCATGGCATGCTTGCCTGTCCTCCTACCAAGCCTGATACTGGAACTGGGCCTTGGGTTGCAGGAGGTGTGGTGTGATGGTGTGCTGTGTTACGTCCGGAATGCTTGCTCTCCTCCCTGCCAAACGACCCCTCCACATTGGCCCATGCTATATGAGGCAGTGGCCTGAGCTGCATCTGCCTCCTCCTGATGCCCCTTAACAGCACTACACGAGGCGGTACACTGGGCTGTAGATTCTGATTCTGGGCAGGGGGGGCTATGGACAAGCTTGGGCGGGGACCCCATTTTGGATGTAAGCCATAGGTGGATGGCGGTCGGGTCGGGTAGGATAACTGGCATGCGGTTGTGGAGCGCGCTTATGACCTTTGAGCTGTCCGTGGTGAGGATGGTGAATGTGTAGAGAGGGCCCAACATACCTGAGTAAAAAGGGGGAGGGTGGTTGTGGGTAGGGTGGTGGGTTTGGTGGTGATGGCGGTGGTGAGGATGGTGAATGTGTAGGTTGGGCCCAACATACCTGAGTAAAAGGGGGAGGGTGGTTGTGGAGCGAGTGGGAAGGATGGTGGTGGTGGCGGTGGTGAGGATGGTGAATGTGTGGAGAGGGCCCAACATGCCTGAGTAAAAGGGAGAGGGTGGTTGTGGGTAGGGTGGTAAGCTGGTTGGTAGGTGGCGGTCTCTTGGTGGGATGGTGAATGTGTAGGTTGGGCTAACAAACGGAAGTAAAAGAAGGAGGGTGGGAAGGATGGTGGTGGTGGCAGTGGTGAGGATGGTGGAGATGTAGGTTGGGCCAACGTACCTAAGTAAAAGGGGGAGGGTGATGTGTGGAGAGGGTGGGACGGATGGGGGTGGTGGTGGCTGGGGGGGGGTGGGCGGTGGTGCGGATGGTGACGGTGCCGAGAGGCTAACCACGCCGGTTAAAAAGGGGCGGGTGGTTGGGTTGTGGCGAGGGTGGTAAGTGTGGTGGTGGTGGCGGTCGGTGGGCTGGTAGGTGCAGCGGGGCCCCCCACACCGAAGGTCACAGGGGAGGTGGTTGTGGTGCGGGTGTCAGTTTTGGTGGTGGTTGGCGGTGGTGAGGCTGGTGAGGTCAGAGGATGGGCTCACCCACCGAAGTCAAAAGGGGCGGGTGGTTGTGGATGACGGTGGTACGTTTGGTTGGTCGGTGGCCGGTGTGAGGATGGTGAAGGTGCAGAGAGGGCTAACAAACCGAAGTAAAAAGGGGAGGGTGGTTGTGGAGAGGGTGGTAAGTTTGGTGGTGGTGGCGGTGGTGAGGATGGTGAAGGTGCAGAGAGGGCTAACAAACCGAAGTAAAAAGGGGAGGGTGGTTGTGGAGAGGGTGGTAAGTTTGGTGGTGGTGGCTGTGGTGAGGATGTGAAGGTGAGAGAGGGATAACAAACCGAAGTAAAAGGGGAGGTGGTGTTGGGGGGGTGTTAAGTTTGGTGGTTGGTGGCGGTGGTGAGGATGGTGAAGGTGCAGAGAGGGCTAACAAACGAAGCTAAACAAAGGGGAGGGTGGTTGTGGAGAGGGTGGTAAGTTTGGTGGTGGTGGCGGTGGTGGTGGGATGGTTGAAGGTCTGCAGAGAGGGCTAAACCGAAGTCAAAAGGGAGGCGTGGTGTGGAGAGGGGGGTAAGTTTGGTGGTGTGGCGGGTGTGGGGATGGGAGGTTGAGAGAGGGCAACAAAACCGAAAGTAAAAAGTAAAAAGGGGAGGGTGGTTGTGGAGAGGGTGGTAAGTTTGGTGGTGGTGGCGGTGGTGAGGATGGTGAAGGTGCAGAGAGGGCTAACAAACCGAAGTAAAAAGGGGAGGGTGGTTGTGGAGAGGGTGGTAAGGTTGGTGGTGGTGGCTGTGGTGAGGATGGTGAAGGTGCAGAGAGGGCTAACAAACCGAAGTAAAAAGGGGAGGGTGGGTGTGGAGAGGTGGTAAGTTTTGTGTTGGTGGCCTGTGGTGAGATGGTGCAGGTTGCAGAGAGGGCTAAACAAACCGAAGTAAAAAGGGGAGGGTGGTTGTGGAGAGGGTGGTAAGTTTGGTGGTGGGGGCTGTGGTGCGGATGGTTGACGGTGCAGAGAGGGCAACAACGAAGTAAAGCAAGGGAGGGTGTTGTTGGAGGGGGTGGGGTACGTTTGGTGGTTGGGTGGCAGGTGGGAGGGATGGTGAAGGTGCAGAGAGGGCCAAGTATACATGATACAAACGTTTAGAAGAAATGGCATGTTACAAATATCTGAATAGCACTGGAATTGACCACCACCGCCGTATGTGGTGTTGTTGTCGGTGGTGGTGGTGGTGGTGAACAGGAGAAAGTTGAAGAATACATGTGACTGTGCCTGCTGTTTTGTTGTTTCTGTTGTTGTTGTTGTTGTTGTTGTTGTTGTTGTTGTTGTTGTTGTTGTTGTTATTATTATTATTGTTGTTGTTGTTGTTGTTGTTGTTGTGTTGTTGTTGTTGTTGGTTGTGGTGGTGGCGAGGAGGAGGAAGGTGAAGAATAAATGTGAATGGTGTGAAGTTGTTGTATTATTGTTGTTGTTGTTGTGTGTTGAGGCTTGTTGTTGGTTGTTTGGTGTTGTTGGTTGGTTTTGGTGGTGGTGGTGCGTAGGCGAGGGGTGAGGGCAAATATATTATGTGACTGTGCCTAACTTGAAACCATTCAACAGTACAGCAGCCCACATGACACGGTCTTCGTCATTTATGGTTTAGGGTTTAGGGTTTTAGGGTTAAGGGATTTTGTGCCTACCTTGGAAGCATTCAAACATTCCAGCAGCCCACATGACACGGTCTCCGTCATTTAGGGTTTAGGGTTTAGAGATTAGGTTTTTAGGGTACAGGGTTTTTTTTTTTTGTGCCTACCTTGGAAGCATTCAAACTAGTACAGCGGATCACTATGACAGGTTATATCATCATATGTGAATGTGCAAGTGTTGGCTGCGCTACCTGTCAGGCCTTATTGTCGGAAGGCGTCACTCTACTTGGTACATATAATGTGTAAGTGTTCGTGTTTGTTATTATTTGGTCTATGTCTATGTGTATGTGTATGTGGCGTCTGTTGTGTATGAGCCATGTGCGGTTAATGATATGTGTTATGGTGACAAGTATGATGTATATTGTTTGTGTATTTGAATGTAGTCGTGTG
>JACBWV010000610.1:62231538-62239038 GCA_013435795.1 Chlamydomonas sp. ICE-L
GGAGTCGAGGAGAGAGAGAGAGAGAGGAAGAGAGACATGGTAAGTGTATGTGTATGTGTATATGTGCGTGTATGTGTATGTGTATTTGTATGTGTATGTGTGTGTGTATGTGCATACGTAAGCACATGTGTGTAAGGCTATACATAAGTGTGTGTGTGCGCATACGTACGTGTGTATGCATGTACGTACGTGTGTGTCTGAGTATATGCACGTGTGTGTGCATGTGCAGGCGTATACGTCTGTGTGTATGGCTATACATATGTGTGTGTATGCGCATATGTACGTGTTTATGCATGTACGTACGTGTGTGTGTCTGAGTATATGTACGTGTGTGTGCATGTGCAGGAGTAACGTAGGGTGGGAAGGACCTTCATAAAGTGTGTGTATGCGCATACCTTCGTGTGTGTGTGAGTAAACGCTTGTGTGAGTGTACTAACCTGCATGGCTTCAGTCAGCTCGCTTCACCCCACACCCCACACGCCCACCCCACACCACACACATACACACCACCCACCCACCACACCCCCACCCCCACCCACCCTGACCCCCCAAACACACAACCCCACACCACACACGCCCACCACACACACACACAGACACACCACACACCCACCCAAGCCCCACAGCACCGGACCCCCCAAACACACCACCACCCCACCACCAACATAAAAGACACACCACCCAGCCCACCCCACACACCCGGGAGCCCCAAAACAACAACACACCCCACAGCCACACGCCACCAACACACCACAGTACAAACCACCACCCCATGCCACCCCACCCCCCCACCCACTCCCACACCCTTGACCCCCTAACACCAACCCCACCCACAAACTGTGCACTAACCTGCGAGGCTTATTCAGTCCAGCTCGCATTCACCACACCACACACAAACCACAATACAACCACCCACCCACATGCACCCCCCCCAATCCCCACCCACCCTGACCCCAACACACAACCCCACCCACAAACTGGCCACTAACTGACGGAGGCAGTCAGCTCGAGTCACCACACACACCCACACACACCACACATAAACACCACCCACCCACAACACACACCATGACCACCAAACACACAACCCAAACACACAACTGCACACTAACCTTTGCAAGGCTCAATAGTTCGTTTCGAGCATTGTATTTCTCTTTTCAAACATTTCAATCTGAATGATTCCAAGTACTACTGATCGGAAGAAGCTTGTATTGTTAACCCCCCCCCCCCCCCACCCCACCCCCCCCCCCCCCCCCCCACCCCCCCCCCCCCCCCCCACCCCCCCCCCCCCCCCCCCTCCCCCACACACCACCACAACTACCCCACCCCAACACACACCCCCACCCACCGCCCCTAAAACAAAACGGGTGCACTCACCTGAGTGGTCAGTCAGTTCGCTGAAGTTAGTTTGTATTTGTTACCCCCCCCCCCCCACACACACACACACACACAACACACACACACACACCACACTACCCACCCAACCTCCCCCCCCCCCACACCACACCCAACTTCAACCCACACCCCACCACTAAAAGAAAACCTGGTTCACCCCACGAGTGGCTGCAGTCAGTTCGCTTCGCAGCTTCTGTATTTCTCTAGCCAACAGAATTGATCAACCTGAATTTTCACATCCATCGACAATCTGGTACTTTAGAACTTGTAGTGCCGCTTGTACAGCAGCCAGCTCAGCCTGTACAGCTACCAGCTCAGCCTGGTCAGCTGCCAGCTCAGCAGTATTACTGTTGCTAGATGCCACCTGGACAGATGCCAGTTCAGCCTGGGCAACTGCCAGCTCAGCAGCTGTACTGTCAGCAGATGCCACCTGGACAGAGGCCAGCTCAGCCTTCAGGGAATCCACTAGACACAGAGCGTCTGCCAGCTCAGCTGCAATTGATGAGCTGGCAGACACTGCCACCTGGGTGGCTGCCAGCTCAGCACTCAAGCCCTCTATTTGAGCAGCCAGCAGCACTGCCGCTCGCAGATGGCATATCACCTGGGCGGCCTCCTGCGGACCTGACAGGTCAGAAGCATACGGTGGCAACGCTTTGGGACTTCTGTTTTGCCTCTCCTCTAAGACAGTCGAGTCGGGCTCCGCCTGTACTGCCACCTCACACATGAGTAGCTGAGGGGTAGCTGAGGGTGTTTGTAATGCCTTGCCTATTACCCCAGTCTTCCACTTGGAACAAACGTGTTGTACGCTTTCTTCCCTGGGCCTCTGGGGGCCAAATGTTGCTGGAGGCTGCTGACTGTCAAAGTAGGGTTCAGTTTGGGTTGGAGCAGAGGAGGGAGGAGAGTGGGAGGGGGAAGGGGGGGGGGGCGGTATTGTGCGCTAGACGGGGCGGTAGGAATACGGATGGGAGGAGTATGTAGGGTGGCAGGGGTGAGTGGGAGCATATGATGCGGAGGCGAGGTAGAGGGTTGAAGGTTTTGGGCGGTGAGCATGTGATGAAGTGGAGTCAAGGAGGGTGTCAGGGTTGGCGGCTGGGTGAGACGAATGCTTTATGTGCGCAGATGCTTGGAGGCTATGTAGGTTTAAGGTGTTTGGGTGTGCAGCATGTTGCTTGGCGTCTATGTAGGGTTTAAGGTTTTGGGTGATGGGTGAGCATATCGCTTGGAGGAGTATAGTAGGGTTTCAGGTTTTGGGTGTGAGGCATATGCTGGAGTCTATGTAGGGGTCAGGGTTGGGTCGGAGCATTGTGGAGTCTATGTAGGGTTTCAGGTTTTGGGTGTGAGCATATGCTTGGAGTCTATGTAGGGTTTCAGGTTTTGGGTGTGAGCATATGCTTGGAGTCTATGTAGGGTTTCAGGTTTTGGGTGTGAGCATATGCTTGGAGTCTATGTAGGGTTTCAGGTTTTGGGTTCTGTGAGATATACCCCCCCCCACCCACCACACACACACACACACACACAAAAACAAAACCCCAGACAACCCAACACACTGACAGGGGACTGGTGGGCGCGGACAGAATAGCAGCCTGGGCTGAAAGGGGGCTAAGGGGCCGACACGGACCCCAACCCAAAAAAAACAAAAAGAAAAAAATAAGACCCCCCCCCCCCCATCCACCCCCACTCACACCACCACACACAAACCCACACCCTCAATCCCCCCCCCCCCCCCCCCACCACACCACACACACAAACACATCCCACCCAACTAACATATTGACTGGTGTTGGGTGTTCCACCATCATCACTGCCTGAGCTCAAGGTTTCTACTTTGCGGCCCCATACCCACCCCACCACCACCCCCACCACCACTACCAACGCCTCCCCCCCCCCCACCACCCCCACAAACATCCCTCACACTAACCTCTTGGAATGGTGTGTTCCACCCTCATCACTGACTGAGCCTCCAAGGTTTTCTACTTGCGGCCACTACCCCCCCCCACCCCCCCCCCACCCCCACCCACCACTACACCCGCCCCCCACCCCCCAACACCCACCCACCACCCCACCCACAACATTCCTCTACACTAACCTATGACTGGTGGTTCCACCTCATCACTGCCGAGCCTCCCAAGGTTTCTACTTTGCTGCCACACCCCCCCCACCACCCCCCCCACCACCACCACTACGCACACCCGCCTCCCCCCCACCCCCCCACCCACCAACCCACACCCACACACACATCCCCTCACACTAACCTATTGACTGGTGTGTTCCACCCTCATCACTGCCTGAGCCTCCAAGGTTTTCTACTTTGCTGCCACTACCCACCACCACCACCACCACCACTACCACCCGCCCCCCCCCACCCACCCCACCCACACACCCACCCACCCACACACACATCCCTCACACTAACCTCTTGACTGGTGTGTTCCACCCTCATCACTGCCTGAGCCTCCAAGGTTTCTACTTTGCTGCCATTACCCACCACCACCACCACCCCCACCCACCATTACCACCCGCCCTCCCCCCCCCACCCCCCACCCCCCACCCCCCCCAACCCCCCACCCAACACACATCCCCTCACCCTAACCTATTGACTGGTGTGTTCCACCCTCATCACTCCCCTGAGCCTCCAAGGTTTCTACTTTGCTGCCACTACCCCACCACCACCACCACCATACCACCCCCCTCCCCCACCCACCCAACCCACCCACACCACACCCACACCCACACACATCCCCTCACACTAACCTATTGACTGTGTGTTCCACCCTCATCACTCCCTGAGCCTCCAAGGTTTCTACTTTGCTGCCACTACCCCACCCACCACCACCACCACTACCACCACCCCTCCCCCCACCCACCCACCCACCCACCCACCCACACCACACACACACACACTCCCCTCACACTAACCTATTGATGGTTGTGTCTCAACCCTCATTCACTGCCTGAGCTCCAAGGTTTCTACTTTGCTGCCACTACCCCCACCCACCACCACCAACCACTACCCACCCCCCCCTCCCACCCCCCACCACACCCACCACCCACACACACACCACACATCCCCTCACACTAACCTATTGACTGGTGTGTTCCACCCTCATCACTGCCTGAGCCCTCCAAGGTTTCTACTTTGCGCCACTACCCCCACCACCACCACCACCACTACCCCCCCCCCCCCCCCCCCCCACACACACACACACACACCACACACAACACACAACATCCCCTCACACTAACCTATTGACTGGTGTGTTCCCAACCTCCTCATCATGCCTGAGCCTCTAAGGTTTCTACTTTGCCGCCCCTCCACCATCCCACCCTCCCCACCCCACCATCCACCTCCCCCCTCCCACCCCCACACACACTCACAGACACAGGACACCCACACCCCACCCACTACCACCACCACCCACCCCAACACACCTCCACCCCCACACCCACACCTCCACCCTACCCAAAACACCCATCCCCACCCCCACACACTGACCTGTTGACTGGTGTGTTCCGACCTCATCTCAGCTTGTGCCTCCAAGATTTATACTTCGCTGCCACTACAACTCCCCCCCCCCCCCCCCCTCTCCCCCCCACCCAACTCCCCCCTCCCCATCCCCCCCCCCATCTCCACCACTCACCACCACACACACCCATCCACCCACCCACTGACCTGTTGACTGGTGTGCTCCGCCCTCATCACTGCCTGCGCCTCCAAGGTTTCAACTTTACTGCTCATGTCCAAGCACTCCGTCTCCTTACGCACCAGCTTTGCATTCAACTGTGTGCGAGTGTGTGCGTGTGTGTGTGTGGTGGTGGTGTGGTGGTGGTGGTGGTGGTGGTGGTGGTGGTGGTGGGGGGGGGGGGGGGTTAGGGTGTGTGTGTGTTGGTGGTGATGGGTGGGTGGAGGGGGGGATAGCAGTGCAAGTCCAAGCACTCCGTCTCCTTGCGCATCAGCTTTGCATTCAACTGGGTGGGGATGGGGTGCTGGGGTTAGGGTGTACGTGTGTGTGTGTGTGTGTGTGTGTGTTGGTGGCGGTGGAGGGGTGGGGGTTAGGGGGTACGTAGATTTTTGTGGTTGGGCTCACCAAAATAAAGTAGTGAAAGCACATTAGCTGGCCCCTCAACCTCTTCATTAGGCGTAACCCGTATTTATTTATTGTGGTTGGGCTCACCAAAATATTATTTATTGTGGTTGGGCTCACCAAAATAAAGTAGTGAAAGCACATTAGCTGGCCCCTCAACCTCACACCCCTTCATTAGGCGTAACCTGTATTTATTTATTTGTTTATCTATTTGTTTGCTTGTTTGTTTGTTTGTTTGCTTGCTTGCTTGTTTGCTTGGTTGTTTGCTTGCTTGCTGTTTGCTTGCTTGCTTGTTTGTTTGTTTGTTTGTTTGTTTGTTTGTTTGTTTACTTCCAATACTGTGCGGTACAATTCTGGTACAGACCAGTAAGGGATTGACAAACTCATCCAATGTATGATAAGGCGTAATCTATATTATTTGTATGTCTTTATTTCTTTATTGACTTTCAATATTGTGCGGTACAATTCTAGAACATATCAGCTACATATTGACAACCCAAACCATTGTATCCTAATGCCTATTCAGGAGGCGCAATCTTTATTTATGTATGTGTGTATCTATTTATTTATTAACTTCTGACATGGTGCGGTACAATTCTAGAACACAACAGCAACATATTGACAACCCAAACCATTGTATCCTAATGCCTATTCAGGAGGCGCAATCTTTATTTATGCATGTGTGTATCTATTTATTTATGAACTTCTGACATGGTGCGGTACAATTCTAGAACACAACAGCTACATATTGACAACCCAAACCAATGTATCCTAATTCCTATTAAGAAGGCGTAGTCTTTATTTATGTATGTATGTACGTATTTATTTATTTATTTATTGACTTCCGATATTGTGCAATACAATTCTGGTACAGAGCAGTAACATATATTGAACAACTTCTCCCTTTCTTTCTTGTCTACCCATACTGAGCAATACAATTCTGGTACAGAGCAGTAATATGTTGTCAAGAGTCTCCCTTTCTTTCTTTCTTGACTACCCATACTGAGCAATACAATTCTGGTACATAGCAGTAAGATATTGACAACCCTATCCAATGTATCCTAAAACCTATCCAGAAGGCGTAATTTTTTTTTTTATTATTATTTACTTTCGATATTTTGCAATACAATTCTGGTACAGACCAGTAAGATACTGACAAGCTTCTCTATTTCTTTATTTATTGACTTCCTATATTGTGCAACCCTTTCCATTGTATCCTACCGCCTCGTCATAAGTTGCGATCTTTATTTATGTACTTATTTATTGACTTTCGATGGTGTGCGATATAAGTCTGGTACAGAGTAGTAAGATATCGACAACCCTATCCATCATATCCCAACCCTACCGCCCTGCTCACCTCCTCCTCCACCACCTCCACCACCACCACCACCACCTACTACCACCACCACCACCACCTACTACCACCACCACCACCACCACCTACCACCACCACCATGGTACTCACTCTGAATATGCTAGGCAAGTATTCTTGCCGGCCCTGGCAGTGATACTGCCACCACCACCACCACCACCACCACCACCACCACCACCTACTTTCGACTTTCGATAGTGTGCGATATAAGTCTGGTACAGAGCAGTAAGATATTGACAACCCTTTACAATGTCTCCTAACGCCTGTTCATAAGGCATGATCTATATTTATGCATTTATCTATTTATTTATTTATTTACGGTATTGTGCGAAACAATTCCTGTACGGAGCAGTAAGATATTGACAAACCTGTCCATTGTAGCCTAACGCCTCTCCAAAAGACATAATCTGTATTTATGTATTTATTTATTTACTTCAGATAGGATGCGATACAATTCCGGTACAGAACAATAACATATTGACATGCTTCTTTATTTATTTATTGACTTCCAACAGTGTGCAATATAATTCTAGTACAGGCCAGTAAGATATTGACAACCCTATCCAATGTCTCCTAACGCCTCTCCATAAGGCTTAATCTGTATTAATTAATACATTTATTTATTTATTTATTTATTTACTTCCGATATTG
>JACBWV010000610.1:62244038-62274038 GCA_013435795.1 Chlamydomonas sp. ICE-L
GGGTAGGGGATGGGAGGGTAGGGGGTGGGGTGGAGGGAGGAGGGCATGGGCATGGACACGTAGGGGTGGGAGGGGTAGTGAGGCATGTCTTGCTCACTCTGCCTAGGAGTGATGCTTGCCTGCCAGGCTGGCGGTGTTGACTCGTTGAGCAGTTGTCTGCAGGGGAAGGGAGGTTAGGGGATGGGAGGGTAGGGGGGTGGGGTGGAGGGAGGAGGGCATGGGCATGGACACGTAGGGGTGGGAGGGGTAGAGGGGCATGTCTTGCTCACTCTGCCTAGGAGTGATGCTGCCTGCCCAGGCTGGCGGTGTTGGACTCGTTGAGCAGTTGTCTGCAGGGGGAAGGGAGGTTAGGGGATGGGGGGGTAGGGTGAGGGGTGGAGGTGGAGGAGGAGGGCATGGGCATGGGCATGTAGGGGTGGGAGGGGTAGAGGGGCATGTCTTGCTCACTCTGCCTAAGAGTGATGCTGCCTGCCAGGCTGGCGGTGTTGGACTCGTTGAGCAGTTGTCTGCAGGGGGAAGGGAGGTTAGGGGATGGGAGGGTAGGGGGTGGGGTGGAGGGAGGAGGGCATGGGCATGGACACGTAGGGGTGGGAGGGGTAGTGGGGCATGTCTTGCTCACTCTGCCTAGGAGTGATGCTGCCTGCCAGGCTGGCGGTGTTGGACTCGTTGAGCAGTTGTCTGCAGGGGGAAGGGAGGGTAGGGGATGGGAGGGTAGGGGGGGTGGGGTGGAGGGAGGAGGGCATGGGCATGGACACGTAGGGGTGGGAGGGGTAGAGGGGCATGTCTTGCTCACTCTGCCTAGGAGTGATGCTGCCTGCCAGGCTGGCGGTGTTGGACTCGTTGAGCAGTTGTCTGCAGGGGGAAGGGAGGTCAGGGGATGGGGGGGGGTAGGGGTGGGGTGTAGGGAGGAGGGCAGGGGCATGGCATGTAGGGGTGGGAGGGGTAGTGGGCATGTCTTGCTCACTCCTGCCTAGGAGTGAATGCTGCCTGCCAGGCTGCGGTGTTGGACTCGTTGAGCAGTTGTCTGCAGGGGGAAGGGAGGTTAGGGGATGGGAGGGTAGGGGGTGGGGTGGAGGGAGGAGGGCATGGGCCTATGGACACGTAGGGGTGGGAGGGTAGTGGGGGCATGTCTTGCTCACTCTGCCTAGGAGTGATGCTTGCCTGCCAGGCTGGCGGGTGTTGGACTCGTTGAGCAGTTGTCTGCAGGGGGAAGGAGGTTAGGGGATGGGGGGGTAGGGGGTGGGGTGGAGGGAGGAGGGCATGGGCATGGGCATGTAGGGGTGGGAGGGGTAGAGGGGCATGTCTTGCTCACTCTGCTAGGAGTGAATGCTGGCCCTGCCAGGGCTTGGCATGTTGGAACTCGTTGAGCAGTTTGTCTGCAGGGGAAGGGAGGTTAGGGGATGGGAGGTAGTGTGGTTGGGGTGAGGTAGGAGGGCATGGGCCCATGGAAACCACGTAGGTGGGAGGGGTAGTGGGGCATGTCCTTGCTCACTCTTTGCCCTAGGATGAATGCTGCCTGCCAGGCCTTGGCCGGTGGTTCGGACTCCTTGAGCTGTGCCTGCAGAGGGGAGGGAGGGGGAGGAGAGGAGGAGGGGGGTTAGGGGTGGGGTTATGGGAGGAGGAAGGGAGAGGGGGGGGGGGGGGGGGCCCATGTCCCGCCCTCGTTTATATGGAGGGAGGGTGGGAAGGGGAGAGGGATAGGATGATGTGCCATTTCTGGCCCAACAGGGACCCGCGATGTGAGGACCATGTGAGAAGTGAATGAAGAGGGGGGCGCCTGGCGTGCCAGGGGGGGGGGGGGGGGGAGTGCGGGGGGGGAGCGGAAAGTTCAGGGGGAATGTTAGGTGGGGGTAAGGGGGGAGTGGGCGCGGGGGGGTGAGGAGGTGTGCGTCTCGGTTTCTCTTGTCCTGACTCGTCTCGCCCCTGGCATGGGGGTGTGTGGGGGCTATGCGGGGGGAACGGCTAGCGGATTTCGGGGGGTAATGGGTGGGTTCCGGGGTGGGGGGGGGGGGTTGGGGGTCTGTCTGGGGGGGGAGAGTAAGGGGAGTAGGGGGGAAGGGGTGGGGGGGGGTGGGGGGGAGTGGGGAGGGGGAGGGCGATGGGACATGGACAGGTTTACAAGTTGTAGAGCGCACAAACAAAAATTGCTTTCAGTACCCTAGTCCTATACCACCTTTTTCATTTTCACCCAGCCCTAAACCGCAACTATACACCATCCATACATCTCTAACACCCACTTCATCTCCTAAACCACTCCTATCCCCACACCATCCCCAAATCCAAACCCCCACTTCATCTCCCTCACCACCCGACCTTACACCAGCCCCAACACCACACCACTCCCAACTTCACACCAGCCCCATCCTCAACACCCACACCCACACCACTCCTGACCTTACACCAGCCCCAACACCCAACCCCCCACTTCATCTCCCACACCACTCCCGACCTTACACCAGCACCAACTCCACACCAGCCCCAACACCAAATCACCGGTCTCGCCTAACTCCAGGAAAGCGTTCAGGGAAGTCAGTGCCTCTAAGAGCCACTCTGCATTCCTATCAACCGCCAACACAACCACCTAGACAACCCACAACCAATCCCTGACAATACCCAGCAACAATATAAAACACCACTCCCCCCTTACATAAGCCAAAGCCCAGCCCAACACCCACACAACCATTCAGGTGCACCGCCCCTGGCAAGTGCCTAAAGTCCATCTCTCCAGCCCCACACCACTCATGACCTTGCACCAACACCAGCCCCAACACCCACACACCCACTTTATGTGCACCGCCCTGGCAAGTGCCATAGCCATCTCACCAACCCTACACCACTCATGACCTTACACCAACACAAACCCCAACCCCACACCACTCCCACCCTTAAACAGCCCCAGCCCCAGCCCCAACACCCACGCACCCACTTCATCTGCACAGCCTTGGCAAGTGCCATAACTGTCTCTCCAGCAAACAGCCCCAGCCCCAGCCCCAGCCCCACACCACTCCTGACAATACACCAGCCCCAACACCACACCACTCCCAACCTTACACCAGCCCCAACATCCACACACCCACTTTATCTGCACTTCCCTGGCAAGTGCCATAGCCATCTCTCTAACCCTACACCACTCCTGACCTTGCACCAACACCAGCCCCAACACCACACCACTCCCAACCTTACACCAGCCCCAACACCCACACACCCACTTTATGTGCACTTCCCTGGCAAGTGCCATAGCCATCTCTCCAACCCTACACCACTCCTGACCTTGCACCAGCTCCAACAACAACTCCACACCAGCCCCAACACCAACTACAAACTAACAACAAACCCCACACCACTCCTGACTGTAAAAAAAGCCCTAAACCCTAAACCCCACACCACTCGTGACTGTAAAAAAATACCTAAACCCTAAACCCCACACCACTCCTGACTGTAAAAAAAACCCTAAAACCTAACCCCCACACCACTCCTGACTGTAAAAAAATACCTAAACCCTAAACCCCACACCACTCCTGACTGTAAACAAAAATGAAAATTTAGTCATCCAAGAATTGTCACAATGATCTCTAAGGTTGTGCCCAGTGGGATTAAGGGAACCGGATTGTTAGTATACGATACTTCCTGACTGTACCAGTACCAACCCTACACCACTCCTGACCCATCGGACAAACAAAACAACCCAGACCAACACCAACTCTCTAAAAACTACAAAAGCAACAAACCAATCACAAAAACACACCAGCACCTAACACAATAAAAAAAAAAAAACAGCACCAACAACCAATCACAAAACACAACACCAGAACCAACACCACTCCCAACAAAACACCAGCAACAACAACACTCCACAACAACACCAGCAACAACAACACTCCAAAGCCACACCCAGCATCCAAACAAACTAACCAACAACACCCAGCACCAACACCACTCCCAACACCACACCAGCACCAACACCACTCCCAACACCACACCAGCACCAACACCACTCCCAACACCACACCAGCACCAACACCACTCCCAACACAACACCAGCACCAACACCACTCCCAACACCACACCAGCACCAACACCACTCCCAACACCACACCAGCCCCAACACCACGGCACAAAACAACCAGCAACCAACACCCAGGCCCCAACACCACACCTGCCCCAAAACACCACGCCCAACACCATCACAACCATCCAAAAAACGCCCAACACCACACCATCACAACACCACTTCCCAAACACCCACACCAGCACCAACACCCACTCCCAAACAACACCAGCACCAACACCACATCCCAACCCACACAAGCACAACACCAATCCCACCACCACACCAGCACCAACACCACCCCAACACCCACAACCAGCAAACCACCACACACAATCCAAAAACACAACCAGCCCCAACACTACTCCAACAAAACACCACGCAACAAGACAAACACTCCAAAAAACCTACACCACAACCAAACACAAGGCCAAACACAAAACCAGCAGAACCAAAACACCACGACCCAACACCACACCCAGAGCACACAACACCACGCCCAAACAAAAAGAACCAAGCCGCACAACCAAACACGCCCAACACCACACCAGCCCACCAACAAGCACGACAACACACACCAGACACCGATAACACCACGCCTGCAACAACAGCATTACCACACAACGAACCAACACCAACAGCAAAACAAAAATAACAAGCACCAAAACCACTCCACCAAAACAACACCAAGAAACAAAAAAACATCCAAGCACCAACACCACTCCCAAACACCACACCAGAAACCAAAACCACTACCACCACCACACCAGCGACCAACACCCACTCCCAACAACCACACCAGCACCAACACCACTCCAACACCACACCACAGCAACAAAACCCACTCCAACACCACCACCAGCACCAACACCACCCAACACCACACCAGCACCACCAACACTCACACACCCACACCAGCACCAACACCACTCCCAACACAACACCAGCCCCAACACCCAAACACCCACTTCATCTGCACCGCTCTGGCGAGTGCTCGGTTGAACTCTCCAACCCCACACCACTCCCAACACCACACCAACCCCACACCACTCCCAACACCACACCAACCCCACACCACTCCCAACACCAAACCAGCCCCAACACCAATACCACAGCACTCCCAACCTCACACCAGCCCCCACACCCCCACACTCACTTCATCTGCACCGCCCTGGCAAGAGCTCGATCGAACTCCAGGAAAGCTTTCAAGGGAGTGCTACGAGCCAACTCTGCCTTTCCTATCAACCGCCACAACCACCTCTCCAGTTGCTCCCTCCTGCATTGGTTGGGATGAGTGACAGTTGGCCAGATGGCAGTACAGTGGAGATTTGAACTGTCAGTGGGGGTGTGGCAGTACAGTTGGGACTGATTGAAACAGGGGGAGTGAGTGTAAAGTGGGGATGGCAGAACAGTTAAGATTGATGAACAGTTAGGATTGATGAAAAGTTGGGATTGATGAACAGTTGGGATTAATGTACAGTTGGGATGCAGTACAGTCGAGAGGGATGGAACAGTTGGGATGATGCACAGTATGGGAGTGATGAACAGTTGGGATTAATGCTACAGTTGTAGGATGGCAGTACAGTCGGGATTGATGAACAGTTGGGATGATGAAACAAGTTGGGGCTTAATGTAAGTTGGGATGGCATACAGTCAGGATTGACTTGAAAAGGTGGGATTTGATGAAACAGTTGGATTTAAGTACAGTTGTGATGGCAGTACAAGTCAGGATGATGAACAGTTGGATTGTGACAGTGGGATTGATGAACAGTTGGGATTAATGTACAGTTGGGATGGCAGTACAGTCGGGATTGATGAACAGTTGGGATTGATGAACAGTTGGGATTAATGTAACGTGCGTGATGGAAAGTACAGCGGAGTGATGAACAGTGGGACTGATGAACAATTGGGATTAGTACCGTTGGGATGGCCAGTACATACAGTAGGGAATTGAGGAACAGTGGGATGATGAACAGTTGGGATGAAGGTACAGTTGGGAGCAGACAGTCGGGATTGATGAAACAGTGGGGCTAATGTACAGTTGGGAGGCGGAGTACGAGTCGGGGATGATTGAACCGTTGGGATTGATAACCGTTGGATTAATGTACAGTTGGGATGGCAGTACAGTCGGGATTGATGAACAGTTGGGATTGCTGAACAGTTGGGATTAATGTACAGTTGGGATGGCAGTACAGTTGGGATTGATGAACAGTTGGGATTGATGAACAGTTGGGATTAATGTACAGTTGGGATGGCAGTACAGTCGGGATTGATGAACAGTTGGGATTGATGAACAGTTGGGATTAATGTACAGTTGGGATGGCAGTACAGTCGGGATTGATGAACAGTTGGGATTGATGAACAGTTGGGATTAATGTACAGTTGGGATGGCAGTACAGTCGGGATTGATGAACAGTGGGGGATTGATGAACCGTGGGATTAGTACAGTTGGGCTGGCAGTACGTCGGGATGAGGACATTGCTGAACGTTGGGATTGATGAACAGTTGGGATTAATGTACAGTTGGGATGGCAGTACAGTCGGGATTGATGAACAGTTGGGATTGATGTACAGTTGGAATGGCAGTACAGTTGGGATTGATTGACAGTTGGGATTGATGTACATTTGGAATGGCAGTACAGTTGGGATTGATTAACAGTTGGGATTGATGTACAGTTGGGGTGGCAGTACAGTTGGGATTGATGAACAGTTGAGATTGATGTACAGTTGGGATGGCAGTACAGTGAAGATGGCAGATCATTTAGTTGGGGTGGCACTTAATTAAGTTGGTACTGTAGTACAGCTGGGATGGCAGTTTATTTAGTTGGTACTGCAGTACAGTTGGGATGGTAGTTCATTTAGTAGGAATGGCAGTTTATTTAGTTGGGATGGCAGTTTATTTAGTTGGTATTTGTTGCTACAGTTACGCCCACATACAGTCCAGCATCTCTCTATCCAGCTTCTGCCCCCGTACGTGGAGGGTGTGACGAGGTCACCATACCCCCCCCCCCCCCCCCCCCCCCCCCCCCCCCCTCCCCCTGCAGACCAGTCGTTCCTAGATGATGCTCTGCATTCATGCATGTCCGGGGTCCCCATCACCGCCCTGGCACTGTTTTCATGTACCTTGCCAGGGTGGAAGTACAACGAGCCCAAAGGACCCACCAGGGAGGAGGCTTTTGAAAAGCAGAGAGGCTTTGTCAGGTACAGCGGGGTGGGGTGTGTGGGGTGTGTGTGGGGTGGGGGGTGGTATAGCGGGGTGGGGTGTGTGGGGTGTGTGGGGTGTGTGGGGTGGGGCCATAGCACTGTTTTATACATTTTAATCATCGCATTTTTGTTGTTACAGGAGCAACCACCAGCTGGTTATATCTTTTTTGTATGCATGTATTTATTTATTTAATCTATGCACCCACCTACGGCCAAGCATCTCTTCCTGCCCCCCCACGTGGAGGGCGTCATGAGGTGGCGGGGCCATAGCACTGTTGTATACATTTTGATCATCGCGTATTAGTTGTCACAGCTGCAACCACCTGCTGGTCATAGCTTTTTTTGAATTTATTAACTTATTTTATTTTATTTATTATTTGTGTATGCATGTATTTAATCCATCCACCCACCTGCTGATCAATGCTTTTTTCGTATTTATTTGTTTATTTTACTTTATATATTTATTTAATACTTAATACTTAATACTTTAATACTTAAAAATTAAATTAAATTACTTTATATATTTATTTATTTTATTTATTATTTATGTCTTTATTTAATATGTACACCCACCATCGATCCAGCATCTCTTTCTGCCCCCCCACCACCGTAGAGGGACGTGGCGACAGGTGGTGGTGGCCCCATGCACTGTTTTTTAATAGGTGTGATCATCGATAATCGTTAGGTCGCAGCGCTACACATGCTGGTTATAGCTTTTTTTGTATGCATTTATTTATTTATTTATTTAATCTATGCACCCACCTACGGCCCAGCATCTCTTTCTGCCCCCCCACGTGAAGGGCGTCACGAGGTGGTGGGGCCATAGCACTATTTAATACATTTTAATCATCGCGCATGTGCTGCTACAGTAGCAACCACCTGCTGGTCATAGCTTTTTTTGTATCCATTCATTATCAGTCGGAAGCCCCAAAACCCAAAGTTTTGTATGCATTCATTATCAGTCGGAAGCCCCAAAACCCAAAGTTTGTATGCATGCATATCAGTCGGAAAAGCCCACAAAAACCCAAAGTTTGTACTGATAGATTCATTAGCCTTTACTAATATATTTAATCTATGCACCCACCTGCGATCCAGCATTTCTTTCTGCCCCCCCACGTGGAGGGCGTGACGAGGTGGTGGGGCCATTACAACGCTAACGGCATAATCTCAGGAAGGTATATTCTTCAACGAGGGGGGAGGGGGGGGGGGGTGGGGGGAGAGTATGTGGGGGGTGGGGTGGGGGGTGAGGGGAGTAGTTTATGTGTGGGTGTGGGTGTTCTGTTTCTGTTTCTGTCACTGTTTTGGCATGTAACTGTTCTGTTTATGGCAGTTTCTGATTTCTGTCAAGTTTCTGTTGTGTCACGTCATCTGTTTCTGTTTCTGTCACTGATTCTGTCATTGTTTCTGTCACTGTCACTGTTTCTGTTTCTGTCACTTTTTCTGATTCTGTCACTGTTTCAGTCACTGTCACTGTTTCTGATTCTGTTTCTGTTGCTGTCACTGTTTCTGATTCTGTTTCTGTTGCTGTCACTGTTTCTGATTCTGTTTCTGTTGCTGTCACTGTTTCTGATTCTGTTTCTGTTGCTGTCACTGTTTCTGATTCTGCCACTGTTACTGTCACTGTTTCTGTTTCTGTCATTGTTTCTGTCACTTCTGTCACTGCCACTGTCACTGTTTCTGCTTTGCCTTGGGCTACATGAAGCAGCTTCCACCCAGCTCCATTGGCCAGCAACTGAGTCAAGCCCATAGATTACTGCTGCATTGGAATACCTGTCGTGCAAGCTTTTATACACACTATCTAGCTTTGGGTTTGGCCCAAGGATGGGGAAAGGGAGCTGCCTAGAAGCTACTACACATGGCCAAAAAAAGAAGAGAAAGAGGAAACATGGATTCAATGGGTCAAAGTCACACACCACACACGGGGGTATAGGGGGATAGGGTGGGGTGGGGTGGGGTGGAAAAGCTAGAGTGGGGTTGGGGGGGGCGGTGGGGGGGGGGGGGGGGGGGGGATGGGTGTTGGGGGAGGGGGGCCGGAGTACAGTGGGGTGGGTGGAGGGGGTGGGGTGGGGTGGGTTGGGTGTTGGATGTGTGTGTGGGTGTGGGGGTGGGGTGTGCGTGGGTGTGGGTGTGGATGTGTGAGGTGTTGAGTGGTGAGTTATAGTTTGGGGTGTGGCGGGGGGGGGATGTGTGTTGGGGGGGTGAGTGGGGAGTATCAGTGGGGTAGGGTGGAGTGGGGGGTGGGGAGTAGAGTGGGGTAGGGTGGAGTGGGTGGGGTTGGGTTGGGTTGGGTTGGGTTGGGTTGGGTTGGGGGGGGGGGGGGGGGGGGGGGGGGGGATGTTGTCTGTGGGGGGTTGGAGCGCAGCAGAGCACCAGGCGATCGTTGGTTGATGCAATAAGTAATTGACTTAAGGGCGTCAGGAGACGCGTCCCAAATAAGTGTTTATAACTTATAATGAATTTAATTTGATTTATTTTAATTGGATTTAATTGGATAATGATCTAATTTGTTTTGGCAATCTGCATTGCAACATGTGGTAGGTGAATAGGCTCACAAGTTGGCTGCAGCCTGATTCGAAGTGTGTTGTCAGATATTGATGATCAAGGTTGGTGTTTTAAGCAGGGGCCACAGGATGACGGCATTTGATTCAAAAAGCAAATTTGAAATATTCGAAAAACTAAGCTCAGTAAGCTAAACTAATCTCATGGCTTACTTGGTCATATAAAAATCTGGGGGGGGGGGTTTAAGGGTAGTAGAGTGGCGGGTAGGAGGCGTGGGGGGGGAGTAGATGGGGTGGGGGGGAGTGGAATGGAAGGGGGGGGGGTGGGGGGGGGGGGAGGGGAGGGGGGAAAGTAGGACGTAAAAGTAGGAGGTGGGGTGGTGGACGTGGGGTGTTGGTGTGTGGGGTGGGGGGGGGGGGGGGGAGCCACAGCAGTTTAAAACAGGGTTGAGTGCAGTTGATTCAAAAAGCAAACTTTGCAATTTCGAACTATCCAGTCAGCTACAACCTCTTCATGGCTCACGGATCATATGACACCTGGGGGGGAGTAGAGTAGAAAGTAGAGTGGGGTTCGGGGGGGGTGGAGGGGGTGGGGGGGGGCGTTAGAGTGGGGGTAGGCGGGGTGGGCTGTGTGTGTGGGGGGGGGGGGGGGGGGGGTTGGGGGGGGGGGGGGGGCTGGGGAGTAGAGTGTGGGTGTGGATGTGGGTTGTTGTGGGGGGGGGGGGGGGGGGGGGGGGGGGGGGAGGGGTAGTGGCTGTGTTGTTTGGGTGGTTTATGTTGGGGCGTGCGGTGTGGTGGTGGGTGGGGGATTGTGCGGTGTGGTGTTTGGGGGTTGTGGCTGGGCTGGCTGTGTGTGTGGGGTGGGGTGGGTGCATGGGTTAGTGGATGTGTATGGGTGTGGGTTTATGTTTGGGTGTGGGTGTGGGTGTGGGTGGGGTGGGGTGGGGTGGGTGGGTGGTTGGGTGGGTGGGTGAGTTTGTGGGGGGGTGGGGGGTGGGGGTGCCAGCCATCCAAGCATCTCCCATGGCTCACCTGATCATACAAAAACCTGAACTGGCTGTACCGCCGCAGTACAAAGAAGGGGGGTTTCAAAGCCGCATTTGAGGAGTCAGGGGACTGCAGCAGTACATTCACTCGGAACAGCTGCGGGTGAAAGGTACATTATGGTTTGGTCGATTAAGGTTTGTGGGTTTGGTAGGTTTGGGTTTGGGGGGTTTTGGGGTTTGGGAGTTCGAGTTTGTGGGTTTGGTCGGTGTTGGTGTTGGTGTTGGTGTTGGGGATGGTTGTCGGTTTGGTGTGGGTTAGTGGTGAGGTGGGGACAGCATGCAGAAGAAGCAGCGACAACAAGAAAGGGAGCCTCAATGCCGAAGTACATTCACGGCGGAAAAGCGGAGGGGTCGTGTGGTGGGCTTAGGGGGGGTGGTGGGGTGGTGGGTGGTGTGTGTGGTGGTTGTGTGTGTGTGGTGTGTGTGTGGTGGGTGTTGGTGTGTGTGTGTTGGGGGTGGGTTGTGTGTGTGGTGGGGTGCGTGTGTGTGTGGGGGGGGGGACGGTGAGAAGGGAAGTCCCTTGTGGGACGGTAGTATGGGTTTGGTTTGGGGGTGATGGTTAGATTGGGTTTGGGGGTCGGGGGTGTTGGGGTTGGGGGGGTTTTGGTTTGGGGGGTTGTTCTGGTATTTTGTTGTTGGTGTTGGTTGTTGGGGGTTTGGGACAGCACGCGCATGGCTCGGATCATGCAAGTCGCGAGTGTTGGGTACCTGACGATTGGGACGGGTTGGTGTGCTTGGACACAGTGTGCTACATTGGTACAATTTGGTACACTTGGGTCTCATTTGATCTAATTGGTCTAATTTGGTATAATTTGTTCTTTTTTGGTATAATTTGGGTCAAGACTTTGGTATATCCTTGGGTTCATGCTTATCTAAGTGGTAATTGTCTAATTTAGTTCTTTTTTTGTATAATTTTGTCTCCTTTTGTTACTACAGATCATTCTTGTGTCTAATTTGTTCTACTTTGGTCTTTTTTCTGCTATTTGGTGTACGGTCTTGGTTTTGCTGACACCCAGAAATAACACCAGAAATCACAGCAGACTCACCACCCCACCAGAAATCACACAGAATCACAGCCCAGAAATCACCAGAGAAAGAATCACAAAGACTTCACACCATCCACCCAAAAACATACCCAGCTCACACACTCCACCCAGAAATCACACAGACTCACACCCAGAAATCACACCCAGAAATCACACAGACTCACACACTCCACCCAAAAATCACACAGACTCACACACTCCACCCAGAAATCACACGCCTACACAGAAATCACACCAGCAAATACACAGATCACCACACTACAAAAATAACAGAGATCACGCACTCCACCCAGGACAATCACACCGACCACACACACCCACACACTCGCTTGCTTGCATTGATCAAGCTGCCGATCGTGGCTGGAAACGGACAGATTGGACGGCGCTGTGTGGTTGAGACACATTGTGCGCTAAGTTTTGGTGCCCCCATTTTCGGGGCGGGAGCCCCCAGGGTTACCCATTTGTCGGTCCGACCGACCATCCGACCATCTGTCTGACTGAGACAAAGCCTGACACATCAGCCAACGGTCTCGTAACTATCTCGCTTCTGTTGCCACCTGTCCCTCCATCGCGAATACATATCTGCAAATTTTTACATCACTTGCAACGCTGCATAGAACTTGTTGTACATTGCATGGATGCAATGCACTAACCATATTTTGCATCAGATGCACTCACCCACATTATCCAATGACTCGAATAATAATACATTGAGCTTGGTGGTTGGCCAGGCCACCAAGGGCTTGGCCCCCAATGCCGCCTTGTGATAAGGCTACTATTTATTGTATGCAGTATGAGTTATGTATTATTGTATGTATTTATTTGTGTATTTATTTATGTATTTATTTACGTATTTATTTATGTATTTATTTATGTATTTATTTATGTATTTATTGATGTATTTATTTATGTATTTATTTATGTGTAATGCCTTGAGCTTGGTGGTTGGCCCCAGTGCAAACAAACGGGCTGGCCCCCTAAACCTCATGCCTTGCAATAAGGCCTACTATTTATTTACGTATTTATTGACTTATTTATGTATAATGCCTTGAGCTTGGTGGTTGGCCCCAGTGCACCCAACGGGACGGCCGCCTCCACTCATGCCCTCACTAATAATGCCTCCTGTTTATTAGTATTTCTTGACTTTTAACTGCATCATGCCTTGAGCCGGGTGGTGGACCCAGTACCAAACAAACCGGACTGGACACTAAATCGCCTTGTGTTTTTTTTTTTGATAAGGGTCCTATTTTTCGATTCTATATATTTATGTATAATAGCTTGAGCTCGGTGGTTGGCCCCAGTGCAAACAAACGGACTGGACCCTCAACCTTCCGCCTTGTCATTAGGCCTACTATTTATGTATGTATTTATTTATTTATTTATTTATTTATGTACACTACCTTGCGCTTGGTGGTTGGCTACAGTGCACACAAACGGGCTGGCCCCCTCAACATCATGCCTTGTGATAGGCCACTATTCGCAGTTATATATTTAGTATAATAAGTTGAGCCGGTTGGGTGGCCCCAGTGCAAACAAACGGGCTGGCCCCCTCTCACATCTGCCTTGTCATTAAGGCTACTTTATGTATGTATTAATTACTTAGTTTATGATGAGAGTTACCCTTGCGCGTATGGTGGTTCGGCTACAGTTGACACCAAACGGGCTGGGCCCCTCAAACATCATGCTTGTGATAAGGCCTAATATGATGTACGTATTTATTTCTGATAATCCTTAAGGTTGGTGGTTGCCCCAAGTGCAAACAAACGGGTGTGGTCCCCCTCAACATCCTGCCAGTGTCATAAGGCTATGTTTAGTTGGTATTTATTATTTACTTATTTTGTTTATTCTGTATTTGTAGATATAACCAGCTTCAGATTCAACGCTGCAAGGTTCCACAAACTCAACCCTTGTACTACGTGCACACATCCACCCATGATGCACCCACGATACACCCACGATGCACCCACCATGCACCCACGATACACCCACGATGCAGCCACAATGCACCCACGATACACCCACAATGCACCGGAGCAATGCACCACATACACCACGATGCGAAGGCCCACCCCATCAATGCACCCACGATAATACCCCGATGCACCGGACAAGCACCACGATCACCGAGGCAGCACCAATTGACCCCCGATACACCCACGAGCACCCAAATGCACCCACGATACGACCCCACACTGCCCCACAGAGCAAGCCACGATACACCCACGATGTGCACAACGCTACACCCAGATGCAGCACATGCAGCACGCTACAACCACGAGTGCACCGACAATGCGGGGAGGGGGGGGCCGGCCCCCCGATACACCCACGATGCAGCCACAATGCACCCAGATACACACGATGACCCACGGATGCACGCCACACATGCACCCACGATACACAACAATGCAAGCCACAAGGCAACACGATACACCCACAATATGCACCGAACAATTGCCCCCGGATACACCCACGAACATGCAGCCACACACGCCCCAACGATTACACCCACGATGCACACGGCCGACAATGCAACAACGATACGACCCCGCTGCAGCCACAAATGCACCCGATTTTGTAACCCACGAGCCCAACAAGGCACCCACGATACACCACAATGCACCACGATGCACCCCCGATGCCACCCACGATTACACCAATATGCACCCCACGCTGCCCCCACGATGCAGCAACAATGCACCCACGATACACCAGCATGCACCGGGACAAGGGCCCAACGATACACCCACGATGCAGCCACAATGCACCCACGATACAAACACAATGCACCCACGATACAAACCCAAGGCACCCACGATTGACACCCAACGATAGCACCCACGATTGACCCACGATAACCACGGATGCGACCACAGTGCAACCACGATTACACCCACAATGCCCACCCCGATGCACCACGGATTTGCAACCAGATCCACAACCGAGCACCCACGAGACACCCAGAGTGCACCACGAAGCACCCAACGAGTACAAACACGATGCACACGATTACACCCACGATGCACCATGTTGCACCCCCGATGCACCCACGATACAAACGATGCACCCGACGATACACCCAAGATGACCACCGGTGCACCCCCGATGCACACACGAGCACCCACGATCCCACCACAAACGATGCACCGACAATGCAAGACCACAGATACAACCACGATGCACCCACACGATACACCCAAGAGCATCCACGATTACCACCCACGATGCAGCCACAAGGACACCCACATGCACCCACATACAAAAACCATACATCACGATGCACCCTAGAGTCACCCCGATTGGGGCAAACCTACACAATGCACCTCACGATTACAAACACGATGACCCACAATACACCCAGATGCACCACAATGCACCACGAACACCCACTATACACTAACGATGCACACACGATACACTAACGATGCACCAACGATGCACCCCCCCACGATACAAACCGATGCACCCACGGATTACACCCACAGCACCAAAACAAGCACCACGATGCACCCACGAGGGGGGGTTGCACCCACGATCCACCCCCGGATTGCACCGAAAATGCAAACCCGATACAAACACGATGCCACAAGAACACCCACGGATGACCCATCCCCTGCACCCACGATTAAAACACGATGCACCCACGACACACCCCGATGCAGAGCCACGATGCACCCACGATTACACCCCGCTACACCCACGATGCACCCACAATGCTACCAGACTGAACCCATACATGCACCCACGATACAACCGAACGATGACTGCAATGCACCCACGATACACTCACGATGCACCCTACGCGATACACTACGAATGCACCCACAATGACCCCGATACACCCACGATGAACCACAAGACACCTACGAGACACGATACACCACACGGTACCCCCCCGATGCAACCACGAATGCACCCACGATAACCACGATGCAAGCCACAATGCAAACACGATACACCCCCGATGCACGACAATGCCAACCACGATACACCACGATGCCGCAACAATGACCCCCGATACACCCACGATGCACGACAATGCCACCCACAATACAACCCACACGATGCACCACCATGCACCCTAGATACACCCCCGTGCACCCACAATGACCCACGATGGCACTACGATAACAAAAAACGATGCACCTAACCGATACACCCACAAGCACCCCGATGCACCCACGAGCGCCAGTTTACACCCACAATGCACCCACGCTACCACCACGATGCCAGCCACAGTGCCCCCACGATACACCCAGGAGGGCCCCGACAATGTACGCCCACGCACACCCACGATGCACACACAATGAACCCACGATAAAACCAGAGACCGACAATGCCACCCCCGATACCCCCATGATGCCACCCCGATGCCCCACGATACACCCCGAGTTGCACACCGAACAATGAACCCACGAATACACCCACAGTGCACCCACAGATGCACCCACGGATGCGACCACGATGACCACGATAGCATAACACTATGCACCCAGTCACACGATGCACCAACGATGCCACCCAACGAGCACCCACGATACCCCACGCAATGCCCCGCACGAATGCACCAGATGCACCCACGATGCACCCCCCGATGCACCCACCGATACAAACACCGATGCACCCCGATGCACCCACGCGCGCCCCACGATGCACTCATGAATCCCACGATGGCACAAGCACCCACGATGGCACCCACGATGCACACGATGCACCAAGGATACAACACGACATCCCACGATACACCCACGATGGCACCACGATGCACCCCACAATGCACCACGATTGCACACACGACTGACCCAAACGATGCCACCCTCTATACAAACACGATAATCCCACGGATTACTACCCACTGATTGCACCCACGATGCACCCACGATGCACCCACAATGCACCCACAATGCACCCACAATGAACCCACAATACACCCACAATGAACCCACGATACACCCACAATGCAGCAACAATGCACCCGAGATGCACCCACGATGCACCCACGATACAAACACGATGCACCCACGATACACCCACGATGCAGCCACGATGCACCCACAATGCACCCACGATACAAACACGATGCACCCATGATACACCCACGATGCACCCACAATGCACCCACAATGCACCCATGATACACTCACTAATACGATGCCACCTACGATACAAACCGATTGCACCCACGAACAACCACGATGAACCCACGATGCAACCAGTACAATGCACCCGACAATGGCATCTCCACGATGCACCCACGATGCACCCACGATGCACCCACGATGCACCCACGATACAAACACGATGCACCCACGATACACCCACGATGCACCCACGATGCACCCACGATGCACCCACGATACAAACACGATGCACCCACGATACAAACACGATGCACCCACGATGCACCCACGATGCACCCACGATGCACCCACGATACACCCACGATGCACCGACAATGCACCCACGATACAAACACGATGCACCCACGATACACCCACGATGCGTGGGCCACAATGCACACTTGATACTAAATCACGATTGCACCCAAGATACGACCACGATGCAGCACGATGCACCCCACGAGCGGCTACGATGCCACCCACGATTATACACTTCCCACGATGCACCCACGATACACCCACGATGCAGCCACAATGCACCCACAATGCACCCACGATCCAAAACACTGGTGCAACCCCGATTGCACCCACTGATTTTACACCAGATGCACTTTTACGATACACCCACGATGCACCCACGATACACCCACAATGCACCCACAATGCACCCACGATACAAACACGATGCACCCACAATGCACCTATGATACTCCCACGATACACCCACAATGGCACCCACATGCAAAAAAAAAACAGGATACATCCCACGATACACTCACGATGCACCCACGATACAACCAGAGTGCACCCACATCTGCACCCACGATTTTGCACCTACGAGACCACACTCATCAATGCACCCACAATGCACCCACGATACTACCCACAATGCACCAGTACAGTCCCACAATGACCCAAAATGCAGTCCACGATACAAACACGATTGCACCCACGATACACCCACGATTGCTAGAAATCAATGCACCACGATACAAAAACACGATGTCACCACGATACCCCACGATGCTACCAACATGCACCACGATACACCCACGATGAAACCAACGATACACCCACGATTGCGACCACGATACACCGCACGATGCTAGCCCTCAATGCACCCCCAATGCACCAGATCGATGCACCCACGATTGCACCCACGATTACATTCACAATGCAACCCTACACATTTGCACCCACGATGAACGTCAGGATGCAACCACGATACACCCAACAATTGCACTCCACAGCGATATCCAACGTACACCCACGATGCACCTCAACGATTACACCCAGCGTCGTTTACCCCGATGCAACCCACCCCCCCGATGCACCCATGATGCACCCACGATGCACCCAAGGTAATGTGTTCGGATCAACTTCAGTTTTTCCTGGAAGTTGCTATTTATGCATATATGGGGAACAGCAAAATGATATCATATGATGCTAGCAGTCTGACTAGGCTGAAGTTACCATGTATGTACAGTATCATATGATGTAGTTTGTATGATATTATATGATGCCGGCAGTCTGACGAGGTTGAAGATACCATGTATATATATATATAATATCATATGATGTAGTTTGTATGATTTCATATGATATCATACTCGCCATTGGTCGACATCATATGATATGCCGGTCCCTATTTGTTCAGCACAAGTGCTAAATTATGTACCTCGTGTTTAGGGGCACTACGTTTGAGTCTTTGGGGGGTTCTTTGGAGCCAAAAAGCAAGTGAAACCAATAAGCTAGTAGAGCCAAAAGGTGCAAGAAGCTAGTAAAGCCAAAAAGCTGCAAGTAGCCTTAATGCTGCAAGAAGCAAGGAAAGCAAAAAAAGTGCAAGAGGCACCCCAAAAGAAACTACGAGCACCATGGTGCTACGTGAAGATACTAGTTCCTTTTCTTAGAAAAAACCATGATCAACTTCACGCAAGGGCATGTGTCCATCGACTAGCTGTAGCTTGGTTATGCACAAATCATTGAGCCCTCAGTGCTGTTCCATTGTTGGTGGGTTTTTAGATCACTGTTTTTAGAGTAATGGGGAAAGATTCCTTTGCACCCATTTTTATCATCGTGGGCACGACACACGCTTCATCCGCACTCCTATCTCATCTTCCCACGGATCTGCCGCAGCAGTAGCTGCACGTCCTTTCCGACTACAAATATGCAAGGGCGACTGTGGCGTGGCCCTGCGTCGTATGAAGCTTACCACGACCTGGTCGCCTCCCTCATCCTTGCCTTGGATCCACAGCGGGATGCTGGCCGTGTAGCGCCAAGCCATTGCGCCTAATTAAGTCCAAGCCTTCTATTTATCGCAGCTCGCCCAGGCTTGCACCAAAATAAGGAAGGTTCGCGAAACAGAGAGAGGGTCCGGATCTAGGGGGGAGATATCATGGTTGGAGTGGAGGACCTCGTCCATTCGGCGAATAACTGTACAAGCATCAGTGCACCGATTCGCATGTCTCGTGAGGGCGTGTGCTCACCCAACGTCCGCCCCAACGGCTCCCACAAGGAGGACGGACGGACCCCCTGGACTAAGACCTTTCGCCAGCTGTCGCACACCCAACGGCTCGGTAGTAGGAGTAGTAGGCAGGGGGGGGGGCTGGTAGTAGGGGTGTAGACGTGTAGTTCAGGAGTCCAGGGGGGCCTGCAGGAGTCCGTCGAGGCTGTCCTCGGGCTCCACTCCTTTTCATTATCATGACCAGGTGGTATCATCATCTGCCAAAAGTTGAGTCAAGCCGATCGATTTGTTCGATTTATGGGACATATAGGACATGTACATTTGCGATGTTTTAGATTCTTCTCGTTTTTTAGATCTGAAAAGAATGTCACCCCAGGAGGTGAGTCTCCCGCGACACCGAGGATTCAGTTCGAATGGCGTTGCCACTCCAACAAAAGAGTAGACGAACTTAAGGCTTGCCATCTAGGCCGCACACCTGTAGCCAAAAGAGTAGTCGCACACGTGCCGTTGTGGTTTCGTTTTTCTAGTTCAGTGGTGGGCGGCGGGGAGTGGAAACCGGCTTCCTAGCTTGTAATTTTGCAAATCGCTTCATTCTCTGTTGTCCTGCCCCTGACTCTTGTTTACCGGTATACAGTCGAAGTGTTCACTGATGAGCCCAAATCTGTCCAGTGTGGGTTGGGGTCAGCTCCCATTCACCCCCCTAAAAGCCCCCCACCCCACCACCCAGCTTTGGGGCGGGGGGGGCGACTTTTAAGTCGTGGCCACTAGTACTATTTATTCCTGAGCTTGTTATTGTCCGTTGCATCGGACACTGAGTTGGCATAGTGCATACCGGATCCTGGTGCCTCCAGGACCCGGGTTGCCTGCCGCCAGGCCGTAGGCTAGCTATGGCCTGTACATGTCTGCGTATTATTTATACCTGAGATTGTGTCCAGCCTGGACTAGTCTAATCTCATATGCAGTACTTCAGGGAGGAGTGTTGTGACTCGTGACATCTGTAATGATGGCCCCATGTAGCATGTCATGTAGCTATTCATCTACTTAGCTACCTTATTCTACTAAGACAGCCGCCATAGCTGAGCTATTATCTTCTTGCAATCATCAGATTTGCCGCCTTGGAAGAGGCAGAGAACTTCCCTCCGTGCAGCAGCGCGGTAGTCCAACCTCAGGCGCAGAGGGTCTACGAAACCAAATACCCCCAACATGATAGCTTTCTCCAGTTTTTGCACATGCACGCAAACGGAAGGGTTCCCTCAATCTCACGCCGGTGGCATGGCGTACTAATTTTCAAATGATTTTTCATTTTTCTTGCAATCTTGTGACTAGTTCACTGTTCATGTCTATGCTCCAAGCAGTTGTAACCCTGAACTAGAATGTACTTACATATATACATGTGGTTGGCCCTAGTAAAAACCAAACGGGCTGCCCCCCCCAACCTCACGCCTCGTAACAAGGCGTACTATTTATTTATTTATACATACATACATACATTTCAGTTGCAAACAAGACACAGGTAGCGCAACGGAATGCTCAAAGCAGGTATGCGCCCAAGGTGCTCGTATCAATGAGGCATGGTTGTGTTGTCTGCAGGCGTAGGGTACCGGTTCACCAACAGACAAGAACCAACAGATAATGCCCCACGCATCCTTGGGTTTATGCCATACATACATACATACATTTCAATGATCACACAACAGGAAGACAAGAAAAGGTTACACACGCAGCTATCACAACTACTATCTACACAACTATCTATGCACACTTATGGTTTGCAAAGGAAGCGGTTGGAGGGAATGGTCGTATCCCTTCCATTATACGGCTTGTCGGATGTATGGTGCGCCACCTTAATGGTCACACCAGCCCATCACATGCTACGCTGATAGTCTTGGGCTGGGCGCAAACCAGTGTTGGCTCCGTGGTTACACGCACACATAGACTTTATCTATTATCTCACTCATTGCTAAGGATTGCAAAGGAAGCAGTGGGAGGGAATGGTTTGGTTCCTTCCATTGAATGGTTTGTTGGCTGTGTGGTGCACCACCTCAATGAGCACACCAGCCCATGTTACGTTGACAGTCTTGGGCTGGGTGCAAACCAGTGTTGGGTGTGTGGCTTCACACACACAGAGAGTCTCTATCTATTAACACACTCATAGACTGCAAAGGAACCGGTGGGAGGGAATGGTCGGATCCCTTCCATTATATGGCTTGTCGGCTGTGTGGTGCACCACCTTAATAATGAGCACACCAGCCTATGCTACGTTGACAGTCTTGGGCTGGGTAAAGGCCAGTGTTGGGTGTGTGGTTACACGCACACAGAGACTTTATCTATTATCACACTCATTGCTAAGAATTGCAAAGGAAGCAGTGTGAGGGAATGGTTTGGTCCTTTCCATTGAATGGTTTGTTGGCTGTGTGGTGCACCACCTCAATGAGCGCACCAGCCCATGCTACGTCGACAGTCTTGGGCTGGGCGCAGGCCAGTGTTGGGTGTGTGCCGTATTGTTTCACACACACACAGAGACTCTCTGTATTAACACATTCATGGATGGCAAAGGAACCGGTGGGAGGCAATGGTTTGGTTCCTTCCATGAAACGGTTTGTCGGCTGTGTGGTGCACCACTTTGATAGGCACACCAGCCCAGGTCACACAGCTGGTGTTGGTTTGTGTACATGCAAGTGTTGGGTGTGTGGTTGCACGCACACAGAGACTCTCTGTATAAACAAAGTCATGGATTGCAAAGGAACCGGTGGGAGGCTATAGATTCGTTCCTTCCATTGAACGGTTTGTCGGCTGTGTGGTGCACCACCTTAATAGGCACACCAGCCCAGGTCACCCAGCCAGTCTGCGGTAGACGGTTAGAAATTGCATTGTACTCCAAGGGAAGCATAACACGGTCGAACTTGAAGTACCTTCGGTGGCAAGGAGGATTTAATTTGAATTTGAATTTGACCTTTAGTTTAAACTTGAAGTACCTTGTGTGGCAAGGAGGATTGAATTTGAACTTTAATTTGGACTTGAAGTACCCTTGGTGGCAAGGAGGGTTGAATTTGAATTTGAATTTGAACTTTATTTTGAACTTGAAGTACCTTCGGTGGTAAGAATGATTGAATTTGAATTTGAAGTTCCCCCGGGGGCTAGGAGGATTGAATTTGAATTAGAAGTACCTCCAGTGGCAAGGAAGATTGGTAGCTTAAGATTCGTGGCACTGGTTTAGGTTTTAGGTTGTAGGGTTTAGGATTTACAGCTTGAAATTGTATAATACTCCAAGGGAAGCATGACACGGTCGAACTTGAAGTACCTTTGGTGGCAAGGAGGATTGAATTTGAACTTGAATTTGAAGTACATCCGGGGCAAGGGTAATTTGAATTTGAATTGTTGCATTCTCAGCCAACTCAGGCCTGTGTGTATGTGTGTATGTTTCAGTCCAGGGGTAGGCTGAATAGGCTGAAGGGACTTGCCCAACCGTGATAGGAAGGGCTTAAAAGAAAAAGCATTGATGAACTGAACCCCAAACAATCGTTTTACCGACGAGGGCCCCAAGCCTACTCAGGCCTGCTCACCCTCTTCCAATTCCAAGTCCCCTTGTGCGATAAACACCAAGGAGGATCGGCAGCTTAGGTTTTGCGGCACTGTTTTTGGCGGTGCTTTCTTTTCAAGGGAACGGGAGCCCCCAGGGTTACCCATCTGTCCGTCCGACCCACCAACCGACCATCTGGCTGTGATGAAGCCTGACATGTCAGCCAACGGTCTCGTAACTAACTTGCTTCCATTGCCACCTGATGCTCTGTCGCGATCACTCTCCGCAATGTTTTTTTTTTTTTTTTAGGCGCCGCTGCATCGAACTTGTTTATTTTTATTTCTTTCATATTTATTTATTTATTCATTTATTTATGTATTTATTTATTCCATTGCCACCTGATGCTCTGTCGCGATCACTCTCCGCCATTTTTTAGCGTCGCATGCGACGCAGCATAGAACTTGTTCTCTTCGGCTACGTGCTGCAGCTTCTAGGCAGCTCCCTGAGCCAGCCGTTGGGCCTAGCCCAAATATTTCGGCAGTGCTGGACAGCCACTTCCATGAGCTGGACAGCCAACTCCATGAGCTGGACAGCCAATTCCATGAGCAAGTAATGATAACGCCTGGTGGGCCGTGGTATTGAGGGAGACCCGCATTCTGGCGGTTGGGAACGGGCTGCTACTTTACCTGGACAAAGCTACCATGGCGGTTGACAGGGACCGCGAACACTTAAGCGCACCCATGGGGATTCAAACCCGGCACCTACGTTGTTCAAGGAGCTCTGCCATTGAGCCATTCGTCGAAACGGATATCATATATATACACCCTACTACTTAAACGCCCAATGCGTCATTACAAGCTTCCATATCAGATTGGGGAAGGGGAGGGGAGTGAGTGAACACGCAACGTTGAACAACGAGATTCAGAGAGAGAAAGAAACTAGAAACACTAATCTATCAGATAATGAATGTGGCGAAACTGCCATTGAGCCATTCGTTTAACGGAAATTGGAATGAGCTTAAAGGTGCACTAGCTTGTGTTCACTTCGGCTGAATGGGCAGCAAGACAGGGATTTCCCCCCGCTACATATTGCGATCGCTAGTTTTGACCCCGTTTTAGCGAAATTATCGCTATCAAAAAGTAAATAAAAAAGAGAAACCCTACTTTCAGATTTGAAAAGCTCAAAATGAAACAAGTCCTAGGCAGCAAGCGGAATATTCAAAACGAAAATTCAAAATTAAAAACGAAACGAAAATCCAAAATTAAAAACGAAACAAGTCCTAGGCAGCAAGCGACGCGGAAAATTGGGGGGGAGGGTTGGCAACGGAATCGAGCGGACCGAAGCCAGGTAGTTACAACATAGTTAGTTGACACAGGTGCCTTCTTGTCAGGCTACAAGTGGTCTGTAGGTGTGTGGGTGCGTGTGTGTGTGGGGTGTGTGTGTGGGTGTGTGGGTGGGTCGGTGGGTGTGTGGGTGGGTCGGTGGGTGGGTGGGTTGGTGGGTCGGTGGGTGGGTGGGTTGGTCGGTGGGTAGGTGGGTTGGTCGGTCGGACAGTCTGACGACTGGATGAACCTGGGGGCTCCCACCCCCCAGCAGGGGGCGCGCCGCCAAAACAGCAATTTTGTGGCACGGGGTGGTGGGGGGGGCAGGGAGGTGGGAAGGGAGGGGAGAGAGGGAGGAGGGAGGGTGGGAGGGTGTGAGGGGAGGGGGCGTATGTGTGTGTGTGTGCAGCAGGCAGGAATGATAGGTAGGTAGGTAGGGTAGGTAGTAGGTAGGTAGGTAGGTAGGTAGGTAGGTAGGTAGGTAGGTAGGTAGGTAGGTAGGTAGTCGGTAGGTAGGTAGGTAGGTAGGTGGTAGGTGGTAGGTAGGTAGGCAGGTGGTAAGTAGGTAGGTAGGTAGGTAGGTAGGTAGCGTAGGGTTAGGTAGGTAGGAAGGTAGGTAAGTATGTAGGCAGGTAGGTAGTAGGTAGGCAGGAGGTAGGGTAGGTAGGCAGGGCGGGAGTAGGCAGGTAGGCAGGTAGGTAGGTAGGCAGGCAGGTAGGTAGGCAGGTAGGTAGGCAGGTAGGTAGGTAGCAGGTAGGTAGGTAGGTAGGTAGGTAGGTAGGTAGGTAGGTAGGTGAGGTAGGGTAGGTGGTAGGCAGGCAGGTAGGTAGGTAGGTAGGTAGGAGGCAGGTAGGTAGGTAGCAGGTAGGTAGGTAGGTAGGTAAGTAGTAGGAAGAGGTAGGTAGGAGGTAGGTCGGTAGGTGGGTAGGGTGGTAGGTTAGGAGGTAGGCAGGGTAGGTAGGTAGGTAGGTAGGTAGGGTAGGTTAGGTAGGAGGCAGATAAGTAGGTAGGTAGGTAGGTAGGTAGGTAGGTAGGTAGGTAGGTAGGTTAAGGTAGGAGGTAGGTACGTAGTAGGTAGGTAGGGTAGGTAGTAGGTAGGTAGGCATGTAGGTAGGTAGGTAGGTAGCAGGTTAGGTAGGTAGGTAGGTAGGTAGGTAGGGTGTCAGCAGTAGGTAGGTAGGTAGGTAGGTAGGAGGCAACAGTGAAAACATACCCCCCCCAACAGATCATAAATTAAAAAAGTCCTATACAGCGTCGCTAGCGGCACAAAAATTGGCGGAGTGTGTTTGTAACTGAACGACAGGTGGCAACAGACTGGAGCTGACCGAATCCAGTTAGTTACTCAACAGCTGGCTGACGTGTCAGGCTTCAATTTTTAGGTTGCACAAACGGACACATGGGTAACCCTGGGGGCTCCCGCCCCCCAGGAGGGGGGGCTTCGCCAAAAAATGAATACAACCCCCAACAAATTGTAAGCAACCAGATGGCCGACTCACTCACCAATCAACCAACCAACTCACCAATCAACCAACCAACCAACTCACCAATCAACCAACCAACCAACTCACCAATCAACCAACCAACTCACCAATCAACCAACCAACTCACCAACCAACCAACTCACCAATCAACCAACCAACTCACCAATCAACCAACCAACCAAATTGTAAGCAACCAGATGGCCGACTCACTCAACCATCAAGAAAGCTAATAACAAGTTCTATGCAGTGTCGCAAGCGACGTTCAAAATTGACGGAGAGGTGTTCGCGATGGAGCAACAGGTGGCAACGGAAGCGAATTAGTTACGAGACCGTTAGCTGTCGTGTCAGGCTTCGTCTCAGTCAGACGGATGGATGGTCGGTCGGTTGGTTGGTCGCACAGACGGACAAATGGGTAACTCTGGGGGAGCCCGCCCATGAATACAACCAGGGTAATTCAAAGCGCGTGCTTTAATGCCTTTAGGGTCTTTAGCCTGGGGTGTGTGGGGTGGGGAGGGGGGCGGGGGGCGGGGGGCGGTGTGGGTTAAAAAACGCTTTCAGCCAAGGCTCCTCTTTAGGGTCTTCAGTCTGGGGTGGGGACCAGGGCAATTCAAAGCGCGCGCTTTTGCGCTTTGGAGCGCTGACTTTCTGACCCCCTCTGCACTTTAAGCGCAGTTTTTTGCAACCCCTTGGGGGCCCTGCAAGCACTGTTTGCGCTTTTTGCACTACAAAGCGCAGTTTTTTTGTTTTCAAGTGCGCTAAAGCGCTGGCCAATTTGGTCATTTGAAGTACCCTGAATACAACCCCAATAAATCGTTAACGGCCATGTCACCATGTGGCCAACTCACTCGCCAATCAAGAAAGCTTAAAAAAATAGTTATGGAGTCCCTTTGCCTCCCTACAGCCACCATTTGTACAACATGCCAAACGCCTGACTGATCTTTGAGGTGAGTTTCTCTTTTGTATGTGTGTATGTTACAAATTCAAGCAATAAAAATTCAATATACAGTAAATAGTTATTATAGTAGTTGTAGCTACGGAGAAAACTTATTATTCTTAAAAAAAATGAAGTTATTTTTATAAATATAAAAATACATTTTTAAATGTTACAATCCAGGTGTCTCAGTGAATGTGTTTGTGTAAGTATGTGTTTAGGTCTCCCTACAGCCACCATGTGTGCAACAGCCTCTTGGCCTACTCCAGGGACCATGAATACCAACCCAACAAATTGTAAACGAACAGATGGACGACTCACTCACCAATTAAGAAAGCTTAGAAAAAATGTTATTGAGTCCCTTTGCTGGGCCTCCCTACAGCCACCATTTGTGCAACAGCCTCTTGGCCTATTCCAGGGAAGATGAATACGACCCTAACATTTTTTAAAGACTAGACCGCCGACACAAGCACCAACCAACCAACCAACCAACTCACCAATCAACCAACCAACCAACCAACTCACCAATCAACCAACCAACCAACCAACTCACCAATCAACCAACCAACCAACTCACCAATCAAGAAAGACTAGACGGCCGACACAAACACCAACCAACCAACCAACTCACCAATCAAGAAAGACTAGACGGCCGACACAAACACCAACCAACCAACCAACCAACTCACCAATCAAGAAAGCTTTGCTCCGCAGATGACTCTGCAATCAAAATACTAATACAACCCCAACAAATTGTAAACGAAAAACAACCTCAACAAAACGTTAATTACAAAATGGTCGACACAAACACACACCAACCAACCAACCAACCAACCAACCAACTCACCAATCAAGAAAGCTTTGCTCCGCGGATGACTCTGCAATAGCAATCGTCACATCTTTGTGTCAGTATGGTTGAGGAAGTGGTTGTTGGAGTGGTTGAGAAGGTGGAGGATGGAGATGACTGTGCAATGGCAATCGGCACATCTTTATGTCAGTATGGTTGAGGACGTGGTTGTTCGAGTGGTTGAGGAGAAGTTGGTTATCAGAGTCGTTGAGTGTTATGATATGGGCATCTTTATGTTCACCCCCATTCCACCCTCCACCCCACTAGTATACAAATACACTCTAGTCTCCATCTCGTTCTGTCCCGTCCCGTCCCGTTGCCGTTGATGTCTAGCCCCCCCCCCCCCCCCCCCCGCCCCCCCCCCCCCACACACACACACACCCACCCACCCACCCACCTCTTATTTCATCCTCCTCCCCACCAGTATAGACACAAACAGTCATTAAACCCAGGCTCCCCACCGACCTATTCGTCTCCCTCTGCCAAGCCTCACACCAAAATATCTGTTTCCCCATGCCAAGACGCCCACCAGGCTCCCCACCAGGCTCCCCACCAGGCTGCCAAGCCTCACACCAAAATATCTGTTTCCCCATGCCAAGACGCCCACCAGGCTCCCCACCAGGCTCCCCACCAGGCTGCCAAGCCTCACACCAAAATATCTGTTTCCCCATGCCAAGACGCCCACCAGGCTCCCCACCAGGCTCCCCACCAGGCTGCCAAGCCTCACACCAAAATATCTGTTTCCCCATGCCAAGACGCCCACCAGGCTCCCCACCAGGCTGCCAAGCCTCACACCAAAATATCTGTTTCCCCATGCCAAGACGCCCACCAGGTTCCCCATCAGGCTGCCAAGCCTCACACCAAGCCTCACACCCACACCTCCCTTATGTTTGAAGCCTCACACTAAGCCTCACACCCACACCAGCCTTATGTTTGAAGCCTCACACCCACACCTCCCTACCAAGCCTCACACCCACACCTCCCTGACAAACCTCACATCCACATCCATACACACCCGCACCCCCTTCTCACTCACACCCACCCACACCAAGCTTCATTGATTATTATTTCTGCTATATATAGCGATCGCTAGTTTTGACTCTGCTTTAGCAAAATTATCGCTACCGGTAGAGTATCCGACCTTGATCGAAGGAGATGCCGGGTTCGAACCCCGTCGGGAGCGTTTTGGTTCTCACAGTGGCCGTCAACTGTATGAAATGTGACTGGTTCTAGCCTCGTTGCCAACCTCGAGCAAGGTGAGCTTACGAACTGGTGTCGATAAAACCACGTCCTTAGTAGGGTCAACTGTCCCCGGCAGTGTGACTTACTTGGATGTTCTAATTTTCAATTTTTCAATTTTCGCTACCGGCAGGCTACCGGCATAAAAAAGGTAAAAAAAGCTACAAACACTTTTTGGTGTTGCCCTCAATGGCCCTGCAAAGCTACAAAAAACTATAAATAGCTACAGAAAGCACTAAAACGCTGTCCCTGGAGGAGGCCCAAAACCATTAAGCTAGAAGTAACCCACTTTCAGATTTGAAAACAAATCACTACCAAGCTTATCCCGTTGCTGTCAGCTTTATTGCAATGCCCCTTCCGTCACCCACACACCCACACCTCCACGTCAAGCCTCCCACCCACACCCACCCACCCACACCCACCCACATTCACCCACCCACACCCACCCACATTCACCCACCCACCCCCACCCACCCCCACCAAGCTTATCCCGTTGCTGTCAGCTTTATTGCAATGCCCCTTCTGTCACCCACACACCCACACCTCCATGTCAAGCCTCCCAACCACATTCACCCACCCACACCCACCCACCCACATTCACCCACCCACACCCACCCACATTCACCCACCCACACCCACCCACATTCACCCACCCACACCCACCCACATTCACCCACCCACACCCACCCACATTCACCCACCCACCCACATTCACCCACCCACACCCACCCACATTCACCCACCCACCCACCCACTCACACCCACCCACATTCACCCACCCGCACCCACCCAACCACCCACACCCACCCACATTCACCCACCCACACCCACCCACCCACCCACATTCACCCACCCACACCCACCCACCCACCCACACCCACCCACATTCACCCACCCACATTCACCCACCCACCCACCCACATTCACCCACCCACCCCCACCAAGCTTATCCCGTTGCTGTCAGCTTTATTGCAATGCCCCTTCCGTCACCCACACACCCAAACCTCTCTCCCAAGCCTCAAACCCACACCCACCCACACCTCCCTGCCAAGCCTGACACCCAAACCTCTCTCCCAAGCCTCAAACCCACACCCACCCACACCTCCCTGCCAAGCCTCACACCCACACCTCCCTAACAAACCTCACACCCACATCCATACACACCCGCACCCCCGTCTCACCCACACCCACCCACATCAAGCTTACCGTGTTGCTGTCAGCTTCATTGCAATGCCCCT
>JACBWV010000610.1:62281538-62463465 GCA_013435795.1 Chlamydomonas sp. ICE-L
GAAAACAAAAAACGGCTTTTTTTGCGTTCCTGTAGCGTATGTCCTCTATCTCGAGGATGTTGCTTGCGCCCATCAGATCAACGATAATGATGGGGACCGGTACAATATTGACAAACCTAGACAGAGACACTTTTTTTAGGATTTGAGGTGCACTAATTAGTTTCTGTTTGTTGAAAAAATAGAAAAAGCCATACCAGCTGCCATAGGCGTTCCTGTAGCTTATGTCCCATATCTCAAGGACATATTGTAAATTTAATTAAAAAGAATATAATAATAATAAATCATACATAATAATAACCATTACATTCCTTAACACAAAAAACATACCGGCTTTTATATTTGTTCCTGTAGCGTATGTCCTCTATCTCGAGGATGTTGCTTGCGCCAATCAGAGCAACGATAATGATGGGGACCGGTACAATATCGACAAACCTAGACAGAAACACTTTTTTTAGGATTTGAGGTGCACTAATTAGTTTCTGTTTGTTGAAAAAATAGAAAAAGACATACCAGCTGCCACAGGCGTTCCTGTAGCGTATGTCCCATATCTCAAGGACATATTGTAAATTTAATTAAAAATAACATAATAATAATAAATCATACATAATAATAACCAGTACACTCCTTTAAAAACAACCGATCAGAGCAACGATAATGATGGGGACCGGTACAATATCAAACCTAGACAGAGACCCCTTTTTTTTTTGATGAGCTATACTAATTAGTTCCTGTTTGTTCAAAAAATAGAAAAAAAACATACCGGCTTTTATATTTGTTCCTGTAGCGTATGTCCTCTATCTCAAGGACGTTGTTTGCGCCGATCAGTTTGATCACGGCCTCTGTCGCATTTGGTAGTAGGTCACCCGCGACAGTCATCACCAGCAGGGGCGTGTTTGGGTTGGTCTTCTTTACTGAGCAGTGGAGCTCCTGGTGGGATGGTGGGGCGGGGCGGGGCGGGTTGGGTGGTGGTGGTGGTGGTTGGTGGTGGTGGTTGGGGGGGGGGGGGGCTATGTCATATTTGTTAGTAGGTCACCGCGACAGTCATCACCAGCAGGGGAGTGTTTGTGGTTGGTCTTCTTACTGAGCAGTGGAGCTCCTGGTGGGATGGTGGGGCGGGCGGGTTGGGTGGTGGTGGTGGTGGTGGTGGTGGTGGTGGTTGGTGGTGGTGGTTGGGGGGGGGGGGGGGCTATGTCATATTTGGTAGTAGGTCACCCGCGACAGTCATCACCAGCAGGGGCGTGTTTGGGTTGGTCTTCTTTACTGAGCAGTGGAGCTCCTGGTGGGCAGGTGGGGCGGGTTGGGTTGGGTTGGGTGGTGGTGGTTGGTGGTGGTGGTTGGGGGGGGGGGGCTATGTCATATTTGGTAGTAGGTCACCCGCGACAGTCATCACCAGCAGGGGCGTGTTTGGGTTGGTCTTCTTCTACTGAGCAGAGGAGCTCCTGTGGGCAGGTGGGGCAGGGCGGGGTGGGTGGGGTGGTGGTGGTGGTGGTGGTGGTGGTGGTGGTGGTGGTGGTGGTGGTGGTGGTTGGTGGTGGTGGTGGGGGGTATGTATATTTGGCATATATCACTGCGACAGTCATCACCAGCAGGGGGCGTGTTTGGGTTGGTCTTCTTACTGAGCAGAGGAGCTCCTGGTGGGATGGTGGGGCAGGGCGGGGTGGGTGGGGTGGTGGTGGGTGGTGGTGGTGGTGGTGGTGGTGGGGGGGGGGGGGGGGGGGGGGGGTATGTCAATTGGCATTAGATCACCCGCGACGGTCATCACAACAGGGGCGTGTTTGGGTTGGTCTTCTTTAATGAGCAGTGGAGATCCTGGTGAGCCGTTGGGGCGGGGTGGGTTGGGGCAGGGTGGGTGGTGGTGGTTGGGTGGGGGTGGTGGGGGGTGGGTGGGTGGGTGGGGGCTATGTCATATTTAGCAGTAGATCACCCGCGACAGTCATCACGAAGAGGTGTGTGTTTGGTTTGGTCTTCTTTACTGAGCAGTGGAGCTCCTGGTGGGCAGGGGGGCGGGGTGGGTGGTGGTGGTGGTGGTGGGTGGTGGTGGTGGTGGTGGTGGTGTTGGGGTGGGGGGGGGGGGGGGGGGCTGTGCCATATTTGCAGTAGATCACCCAGGACCATCATCACTGACAGGGGCGTGTTTGGGTTGGTCTTTTTACTGAGCAGTGGAGCTCCTGGTGGCAGGTGGAGCGGGGGGTGGTGGTGGTGTGGTGGGGGGGGTGGGGGTGGGGGGTGGGGGTGGGGGGTGGGGGGGGCTGTGTCATATTTGGCACGTAGTAGATCACCAGGAAATTCATCACTGACAGGGCACTGTTTGGGTTGGTCTTCTTTAATGAGCAGTGGAGCTCCTGGTGGGCAGGTGGGGAGGGGTGGTGGTCGGGTTGAGTGGTGGGGGGTGGGGGGGGGGGGGGGGGGTGGTGGGGGGGGGGGGGGTATGTCATATTTGGCATTAGATCACCCGCGGCAGTCATCACCAGCAGGGGCGTGTGTTTGGGTTGGTCTTCTTTACTGAGCAGTGGAGATCCTGGTGAGCCGTTGGGGAGGGGGTGGGTGGTGGTGGTTGGGTGGGGGTGGGGGTGGGGGTGGGGGTTTGGGTGGTGGGTGGGGGCTATGTCATATTGGCAGTAGATCACCGCGACGGTCATCACGAAGAGGTGCGTGTTTGGTTGGTCTTCTTTACTGAGCAGTGGAGCTCCTGGTGGGCAGGTGGGGCGGGGGGTGGGGTGGGGCGGGGGTGGGTGGTGGTGGTGGGTGGGGGTGGGGGGTGGGTGTGGGTGGGTGGGTGGGGGCTATGTCATATTTGGCGAGTAGATTCACCCGCGACGGTCATCAAAAGAGGTGTGTGTTTGGTTTGGTCTTCTTTACTGAGCAGTGGAGTAATGGTGGGCAGGTGGGGGGGGTTGGGCGGGTGGGGTTGGGGCGGGTTGGTGGTGGTGGCTGGTGGTGGGTGGTGGTGGTGGTGGTGGTGGTGGTGGTGGTGGTGGTGATGGTCGTGGGGGGGGGCTGTGTCATATTTGGCAGTAGATCACCCAGGACATTCATCACTGACAGGGGCGTGTTTGGGTTGGTCTTCTTTACTGAGCAGTGGAGATCCTGGTGAGAAGGTGGGGAGGGGGGTGGGGTGGGGCGGGGTGGGGTGGGGTGGGGTGGGGTGGGGTGGGTGGGGGTGGGGGTGGGGTGGGGTGGGGTGGGGTGGGGTGGGGTAGGGTAGGGTGGGGTGGGGTGGGGTGGGGTGGGGTAGGGTGGGGTGGGTGGGGTGGGTGGGGTGGGGTGGGGTGGGGTGGGGTGGGTGGGGGTGGGGTGGGGTGGGTGGGTGGGGTGGGGTGGGGTGGGGTGGGGTGGGGTGGGGTGGGTGGGGGTTGTAGGTGGGGAGTTTTAGGTCATATTTGACATTGGGTCAGCCAGGATCATCATCACTGAGAGGGGCTTGTTTGGGTTGGTCTTCTTTACTGAGCAGTGGAGCTCCTGGTGGGCAGGTGGGGCGTGGTGGGGTGGGGTGGGGTGGTGGGAATGGGGGTGTGGGGGTGTGTTGGAGTGGTGATTGGGGGGGGGGGGGGGGGGGGGTATGTCATATTTGGCATTAGATCGGCCGGGACCGTCATCACTAAGAGGTGAGTGATTGGGTTGGTCTTCTTTCCTGAGCAGTGGAGCTCCTGGTGGGCAGGTGGGGCGGGTTGCAGGGATTTGTATTTCCGCTATATATAGCAATCGCTAGTTTTGACCCCGTTTTTGCGAAATTTACGCTGTATTTTTTTGTGTGTGTGTGCCCTCAATGGACCTAAAAAGCTACAGAAAGCTACAGAAAGCACTAAAACGCTGTCCCTGGAGGAGGCCCAGAACCATCAAGCTAGAAGAAACCCACTTTCCGATTTAAAAAACAAATCACTGGCGGGGCGGGTGGTGGGAATGAACAATTAGGATTTAGGCTTGGGGGTTTGTGAGTTTGGGCTTGGGTTAGGTTGGGAATTTGGGTTTGGATTAGGTTGGGAATTTGGGTTTGGGTTAGGTTGGGAGTATGGGTTTGGGTTAGGTTGGGAGTTTGGGTTTGGGTTAGGTTGGGAGTATGGGTTTGGGTTAGGTTGGGAGTTTGGGTTTGGGTTAGGTTGGGAGTTTGGGTTTGGGTTAGGTTGGGAGTTTGGGTTTGGGTTAGGTTGGGAGTTTGGGTTTGGGTTAGGTTGGGAGTTTGGGTTTGGGTTAGGTTGGGAGTTTGGGTTTGGGTTAGGTTGGGAGTTTAGGGACAATTTGGCAAAACCAAATTTGGCTTTCGTCATACTTGGCATCAGATCACCCGGGACCGTCATCACCACACCAGGTGTTGGGTTGTAGGGAAGGGGGGGAGGGCAGGCTAGGGGGGAGGCATTCAAATGGGGGATCAGTGAATTCGGCAGAATTTTACTTATATTTATATATATATATTATTTGTTTGTGATTTATTTCAATAATATCATAATGTATTTAGATAATGTATTTTTATTACTATATTGTTTATTATTTTATTGCTATTATTTTTAATTTATTATTTCCACAATCTCACCTTCAACAGTGGCAGATACTCGTTGCTTCTGATGGGCGATATTTGTATGCATATTTATTGTATTGCACTTTTTATTATTTTATTGTATTACTTAATTTTCACTATTTTATTTTTGTTTTTATTATTTTTATCTGTATTTTATTGTTGTCCTTTTTCCAGTCTTTTTTTTTTTTTTTTTCCCCATCCCACCTTCAGCAGTGGCAGATACTCATTGCTTCTGATGGAGGTGACGAAAGCGAATCGCTTGCCAGGGTACTTGCTGGTGCAGTCTGTCCCAGTTGAGCAACAGCGAGGGGAGGGGTCGCGTCCTTCCAGGCGCCCATGGTAGATGGATCTGTGCATGGGTGGTGGAGTAGTTGTGGGTGGTGGTGGTGCAGTAGTTGTGGATGGTGGAGGTGGTGGGGGTTGGTGGGGGGATTGGGAGGGGGTGAGGGGGTGAGGGAGGGGGGTGAGGGGGGGGGGGGGGGGTGGGGTTTAGTGAAGGTGGTGGTGGTGGTGGTGGTGGTGGTGGTGGTGGTGGGTGCAGAAGCAGTTGTGGGTGGGTGGTGGGAGTGACGGGGGTGGGGGGGGGGGGTGGGGGGGAGAGAGACTTGCTGGTGCAGTCAGTCCCAGTTGAGCAGCAGCAAGGGGAGGGGTCGCGTCCTTCCAGGCGCCCATGGTAGATGGATCTGTGCATGGGTGGTGGGAGAGTGACGGGGGGGGGGGGGGGGGGGGGGGGGGGGGGGGGGACTTGCTGGTGCAGTCTGTCCCAGTTGAGCAGCAGCGAGGGGAGGGGTCGCGTCCTTCCAGGCGCCCATGGTAGATGGATCTGTGCATGGGTGGTGGTGCAGTAGTTGTGGGTGGTGGTGGTGCAGTAGTTGTGGGTGGTGGAGGTGGTGGGGTTGGGTGGGGGGATTGGGAGGGGGTGAGGGAGGGGGTGTGAGGGGGGGGGGGGGGATGTTTTAGTGAAGGTGGTGGTGGTGGTGGTGGTGGTGGTGGTGGTGGTGGGTGGTGGTGGTGGTGGTGCAGAAGCAGTGTGTGGGTGGGTGGTGGGAGTGACGGGGGTGGGGGGGGGTGGGGGTGGGGGGAGACTTGCTGGTGCAGTCAGTCCCAGTTGAGCAGCAGCGAGGGGAGGAGTCGCGTCCTTCCAGGCGCCCATGGTAGATGGATCTGTGCATGGGTGGTGGGAGTGACGGTGGGGGGGGGGGGGGGGGACTTGCTGGTGAAGTTTTCTGTCACAAGTTGAGGCAGCAGAGAGGGGGGGGGGTCGAGTCACTTAAAGGAGGCCCATGTAGATGGCTCGGCATGGGTGGTGGGGCAGATAGGTGTGGGTGGGGTGGTGGCTGCAGGTAGTGTGGGTGGTGGTGGGTGCATAAGTCAGTGTGGGTGGTGTTGGTTGAGAGGTGTGGGTGGTGGTGGTGGTGCAGTAGTTGGGTGGTAGGGAGGTGACAGTAGTTGGTGGAGGGGTGGGTGGTGCAAGTAGTCGTGGTGGTGGGATGGATGCAGTGGCGCGTAGTGAGTGGGGTGGTGGGGTGAAGTAGTGGGGGGGGTGGTGTTGTGCATGAGTAGTTGTGGGTGGTGTGGTCCAGTAGTTTGAGTGGTGGTGGTTTGCAGTAGTTGTGGTGGTGTTGGTGGTGGTGCAGAAGTAGTGGGGGTGGGGGTGGGCATAGTGTGGGGTGTTTTGGGGTGGTGAAGAGTTGTGATGGTGGTGGTGCAGTAGTGTGGGTGGTGTTGGTCCAGTAGTGGGGGTGGTGGTGGTGCAGCGTTGAGGTGGTGGTGGTGAAGTAGTTAGTAGTTGTGGAATGGGGAGGGTGTGGGGTGGGGGGGGATGGGAGGGGGGTGAGGGGAGGTGAGGGGGGGAGGTGAGGGGGGAGGGGGGGGGGGGGGGGGGGGGGGGGGCAATGAAGGTGGTGGTGGTGGTGGTGTGGGAGAAGCAGTGGGGTGGGTGGTGGCGTGGGGGGGGGGGGGGTGGGGGGAATGACGGGGGGGGGGAGGGGGGGGGGGAGGGAGGGGGGAGAAGTGGGTTGAAAGTCAGTTGGTAGAGCAGCAGCGAGGGGAGGTGTAGCGTCACTTAAAGGCGGGCCATGGAAGATGATCGGCAAGGGTGGTGGTGCAGAGGGATGGGGGGTGTGTGTGTGTGGGGGGGGGGGGGGTGTGGGTTAGCGAGGGGGGGGGGGGGGTAGTGAGTTGTGTGAAAAATCAATTAAATATGACAATAAATAGTGCATGTGTGTGTGCGCGAGATACATGCCGATAATCAGGCAAACAGAGCTTTTGGGCAGAGACCCCTCTTCAGGTGTGGAGACCCCCCCCACACACACCACCACCACCACACCCAGGGTCACCCTGTTGTCCGTCTGCACGTGTGACCGTCTGACCCAGACGAAGCCTGACATGTCAGCCAACGGTCTCGTAACTAACTGCTTCCGTTGCCTCCTATCGCTCCGTAGCGAACACTCCCATCCAATTTTAGTGTCACTTGCGACGCTGCATAGAACTTGTCCTTTCAGAAAGGAGGTCTTCTGGTATCGATCAGGGATTTGGTGTCTTTCAAGGCCGCAGCTGGAGATAGTCACCATGGCAGACATAGTAAGTGTCATCCTCCAGGCAGTACAGATATATATATATATATATAGATATTATATATATCGATAGTATATATATGTGTATTTTTAGGCGGCCTGAAGGACTCAGGGGGCATGGGGGGCTGGGCCGGGAAGGTATGAGTGGCTATGGTGCCTGAAGGGCTGAGGGAGTATGGGGGTATGGGTGGCTGGGCCGAGGTTCAAGTCTCATGGTAGCGGAAGGCTGGGCCGATACAGGGTACCTGGTAGTGATCGCTACTGTGCGGGGGGGGTACAAAGCTATGGGACAAATGATGTTGCCCTAATGTAAGTAGAAAGCTCTGGAAAATGCATGTGCCCTAATGTAAATAAGCTTGGGACAAATGCATGTGCCCAATGTAATAAGCTCTGGGCAATGCATGGCCCTGTGTAAATATGCTCGGGACAAATGCTGTGCCCTAATGTAAATAAGCATCTGGGCAATGAATGTGACCTCGCTGTGAATAGCTCTGGACACAATATGCATGTTCCTAATGTAAATAAGATCGGGCAAAGCAAGTGCCCTAATCGTTAAAATAACGCTCTGGATCAAATGCATGTCTGGCTAAGTAAAATTAAGCTCTGGACAAGATGTGCCCTTGGTTTTTGAATAAGCTCTGGACAATGCCATGTGCCCTGGGGTGTAAATAAGCTCGGGACAAATGAATGCTGCCTAATGATAAATGAGCTCTGGCAAGGCATGTGCCCTGGGTAAATAAGCTTTTGGACAAAATGATGTGCCCTAATGTAAATAAGCTCTGGTTAAATGCATGTGCCCTGGTGTCGAAATAAGTCTGGACAAAAGGCATCGTGCACCTACTGTAAATAAGCTGGGAAATGCCATGTTGCCCTAAATGTAAATAAGCTTGGGCAATGCATGTGCCCTAATGTAAATAAGCTCTGGACAAATGCATGTAGCCCAACTAATGTATAAATAAGACTTGGCAAAAATAAGCTCTGGAAAACTGCAAGTGCCCTATGTGTAAATAAGTCGGACAAATGCATGTGCCTCCTAATTGTAAATATAAGCTATGGCAAATGCATGTGCCCTTATGTAAATAAAGCTCTGCGGAAATAAATGCGTGTGGCCATGGTTCTTATGTGATAACGCTCTGGACAAATGCATGGCCATAATGTAAATAAAGCTCTGAAACACTGAATGTGACTGGTCGAAAACAAGGCTCTGGGCAAATGCATGTGCCCTAATGTAAATAAGCTTGGACAATATGCAGTTTGACCCGAATGTAAATAAGCTCTGGGTCCAAATGCATGTGCCCTGGTGGGAATAGCTCTGGACAAATGCATTGTGCTCTTGGTCTGTAAATAAGCTATGACAAATGCATGTGACCTAATGTAAATAAGGCTCTGGGCATCACATGCATGTTGCCTGGTTGTAAAATAGCTCTGAGACAAAATGCAGTGCCCTAAGTAAACTAAGCTATGGGGCAAGGGCCATGGCCATGGTGTGATAAGCTCTGACATAAGGCATGTGCCCTAATGTTGTAAAAATCAGATCTGAGGCAAATGCAGGTGCCCTAAATGTAAATAAGCCTGGGCAAATGCATGTGCACTTTCCCTAATGTAAAATAGCTCTGGACAAAGCATGGCTTTCTCCCTAATGTAAATAAGCTCTGGCCAAAATAAGTATGGAAAATGCATGGCCATAATGTAAAAAGCTCGCGACCAAATGCATGTGAACTAATGTAAATAAAGATCTGGGCAAAATGCATGTGACCTTATGTAAATAAGCCTGAGGCAAATCGCGTGTGCCCTGCGTGTGGAATAAGCTCTGGACAATGCATGTGCCCTAATGTAATAAGGTCTGGCAAATGCATGTGCCAATGGTGTGAATTAAGCTTCTGGACACAATGCATGTTCCTAATGTAAATAACGCTCTCGGAACCCAATGCATGTGACCCTGGTGTAAATAACTCTGCAAAATGCATGAGCCCTGGTTTCATGAATCAAGCTCTGGAAAAATGCATGTGCCCTAATGTAAATAAGCTCTGGGCCAAATGATGTGCCCCTAATTGTAATCAACGCTATGGGCCAAAGAAGCTCTGAACACACATGCAATGTGAAATGTGTCAAGAAGTCTGGAACAAAATGCCTGCTGCCCTAAGTAAATACGCTTCTGGACACAATGCATGTGCCCCTAATGTAAATACGCTCTGACAAATGCATGTGCCCTAATGTAAATAAGCTCTGGACAAATGCATGTGCCCTAATGTATATAAGCTCTGAACAAATGCATGTGCCCTAATGTATATAAGCTCTGAACAAATGCATGTGCCCTAATGTAAATAAGCTCCTGGGCAAATGTCATTGCCCCCTGGTGTACATACCAGCTCTGGGACAAATGCATGTGCCCTGGTGAAATAAGATCTGGACAAAGATGGAACTGGTGTAATAAGCTCTGGGGCAAATGCATGTGCCCCTAATGTAGAATAAGCTTCGGGCAACAAAGATGTGCCATAATGTAACAAGTCTGGGGTCAAAATGCATGATGCCCGAATGTAATCATGAGCTCTGGGCAAAATGCATGTGCCTAATGTAAATAGCTCTGGGCAAGCATGTGTGATCCTGGAGTGAAATATTGATCTGGACACAATGCCATGTGCCCTAATGTTGTAAATAAGCTCTGGCCAATCATGCATGGGACCTAATGGTACATAAGCCTCTGGATTCTTAAATGCATGTGCCTAATGTAAATAAGCTCTGGACAAATGCTATGTGCCTCATGTAAATAGATCTGGACAAATGATGTGCCCTAATGTAAATAAGCTCTGGGCACATGAAATTGTGCCTAATGTACTAACGCATCTGGGCAAATGCAGTGCCCTAATGAAATAAGCTCGGGCAAAAATAAGCTCCGCACAAATGCATCCTGTGACCTGGTGTACAATAAGCTCTGTGACACAAAGGAATGTGCCCTAATGTAATAAAGCTCGGGGGCAAATGCATGTTGCCCTATGTAAATAGCTCTGGACAAATGATCATGTGCCTGGTGTAAATAACGCTCTGGGCAAACATAAGCTCTGCACAAGGAATGTGAACCTGGTTGGCAAATAAGCTCTGGACAAATGCATGTGCCCTAATGTAAATAAGCTCTGGGCAAATGCATGTGCCCTAATGTAAATAAGCTCTGGGCAAAATAAGCTCTGCACAAATGCATGTGACCTGGTGTAAATAAGCTCTGGACAAATGCATGTGCCCTAATGTAAATAAGCTCTGGGCAAATGCATGTGCCCTAATGTAAAATAAGATCTGGAAAATGATGTGCTCTGGTGCTGTAATAAGCTATTGGCAAAATAAGATTGCACAACTTGACATGTGAACTGGTGTTAAATAAGCCTCTGGACAAATGCAGTGCCCTAATTTAAATAAGCTTGGACGAATGCATGTGCCCTAATGTAAATAAGATCTGCGACAAATGCACCTGTGCCCTAAGGACATAAGCCGGGCCAAATAATGCTTGGAGCAAATGCAGGGCCCTCAAGTAAAAAAGATCTGGACAAATGCATCGGCCCCTAATGTAAATAAGCTTCCGGTTAAAATGCATGTTGCCCTGGTGTGAATAAGGCCTCTGGACAAATGCATGTGTCCCTAATGTACAATACAGCTCTGGTAAATGCATGTGCCTAATTTGTAAATAGTATGGGCAATGCATGTGCCCTAATGAAATAAGCTCTGGGCATAATAAGCTCTGCACAAATGCATGTGACCTGGTGTAAATAAGCTCTGGACAAATGCATGTGCCCTTATGTAAATAAGCTCTGGACAAATGCATGTGCCCTAATGTAAATAAGCTCTGGGCAAATGCATGTGCCCTAATGAAATAAGCTCTGGGCAATGCATGCGCTCATCTAAATGTAAATAAGCTTCTTGAAGGACAACATGAATGTGCACATTATGTAAATAAGATCTGGACAAATGCATGTGACCTATATGTATAAATAGAGAAGGTCAGGAACACAGATGCATAGAGTTGCGAAGAACCTAATGTAAATAAGCTCTAGGCACCTGCATGTAGCCCTAATGTACATAAGCTTCTGGGCAACATGCAGTGCCCTCGAGTGTGAAATAAAAGCTCTGGACAATAGCATGTGCCTAAGTAAAATAAGCGCTGGACAAATGCCGTGTGCCATATGTAAAAGAAGCTCTGGGACAAATGAATTGGGCCCTAATGTAAATAAGCTCTGGACAACTGCATTGTGCCTAATGTAGATAAGCTTGGCCCAATGCATGTGCCCTAAGTAAATAAGCTCTGGGCGCAGATGCTATGTGCCAGGGTAAATTATTAAGCAATTATGGACAAATGCATGTGCCTTGGGAAAATAAAGATTCTGGGACATAATTGATGTGATCAGCTGGCGGTAAAATAAGCCTCATCTACGGGACAAAGCATGGCGCCTCGCTAATGTAAATAAGCTCTGGGGCAAATGCGGATGAGGCACCTAATGTTAACACAGCATCTGGGCAAATGCATGTGCCCCAATGTAAAATGAGTCTGGCAAATTGGAAAATGGACCCTACATGTAAAGTAAGGACTCTGGGCAAAATGCATGTGGCCCTGTGTAAATAAGCTCGGGACAAAATAGGCAGTTGGGCCCATTATATGGTAACTAGAGCTATGGGACAAATGCATGTGCGCAATATATGGTAAATAAGCATCATGGACAAATGCATGGAGCCCTAATGTAAATAAGCTCTGGAACAAATGCATGTGCAAACCTAATGTAACTGAAAAGCTCGGACAAAGCCATGTGCCCCTAATGTAAATGAAATAAGGATTTCTGGCAAAATGCATGTATGCCCTACTGTAAATAAGGCTATAAGGGAGCAAATTGATGTGATCCTAATGGAAATTAGCTCTGGGGCAAATAGAAGCTCTGCACAAATGCATGTGACCTGGTGTAAATAAGCTCTGGACAAATGCATGTGCCCTAATGTAAATAAGCTCTGGGCAAATGCATGTGCCCTAATGTAAATAAGCTCTGGACAAATGCATGTGCCCTGGTGTAAATAAGCTCTGGGCAAAATAAGCATCTGCACAAATGTTATTGTGACTGGTGTACTTAAATAGCTCTGGACAAATGCATGCAGCACATCTGTTAATAACCTAATGTAAATAAGCTCTGGGCCAAATGCAGTGCCAAAATGGAAAAGATAAGATCTCGGCAAATAAAGTCTGCACAAAATTGCAAGTGCTGTGTGTAAAAAGCTCTGGGCAAAATAGGCTCTGGACAAATGCATGTGCCCTAATGTAAATAAGCTCTGGACAAATGCATGTGCCCTAATGTAAATAAGCTCTGGTTAAATGCATGTGCCCTGGTGTGAATAAGCTCTGGACAAATGCATGTGCCCTAATGTAAATAAGCTCTGGTTAAATGCATGTGCCCTAATGTAAATAAGCTCTGGGCAAAATGCAGTTGGGCCCTAAATGTAAATAAGTTGGGCATAATAGCTCGCACAATGCATGTGACCTGGTGTAAAATAAGCCTGGAAAATGCATGTGCCTTAATGTAAATAAGGATCTGACGAATGCAGTGACCTAATGTAAATAAGCTCTGGGCAAATGCATGTGCCCTAATGTAAATAAGCTCTGGGCAAATGCATGTGCCCTGGTGTGAATAAGCTCTGGACAAATGCATGTGCCCTAATGTAAATAAGCTCTGGACAAATGCATGTGCCCTAATGTAAATAAGCTCTGGACAAATGCATGTGCCCTAATGTAAATAAGCTCTGGGCAAATGCATGGCCCTAATGTATATAAGCTATGACAAATGCATGTGCCTAATGTAAATAGAGTCTGGGCCAAATCATTGCCCTGGTGTAAATAAGCTCTGGACAAATGCATGTGCCCTGGTGTAAATTAGATCTGGACAAATGCATGTGACCTGGTGTAAATAAGCTCTGGGCAAATGCATGTGCCCTAATGTAAATAAGCTCTGGGCAAATGCATGTGCCCTAATGTTAACAAGCTCTGGGCAAATGCATGTGCCCTAATGTAAATGAGCTCTGGGCAAATGCATGTGCCCTAATGTAAATAAGCTCTGGGAAAATGCATGTGCCCTGGTGTGAATAAGCTCTGTACAAATGCATGTGCCCTAATGTAAATAAGCTCTGGACAAATGCATGTGCCCTAATGTAAATAAGCTCTGGACAAATGCATGTGCCCTAATGTAAATAAGCTCTGGGCAAATGCATGTGCCCTAATGTAAATAAGCTCTGGGCAAATGCATGTGCCCTAATGTAAATAAGCTCTGGGCAAAATAAGCTCTGCACAAATGCATGTGACCTGGTGTAAATAAGCTCTGGACAAATGCATGTGCCCTAATGTAAATAAGCTCTGGGCAAATGCATGTGCCCTAATGTAAATAAGCTCTGGACAAATGCATGTGCCCTGGTGTAAATAAGCTCTGGGCAAAATAAGCTCTGCACAAATGCATGTGACCTGGTGTAAATAAGCTCTGGACAAATGCATGTGCCCTAATGTAAATAAGCTCTGGGCAAATGCATGTGCCCTAATGTAAATAAGCTCTGGGCAAAATAAGCTCTGCACAAATGCATGTGCCTGGTTTGTAAATAGCCTTGGACAAATGCATGTGCCCTAATGTAAATAAGCTTGGGCAAATGCATGGTGCCCTAAGGTAAAAAGCTTGGACAAATGCATGTGCCCTGGTGTAAATAAGCTCTGGGCAAAATAAGCTCTGCACAAATGCATGTGACCTGGTGTAAATAAGCTCTGGACAAATGCATGTGCCCTAATGTAAATAAGCTCTGGACAAATGCATGTGCCCTAATGTAAATAAGCTCTGGGCAAAATAAGCTCTGGACAAATGCATGTGCCCTAATGTAAATAAGCTATGGACAAATGCATGTGCCCTAATGTAAATAAGCTCTGATTAAATGCATGTGCCCTGGTGTGAATAAGCTCTGGACAAATGCATGTGCCCTAATGTAAATAAGCTCTGGTTAAATGCATGTGCCCTGGTGTGAAAAAGCTCTGGATAAATGCATGTGCCCTAATGTAAATAAGCTCTGGACAAATGCATGTGCCCTAATGTAAATAAGCTCTGGTTAAATGCATGTGCCCTGGTGTGAATAAGCTCTGGACAAATGCATGTGCCCTGGTGTAAATAAGCTCTGGACAAATGCATGTGCCCTAATGTAAATAAGCTCTGGACAAATGCATGTGCCCTAATGTAAATAAGCTCTGGACAAATGCATGTGCCCTAATGTAAATAAGCTCTGGACAAATGCATGTGCCCTAATGTAAATAAGCTCTGGCCAATGATGGGCACCCTGCGTGTGTAAAAAGTACTTCTGGGGACAAATGACAGAGGTACATGCACACACATTATATTTCAATGTGTTTTTAGCGTAGCCCCCTCTTCAAGGGGACGGGAGCCCCCATGTTTACCCATTTTTCTGTCCGACCAAAACATTTCTTGAAGCCTGACACGTCATCCAACGGTCGCATAACTAACTCACTTCGGTCAGCTCCATCGTTACCACCTTTCGTTCCGTTGCCAACACACTCCGCCAATTTTCCGCGTCGCTTGCGACGCTGCATAGGACTTGTATATTTGCTTGCACGTCCATACACTGAATATTTCACTGTGTTTCAGTTTTGCATGCAGTTGCATACACTCCATGTTTTGTTCATCCATGCCGTTGCATACACTCTATACTTCACTGTGTTTCATATTTGCATGCAGTTGCATACACTTAATATTTCACTGTGTTTTTAATGTGTGTGTGTGTGTTTGTGTGTGTGTGTGTGTGTGTGTGTGTGTGTGTGTGTGTGTGTGTATGTGCGCGTGTGAATGCACACTTGTTTTTCAATTTATACTTTTGTCTGCACACATGCATGTCTTGAAGGTTGTTCAGCTCAGAAGATACCGCTTGAATAAAAAAATAATAACTACGTGCATGAGTGTGTCTGACCATCAGGTCACTTCAGATGTTACCTGTAATCTGAAGTATATATTTTCTTTTCAGCATCGGAAATGAATTCAGTAGCTTTCAATGCCTTGTCAGCATCCCTTCCTCCTTTTGACTTTCTTCTGCCACCTAGCCTCCTTTCTGATCTAGCTGGGTGGATGGGAAGATGCAACAGAAGCACTAGAAGCAGCAGCACTCTGCTGAAGCAGCACAAACTAGGCACAGAAGCGCCCCGAAGGCTTTGCATCCCAGCTGCACGAGCGCTCCAGCTTGCTAGCGAGCAACTCATTCAGAGGGGGCTGAGATCAGTGATCTTCAAGTCGCGCCACCTGGCGTCGTTTTTTTCAAGACGCGCGGTGCAGATCTGAAGTCTTCTCTTCGTGCAAACAGCTTCTCGTGTGCACAGCTTCTTATTGGCAGCAGCCGCAGCTGCAGCTGTAGCTGTCGATTTCGCGCTTGGACCTAGCTAAGTTCCAGACCACGTGCCACAGAAGAGGTGTATGTGTGAGTTGGGCAGGTAGAACGCCTCGAGTTTCAATATTTATTGCGAGGTGGTTATTCTGCTAACGGATTTGTAAGCATTTCTGCGAGAAATAGCGCAGAGTGTGGCTGGTTGAGGATTGATCTAAACGCAGAATGATTCAAAACAGAGGATCCCGGGCCCTGTGCGATGGTGGGTAGGGTAGGAGAACTGAGCCAATGCTTTGAGTGGGTTTGAATCAGCGAAAAGTGGGAGAAGCGGTGTGCAACATCGTCGGGAGTTGTGTTGTCATCAGAGGGTTTGTCATGCGTTCACTCAGATCGTGGGTGTCGGGACCCAGGTCGGGACCAGGGGTCGGGACCCTCGAGGGCGCCCGCGGGGGGCTTCCTAACCTGCCCTGGTCCTCCCACTACCCCACTAAGGTGGAGACCAGAGTGGTGGAGACTGATGGATGGAAACGACCCACTCCAGTGTCCCTTATTGAAGCCTTGGAGGGATCAAGTATCATACTGTTAGACAATGGCAAGCCTATTAACACGTTATGATAATGATGAACTTAATGATGAAAGGTATTCCCTGAGCTTGCGACGAGACCGGAATTGGGCGAGAGCGAGGACACTAGGGTTGCAGATGTGACAATTGAGTTCCAACTCGTGGACGATATTTGACAACGCACCGATCCGAAACTACGCACCTCGATACACCCGATACACTCGAGACTGATGGACTGACTCGAGACTTCAGTGACATGGCATTGTCAAATAGTAGGGGGTCCTGGCGGGTCCCCTGGAGGTCGGCCCCGGGGGTGGGGCCCGGGGTGGGGTATGGAACACGATGGCTTCTGGGTTTGTAGTTCAGTTGTCTAAAATTGTTACATTTCTTGTTGAATGTTGAAAAATATGACAAAGTTGTCCGCTTGGGTATGCCAAGGTGAAACAAGTTAAGCGAGATACATTTGCTATCGCAATTGCCAACAACTTGATCGTTTGAAGGATTTAACGTAGATTGTCATGTTATGTTTCATGTCTGGGCTTGGCATCCAATGGTATGCTTGTACATGTAAAACTTGTAGAACTGTGACAGAGCCGTCATGTCTATGTCATTTATTGTAGCATGTGTGTGAATGCAGTTGAGGCGGATACCTTCTTTCTTGGGCTGTTTCTGATGGATGTGGAACATGGTTACGTGTGTCGACGATAAGAGCTTGTTAGTCAGCTGTTGTGTTGGACATGCTCCAGGTCCCTAGATTGAGTCCACAGGGCAGGAGGGAAACGACAAATGAAAACACCGCGTCTACAGTCCGCAAACCTGAGTTCCGTACGCGAAGAAATGCTCTCCGGGGCAAGCTTTCGACAGCAGGTTGGTTCCCAAAGTGCACCATTTTGCCGCAGGTATAGCAACTCCCAAGGAAGTTGAGAAGCGAAGTTGCTCTTCGACCATTGGAGTTGCTTTGCGGATATTGAACTTGCTTTCAGACTAGCCAAATTGCTTTGCGACTATTAGACGTGCGAGGCTTTGCATGTACTGGTGTTGCGACTATTCAACTTGCTTTGCGACTTTCGTTTGAAATGGTGTTTCTGTTGTGCAGGTTGTGTATGCTGTATATGGTGTGTACGGTATGGTGTTTTAATTATGAATGAAGCGTATGTTGTGTATGCTGTGCATGGTGTGCATCAGGGTGTGTATGGTTCGAATATTCTGAAATCTGTTTAGGGTGTGTTCGATAGGAGTTTAGTTAAAAGTACCTAGATCTCTTCAGTATTGGTTCGTCTTACTTGAATTCTTCTGAATCTACGTTGTAACGCTATTTCCTCTAATATCCTTTTGGTCTCACACTGGAAAAATTACCTATAAATGGCAGTTGAAAGGCCAATATCAGCTAGAATACACTCCGAAGAGTGGACAGAGATGTTGCAGCGGAACAGACGCGCCAATCTATACACGGAGACGAGAATAACGTTACAAGGACAGGCGGACGCCAAAGTGCACCATCGGTGGAAGAGGCGGTAGCCAGACCCTGAGTCTAGAACCTAAGCCAGGAATCTTAAGCCTGGTGCCGGTAATACAGCGCGTGTCAGTGTAACCGGTGACGCAGCCAACAGGAAGCTGTCACTACGGGAAGCTATCACAGTACTGGCAGAGCCGATAGTTCGAAGGAAGTACATACCGTATGCGCCTTAAGTATTGGCAAGATTAAGTATTGGCAAATATCATTTTCCCTCAAAAAGTGGGTTTCAGAAAACCATGGCAAAACTAATTTGGCAAAGGGGTCCATGGATTTGGGTGTCTCAAGTGCAGACCTGGAATTCAATTGGCAAATTTATTTTTGCTTACATGTTTTTGTTACATTTTTTCAGCAACCAGACCCTAAACCATGTAAAATCAAATCAAGAGTATCAAACTTGCTGGGGCTTATTAGCCAAACCGGTATATGGTCCCAGCAAGCCAAATTGCTGGCTATCCATGTAACCAAGTTCAAGGTCATGGAACCGTTTTGCATTTTTTTAAATTCAAACCAGATTCAATTCAAGCCCCAAATGAATTATTCTGTGCATAAGCATCAAGAATATCATAGGATTGGCCCTTGCATACGGCAGTAACCATGTCTACGGCAGTAAAAAGGAAAATGTAGGAGAGAAACATAGTTATCGCTAGGCAGTGTTCACTTCAAGGTTTCTCATCGTACCACCTAGTCTGCCCATGCTCCTCTCATCATCAGTCTATTTATTTATCCAATGGTAGCTACCGGTAGTTTGTTTACCGGTACTTCTCTTTAAAAATAATTCTCTTAAATAATAGGAAACAGGGCTGGAATGGCGGCACACACGATGCCGGTGAGAGATAAATTGTTGCCGTCAACAGGGCAACTCGTGCACTCTGGAAACGGTGCCACGAGCTGGATCAAGAAGATGCCAATATCCGAAGTTACCTCAACGGTACAATTATTTAACCTATCCTTAAATACTGGTGTGAACTGTGATGTATGAGCTCCAGATCGTCTGGGTAGTTAATCCTTCTTACGGTCTCGAGGGGGAATGTGAAACTATTCAAAATAAGTTTATGAAAGGGCTCGCGGCGTTAAGTGACGGCACCTCTACCGACTTGGTCCTAAATGAACTATATATATCACCTACATGGGCTCAATCAATGGTTGAGACAATGTATTGGATTTTGGAATAAAATCGTTGACCGTAAGGAGCCTTGCTAGAGAATGTCCGAGCAGGCTGGGTAGACCGTCGGCAGGTTTCCAGCCAAAACAACCTTGCTAGAGAATGTCCGAGCAGGCTGGGTAGACCGTCGGCAGGTTTCCAGCCAAAACAACCTTGCTAGAGAATGTTGTAATGGAAACCAGGGTGCTAATTTGTGTCAAATTGACCAGCACTTTGAAGTGCAAAAACCGCAAAATGTGTGCGCTGCGCCCACAGGGGGTTGAAAAAAGTGTGCGCGAAATCGGATCAGGTCTGAGATAGCAACAAACAATGCTGGTCTCATGGATAACTAAGATGCATTCAGACTACAGAGATTAGGTGTTAAATAAATTTCTCTGATATTATTCAAGATGACCAGACTTCTCTGAGCAAGACTGACTAACGAACAAGTTCTAAGAGCGTGTCGCAAGCGAAACGGAAATTGCTTTAGCAGTCACCGGCAGGGAGTTTCGGAAGTAGTGGAGAAAGTAGCTACTTGTTGCCGAATAGAGCTACAAACATTGAACAACTTTTGCGAAGGATTTTGACCACTGCGATGCTGATAACTCTAGCCATGCGCACTCCAACTATGAGCACAAATGGCGGGAGCGGAGGTGGTTGGAATCGTTCAAACGCCTCGGACCCTCGGACAGACGGACATTGGACAGACAGACAGCGGAGAGAGACAAGGGGGGGAATCTAGGGCTTCAGCCCCGGGACCCCTGGGGGGTCCAGAGGGGGCTAAAGCGAAAATGATGAAATCAGCTCTAAAATAACAGACATTGACTGGCAACCCCTGAGTATGGTGAGCCCCAGGAATCTCGATGATAACCAAGGAGTCGGTGTTACAAATATCAAGTATGCAAATTGGACGATATCAGAGGATATAAACGGAAGTTCCACATACATTAACTCATTAGGTGACAGGGATGATATTAAATGCATAGCAAGAATACGTCTTCAAGCTCACAACTGCAATGTTGAATAAAAAAGGAGTACCTCTCGTTCTGGCAGAATTTGCAGGTGCTGTGATATGGTGGTTGGCGGTAGAAGAGTGGTAGAAGATGAAATGCATGTCATATTAGAATGTCCGTTATACGCTGGGAATAGAAAAAACGTTTTTGAGCAAATGAAAATTTAACCTGAATTAGTGGATGAAGACTCCAGAATGAAGCTGGTCATGAATCCTGATTCCTTTGAAGGATGGAAATACTAAATACAATTTATCAACAAATGCGATCAGATTAGCACCATCAAATTATAATCCCAGATGAGATCTGATGAGATGATGATTTAATTATATTGTAGATTATATTGTACATACACATTGTAGCACAAACCCAGAGCCCCGTCGGTAAAATGATTGTTTTCAGTTCAGTTCATCAATGCTTTTTCTTTTCAAGCCCTTTCTATCACGGTTGGGTAAGCCCTTTAGCCTATTTGGCCCACCCCTGGACTGTTATAGACATACATACATATATACATGCGACCACAACCGGCTTGGCCCCCTCCCTCTGCTCATATGCGGCCACTTATACTAATCTTGCCAGAGTTGGATCCCACAACCGCTACTGGCACCTTGTCTTGTGACCTGGATTGTGCAAAACCACAATCGGCTTGGCCTTCAAGCACAGAAGCTGTGTGGCAGGGGGGTCACAGTCGTGCGACCACAGCCGGCTTGGCCCCCTTCATCTGCTCATATGCGGCCACTTATACTAATATAAACACAGTTGGATCCCACAACCGCTACTGGTACCTTGTCTTGTGATCTGGATCGTGCAAAACCACAATCGGCTTGGCCTTCAAGCACAGAAGCTGTGTGGCAGGGGGGTCACAGTCGTGCGACCACAGCCGGCTTGGCCCCCTCCATCTGCTCATATGCGGCCACTTATACTAATATAAACACAGTTGGATCCCACAACGGCTACTGGTACCTTGTCTTGTGATCCGGATCGTGCAAAACCACAATCGTCTTGGCCTTCGAGCACAGAAGATGTGTGGCTGGGGGGCCAGAGTCGTGCAACCACAATCGTCTTGGCCTTCGAGCACAGAAGATGTGTGGCTGGGGGGCCAGAGTCGTGCAACCACAATCGTCTTGGCCTTTGAGCACAAAAGCTATGTGGCAGGGGGGCCACAGTCGTGTAACCACAATTGGCTTGGCCCCCTTCATCTGCTCATATGCGGCCACTTATACTAATCTTGCCAGAGTTGGATCCAACTACTGCTATGGGCACCTTGTCCTTCGACCTTGTGAATTCAGGCACAGAAGCTGGGTAGCAGGGGTGGGGTGGGCAAGGGGGTGGGTGGGTTGTGTGGGGTTGTGTTGAGTGGGGTTGTGTTGTGTTGTGTTGTGTGGGGTGGGGTGGGGTGAGTTGTGTGGGGTTGTGTGGGTTGGGTGGGGGAGTTAGGGTTTAGGGCGATTTCAGGCACAGAAGCTGGGTGGCAGGGTGTGGGGGTATGTGGGGTTGTGTGGGTGGGGTTGTGTGAGGTGGGAGGGTTGGGTGGGGTTGGGTGGGGTGTTCGGGGGGAAGTTAAGGTTTAGGGTGAATTTAGGCACAGCAGCTGAGTGGCAGGGGTGTGGTGGGGTTGTGTGGGTTGGGTTTGTGTGTGTGGGGGGGGAGGGGAGTTAGGGTTTAGGGTGAATTCAGGCACAGAAGCTGGGTGGCATGGGGTGGGATGGGGTTGTGTCGGGTGGGGTTGTGTAGGGTTGTGTGGGGTGGGGTTGTGTGGGGTGGGGGTAGGGTTGGGGGTGGGGTTATGTAGGGTTGTGTAGGGTTGTGTAGGGTGGGGTGGGGGTGGGGGTGGGGTTGTGTGGGGTTGAGGGAGAGGGGGTAGAGGGGGTGAAGGGAGGGGGGGGGGAGGGGGGGGAGGGAGGCCCCCCCCCCCCTCTCCCTCCCTTGCCCCTGTCCCTAATGCAGCTTGTTGACATATTTTGGCTCAGGGAGCTGCCTAGAAGCTGCAGCACGCAGGCAAAAAGAAAAAATAAAGCCCCTCTCACCTCGCAACAGCACATAGCCAAAAAGAAAAACGATGCCCCACTCAGCTCTCAACAAGACATTGCTGAAGCCCTTGCCCCTGCCCCTAATTTGGCTTGTGTACATATCTTGGCTCAGGGAGCTGTCTAGAAGCTGCCTCGAAGCAGCACGTAGCCTAGAGCTGCCTGGAAGCTGCCTAGAAGCTGCAGCACGGATCCAAAAAGAAAAACAGTGCCCTCTCCTCTCAACAAGACATTGCTGAAGCCCTTGCCCCTGCCCCTAATTTGGCTTGTGTACATATTTTGGCTCAGGGAGCTGCCTAGAAGCTGCCTCGAAGCAGCACGTAGCCTAGAGCTGCCTGGAAGCTGCCTAGAAGCTACAGCACGGATCCCAAAAGAAAAACAGTGCCCTCTCCTCTCAACAAGACATTGCTGAAGCCCTTGCCCCTGCCCGTAATTTGGCTTGTGCACATATTTTGGCTCAGGGAGCTGCCTAGAAGCTGCCTCGAGGCAGTACGTAGCCTAGAGCTGCCTAGAAGCTGCTTAGAAGCTGCAGCACGGATCCAAAAATAAAAGCAATGCCCTCACCTCTAAACAAAACATTGCTGAAGCCCTTTCCCCTGTCCCTAATTCGACTTGTAGAGCATATTTTGGCCCAGGGAGCTGCCTAGAAGCTGCAGCATGCTGCAGAAAGAATGAACACCCTCCTCCACTCACCTCGCAACAAAATGTTGCTGAAGCCCTTGCCCCTGTCCCTAATTCGACTTGTAGAGCATCTCAATATGGATCCCACCACCGACTTATTTTCTTCATCCTTCACTCTAGCCAATTCTGCCGCGCGCGAGGTGTCGCCGCTGCAGAATAGCTGGCAGCCTGCCAGCGGGTTGGGGTTGGGGGGGCTGGGCCCCCCCCCTTTGCTAGACATGGCCCGGACGATGCGAGCTGATGCAGCAAAGACCTCACTCTGTACCTATGAGGAATTTGAATTTGAATTTGAATTTGGATTTTAAATTTGGGTCTGGATTTGAATTTGGATTTTAATTTTAGGGTGGCTTCAGGTTTTGATTCTAACAACACTTCGAATTTAATTTCAGCCACTTGGCTTGGATCCCCCCCCCCCCCCCCCCCCCCCCCCCCCCCCCCCCCCAGGAATAGGCCAAATAAGCTAAAAAGGCGACTTCTCACCCTCTCCATCTCTCTTACCCACCCCACTACCCCCCCCCCCCCCCCCCCCCCCCCCCAGGAATAGGCCAAATAGGCTAAAAGGGCAACTTCTCAGCCTCTCCATCTCTCTAACCCAACCTACTAACACCCCCCCCCCCCCCCCCCACTCACCCCTCACCCCCTCGCTCACCCCTTGTTCCTCCCCACCTTCTGGCTCGTAGTAGGTACCTGGGAGCTTCTTCTCACCCTCTCCATGAATGACAGCGCCCCCCCCCCCCCCCCCCCCCCCCCCCCCCCCCCCTCCACCCCCTTGTCCAAACACAACCCTCTCACCCCCTCCTCCACCCTCCTCCCACCTCACCTGCTGGCTCGTAGTAGGTACCTGGGAGCTTCTTCTCACCCTCTCCATGAACAACAGCGCCCCCCCCCCCCCCCCCCCCCCCCCCCCCCCCCCCTCCACCCCCTTGTCCAAACACAACCCTCTCACCCCCTCCCTCCCCCCTCCTCCCACCTCACCTGCTGGCTCGTAGTAGGTACCTGGGAGCTTCTTCTCACCTCTCCATGAACAACAGCGCCCCCCCCCCCCCCCCCCCCCCCCCCTCCACCCCCTTGTCCAAAACACAACCCTCTCACCTCCTCCCTCCCCCCTGCTCCCACCTCACCTGCTGGCTCGTAGTAGGTACCTGGGAGCTTCTTCTCACCCTCTCCATGAATGACAGCGGAGCGGAGGGGAGCGAGGCAGAGTGGGTGAGGGCAGGGGGGGGGCCTGCTGCTGCTGCTGCTGCTGCTGCTCCTGCTGTGCTGTTTATTGGCATGGTCACCGAGCTTGAGGTGGTTAATGCGGTTGAGCTAGCTCGTTGCTGACCCCTGCTGGGGTCCCTAGGTGTGGATATGGAAAGCAAGGGGGGGGCCTGGGTGGGACGGCTGGTGGTAGCCAACAGGGGGCTCGTGCCCCCACTAGCCCTAGCTGGACTGGGGTGCTCACAGGGGTGGACAATGAGAGGGCAAGGGGCTGAGAGGTGAGGGGTGGTGATAGCCAGGCTGTGCTCCGGTCTCTGAAGTTTAAGCCCAATGGGGCGGCTGGCTTGGGGTGAGAGGGATGGGGGGCAAGGGGGGGGCTCTGCCCCTCCCTCGCCCCCCTCGCCCCCCTGCTTGACCTCGTGCACTCCTGAGCCAGATCCTCTCCCTTTAGAAAAGAGGCCCCCACCCCCACTTCCGCTGGCTTGCTTCTCCCCTCCCCGATCCGAAATGTACTTCGCCAGCTCACTCTGTACTGCAGCTGCGTCGTACAACACCCCAGGGGGCATGCCTCCATGTGGCTGAGAGCGAGCGAGCATGTACGCCTGGCGCGCGATCGCCGCGGCGTTCGATTGGACGGACTTCAAGTCCTTGAAGTCTTTTGATTTATTTTCCCTCTCCCGATCTCTTTGGTCTCTCAGCTCTAACGCCACCAGCTTCGCCCTCTGTTGCTCGGGGGCGGACAGGTAGCATGAGGGGACGAGCGGCTTGGGTGGTTGGGGCGGTTGGCATGGTACCGGAGACTTGATGCCCTTGCCCTAGGAGGGGGAGTGGAGGGTGGGGTGGGGTGGGGTGGGGTTGAGGGGGTGGGGTTGAGCGGGGCAGTGAGGGGTGAGGGGTGAGGTTGGTGAGGGGTGAAGGAGGGGGGTTGAGGGGCAAGTGGTGAGGGAGGTGAAGGGGAGAGGTTGGTGAGGTGGTGAGGGGTGAGGCGTGAGAGGGGGAGGGGGGAGGGTAAAGGGGCGGGGGGAAAAAAAAACATATGCAAAAAAAAAAAAATATATACATATATATATATATATATATATATATATATATATATATATATTCCGTCAGCTCAAGCTTGAGTCCCGTGTAGGTGGGTGTCTTCAGATACTCCCCACCATCAAGGAGGCACTCCCAGCCTCCTGTGTCAACATTATATAAAATGGTACCCAATAATTTTTTTTTTTTACTGTCAGCTCCAGATTAAGTCCCGTGTAGGTGGGTGTCTTCAGATACCCCCCACCATCAAAAAGGCACTCCCAGCCACCGCTGTCAACAAACATAATTTGTTTGCCCAATAAAATAAAATAAATTAAACAAAAAATAAAATAAAATAAAATTAAAATAAAATTCTGTCAACTCCAGCTTAAGTCCCGTGTAGGTGGGTGTCTTCAGATACTCCCCACCATCAAGGAGGCACTCCCAGCCTCCCGTGTCGACATTATATAAAAATGGTACCCAATTAAATAATATACAATTAATTAAAAATAAAATAAATTACCGTCAGCTCCAGCTTGAGTCCCGTGTATGTGGGTGTCTTCAGATACTCCCCACCATCAAGGAGGCAATCCCAGGCTGCAGTGTCTACACCATACACAACTAGTACCCAATAAAATAAAATAAAATAAAATAAAAGAAATTAAATAAAGATAAATTAAAAATAAATGAAGTAAATTACCGTCAGCTCCAGCTTAAGTCCCGTGTAGGTGGGTGTCTTCAGATACTCCCCACCATCAAGGAGGCACTCCCAGCCTCCAGTGTCGACATTATATAAAAATGGTACCCAATTAAATAATATACAATTAATTAAAAACAAAATAAAGTAAATTACCGTCAGCTCCAGCTTGAGTCCCGTGTAGGTGGGTGTCTTCAGATACTCCCCACCATCAAGGAGGCAATCCCAGGCTGCAGTGTCTACACCATACACAACTGGTACCCAATACAATAAAATAAAATAAAATAAAAGAAATTAAATAAAAATAAATTAAAAATAAATGAAGTAAATTACCGTCAGCTCCAGCTTAAGTCCTGTGTAGGTGGGTGTCTTCAGATACTCCCCACCATCAAGGAGGCACTCCCAGCCTCCAGTGTCAAAATTAGAGGGCTGGATCTTGTACCGCCCCTCTTCAACCCGCGCTCGATTGGCTTCTGGGAGGTCTACTATAACCTGCAGCAGAATAAATAAATACATGTATGGTAAATAATAATAATAATAATAATAATAATAATAATAATAATAATAATAATAATAAAAAATTAAAAAAAATAATAATAATAACAACAACAGCACCAAAACCAACACACAAAAACGAATGGCTTCTGGGAGGTCTACTATAAGCTGTAGCATCAGGGGTGATAGAATAAATACATAAATAAATAAAAAAATATCTCTAAATAATCAAATATATATGAGATACATAAACGATTAAATAAATAAATAAACAAATAAATGGTAAATAATAATAATATAATAAAAAATGATTGTCTTCTGTGAAGTCTACTATAACATGCGGCAGTATAAACAAAGGCATAATAAATAAATGTTACACCTTATGCTGATGGGTGAGGTTGAGGGGGGCTGCCCGTTTCCTTGCACACATATATATATATATATATATATATATATATATATATATAAAGAAATCATGGTCGTGGTCGTGGTGGTCGAGGTGGTGTCATCATCGCGTACCCACGTGCCATGGGCGTGCGAAGTGTAACCGACTTGCAACCGACTTTCCGTCAAACCCAATTGCAACACCCCGCCCAGGTTTTCAAATACCGAAACTGCAGATGCGCAAAGCTAAGCGCGCGCTCATTTCATCCTCACATTTGCCTCCCATACTATGACTGCAAGCAATTTAGATCCAGAAGATCCTCTCCTCGGAGGTCATCTGCTGACCCTCGCTTTGCATGGCGCTCAGAATAATCGTTTCAGTTCATTGCTTCTTCACGGAGCAAGATGATGCATGACAGGAGGGCCCGCAACACCGCCAGCCAGCGCTCAAAGCGAGCTTGCATGAGCAAGGAAGAACTGGACAGAGCCGGGCAGAGCCAACAAAAGACGACGTGATGCCCACGCTGCCCGACCCCAGGAGTTACGTCAGGCTCATAATCAAGCCGGACGTGAACAACGCGATCCCATGCCTCAGGATGAACGCGAAGCTGCTAAGCTGCTCTTAACCAAGCCAGGCGTGAAGACTTTGCTTTCCGACCTCAGGAGTTACGCCAGACTCATAATCAAGCCAGACCTTCAGATCGTCATGCTTTTTTCTCCGCCAGCGAGCGTTGCCACCGTTCATCTCACGCGTGCGCATCGCCTTCGTCATGGTTGGCTGGTTGTAGCGATTAATTCGACTTTGTTCAGATCGCCACGGCCATTCCGTCCCTCTGCACACTCTCGCGCTTGCACCTCTCATACCATATCTGAAAGCTCTTTTCGTTGTGTCGAATATCGTGAAATAAGATTTGTGCTGTTCCAAGAGTTGACCGAGAATCAACTGGGGCACTGCACGAGAAGATGAAACAGCAAGTTGGTAGCTTTGGAATTGCACTGGTCCGGTTTTCTCGGGGTGATCGGGATCTGAGCGTTCCCAAGTTGTTGGTCTGCACTTTCCCCTCTTTCTGCAAGATTAAATCCCACAGCCGGAGTGAAGGGTATGAGGTAGGGAGGAGGAGAGTGCGTGTGCGTGTTGGTGGTTGGGGGAAGGGAGGCTTTTGGGGGCATAGATGAGAGAAAGAGAGTGTGTGTGGATTGGTTAGGAAGAGGCTGGGGGAAGTAAAGGATGCTGTGGGTCTGTATGCGTGTGTGTGTGTGTGTGTGTGTGTGTGTGTGTGTGTGGTGGGGGTGGGGGGGGGGGGGGGGGGGGGGGGGGATGGAATACGTGTATGACAGGGGGGGGGAGGCCACAGCTGAAGCAGAAGGGGAAAAGGTAGAGAGAAGAGGTGTGCGTCTGAGAGTGCGGGGGGAGAGGGAGTGTTGGTGTGGCCACCGGCCACACGGGCTACCGTACTAGTATATATGTATACATATATATAAATATAAATATATATATATATATATATATATATATATATATATATATATATATATAGGGTAAAAATAAATTATGTATTCATACCGGTTGTAAAAAATGTATGAACAGTAAAAGATATAAGCTGCAGAAAAATATGTTATAACCTGCAGGAACACATCAAATATTGCAACGCTTAAGAATGGCGGTGAGTGATCGCAAGGGAGCGACAAATGGCAACGGAAGCGAGTTAGTTACGAGACTGTTGGCTGATATGTCGGGCTTCATCACGGTCAGATGGATGGATGGATGGTCGGTGGGTCGGTCGACCAGACAAATGGGTAACACTGGGGGCTCCTGCCCCATAGAATCAATATTTATTTTTGTATTATTTCAATTTTTATTTTACTTATAATTTTTAGTCTATGATACTCTTTTAGTTTATTTTTATTTTTATTTTTGTAGTTTAAGTATTGCACCACAAACTTTCAGTATATCCCCTTGGACTTTTGCACGCAAGCATTGGGTGATGGGGGTGGAGGCCTCCATAGCAGGGATTGTCTTGGATCATTATTTATTTTATTTATTTTTAGCTAAATTTTAATTTAATTAATTGTTTTATTTTTTATTTTCATGTTTTAGTTTATTTTTATTTTTATTTTTTTAGTTTAAATATTGCACCTATATATATCCTCTTGGACTTTGGCACACAGGCGTTGGGTAATGAAGGTAGAGGCTTCCATAGGCGGCCTTCTCTTGGATTATTTAGTATTTTATTTTATTCTATTTTTGCGTTTATTTTTGTGTTCATTGTTTTGTTTAATTTTGGCTTTATCTATGAGATAGTTATTTGAGTTTATTTGTATTTTTTAAATATTGCACCACATACCTTCAGCATATCCTCTTGTATGTTTGCACACAGGCTTTGGGTGATGGGGCTTGAGGCCTTCCTAGTGGGGCTTGTCTTGGATCATTTTATATGTATTTTTATATATTTGTTTCTAGTTTTTTTGTTTGTTTAATGTTTTAGTTTAATTTGTTTTTATGTATTCCACCACCTACCCTCAATATATCCTCTTGGACGTTGGCACACCGGCGTTGGGTGATGAGGGTGGAGGCCTCCATAGTAGGGCTTGTCATATTTCATTTCATTTTTTTTAACTTTAATTGTAATTTAATAATTTTTGTTATTTTGTATTTTCATATTTTAGTTTATTTTTAGTTTATTGTTTTTAGTTTAATTATTCCACCACCTACCTTCAGAATATCCTCTTGGACGCTGGCACACAGGCGTTGGGTGATGGGGGTGGAGGCCACCCTAGTGGGGATTTTCATGGGTCGTTTTATTTTTTAGTTTAATGTTTTTTATGTTTTAGTTTATTTTTACTTTTAGTTTTTTAGTTTAAATATTGCACCACATACTTTCAGTATATCCTCTTGGACGCTGGCACACAGGCGTTGGGTGATGGGGGTGGAGGCCTCCATGGTCGGACTTGAGTTCACTTCCAGCAGCCAAACACGAAGCTGGTCGTCTATAAGGAAGTCATACCTGCGTAGAGGAGTTCACACTCATGAATTTTGAATTTGGATTTAAAATTTTACATGGCTCTAAACACGTACATTCACACACATGCATACACACGCACATTTACACACACATACACATAGACATAGACACGTACATTTACACACATGCATACACAGTACATTGACACACACATACACTCGTACATTTACACAGACACATAAACACGTACATTTACGCACACATACACACATACATTTACACACACACACATACAGTACATTTACACACACACACAAACACGTACATTTACACACATAAACACATACATTTACACACACACATACACACATACATTTACGCACACACACATAAACACGTACATTTACACACATAAACGCATATATTTACACACACACATACACACATATACAGTACATTTACACACATACACACATAAACACGTACATTTGCACACACATACACACATAAACACATACATTTACACACACACACACACATATACAGTACATTTACACACACACATACACACATAAACACGTACATTTACACACACAAAATACACACATAATATACCCACACATACACACATACAATACCCACACATACATTTATACCCACACACACATTTACCCACACATACCCACACATACATATAAACACACACATACATACATGTCAAGTAGACTTTAACATGTAATGTAATGTAATGTAATGTACATACATATATACACATATATACACACACACACACACACACACACACACACACACCACACACACACACATATAAACACACATGCACACACACATACACTCACACATATATACACACATACATACTTAAACACGCACACAAACACATATATTTATATATATATACAAACACATAAATTTGCACACACACCTATACACACATACATACCCATAGATCTAGCTCGAGCCCTTGCAAGTCTTCACCATGTTTTGATCACACTTAAGAGGTGCAGATGACGACACACACATACATTTACACACACACGCACATTCACACATAAACACACACACATACATTTACACACACACGCACATTCACACATAAACACACACACATACATTTACACACACACGCACATTCACACATAAACACACACACATACATTTACACACACACGCACATTCACACATAAACACACACACATACACACACATACACACGCTCACACATATATACGCACACACATACACACACATGCACACATACATATACACACACGTACACACATACGATATACACATACATTTGCACACACATACATTTGCACGCAACATACATTTGCACACACATACCCCCACACATATATACACACATACACACATACATTTATACACACACACATTCACACATAAACACACACACATACACACACATACACATGCACACACATATACACACACATACATATACACACACGAGCACACATACAATATACACATACATTTGCACACACATACCCACACACATATATACACACATATATACACACATACGCACACACACATATACACACATACATACACACACATACATACATAAACGCACACACACGTACACACACGCAAACACATATATACACACACACATATACACGCACATATATACACACACACATATACACACATACATACCCATGTATCTGGCTTGAGCCCTTGCGAGTCTTCACCATATCCTGAGCACACTTAGAGGTGCAGATGACAACACACACACATTCATATAAAATTACACGCATACACACACATACACACACATACACACACACATTCATATAAACTTACACGCATACACACACACATACACACACACATTCATATAAACTTACACGCATACACACACACATACACACACACATTCATATAAACTTACAGGCATACACACACACATACACAAACACATTCATATAAACTTACACGCATACACACACATACACACACATTCATATAAACTTACACGCATACACACACATACACACACACATTCATATAAACTTACACGCATACACACACACACACACATACCCATGTATCTGACTGGAGCCCTTGCGAGTCTCCACTTTGCCTTGAGCACACTTAGAGGTGCAGATGACGACACACACATACATTTACACACACACGCACATTCATATAAACACGCACACATACACACATATATACACACACCAACCCATATATCTGGCTTGAGCCCTTGCAAATCTTCACCATATCCTGAGATTACTTAGAGGTGCAGATGACGACACACACAAACATGTACACACACATGCACATTCATATAAACACACACGCACGCACGCACACACACAAGCATATAAACACACACACAAACACATACACATACCCATATATCTGGCTGGAGCCCTTGCGAGTCTTCACCATGCCTTGAGCACACTTAGAGGTGCAGATGACGATGTGCTTCAAGGCGGGGGCTATGAGGCTTTCCCAAAAGCATACACACACACACACACATACACACACACACAGAAACACACAAGCATACACACATACACACACACATACCCATATATCTGACTGGAGCCCTTGCGAGTCTTCACCATATCCTGCGCACACTTAGAGGTGCAGATGACGATGTGCTTCATGGCGGGGGCTATGAGGCTTTCCCACAAGCATACACACACACACACACACATACACACACACACACAGAACCACACAAGCATACACACATACACACACACATACCCATATATCTGACTGGAGCCCTTGCGAGTCTTCACCATATCCTGCGCACACTTAGAGGTGCAGATGACGATGTGCTTCATGGCGGGGGCTATGAGGCTTTCCCACAAGCATACACACACACACACACATACACACACACACACAGAAACACACAAGCATACACACATACACACACACATACCCATATATCTGACTGGAGCCCTTGCGAGTCTTCACCATATCCTGCGCACACTTAGAGGTTGCAGATGACGATGTGCTTCATGGCTGGGGCTATGAGGCTTTCCCCACAAGCATACACACACACACACACATACACACACACACACAGAACCACACAAGCATACACACATACACACACACATACCCATATATCTGACTGGAGCCCTTGCGAGTCTTCACCATATCCTGCGCACACTTAGAGGTGCAGATGACGATGTGCTTCAAGGCGGGGGCTATGAGGCTTTCCCACAAGCATACATACACACACACACACACACACACACACACACACAGAACCACACAAGCATACACACATACACACACACATACCCATATATCTGACTGGAGCCCTTGCGAGTCTTCACCATATCCTGCGCACACTTAGAGGTGCAGATGACGACGTGCTTCAAGGCGGTGGCTATGAGGCTTCCCCCCCCCCCCCCCCCCCCCCACCACCACCACCACCACCACACACACACACACACACACACACAGAAACACACAAGCGTACACACACACACACAGAAACACACAAGCATACACACATACACACACATACCCATATATCTGACTGGAGCCCTTGCGAGTCTTCACCATATCCTGCGCACACTTAGAGGTGCAAATGACGATGTGCTTCATGGCGGGGGCTATGAGGCTTTCCCAGAGTGAGGGGTCGCCGTAAGTCTCGCCCAGCCAGTCCTTGAACGTATCGACTGTCCACATGTTGCCTGGCAGGGGGTGGATGAGTTGGTGGTGGTGGGTGGTGGGTGGGTGGGTAGGTGTGTTTGCTTATTTTTAGTCTTATAAGGTGTTGTGTGTTGCGGGTTGAGTTTCCAAGAGTGTGTGGTTTGAGTTTTCAAGAGTGTGTGGTTTCGGGGTTGGTGGTGGTGGTTTCGGGGTTGAGTTTCCAAGAGTGTGTGGTTTCGGGGGTGGTTTCGGGGTTGAGTTTCCAAGAGTGTGTGGTTTGAGTTTCCAAGAGTGTGTGGTTTGGTGGTTGGTGGTTCGGTTCCAAGAGTGGTTTCGTCGCCTTTTCGGTTCCGGTTCCGGGGTTGAGTTTTTTTCCAAGATAGTGTGTGGTTTGAGTTTCCAAGAATAGGGTGTGGGTTCGTTCGTCGGGTTGGGGTGGTTGGGGGTTGTCCTCTTTCGGGGTTTTGAGTTCCAAAGATTGTGTGGTTTTGAATTTTGAAATTTCCAGGCGTGTGTGGCCTGACCCAGCCAGTCCTTGAACGTATCGACCGTCCACATGTTGCCTGGCATGGAGTGGGTGGTTGGGAGGGTAAGTGGTGGGTGGTTGGGAGGGTAAGTGGTGGGCGAGTTTGGTTATTTTTAGTCTTATAAGGTGTTGTGTGTTGTGTGCTGTGTTTTGTGTGTTGCGTGTTGTGTGTTGAGTTTGGGTGTTGGCTTTCCCAGGGTTAGGGTGTTATGGTGATCGGGGTTTATGTGAGGCTGATATTTTGTCCTGCTTGTCCCGCATAATAAAATTAAAATACCATTGAGCTGCACTTCGTATCTATATCCCCCCCCCCCCCCCCCCCCCACCCACCCACCCACCACCACCACCATTGTTTTGACCTACCTGCAGCTGAGATCTCGTCCTGCTTGTCCCCGCACAAACTAAAATAAACATTAAAATTAAAATTAAAATACAAATTGAGTGCACTTCGTGTCTTACCCCTTACCACCCCCCCCCCCACACCACCACCCACCACCACCACCACCACCACCATTGTTTTGACCCACCTGCAGCTGAGATCTCGTCCTGCTTGTCCCCGCACTAACTAAAATAAACATTAAAATACAAATTAAAATACAAATTGAGTGCACTTCCTGTCTTACCCCCCCCCCCCCCCCCATTGTTTTGACCCACCTGCAGCTGATATTTTGTCCAGCTTGTCCCCGCACAAACTAAAATAAAAAAACAAATTGTGTGCACTTCGTGTCATATAACCCCCCTTTTTTTCCTTGGCCCACCTGCAGCTGAGATCTCGTACTGCTTGTCCCAACAAAATTTAAAATACAAATTAAAATAATATTTTTGTGCACTTTGTTTCCCCCCCCCCCCCCCCCCCCCCCCCCCCACCCCCTTTTCCTCGGCCCACTGCAGCTGAGATCTTCGTCCTGCTTGTCCCTTCAAGATTCAAATTCAAATAAAAATTGGGGTGCACTTTGGGTCTTATTCACCCCCCCCCCCCCCCCCCCTCCTTCCCCTAACCTCCAACCCACCCCAACACACACACACACACCCTAACCCCCCAAACTAACACAGGCTTCTGTTGCAGAAGAAGGGAACCACTCACCCCCCCCCCCCCCCCCCCCCCCCCCCCCCCCCCCTTTTTCCTCGGCCCACCTGCAGCTGAGATCTCGTCCTGCTTGTCCCCTTCAAGATTCAAATTCAAATAAAAATTGGGTGCACTTTGGGTCTTATTCACCCCCCCCCCCCCCCCCCCCCCTCCTTCCCCTAACCTCCAAACCCACCCCAACACACACACACCACACCCTTACCCCCAAACTAACACAGGCTTCTGTTGCAGAAGAAGGGAACCACCTCCCCCCCCCCCCCCCTCCCTTTTTTGACCCACCCGCACCTGACTGGATCTCGTCCTGCGTGTTCCCCTCAAGATTCCAATTCAATAAAAATTTTGGTGCACCTTTGTGGTCTTATTACCCCCCCCACCCCCCTCTCGCCCCCCCCCCTTTTTCCGCGGCCCACCTGCATCTGAGATCTCGTCCTGCTTGTTCCCCTTCAAGAATTCAATTCAAAAAAATTGTGGGTCACTTTGGGTCTTATTCCCCCCCCCCCCCACCCCCCCCTCCTTCCCCTAACCTCAACACCCACCCCAACACCACACACACAACGCACCTAACCCCCAAACTAACACATCTCTGTTGCATAAGAAGGGACCACCTCCTACCCCCCCCCCCCCCCCCCCCCCCCCCCCCCCCCTCCCTTTTTTTGACCCACCCGGCAGCTGAGATCCTCGTCCGCTTGTCCCTTTCAAGATCCAATCAAATAAAATTGGGTGCACTTTGGTTCTTAGTCCCCCCCCCCCCCCCCCCCCCCCCCCTTCCTGTATTCCCTTATTCCCCACCCTCCCCCCCCCCCCCCCCCCCCCTCCCCCCCCCCCCCCCCCCCCCCCCCCCCTCCTTCCCCTAACCTCCACCCCCCCACCTCACTCACACAACACCCTAACCCCCATCTGTAACACAGGCTTCTGTTGTCAGAAGAAGGGAACCACCTCCCCCCCCACCCCCCCCCCCCCCCCCCCCCCCCTTTTTGACCCACCTGCAGCTCGAGATCCTCGTCCGCTTGTCCCCTTCAAGATTTCAAATTCAAAAAAAATTGGGTCGCAACTTGGGGGGTCTTTATTCCCCCGCCTCCCCCCCCTTCCCCCCCCCCCCCCCCACCCCCCCCCTCCTTCCCCTACCTCCAACCCACCCCAACACACACACACACACCCTTACCCCCAAACTAACACAGGCTTTCGGTTGCAGAAGAAGGGAACCACCTGCCCCCCCCCCCCCCCCCCCCTCCCTTTTTTGACCCACCCGCAGCTGAGATCTGCGTCCTGCTTGTCCCCCTCAAGATTCAAATTCAAATAAAAATTGGGTGCACTTTGGGTCTTATTACCCCCCCCCCCCCCCCCCCCTCCTTCCCCTAACCTCCAACCCACCCAACCACCACACACACACACACCCTAACCCCCAAACTAACACAGGCTTCTGTTGCAGAAGAAGGGAAACCACCTCCCCCCCCCCCCCCCCCCCCCCCCCTCCCTTTTTGGACCCACCTGCAGCTAAGATCTCGTCCTGCTTGTCCCCGCACTAACTAAAATAAACATTAAAATACAAATTGAGTGCACTTCGTATCTTACCCCCCCCCCCCCCCCCCCCCCACCCCCACCCCCACCCCCACCACCATTTTTTGACCCACCTGCAGCTGAGATCTCGTCCTGCTTGTCCCCCTCAAAATTCTTGGCAATGGAGTTGTTGGTAAGGTGGTTGAAGACGTCCAGGTTGTTGGTGTCGTATTCTTCAGCAGCAAAGCGCAGGTAGCAGTCCTGGGGTGGTTGAGGGTGGTTGAAAAAGGGGGCTGAGGGTGGTTGAAGACGTCCAAGTTGTTGGTGTCGTATTCTTCAGCAGCAAAGCGCAGGTAGCAGTCCTGGGGTGATCAAAGGTGGTTGAATAAGGTGGTTACTGTGGTTGAATACGGTGATTAAGGTGGTTGAATAAGGTGGTTGAAGGTGATTCAGGGTGGTTGAAGACATCCAGGTTGCTGGTGTCGTATTCTTCAGCAGCAAAGCGCAGGTAGCAGTCCTGGGGTGGTTGAGGGTGGTTGAGGGTGGCTGAAAAATGGTGTTGAGGGTGGTTGAGTAAGGTCGTTAAGGTGGATGATGGGGGTTGAATATGATGGTTGAAGACGTCCAAGTTGTTAATGTCGTATTCATCAGCAGCAAAGCGTATGAAGCAGTCCTGGGGTGATTGAATAAGGTTGGTAAGGTGGTTGTATAAGGTGGTTAAGGTGGTTGAATAAGGTGGTTGAGGTGGTTGAATAAGGTGGTTGAGGGTGGTTGAATAAGGTGGCTGAGGGTGGTTGAAGACGTCCAAGTTGTTAGTGTCGTATTCTTCAGCAGCAAAGCGCAGGTAGCAGTCCTGGGGTGGTTGAGGGTGATTGAATAATGTGGTTGAGGTGGTTAAGGTGGTTAAATAGGGTGGTTCAGGTGATTGACTAAGGTGGTTGAAGACGTCCAAGTTGCTGGTGTCGTTTTCGTCTTCAGCAAAGCGTGGGTAGCAGTCCTGGGGTGATCAAAGGTGGTTGAATAAGGTGGTTACTGTGGTTGAATACGGTGATTAAGGTGGTTGAATAAGGTGGTTACTGTGGTTGAATACGGTGATCAAGGTGGTTGAATAAGGTGGTTGCTGTGGTTGAATACGGTAATCAAGGTGGTTGAATAAGGTGGTTACTGTGGTTGAATACGGTGATTAAGGTAGGGTTGAATAAGGTGGTTACTGTGGTTGGAAAGGGGTTGAATAAGGTGGTTCTAGTGGTTTGAATGGGTGGTTACTGGTGGTTGATACGGTGATCAAGGTGGTGAATCAGGTGGGTTACTGTGGTTGAATACGGTTATTAAGGTGGTTGAATAAGGTGGTTACTGTGGTTGAATACGGTGATTAAAGTGGTTGAATAAGGTGGTTACTGTGGTTGCATACGGTGATTAAGGTGGTTGAATAAGGTGGTTACTGTGGCTGAATACGGTGATTAAGGTGGTTGAATAAGGTGGTTACTGTGGTTGAATACGGTGATCAAGGTGGTTGAATAAGGTGGTTACTGTGGTTGAATACGGTGATTAAGGTGGTTGAATAAGGTGGTTACTGTGGTTGAATACGGTGATTAAGGTGGTTGAATAAGGTGGTTACTGTGGTTGAATACGGTGATTAAGGTGGTTGAATAAGGTGGTTACTGTGGTTGAATACGGTGATTAAGGTGGTTGAATAAGGAGGTTACTGTGGTTGAATACGGTGATCAAGGTGGTTGAATAAGGTGGTTACTGTGGTTGAATACGGTTATTAAGGTGGTTGAATAAGGTGGTTACTGTGGTTGAATACGGTGATTACCAGTGTTTAATAAGGTAGGTGGTTACTGTGGTTGCATACGTTGATTAAGTGGTTGAATAAGGTGGTTACTGTGGGTGGAATACGGTGATTAAGTGGTTGAATAGTGTTACTGTGGTTGAATACGGTGATTAAGTGGTTGAATGAGGTGGGTTACTGTGGTTTTGAATACGGTGATCAGGTGTTGAAATAAGGTGGTTACTGTGTTGAATAGGTTTATTACGTTGGTTGGAATAAGGTGGTTTACTGTGGTTTGATACGGTTGATTAAGGTGGTTGAATAAGGTGGTTACTGTGGTTGAATACGGTGGTATCAGGTGGTTGATAAGGTGGTTCTGTGGTTGAATACGGTGGGTGAATTAAGGCGATTGAATGAGGTGGTTACTGTGGTTGAATACGGTGATTAAGGTGGTTGAATGAGGTGGTTACTGTGGTTGAATACGGTGATCAAGGTGGTTGAATAAGGTGGTTACTGTGGTTGAATACGGTTATTAAGGTGGTTGAATAGTGGTTACTGTGGTTGAATACGGTGATTAAGGTGGTTGAATAAGGTGGTTACGTGGTTGAAGTACGTGATCAAGGTGTTGAAAAGGTGGTTACTGTGGGTGGAATACGGTGATCAAGGTGGTTGAATAAGGTGTTACTGTGGTGGTTTTTTTTTTTGAAATTTACGGTTATTAAGGTGGTTGTAATAAGGTGGTTACTGTGGTTGAATACGGTGGGGGATCAAGGTGGTTTGAATAAGGTGGTTACTGTGGTTTGAATACGTGATCAAGGTGTTGAATACGGTGTTACTGTGGTTGAATAGTGATTAGGTGGTTGAATAAGGTGGTTACTGTGGTTTAATACGGAATAGAAGGTTGTTTAATGAGGTGGTTAACTTTACTGTGGTTGAAATACGTGATCAGGTGGTTGAATATGTGGTTACTGTGGTTTAATCGTTTTTTAAGTTGGTTGAATAGTGGTTACTGTGGTTTTAATACGGTGATTAAGGTGGTTGATAAGGTGGTTTCCTGTGGTGTAAAATACGGTGATTAATGGTGGTTGAAATTAATTGGTTACTGTGGTTGAATACGGTGATTACGGCGATTGAATAAGGTGGTTACTGTGGTTGAATACGGTTATTAAGGTGGTTGAATAAGGTGGTTACTGTGGTTGAATACGGTGATTAAGGTGGTTGAATAAGGTGGTTACTGTGGTTGAATACGGTGATCAAGGTGGTTGAATAAGGTGGTTACTGTGGTTGAATACGGTGATTAAGGTGGTTGAATAAGGTGGTTACTGTGGTTGAATACGGTGATTAAGGTGGTTGAATAGGTGGTTGCTTTGGTGAATAACGGTGATTAAGGGTGGTTGAATAAGTGGTTACTGTGGGTTTGAATACCGCGTGATTAGGTGGTTGAATAAGGTGTTTACTGTGGTTTGAATAACGGTGATTAAGGTGGTTGATAATGTGGTTACCTGTGTTGAATACGGTGCGACGGTGGTTTGAATAAGGTGGTTTACTGGTGGTGTGAATACGGTGATCCAAGGTGGTTGAATAAGGTGGTTACTGTGGTTTGAATACGGTGATTCAAGGTTGTTGAATAAGGTGGTTATGTGGTTAAATACAGTGATTAAGGTGGTTGAAAAGTGGTTACTGTGGTTTAATACGGTGATTAAGGTGGGTTGAATGAGTGGTTACTGTGGTTGAATACGTGATCAGGTGGTTGAATAAGTTGGTTACTGTGGTTGAATACGGTTTTTTATTAAGGTGGTTTGAATAAGGTGTACTGTGGTTGAATACGGTGATTTAAGGTGGTTTGAATAAGGTTGGTTTAACTGTGTTGACATACGTGATCAAGGTGGTTGAATAGGTGTTTACTGTGGTTCAAATACGGTGATTAAGGCGATGAATGAGGTGGTTACTGTGGTTGAATAGGTGATTAAGGTGGTTTGAATAAGGTGGTTATGTGGTTTGAAACGGTGATTAAGGTGGTTTAAATACGGTGTTACTGTGGTTGAATACGGTGATCAAGGTGGTTGAATAAGGTGGTTACTGTGGTTGAATACGGTGATTAAGGCGATTGAATGAGGTGGTTACTGTGGTTGAATACGGTGATTAAGGTGGTTGAATAAGGTGGTTACTGTGGTTGAATACGGTGATTAAGGTGGTTGAATAAGGTGGTTACTGTGGTTGAATACGGTGATTAAGGTGGTTGAATAAGGTGGTTACTGTGGTTGAATACGGTGATTAAGGCGATTGAATAAGGTGGTTACTGTGGTTGAATACGGTGATTAAGGTGTTTGAATATGTGGTTACTGTGTTGAATACTGTGATTAATTGGGTTTGAATAGTGGGTTACTGTGGTTAATACTGTGATCAAGGTGGTTGACGAATGTGGTTTACGTGGTGAATCCGGTTATTAAAGGTGGTTGAATAGGTGGTTACTGTGGTTGAATACTGTGATTAAGGTGGGTTGAATAAGTGGTTACTTACTGTGGTTTGAATAGGTGGATCAAGGTGGTTGAATACGGTGGTTTACTGTGGTTGAATATCGGTGATTAAGGTTGGTTGAAATAAGGTGGTTACTGTGGTTGACTCCTACGGTGATTAGGTGGGTTTTGAATGAGGTGGTTACTGTGGTGAATACGGTGATTAAAGGTGGTCTTGAATAAGGTGGTTACTGTGGTTTGAAATACGGTGATTAAGGTAGTTGATACGGTGTTACTGTGGTTTACTAACGTGATCAAGGTGTTGAATAAGGTGGGGTTCTGTGGTTGAACTACCGGTCTTAAGGTGGTTGAATAAGGTGGTTCCTGTGGTTGAATACGGTGATTAAGGTGGTTGAATAAGGTGGTTACTGTGGTTGAATACGGTGATCAAGGTGGTTGAATAAGGTGGTTACTGTGGTTGAATACGGTGATTAAGGTGGTTGAATAAGGTGGTTACTGTGGTTGAATACGGTGATCAGGTGGTTGATAAGGTGGTTACTGGGTGACTACGGTGATTAAGGTGTTGAATAGGTGGTTACTGTGGTTTGAATACGGTGATGAAGTGGTTGCAATAAGGTGGTACTGGTTTTAATACGGTGATCAATGTGGTTTGAATACGGTTGTTACTGTTGGTTGAATACGGTGATTAAGTGGTTGAATAAGGCGGTTACTGTGGTTGTACGGTGATCAAGGTGGTTGAATAAGGTGGTTTACTGTGTTTGAATACGGTGATTAAGGTTGTTTGAATAAGGTTGTTACTGTGGTTGAAATCCGTATTAAGGTGTTGATAAGGTGGTTACTGGTGGTTGTCGTGATCAAGGTGTTGAATAAGGTGGTTACTACTGTGGTTGGAATACGGTTTTATTAAGAGGTGGTTTGAATAAGGTGGTTACTGGGTGGTTGAATACGTGATTAAGGTGGTTGAAATAGGTGGGTTACTGTGGTTTGAATACGGTGATCACGGTGGGTTGAATAAGGTGGTTACTGTGGTTGATACGGTGATTAAGGTGGTTGAATAAGTTGGGTACTGTGGTTGAATACCGTGATTAAGTTGGTTTAATAAGTGTCACTGTGGTTGATACGGTGATCAGGTGGTTGATAAGGGGTTACTGTGGTTGAATAGGTTATTTACGGTGTTGAATAAGGTTGGGTTTACTGTGGTTGAATACGGTGATTAAGGTGGTTGAATAAGGTGGTTACTGTGGTTGAATACGGTGATCAAGGTGGTTGAATAAGGTGGTTACTGTGGTTGAATACGGTGATTAAGGCGGTTGAATGAGGTGGTTACTGTGGTTGAATACGGTGATTAAGGTGGTTGAATAAGGTGGTTACTGTGGTTGAATACGGTGATTAAGGTGGTTGAATAAGGTGGTTACTGTGGTTGAATACGGTGATTAAGGTGGTTGAATAAGGTGGTACTCGTGGTTGAATACGGTGGATCGGTGGTTGAATAAGGTGGTCACTGTGGTTGAAACGGTGATTACACGGGTTGAATGAGGTTGTACGGTGGTTGAATAACGGTGATAGGTGTAAATAAGGTGGTTGCTGTGTTGAAGTACGGTGATTAAGCGTGGTTGAATAGGTGGTTACTGTGGTTGAATACCGTGATTAAGGTGGGTTGAATAAGGTGGTTCTGTGGTTGAATACGGTGATTAAGGTGGTTGAATAAGGTGGTTACTGTGGTTGAATACGGTGATTAAGGTGGTTGAATAAGGTGGTTGAAGGTGATTGAGGGTGGTTGAAGACATCCAGGTTGTTGGTGTTGTAATTTTCAGCAGCAAAGCGAAGGTAGCAGTCCTGGGGTGGTTGAGGGTGGTTGAATAAGGTGGTTGACTAAGGTTGGGGTTCAGGTGGTTGGGGTTCAGATGGTTGACTAAGGTTGGGGTTCAGGTGGTTGGGGTTCAGGTGGTTGACTAAGGTTGGGGTTCAGGTGGTTGGGGTTCAGATGGTTGACTAAAGTTGGGGTTCAGGTTGTTGGGGTTCAGATGGTTGACTAAGGTTGGGGTTCAGGTGGTTGGGGTTCAGATGGTTGACTAAGGTTGGGGTTCAGGTGGTTGGGGTTCAGGTGGTTGACTAAGGTTTGGGTTCAGGTGGTTGGGGTTCAGATGGTTGACTAAGGTTGGGGTTCAGGTGGTTGACTAAGGTTGGGGTTCAGGTGGTTGACTAAGGTAGGGGTTCAGGTAGTTGACTAAGGTTGGGGTTCAGGTGGTTGACTAAGGTTGGGGTTCAGGTGGTTGACTAAGGTTGGGGTTCAGGTGGTTGACTAAGGTTGGGGTTCAGGTGGTTGGGGTTTAGGTGGTTGACTAAGGTTGGGGTTCATGTGGTTGACTAAGGTTGGGGTTCAGGTGGTTGACTAAGGTGATTGACGAAGGTTGAGAGTGGTTGAATAAGGTGGTTCAGGTGATTGACTAAGGTGGTTGAGGGTGGTTGAATAAGGTGGTTGAATAAGGTGGTTAAGGTGGTTGAATAAGGTGGTTCAGGTGATTGACTAAGGTGGTTGAAGACGTCCAAGTTGTTGGTGTCGTATTCCTCCGCAGCAAAGCGGAGGTAGCAGTCCTGGGGTGGTTTAATAAGGCGGTTGAGGGTGGTTAAATAAGGTGGTTGAGGGTGGTTGAGGGTGGTTAAACCCTAAAGGTGCAACTCTAAACCCTAAACCTCAAACCAGCACCCACTGCCAAATGTCAAATTTGCGAGCTTTCACTAGGAGCATCTCTACCTATTTCTGGAACACCTATCCCCCCCCCCCCCCCCCCCTCCCCACACACACACACACCCCACACACACCTGGTAGAACCACGCACTGAGTGGGTTCCAGTCAGTCAGCAGCACCCACCTCATATCACCCACCCCCACCCCCACCCCCCGACCCAACACCCACACACACCCCACCCTACCACCCCCCCACACACACACCTGGTAGAACCACACACTGAGTGGGTTCCAGTCAGCCAGCAGCACCCACCTCATATCACACCACCACACCAACACCCCCCCCCCACCAATACCATTAACACCCACCACCTCACATACCCCCCCCCCCCCCTCCCCCCCTACACACACCCCACCCTAAACACCCCCCACCTCACCCCCCATCCCACCCCACCCCACACCCCGCCATCACCCCCCCTTTAGACCCATCAACCCCACCCACCGCCACCAAAACCCCCACCTACCTGGTAGAACCACGCAGTGAGTGGGTTCCAGTCAGTGACCAGCACCCACCACCACCACAAATACCCTTTACCCCCCCCCCCCCCCCCCCCCACACACACACACACACGCACACACCACCACCCCACCAACCACCTACCTGGTAAAACCACGCACTGAGTGGGTTCCAGTCAGTCACCAGCACCCACCCTATATCCCCCCCACCCAAACACACACACGTACACAAACACACACGCACACCCCACCCCACCACCAACCTGTTAAAAACCACGCACTGAGTGGGTTCCAGTCAGTCACCAGCACCCACCCTATATCCCCCCCACCCAAACACACACACGTACACAAACACACACGCACACCCCACCCCCACCTACCTGGTAAAACCACGCACTGAGTGGGTTCCAGTCAGTCACCAGCACCCACCTCACATCCCCCCCCCCAAGCACACACACGTACACAAACACACACACACACACACCACCACCCCACCCCCACCAACCTGGTAGAACCACGCACTGAGTGGGTTCCAGTCAGTGACCAGTACCCACTGCCGAATGTCGAACTTGCGTGCTCTCACTAGAAGCTGCCTCTCCACATATTTCAGCACCGACCATCGCCCCCCCCCCCCCCCCCCGCACACACACACACACACACACATACCCACCCCACACACACCACCACACCACCCCCACCAACCTGGTAAAACCACACACTGAGTGGGTTCCAGTCAGTGACCAGTACCCACTGTCGAATGTCGAACTTGCGTGCTCTCACTAGAAGCTGCCTCTCCACATATTTCTGCACCGACCATCGCCCCCCCCCCCCCCCCCCCCCCCGCACACACACACACACACATACCCACCCCCCCACACACACCCCACCCTCACCAACCTGGTAGAACCATGCACTGAGTGGGGTTCCAGTCAGTGACCAGTACCCACTGCCGGAATGTCGAACTTGCGTGCTCTCACTAAGAGCGGCCTCTCCACATATTTTTGCACCACCCATCGGCCCTCTAGGGACTGTTGCTCGTCGCTTTTGACGTATCCCATCAGCTCCTCTATGTTGTTGAACAGACGGATGCCCCTTCCACGTGATTTACCCGCCGGCTTGGCGATCCACACGTTGTTCATCCCGTTAATGTGGGTTTGGACGTCGGAGCTCATTAGAGCCTAGCATGGGAAGGGGCGGGTGGGGGTGGGGGGGTCGTGTTTGAGGGTGGGGTAGGAAGGTGCGCGTGTGTGGTTGTGTGGGGGGGGTATATACCGGCCGGCTTGGCGATCCACACGTTGTTCATGCCCGTTAATGTTGGTTTTGGAACGTCGTAGCTCATTGAGCATAGCATGGGAAGGGGCGGGTGGAGGTGGGGGGGGCGGTTGGATGGGTGGGGTAGGAAGGTTGAGGCGTGTGTGTGTGGTGTGGGGGGGTATATACCGGCCGTCTTTGGCGATCCCAACGTTGTTCATTCATCCGTAATGTGGGTTTGGCGTCTGAGTTTCATAAGGCCTAGGGATGGGAAGGGGGGGGAGGGGTGGGGTTGAGTGGGGGGGGGTGGTGGGTGAGGGTTAGGAAGGTGAGTGTGTGTGTGTGGGGGGTGTGTGTTGTGGGTTGCGTACCCCCTTTCCGTCTTGGCGATCCACACGTTTTTCCTCGCCCGTTAAGGTTGGTTTGGACGTCGGAGCTCCATAAGAGCCTAGGATGGGGCGGGAGGGGGGGGAGGGGGGGGGGGGGTTGGGGGGGGGAGGGGGGCGGGGGGGGGGGGGGAGGGGGAGGAAGGGGACGAGGAGGGGAGGAAGGGGACAGGGGGTGCTGGTGGGTGGGGGGGGGGGGGGGGGGGGGGGGGGGGGGGGGGGGTGCCCCGGGTGGGGGTAATACCGGACGGACTTGGCGATCGAACACGGTGTTAATTCCCGTCAATGTGGGTTTGGACTTCTGGAGCTCATAGGAGCCTAGAAGAGGGAAGGCCTGGGGTGAGGGGGGGGGGATGGGGGGGGGGAAGCCTACGACGGGGGGCGGGGTGGGGGAAGGGGGAGGGGAGGAAGAGGGAGTGGGGGGGGGGGGGGGGGGGGGGGGGTCCGGGTGGTGGGGGAGGGGGTGGGGGGGGTGGAGGGGCGGTGGGGGGGGGGTGGGGGGGCGGGGGGAATTGGGGGGGGGGAAATATTAACCGGCCGGCTTGGCGATCCACACATTGTTCACCCGTCAATGATTGGGTTTGGACGTCGGAGCTCATTTAGAGAGCCTAGCATGGGACGTGGCGTTGGTAGGGGGGGTGGGGACGGGGGGGCGGGGGGAGGGTGGGTGGGGGGCGGGCTGCGTGTCTGGGAAGGGTTTGGGGGGGAGGGGGGGGCGGCGACGGCGGTACTTGGGGGGGTGCCGTTACTATCGCATTAGGGGGGGGTTGAGTCGGGGGGGGTCATGGGCGGGAGAGAGGGGGCGGGGGCAGGGGGCTCTTTGGCGGGGGGGACTTCGGGGGGGCAGGGTTGGGTATGGAGGTGGTGGGGGGTGAGGGGTTTCGGACGGGGTCTTCTTGGCTTGGGGGGGGGGGGGAGGGTGGTGGCGAGGCGGTGGGGGGGAGGTCGGGGGTGGTCGGTGGGGGGGAGGGGCTGGCGCGTTTGAGGGGGTGGGGGCAGGGGGGGGGGTGTGGGCGGGGCGATATGGCCGGGGGGAGGGACGGTGGGGGGTGGGAGGGTTTTGGTGGGGGTCCGGGGGGGATTGGGGGGGAGGGGGGGGGGGGACGGTGCGGGGCGGGTGGGCGGGGGGATGGGGGGTTTGGCACGCGGGGGGGCGGGCGTCGGGGGGTGGCGGGATTGGGGGGGGGGGGGGGGGGATGGGGGGGTGAGGGGGGGGGGAGGGTGGGGGGCTGGGCGGGGAGGGACGTAGGTCGCGGGGCGGGTGGGGGGGGGGCGGCTGAGGGGGGTAGGGGGGGGGGGGGGGGGCCAGGGGGGGGAGGTGGAGGGGGGGGGGGAGGGGTCGGGGGGGCTATTTGGGGGGGGAGGGGGGCGAGGGGGGGGGGAGGTGCGGGGGGGGGGGGGGAGGGAGGGGGAGGGGGGGGGGGAGGGGGGGGGGTTCCAGGGGGGGGAGGGGGGGGAGGGGGGGGTGGGGGAGGGGGGGGGGGCGGGGGGGAGGCGGGGGGAGGGGTGGGGTTGTTGAGGGGGCGGTGGGGATGTGGGGAGGGGGGTGGTGGGGTGGGTTGAGGGGTGGGGGTTTGGGGTGTGGGGAAGGGCGCTCGAGGGAGTGGGAGGGTGGGGTTTGAGGGGGGTGGGGATAGGGAATGGGGAGGGGTGGTGTGGCTTTCAGGGGTAGGGTGTGTGTGAGTGTTGTATTACACATTCCATTAGCTCCTCTATGTTGTTGAACAGACGGATGCCCCTTCCACGCGATTTACCCGCCGGCTTGGCGAGCTAAACGTTGTTCATCCCGTTGATGTGGGTTTGGACGTCGTAGCTCATCAGAACCTAGTGATTAGTGTTTAGGGGTGGTGTGGAACGAGTGTGGGTGGGTGGTGTGGTTTAGGTTCGTGGTGGGGGGTGTAGGGTGGGGCGGGGGGCGATTTACCCGCCGGCTTGGCAATCTAAACGTTGTTCATCCCGTTGATGTGGGTATGGACGTCGGAGCTCATAGGAAGCCTAGCTGAGCAGGGGTGGGTGGGTTGAGGGGGTCTGTGGGATTAGGGTGTCGGGGGTGGGCGGGTTTTCGGCGGGTGGAGGGGAGGCGGATGGGGGGGCTGAACGGGTTGGGGGGGCGGGTGTGGGGTGTGGGGTGCGGGTGGGGGAGAGTGGAGGGCGGGGGGGGTGGTGTCGGGGGGGGAGGGGAGGGGGGGGGGGGAGGGGTGTGGGCCGGCGGGTGTGGGGGGGGGGGGTGGCGTTGTGAGGGGGGGTGGGGATCAGGGGAGGGGAGGGGGGGAGGGTGGGGGGGGCGGGGCTGTTGGGGGTGAGTGAGGAGAGGGGGGGGAGGGGCGTTCCGTGTGTATGTGTCAGTTCCACTTGCTTTCTGGCGGGCGGGCGGGGGGGCGGTGGGGTGATCGGGTGAAGGTTTGGAGCGAGGTGGTGGTGGAAGGAGGGGGGGGGGAGGGGGTCGGGGGGGGGGACCAGGGGGTGAGGCCTGGGGGTTGGGAGGGGGGGAGGGGAGGGGGGGATTGGGTTCGGACCGGAGAGGGGGGGGGGAGAGGGGGGGGGGGGGGTAGGGGGGGGGTGTGTGAGTCGGGATGATGGGCAGAGGGGAGGGGGGAGGGAGGGAGGGGGGTTGGGTGGGGGGGTCGAGGGGGGGGGGGGGGGGGGGGCGGGGGGTGAGGGGAGGGAGGAGGGGGGGAGGGGGTTTGGGGGGGGGGGGGGGTAGTCGCGGAGGGGCCGGGGGCGGGGGGGGAGGGGAGGGGGAGGGGGGGGGGGGGCAAGGGGGGGGGGGTGGGGGGGGGGGGGGGAGGGTGGGGGGATAGGGGAGCCGCGGGGGGCATGGGGGGAGAGCAAGCAGCGGGGAGCGGGGTGTGGTAAGGGGGCGGTGTGGGGGGGGGGCGGGGGGGGGGGGGGGGGGGACGGGGAGGGGAGGTGGGGGTGTAATGGGGGTGTGGGGTGGGAAGGCGGGATGTGTTGAGGTGGTGGGGGGTGGTGATGATGGTGGGTGGGGTGTTGGTGGTAGGTGGGTGTGTGTGGTGTGTGTGGGTGTGCGTGTGGGTGTGAATGCGTGTGCATGTGTGTGTGTATCTATGTGTGTGTGTGTGTGTGTGTGTGTGTGTGTGTGTGGTGGTGGTGGGTGGTGGTGGTGGGTGTGACGTCACACGAGACAAAAGCAACCAGGTGCCCCCTCACCTCCATCACGCGTACTGCTGCTTGTATTGCCATCCCATCGTCCATTGCCTCAATTTGCTTGTCTGTGTACATTGGCAGTACAGACAGTTTGGGCAGCATATCCTCGGTCAGCAGGTCTTCCGCAGCCGCCACCTGGGGGGCCTGATCCATTGTACTGCTTTCCTTGCTCCCTGTACTGCCAGGCCCCCCTGCCAGGTCCACCTGCTGCCCTCCCCTCTCCTCCTCGGAGTCACATGATGATGGCTCCGGAACCACAGATGGTGTTGGGTCTGTCACACCGGCTGAGCCAGGCTGTCGCCCTTGGTCCCCGTCCTCGGCCGCAGCCCCCCCTTCAGGAGCGGAGCTGTCGTCATTGCCTTTGGGTCCCAAATTTCCATCCTTGCCCTCTTCCTCGCCCTCCTTGTCCGCAGCCCCCCCCTCAGGAGCGGAGCTGTCGTCACTGCCCTTGGGTCCCACATTTCCATCCTCGCCCTCCTCCTCGCCATCCTTGTCTGCAGCCCCCCCATTCTTCCGCCGCCGCCCTCTGGGAATTTTTTGGCTTGTGATGAATTGCCTCTCTTCCACCCAAGTGGGGTCCACCCTCAAGGGCTCCCACGCAGTGGCCTGGGGTTGGATTTAGTGTATGTGTGTGTGTGTGTGTGTGTGTGTGTGTGGGGGGGGGGGGGGGGGGGGGGGGATGGATTTAGGGGGTCCCACTCTCAAGGGCTCCCACGCAGTGGCCTGGGGTTGGGTTTGGAGGGTGGGTGGGTGCATGTGTGGGTGGCTGCTGGCTGGGGTGGCTGGATTTAGGGGGTGGCTGGGTGGGTGGGGAGGGGTGGATGGAACCCAAGCAGTGGCCTGGGGTTGGATTTAGGGTGTGGTGTGTGTGTGTGGGGGGGGGGGGGGGGGGGGGGATTGGGGTTGGATTTAGGGGGTGGTTGGGTGGGTTGCATGTGTGCATGGGTTGGTGGGTGGGTGGTGGGAGATTGGGGTTTAATTTAAGGGTGGGTGGTTGGGTGCATGGGTGGGTGGGTGGCTGGGTGGGTGGGTGGGTGAATGTATGTGTTAGTATCTCTCTTCCACCCAAAGGGGGTCCCACCCTCAAGGGCTCCACGCAGTGGCCTGGGGTTGGTTAAGTGTATGTGTGTGTGTGTGTGTGTGGGTGTGTGGGTGGGGTGGGGGGGGAGGGATTGAGGTTGGACTTAAGGGGTGGGTGGGTGGGTGGGTGGGTGTTTGGGTGGATGGATGGATATATGTGTTAGTATATCTCTTTCACCCAAAGTGGGGTCCACCCTCAAGGGCTCCCACGCAGTGGCCTGGGGTTGGATTTAGGGTGTGTGTGTGTGGGGGGGGGGGGGGGGGGGGGGATTGGGGGTTGGATTAAGGGTTTGGGTGGGTGGGTGCATGGGTGTGTGGATGGATGAATCGCCTCTCTTCCACCCATGCACGACCGGCATGGGTGGGTGGGTGGGTGGATATCTGTGTTAGTATCTCTCTTCCACCCACGCCGGGTCCACCCTCAAGGGCTCCCATGCAGTGGCCTGAGTTTAGTGGGATGGGTTTAGTGGGTGGTTACATGGGTGCGTGGATTTAGGGGGTGGGTGGATTTAGGGGGTGGGATGGTGGGTGCATGTGTGTGTGTGTGTAGATGGATGAATTGCCTCTCTTCCACCCAAGTGGGGTCCACCCCCATGGAGCTCCCACGCAGTGGCCTGGAGCTGGTTTTAGTGTGTGTGTTTGTGTGTGTGTGTGCGTGTGCGTGTGTGTGTGTGTGTGGTGGTGGTGTGGGGGGGGGGGCATGGGTGGGTGGGTGGATGTGTGGGTGGATTTCAGGGGTGGGGTGGGTGGTTATGGAAAATTGGTTGGTGGAAGATTGGGGGTTGGATTAAGGGTTTGGGTGGGTGGGTGCATGGGTGGGTGGATATCTGTGTTAGTATCTCTCTTCCTCCCACGCCGGGTCCACCCTCAAGGGCTCCCATGCAGTGGCCTGGGGTTGGGTTTAGGGGGGGGGGGGGGGGGGGGAAGATTGGGGGTTGGGTTTAGGGGGTGGGTGGTTGGTGGGTGGTTGGGTGGTTGGGGGGGGGGGGGAAATTGGGGGTTGGATTTAGAGGGTGGGTGGGTGGGTGGGTGGTGGAAGATTGGGGGTTGGATTTAGAGTTGGGTGGTTGGTGGTTTGGTGCGTGGATGGGTGGGGGAGGATGGTGGTGAAAAGATGGGGGTTGGATTTAGAGTTGGGTGGTTGGGTGGGTGGGAGGGTGGTGGAAGATTGGGGGTTGGATTTAGAGGGTGGTTGGGTGGGTGGGGTGGGTGGGTGGGGGTGGTGGAAGGTTGGGGGTTGGATTTAGAGTTGGGTGGTTGGGTGGGTGGTTGGGTGGTGGAAGATTGGGGTTGGATTTAGAGGTTGGGTGGGTGGGTGGGTGGGGGGTGGTGTAAGGTTGGGGGTTGGATTTAGAGGTTGCGTGGTTGGGTGGGTGGGTGGGTGGTGGGGGGGAAGATTGGGGGTTGGATTTAGAGGTTGGGTGGGTGGGTGGGTGGGGGGTGGTGGAAGGTTGGGGGTTGGATTTAGAGGTTGCGTGGTTGGGTGGGTGGGGGTGGGTGGGTGGGTGGTGGGGGGGAAGATTGGGGGTTGGATTTAGAGGTTGGGTGGGTGGGGGGTGGTGGAAGGTTGGGGGTTGGATTTAGAGGTTGCGTGGTTTGGGTGGGTGGGTGGGTGGGTGGGTGGTGGGGGGGAAGATTGGGGGTTGGTATTTAGAGGTTGGGTGGGTGGGTGGTGGGTGGGGGGGGGGGGGGGGTGGAAGGTTGGGGTTGGATTTAGAGGTTGCGTGGTTGGGTGGGTGGTTGGGTGGTTGGGTGGGTGGTGGGGGGAAGATTGGGGGTTGGATTTAGAGGTTGGGTGGGTGGGTGGGTGGGTGGGGGGTGGAAGATTGGGGGTTCGATTTAGAGGGTGGGTGGGTGGGGGAGGATGGTGGTGGAAGATTGGGGGTTGGATTTATAGTTGGGTGGGTGGATGTGTGGGTGGGTGGTGGAAGATTGGGATGTGGATTTAGAGGGTGGTTGGGTGGGTGCATGGGTGGTTGGGTGGGTGCATGGATGGTTGGGTGGGTGGATGGGTGGGTGGGTGGGGGAGGATGGTGGTGGAAGATTGGGGGTTCGATTTAGAGGTTGGGTGGGTGGGTGGGTGGGTGGGTGGGTGGAGGAAGATTGGGAGGTGGATTTAGGGGGTGGTTGGGTGGGTGCATGGGTGGTTGGGCGGGTGCATGGATGAGTGGGTGGATTTAGGGGGTGGGTGGGTGGGAGCATGTGTGTATGTGTGTGTGTATATCTGTGTTAGTATTTCTCTTCCTCCCAAGTGGGGTCCACCTTCAAGGGCTCCCACGCAGTGGCCTGGGGTTGGATTTAGTGTGTGTGTGTGGGGGGGGGGGGGGGGGGGGGGGGGGAGGGATTGGGGTTGGACTTAAGGGGTGGGGGGGGGGGGGGATGGATGGATATATGTGTTAGTACATCTCTTTTCACCCAAAGGGAGTCCCACCCTCAAGGGCTCCCACGCAGTGGCCTGGGGTTGGGTTTGAAGGGTGGGTGGGTGGGTGCATGTGTGGGTGGCTGGCTGGCTGGGTGGATGGATTTAGGGGGTGGCTGGGTGGGTGGGAGGGGTGGATGGAACCCAACCCAGCCATAGACATCCCGACATTCCCCCCCCACCGACACAGTCACTACTAGAACTAACTTGTGCTTATAAAGGGGGGGTGGGGGTGGGGGGTGGGGGGCCTAAAAACTAAACCCTAAACCCTAAACTGACCTGTGCATTTATATAGAGGGGTGGTGGTGTGCAGGCCCTAAAAACTAAACACTGAACCTTAGACCCTAAACCCTAAACTGACCTGTGCATTTATAGAGGGGTGGTGGTGTGTGGGCCTAAACCCTTAACCCAAGACCCTAGGCCCTACAGTGACATGTGCACATATAGAGGGGTGGTGGTGTGCGGGACGTAAACCCTAAACCCTAGATCTTCAACTGACCTGTGCATGTATAGAGGGGTGCAGGTGTGCGGGGTCTAAAGCCTAAACCCTAGACCCTAGACCCTAAACTGTCCTGTGCAAATATAGAGGGGTGGTGGTGTGCGGGGCCTAAACCCTAAACCCTAGACCCTAAACTGACCTGTGCATATATAGAGGGGTGGTGGTGCGCGGGGCCTAAACCCTAATCCCTATACCCTAAACTGACCTGTGCATATATAGAGGGGTGGTGGTGTGCGGGGCCTAAACCCTAAGCCCTAGACCCTAAACTGACCTTTGCATATATAGAGGGGTGGTGGTGTGCGGGGCCTAAACCCTAAGCCCTAGACCCTAAACTGACCTGTGCATATATAGAGGGGTGGTGGTGTGCGGGGCCTAACCCCTAAACCCTAAACTGACCTGTGCATATATAGAGGGGTGGTGGTGTGCGGGGCCTAAACCCTAAACCCTAGACCCTAAACTGACCTGTGCATATATAGAGGGGTGGTTGAGCAGCGAGCTCCACTCCTGTACAGTCAGCTCGGGAATGGAGGGGGGCTCCTCATCCGCGTTAGGGTCAACCAAGTGCCTGGGGTGGGGTGGGGTAGGGTGTGTGTGTATGTGCGTATGTGTGTGTGTGTGTGTGTGTGTGTGGTGGTGGTGGTGGTGGTGGTGGTGGGGGTGGTGGTGGGGGGGGGGATGGGTGCAGAGCTGTGTAACGGGGAGGATGGGGGCTCATTCTCCGCATTAGGATCAACCAAGTGCCTGGGGTGGGGTGGGGTAGGGTGGGGTGGGGGGTGGGGGGGTGGGGGCGAGTGGGGGGTGGGGGGGAGGTAGGCAGGGGGGGAAGGTGGTGTGTGTGTGTGGGGGGGGGGGGGGGATGTAACGGAATGGAGGGGGGCTCCTCCTCCGCATTAGGATCAACCAGGTGCCTGGGGTGGGGTGGGAGGGGTGGGGGGGGTGGGGGGGGGGGTGAGTGGGTGGATGGGGTTGGGTTGGGTTGGGTGGGTTGGGTTGGGTTGGGTTGGGTTGGGTTGGGTTGGGTTGGGTTGGGTTGGGTTGGGTTAGGTTAGGTGGGTTGGGTTGGGTTGGGTTGGGTTGAGTTGGGTTGGGTTGGGTTGGGTTGGGTTGGGTTGGGGTAGGGTGGGGGTGGTGGTGGGGGGCGAGTGGGTGGGTGGGTGGGTGGGGGGTAGGCAGGGGGGGAAGGTGGGGTGTGTGGGGTGGGGGTCTGGGGGGGGTGAGGCAGGGGGGGAGGGTGTGGGGGTGTGGGGGATGTAACGGAATGGAGGGGGGCTCCTCATCCGCGTCAGGGTCAACCAGGTGCCTGGGGTGGGGTGGGAGGGTGGGGTGGGGTGGGAGGGTGGGGTGGGGTGGGGTGGGGTGGTGGGGGGGGCGAGTGGGTGGGTGGGTGGTGGGTAGGCAGGGGGGAAGGTGGGGTGTGTGGGGTGGGGGTCAGGGGGGGGTGAGGCAGGGGGGGAGGGTGTGGGGTGTGTGGGGGTGTGTGGGGGTGTGGGGATTGTAACAGAATGGAGGGGGGCTCCTCCTCTGCATTAGGTTCAAGCAGGTGCCTGGTGTGGTGTGGGGTGGGGTGGGTGGTGGGGTGGTGGGGTGGGGTGGTGGGGTGGTGGGGTGGGGTGTGGTGGGATGTGGGGTGGTGGGGTGGGCGAGTGGGTGGGGGGTGGGCGAGTGGGTGTGTGGGTTGGGTTGGGTGGGGGGGGTTAGGTTTCGGTTGGATTAAAGTGGATTGGTTTGGATTGGATTGGTTTGGTTTGGTTTGGTTTGGGTGTGCATGTAGTGTGTTTGTGTATGTGTGTGTGTGTGTGTGTGGGGGGGGGGGGATCACGTACCTATTGTTCAGCACTTTTGCGACACACACCCGGACTGCTAGCTTGAGGGTGGGTAGGTCTACAATACCCCCTTTCCTGGTTGTCTTCCCCTCACAAACCACTCGGCGCACAATAGCCTCTGCCGATGTTAGGCGAGCTTCCGTCATGAAATGGCCCACCTCTTCGTCATTGCTCAGGTCGAAGCCCCTGAAATATGGTGGGTAGGGTGAGGGAGTGTTTAGTGCATGTGTGTTGTGTGTGTGTGTGTGGGGTGTGTGTGTGTGGGTGTGTGTGTGTGTGTGTGGGGGGGGGGGGGGGGGGGGGGGGACTGGGTGGGCGGGTAGCTGAGCGGTTTAGAGTTAGTACACTCGGCGCACAATAGCCTCTGCCGATGTTAGGCGAGCTTCCGTCATGAAATGGCCCACCTCTTCGTCATTACTCAGGTCGAAGCCCTTGAAATATGGTGGGTAGGGTGAGGGAGTGTTTAGTGCATGTGTGTTTGTGTGTGTGTGTTTGGGGGGGTGGGGGGGTGGGGGGGGGTATGGGTGTGACTGGGTGTGTGTATGGGGGGGGAGGGGTGGGTGGGGTGGGGGGGGGGTGGGGTGGGGGATGACTGGGTGGGCGGGTAGCTGAGCGGTTTAGAGTTAATACACTCGTCGCACTACAGCCTCCACCAATGTATGTGTGTGGGTGGGTGGGTGAGTGGGTGACTGGGTGTGTGACTGGGTGTGTGTTTGTGGGGGGGGTGACTGGGCGGTTTGGAGTTAGTGCCCTCGGCGCACAATAGCCTCTGCCGATGTTAGGCGAGATTCCGTCATGAAATGGCGCACCTCTTCGTCATTAATCAGGTCGAAGCCTCTGCAATATGGTGGGTAGGGTGAGGGAGTGTTTAGTGCATGTGTGTTTGTGTGTCCCCAGCCCCAACCCCAACCGCAACCAAACCTCCAACCCAACCCCAACCTTAACCCCAACTAACCTTGGGTAGAGGGATCTGTAGGGGTTGGGTAGAACTAGACTAGCCACTAACCACTTTCAACTAACCACTTTCAACTAACCACTTCCCACCAACCACCAACCCCTAACCTTGGGTAGAGGGATCTGTAGGGGTTGGGTAGAACTAGACTAACCACTAACCACTTTCAACTAACCACTTTCCACTAACCACTTTCAACTAACCACTTACCACCAACCACCAACCACTAACCTTGGGTAGAGGGATCTGTAGGGGTTGGGTAGAACTAGACTAACCACTAACCACTTTCAACTAACCACTTTCAACTAACCACTTACCACCAACCACCAACCCCTAACCTTGGGTAGAGGGATCTGTAGGGGTTGGGTAGAACTAGACTAACCACTAACCACTTTCAACTAACCACTTTCCACTAACCACTTTCAACTAACCACTTACCACCAACCACCAACCACTAACCTTCGGTAGAGGGATCTGTAGGGGTTGGGTAGAACTAGACTAACCACTAACCACTTTCCACTAACCACTTTCAACTAACCACTTACCACCAACCACCAACCACTAACCTTGGGTAGAGGGATCTGTAGGGGTTGGGTAGAACTAGACTAACCACTAACCACTTTCCACTAACCACTTTCAACTAACCACTTACCACCAACCACTAACCTTGGGTAGAAAGCTCTGTAGTCTGCAGCTTCGTACCAAGCCAGTTCCCTCAGTGTCTGACACAGCCCAATCCAATTGGTTGTAATGCACCTTGCCTTGCCAAACCACCCCACCCAACCCCAACTAACCTCTAACCACCATCCACCAACCACGAACCACGAACCACGAACCACAAACCACGAACCACAAACCACGAACCTTGGGTAGAAGTCTCTGTAGTCAGCAGCTTCATACCAGGCCACTTCCCGCAATGTCCGACACAGCCCAACCTTGGTGGTGATGCACGTCGCCTTGCCAAACCACCCAACCCCAACTAACCACCAACCACCAACCACTAACCTTGGGTAGAAAGCTCTGTAGTCTGCAGCTTCGTACCAAGCCAGTTCCCTCAGTGTCTGACACAGCCCAATCCAATTGGTTGTGATGCACCTTGCCTTGCCAAACCACCCCACCCAACCCCAACTAACCTCTAACCACCATCCACCAACCACGAACCACGAACCACAAACCACAAACCACAAATCACGAACCTTGGGTAGAAGTCTCTGTAGTCAGCAGCTTCATACCAAGCCAGTTCCCTCAACGTCCGACACAGCCCAACCTTGGTGGTGATGCACGTTGCCTTGCCAAAGTGATTCACAATCTGAGAGTGCCAAAGGGTCTCCTTGTTTATGTCAGAAGCGGCCACGGCCCACTTGAGGTCGAAGTGGGGGGAACAGTGGTCTGAGTTTTCACACCAGCCACGCTCGAGTAGACCCTGGGGGAGGAAGAAGGGGGGGTGGCGGGAGATGTGCGGTGTGTGTGTGTGTGTGTGTGGGGGGGGGGGGGGGGGGGGAGGGGAGTGGGGGCGAGGGGGATCAGAGGCGGCCACGGCCCACTTGAGGTCGAAGTGGGGGGGAACAGTGGTCTGAGTTTTCACACCAGCCACGCTCGAGTAGACCACTGAGGGCGAGAATCAGGGGGGGGGGGGGGGGAGTGTGCGTGTGGTGCGGAGTGTGTGTGTGTGTGTGTGTGGGGGGGGGGGGGGGGGGGGGGGGGGGGGGGAGGGGGGGGCAGGGGGCATTGTGTGTGGGGGGCGTGTGTGTGTGTGTGTATGTGTTGGGGGGGGGGGGGGGGGAGGGGGTCAGAGGCGGCCACATCCCACTTGAGGTAGAAGTGGGGGGAACAGTGGTCTTGAGTTTTCATACTAGCCAAGCTCGAGTAGACCCTGGGGGGAGGAGTGTGCGTGGGTGGTGCGTGTGTGTGTGTGGGGGGGGGGGGGGGCGAGGGGGGTCAGAGGCGGCTTGGGCCCACTTGAGGTCGAAGTGGGGAAAACAGTGGTCTGAGTTTTCACACCAGCCACGCTCGAGTAGACCTGAGGGCGAGAATCAGGAGGGGGGGGGAGTGTGAGTGTGTGCAGTGTGTGTGTGTGGTGTGTGTGTGTGTGTGTGTGTTGGGGGGGGGGGGGGGGGGGGGGGGGGGGCATGTGTGGGGGGGGCGTTCTGTGTGTGGTGTGTATTGTGTTGGGGGGGGGGGGGGGGAGGGGGGTCAGAGGCGGCCACATCCCACTTGAGGTAGAAGTGGGGGGAACAGTGGTCTTGAGTTTTCATACTAGCCAAGCTCGAGTAGACCCTGGGGGGGAGGAGTGTGCGTGGGTGGGTGCGTGGGTGTGTGCGTGGGGGGGGGGGGGGGAGGGGGGTCAGAGGCGGCTTGGGCCCACTTGAGGTCGAAGTGGGGAGAACAGTGGTCTGAGTTTTCACACCAGCCACGCTCGAGTAGACCCTGAGGGCGAGAATCAGGGGGGGGGGGGGGGGGGGGGAGTGTGCGTGTGTGCGGTAGTGTGTGTGTGCGGGGGGTGGGGTGGGGTGGGGGGGCATGTGTGTGGGGGGCGTGCTGTGTGTGTGTGTATGTGTTGGGGGGGGGGGAGAGGGGTCAGAGGCGGCCACATCCACTTGAGGTCGAAGTGGGGGAACAGTGGTCTGAGTTTTCATACTAGCCAAGCTCGAGTAGACCCTGGAGGTGAGGAAGAGGGGGGAAGGAGTGTGCGTGTGTGGGGGGGTGGGGTGGGGTGGGGGGGGGTGGGGGGGGGGGGGGGGGGTCAGAGGTGGCCACGGCCCACTTGAGGTCGAGGTGAGGGGAACTGTGGTCTGAATTTTCATACCAGCCACGCTCCAGTAGGCCCTGTATAGTGGCTGGTGTGTGTGTGGTGGTGGTGGTGGTGGTGGTGGTGGTGGTGGTGGGGGGGGGGTGGGGGGGGGAGCCACCGCCCACTTGAGGTCGAAGTGAGGGGAACTGTGGTCTGAGTTTAGGGTTTCCACCACCCATCACAAACACCCAATCACAGTCGGGTATCCAGTTCTGTATCTGCCACAGCACGTAACCCAGCTGGACAGATCATTTTATTTTCTCATTCCTTTTCATTGTTTTCCAAGATTTTTCCATTTGTATCGTGTTGTTGGTTTCTTGTTCTGTATCTGCCACTGCGCGTAACCGCTAGGTTGGTAACCTAGCTTGGCTGGCCCCCCATTGGTAACCTAGCTTGGCTGGCAATTCCCCCCATTGCATTCATTTGTTCTCATTGTTCTCATTTGTTTTTCATTTGTTATCATTGTTTTCATTTGTTTTTTTATTTGTTTTCGTTTTATCTCATTGTTTTCATTATTTTTTAATCGTTTTCATTTGTTTTTCATATTTTCTCATTGTCTTACCTACCTGCCTAATGCCCAATGAGTGGTTTCCCGTACCACCCATCGCAAACACCCTATCACAGTCGGGAATCTTGTTCCGAATCCGCCACTGCACGTAGCCCAGCTGGCCTGTTCATTGTTTCTCATTTATTTTTCATTGTTTTTCACGGGTTTTTTTATTTTCTCGGGTTTTTCTCTTTATTTTTTCATTCTTGTTCCGAATCTGCCACTGCAAGTAGCCCAGCTGGACTGTCCATTATTTCCCATATACTTTCCCATTTACTTTTTCATTTATTTCCATTTTGCTTATCAATTGTTCCCATTTGTTTTCCACCACTGCCCGACCCCCCCCCCCCCCCCCCCCCCCCACCTACCTGCTTGATGCCCAATGAGTGGTTTCCCATACCACCCATCACAAACACCCGATCACAGTCAGGAATCTTGTTCCGTATTCGCCACTGCACGTAACCCAACTGGACTGTCCATTATTCAACAAAAATCATTATTTTAGCATTTTTGTACCACTGCCCAACCCCTCCCTCCCCTTCCAACCCCTCCCCCACCTACCTGCTTGATGCCCAATGAGTGGTTTCCCGTACCACCCATCACAAACACCCTATCACAGTCAGGAATCTTGTTCCGTATTCGCCACTGCACGTAACCCAGTTGACCCGGCCCGTTTCCGTACAATTTCAATAACGCCGCCGTTTGTTGCTCTAGCACCTCTTTCTTACTTCCGTATAGAGCTGCTGCGGGCGCAGCCCCCTGGGGGGCAGTAGAGGAGGCCCCCCCGAGGGAGGGGGAGGTAGGGGGAGACGACGTTTGGGATTTCCGGAAAGAAGAGAGGCCGCTGTCTGGAGGGGTGGGGGATTTCCTGGTCCTGAGTTTCAGATGGGGTGTGTGGGTGAGGGTGGGGGTGGTTAAGGGGTGGGGGGTGGGGGTGAGGTGGAGGGTGGGGGTGGGGGTGGGGTGAGGGTGAGGGTGAGGGTGAGGGTGAGGGTGAGGGTGGGGGTGAGGGTTAGGGTGGGTGTGAGGGTGGGTGTGAGGGTGGGGGTGGGGGTGGGGGTGGGGGTGGGGGTGAGGGTGATGGTGAGGGTGTGGGCAAAAGGTTAGTGGTGGTGGTGAGGGTGAGGGTGAGGGCGAAAGGTTAGTGGTGGTGGTGGTGGTGGTGAGGGGGTGGTGGTGAGGGGAGACACGCTTTGGGATTTCCTGAAAGAAGGAAGGCAGGGGATTTTCTGGTCCTGGGAGGGGTTGGTGGTGGTGGTAAGGGGTTGGTGGTGGTGAGGCAGTGGTGGTGGTGGTGGGAGGGAGGTGTATAATATGTTCTCTCTATATATATATGGTATATATGAGACCGAGGGGGGGCAAGAAAAAAGCTGCCGTACCGCACCTTCGCTTTGGATAGAGCCTATCCTCAAACTAAAAAAAAAGGTTTTTATTTTTTAGCCAAAAATAAAGTTGTACATAAGTTAGAGGGGTCCAAAGTTTTTTTCAACCAAAGCGGCCCAAATCTTAACTTCGCGATAAATCACGTTTGGGCAACCCCGTGAAAGATGTAAGAGCATAACTGGAACGGGCTAGAAAAGATCTTTCAAATGTAGGGTGAGGTAATCGGGTTTTAGAAGGGTGGGGGGGGAGGGGGAGGGTAAGGGGGGGGGGGGGGTAAAAAAACTTTTTCCCAACTTTATTTTCCCCCTCTTTTTGTATGAAACTTCCACAATTCCAACTCCCATCTAAATCGGACACCATATCGAAGATGCGGTCCAAAATCTGTCTTTCTGCCCCCCCCCTGTATGAAACATATTTATACATGCAGATATATGCATTATATATGAGACATATTTATATATACAGATATAAGCATTATACACGAGACATATTTATAAATACGGATATAAGCATTATATATGAGACATATTTATATATACAGATATAAGCATTATGTATGGGACATATTTATATATACAGATATATGCATCATATATATGAGATATATGTATATATACAGATATAAGCATTATGTATGAGACATATTTATATATACAGATATATGCATTATATATATGAGACATATTTATACATACACATACAAGTACAGATATATTTATACAGACAGATACCTGTACAGATATATGCACTATATATATTATATGATATATAATCTGTCAGCCGCATTCCACAGCTTATTGCCCTCTCCCTTGCCCTTTCGCTCGGGTGATTATGTAGACGACTACATCAATTCCCTTTACATAAATTCCCCTTCACATAAATCTTTACATAAATTAATCTTTACATAAATCTTTACATATATATTTACATAAATTCCCCTTTACATAAATTCCCCTTTACATAAATTCCCTTTACATAAATTTCCTTTTCGCTCGGGTGATTATGTAGATGACTACATCAATTCCCCTTTACATAAATTCCCTTTACATAAATTCCCTTTTCGCTCGGGTGATTATGTAGATGACTACATAAATTCCCCTTTACATCAATCCCCTTTACATCAATCCCCTTTACATCAATCCCCTGTATAGATAGATATATATGTAAACATGGTATTTATGATATATATAATATGAATTATATATTAGATGATATATTATATATATGATGTAATAATTATATATATGTATATATATGTATATATACTACGTATTATATATATGTAGGGTTAGGCCGGGGGGGTATAGTGGTTTCGTACTATTAGCGCTACTAGCGCTTACTAGCGCTAAAATAAATCCCTGAAATTTAGCGCTAGGTGAAGGTGAAGACAAGAGAAATAGGACGTCGTCGTGGCTGGTCGGCATGGCTGGAAGCGCAACGCGACGGTAATACAGAATGAGGGTACTAGCACCAGGTCCCCCAGTCTCAGCTAGGCTGGCAGGATCAGTGCGAAGACAGTGCGCTGACAGTGACACGTGGCAGTACAGGTGATCTCCTGTCCTCTGCGAGTATTGTAGTATAAGCCCCTGAATTAATCGTTCATTAATTGGCGGAGCCCCCTCGTCAAGGGGGCGGGAGCCCCCATGTTTACCCATTTGTCCGTCCGACCATCCATCCATCCATCCATCTGACTGCGATGAAGCCTGACACGTCAGCCAACGGTCTCGTAACTAACTCGCTTTCGTTGCCACCTGTCGCTCCCTCGCGATCACTCTCCACCATTTTTTAGCGTCGCAGGCGACACTGCATAGAACTTGTTTTCGCATTGCATTGCTCAGTAATTATCATTCGCGAATGGCAACCGCAACTGTTTACAGTCCGCCCAAGTTTTGGTTCGTGAAAAACGGCAAACAGTCATTCATGAGTGCGCAGCTGACGCCCAACCAGCTTTTTTCACGGCTGGATAGCGTGAAGGGAAAGTGGAAGAAGCTATTACGACCTGAGATGCAAGGTTCTGAAGATGGGCTGGACGCGGGATGGGGTCACGGAGCAGTGTGTCGTCTCTTGCACGAAGTGCACTCAGATATTCAGCCCTGCCAACCCCATGGCGTCCTACAATACGCATTCTGACGCGACCAAAACATCGTACTGCGAGGGGCCTCAGGCTGAGGAAGCTTTACATAGGAGGGGAAAAAATAAACAATGGTCTAGAGTTTGGACAGAGCCATCCAGGTTTTTGCCATATTCTGTTCTGTTATTATGTCCTTGTATAACTATTTTCCTCCAATGTAAAGCTTTGATATGCTAATACAGCGGTCTCCGTTTGCTTCCGCAGTAATGAGGTACTTCATCATGAACTCATGATGGGCAGATCATACACAATTGCCAAAAAAAGTTAGCATGATGCATGGCAACACTCTCCTCGACACATGGCACTTTTCTTTTTCTGGGTTCTTTTGGCTAAGTTTGGCTAGGTTTGGCTAAATTAGTTGTGCACTATTAGGGCTAACTTAGCTAATAGCCCAATTTGGGCTAATTTTGTCCACCAGTAGCCCTATAGGCCGAAGCCTATATATATGATATGATATATTACCTGCCAGCCACATTCCACAGCTTTTTGCCTTCTCCCTTGCCCTTTCGCTCCGGTGATTATGTAGATGACTACATATATTCCCTATATATATATATAGATATATATGATAACATGGTATATATGATATATATGATATGTATTATATAGTAGATGATATATTATATATACGATATAATATGTATATATACGGTACATATATATATACTTGTATATACTACGTATTATATATATCAATATATAATATGATATAGTACCTGTCAGCCAACTTCCACAGCTTTTTGCCTTCTCCCTTGCCCTTTCTCTCAGGCAATTCTGTGGCTGACTCCACCAGGGGGGGCAGTCTGGGTACAGAGGAAGGTGTGTGGGCAAGGCCCCCCCCAGCCTCTTCCTCACCTTCGCCCCCCCCGCACACCTCCTCGCCGTCTTTGCTGAGCCGCAGGTTGGGGCGAGACTCTCCAAGAACTTTTCGGGCTAGGCTGTTGCGAAGGCGCTGTTGGGGGGGGGGGTGGGGGGGGGGGGGGGGGTGGGGGGGGGGGTGGGGATGGGGATGGGAATTGAGGTGGTGTATTTGCTAGGCTGTCTGTTGGAGCGATACTCTCCAAGAACTTTTTGGGCTAAGCTGTTGCGAAGGCGCTGTTGGGGGTGGGGGTGGGGGTGGGGGTAAGGGTGGGGGTGGGGGTGGGGGTGGGGGTGGGGATGGGGATGGGAATTGAGGTGGTGTATTTGCTAGGCTGTCTGTTGGAGCGATACTCTCCAAGAACTTTTTGGGCTAGGCTGTTGCGAAGGCGCTGGTGGGGGTGGGGGTGGGGTTCAGGGTGGGGGTAGGGGTGGGGATGGGATGGAAGTGGTGGATTTGCTAAGCCGTCGGTTGGAGCGATACTCTCTAAGAACCTTCAGACTAGGCTGTTGCGAAGGCGCTGGTGGGGGTGGGGATGGGGGTGGGGTGAGGGTGGAGGTGGGGGTGGGGATCGGGGTGGGGTGAGGGTGGAGGTGGGGGGTGGGGATTGAGGTGGGGATGGGGATGGAGGTGGTGGATTTGACAAGCCGTTGGTTGGAGCGATACTCTCCAAGAAATCTTCGGGCTAGGCTGTTGCGAAGGCGCTGGTGTGGGTGTGGGTGTGGGTGTGGGTGTGGGTGCGGATGGGGGTGAGGGTGGGGGTGGGGATGGGGATGGAAGTGGTGGATTTGCTAAGCCGTCGGTTGGAGCGATACTCTCTAAGAACCTTCGGGCTAGGCTGTTGCGAAGGCGCTGGTGGGGGTGGGGGTGGGGGTGGGGATGGGGATGGGGGTGGTGAATTTGCTAAGCCGTCGGTTGGAGCGTGACTCTCCAAGAACTTTTCAGGCTAGGCTATTGCGAAGGCGCTGGTGGGGGTGGGGTGGGGATGGGGGTGGGGACGGAGGTGGGGATGGGGATGGAGGTGGTGAATTTGCTAAGCCGTCGGTTGGAGCGTGACTCTCCAAGAGCTTTTAGGGCTAGGCTGTTGCGAAGGCGCTGGTGGGGGTGGGGATGGGGGTGGGGTGGGGGTGGCGGTGGGGGTGGGGGGTGGGGGTGGGGGTGGGGGTGGGGGTGAGGGTGGGGGTGGGGAGGATGGGGGTGAGGGTGTGGAGGGGGGGGGGGGGGGGGGGGGGGGGGGGAACATGCTACCTTCACAACACACACATGCACATCGACAAACAGATACAGGAACAATCCATGTACACAGAATCCACTGCTCCCTCCTTCTCGCCTGCCCTTGCTCCCCCTGAATGCTCGGTGTCGCTGGTTTGTGTTGCAAACCCACTTCTTGGGGTGAAATTCCTTTCACAACTATAAAGAAAAGTAACCACCGCAAACCTGCATACCCTGAAAAACTGAAAAACTGAAAAAAAAACTGAAACAACTGAAAACAAGTAGCTACCGCACACCTGCTCCCTTCCCTTCTCCGCCTGCCCTTGCTCCCCCAGAATCCTCGGTGTCGCTGGTTAGTGTTGTAAACCCAAATATATGGCCCAAAAATAAAAGCCCTGCACCGTATACCTCCTCCCTTTCTTTCTCTGGTTTGGGTTGTAAACCCACTTCTTGGGGTGAAATTCCTTTCACAACTATAAAAACAAAGTAACCACCGCATACCTGCATACCCTAAAAAAACTAAAAATACTTTTTAAAACCCTGAAAAACTTGAAAAAGTAGCCACCACATAGCTGCTCCCTTTCCTTCTCCGCCTGCCCTTGCTCCCCATGAATCCTCGGTGTCGCTGAAAATAACTATAAAAACAAAAACAAAAATCCCTGCACCGCATAGCTGCTCCCTTTCCTTTTCCGCCTGCCCTTGCTCCCCCTGAATCCTCGGTGTCGCTGGTTTGGGTGGTAAACCCACTTCTTGGGTGAAATTCCTTTCACAACTATAAAAAAATAGTAACCACCGCATACCTGCATACCCTAAAATGATAAAAAAAACTTTTAAAAACCCTGAAAAAACTGAAAAAAGGTAGCCACCACATAGCTGCTCCCTTTCCTTCTCCGCCTGCTCTTGCTCCCCCTTAATTCTCGGTGTCGCTGAAAATAACTATAAAAAACAAAAACAAAAATCCCTGCAAACTTAGAAAAACTAAAAACTGCTTACCTGCTCCCTTTCCTTCTCTGCCTGCTCTTGCTCCCCTGAATCTTCGGTGTCGCTGAAAATTACGAAACAAAACTTAAAAAAGAAATAAAAATAAAATTCCTGCACCTCATACCTGCTCCCTTTCTTTCTCTGCCTGCTCTTGCTCCCCCTGAATCTTCTTCTTGTTTTCCATGGCCTGTAAATACTTCTGCCAGAAAACACAAAGGCATGCCAAGGAAGGTTAAACATTGTTACATTGTTACATTTTTGCGTTTCACAGCCCCATGTTTAAATTTCACACAGCAGCATGCATGATGATTAGGCTAGGAGAGTACGCGGTGTAATGTTTATTTGATTGTATAATTTAATTGTATAATTGATATTCTATATGTTTTCCATGACCTGTAAATACTTCTGCCAGAAAACACAAAGGCATGCCGAGGGAGGTTAAACATTGTTGCATTGTTACATTGTTACATTTTTGCGTTTCACAGCCCCATGTTTAAATTTCACAAAGCAGCATGCGTGATGATTAGGCTAGGAGAGTACGCAGTATACTGTTTATTTGATTGTATAATTTAATCGCATAATTGATATTATATCTGTTTTCCATGACCTGTAAATACTTCTGCCAGAAAACACGAAGGTTATATGTAGGGAACAGCAATATGATATCACATCATATGATATTATGTCATCATATGATATCACATCATATTACGTCATCATATGATATCATGCCTTATGCCATCATATGATATCATATGATGCCGGCAGTCTGACTAGGCAAAATTTTCATATACAATATCATATGATGCAATTTGTGTAGTATACTAGTATCATATGATATCATATGATGACGGCAGTCTGACTAGGCTAAAGTTACCATTTATATACAATACAATATGATGCAATTTGTATGGTATCATATGATATCATAATCGCCATTGGTCAACATCATATAATATGCTCTGTTCCTCCCTCACCCTGTCGCCCCCCACGTCATGCTCTACTCAGCATTTCACAACATTCCACACTTTCCACATGGCACCCATGCCCCTACCCCCCCCCCCCCCCCACCACACACACACACACACACCCTCCCCCCCCCACACTCACACCACTGTTACCACCACCTCCCTCACCCTGACGCCCCCCACGCCATGCTCTACTCAGCATCTCACAACATTCCACACTTTCCACATGGCATCCATGCCCCTACCCCCCCCCCCCCCCACCCCACACACACACACACACACACCACCGCCACCACCACCGCCACCACCCTGACGCCCCCCACGCCATGCTCTACTCAGCGCCTCACAACATTCCACACTTTCCAACTGGCACCCATGCCCTACCCCCCCCCCCCCCCCCCCCCCCCCCCCCCCCTCCACACACACACACACACACACAAACCACCGCCACCACCACCACCTCCCTCACTCTGACACCCCCCACACCATGCTGTATCCAGCATTTCACAAGATTCCACACTTTTCACACGTAGCACCCATGCCCCTAACCCCACAGCCACCCACCCACCACCACCACCTCCCTCACCCTGACGCCCCCCATGCCATGCTCTATTCAGCGTATTACAACATTCCACATCATCACTCCGCATCGCACCAGGTTCTTGTTGTGGAAGCGCCTGTTGCTACTTCGATTTCGCATCAACCCTTTTCCACATGTCTGCTGCTCCTGAAGCTGCGCCTCGGCACTGCATCAACAGCGTCGTAAATGAGCACAGAATTCATCACTTGATACTCGCAGAGCGCAGTGGCTCCGTCAAAATTATCCGAGGCAGAAAATATACCTCCACCACCACCAACACCCTGCTTCCACCGCCCTACCTTGTAGCTTCATCGGTCTGAGCCATGCCGTGCGCACACGCTAATAATTAGCGCAGAGATTACTAATGACTAATTTTGAGCAATTGCCCGGCGCCTCTGCATTGCATGCTGGCCCAGAATGGGGAGATGTGCACGAGAATATGGGTGTGTACGGCGTAGATGATCCTGAAGGAGAACGCTTGCGCCCGTGGCGGATCGGAGGCAAGGCACCAGCGTACCACTCCCACGCCAAACCCTTGGACTTGACTCGGTCGGTTCGTTGGCTCCGCGTGGCGTTACGCGACGGTTGCGGTTGGCGGTTGACCCTGTTCTGCTCTGTTCGAAAACAATTGACAGTGCCTGCCAGCGTGGCACTCACTGTATGGATGAGTACGGAGGTGCACGGTGCGCGTGCCCGTGCGTGGACACATGGGTAGGATGTGTAGGGTACATCTGTACATCGGCGTGGCGAACTGCCAGCTGGACGGAGCAAAGGCGCCAGCCTGTCGAATATCGTACTCATCCTCTACTCATCCTACAGTTGGCCTGCCCACTCATACCTACAATGTTTGTGCACCACTCATCAACCACATGAGTAGACTTGCAGACCTCATCTGGGCCTCCTCCAACGCCCCAGTCCAACAGTGGGCTATCAGTTTCCAGTCTGCTATGGTCCATAGCCTATGGACCTTATGGTAAACGCTCATGTTGCAACCCTCATCCATCACACGGACCTTCCCATGGGCCCTATTGAACCTGAAAAAACTGATCCCAAACCGCTGGTCTGCATTGATGACATCTGCATGCTCTGGTACCGTATATCAGCGCTCCTCATGGATCCGGGATGTCATTACCCGGTACTCAGATTAAGATTGTTATATGCAGACCAGGGGCCCTGTTGCAGGCCTATGTTGACGGAAGTCCCAGGCAGCGCCGCAAGTAACACGGAAAAATTGCGGTGAGTGTTGGCTTATTGGCTATCAGAAGGCCGGCCTAGCTTGCACCAGGGGGGGAGGGGGGGGGGGGGGATGGAACGAGGAGGGGGTCTACAATTACGACCCGGACCAGGTATGGCGGTATCATACGATATCATGCTCGACAGCACTAGCTATTAGCATCTGATAGGTTCTGCAGCCAACACACAGCTCTGGACGTGCGTCAGAAGCCAGAAGCATCAAACTAGATTAACAACACCAACAAACTAATCACAGCTCGATTAGAGAGAAAGGGAGCTGGAAAGGAGGGGAAGGGGGGCCTGCGTCCTGACCCGACTGCGATGCAACCAAGCCACTGAAGCTGCATCTGCGACGGAACGGACCTCCCCCACGTTGTCTTAAGATGCTAAGAGCCCTCTGACGTTCCGTCTACGACGCAGGACGCAGCGTCCTGAACAACCCTGGGTGGGATCCAATGACTAAAGATAAAGGGTGCCCTTCCAGATAGAGAGGAATCGTTACACCAACTCAGCAAATCAGTGCCGAGACAGGACAACGGCACAACCTGCCTACCATCAGATTGTATAACAGGAAGCATGTGGGGGGTTGAGGCACTACCACAAATCCTGCGAGAAAGAGGATTCGTTACATAAACTCAGCAAATCATTGCCGAGACAGGCAATCTATATGGAAGAAGAGCGTGAAGGGGAGCGTGAAGGGGAGGGATGCCCAGGCAGGCAATATAGAGCACCAAGCCCAACAACACACAAGAGAAGAGGGCTGAAGCAAAAGAGGCAAAGACTAAACAAGGGCACGCACTATGAGCACCTTAATATGCAGCGATAATGCACTGAAATAAGAGGTCGTTCACACGGGACAGATTTGTAAGAGGTCGTTCACACGGGACAGGTTTGGGTTTGGGTTTGGTTTGATGTTAACCTGCCGCGTCAGAGGGGGTTAGCCGAAGATTAGCCGAGGTTAGCCCAAACCCGCCCAAACCCATGAATTTCGTTCGGACGGCATTCCAGAGCTTCTTGTCAGTTGGAAAAGTTTGAACATTTTGAATTGCCGATCCGCAGCAGGAGCGCTCAAATCAAGCAGGCTCTGGCGATAATGTGAGGAAGGCGGAAACTGCGTCTCCTCATACTGCGTATCACGCTGCTGCTGTTGCATCTCATGCTGGCGTGGATCTGCAGGTGGCGGCCCATCCAGAACGGACCCCTCCATACAGCGCAGTGAATATTATAGATGGCGCGAAAGGGAGGACGGTTTCGAAAACAAGCGGCTGAAGGAAATGCGGCGCAATTTATCGCAACAGAAACAACGAGCAACACGTGTGCGACATAACCATAATCATAACCCAAACGTGTGTGTGGGGGGGGGGGGGCACGTTTGGGTTTGGGTTTGGGTTAGCATTTGGTTAACTAATTTGACCCAAACGCGTCAACTTTTTCCCGTGTGAACGAAAAAAGGTTTGGATGTACGACAGAAACGCCCAACTACCCCTTAACCCAAACCCAAACCAGTCCCGTGTGAACGACCTCTAACAGAAAAACGCTAGACAATCCAGCACAACCAAGTTGCAGATCCCGTCGAGAGAGAGAGGGTACGTTACATAAACTCAGCAGAACACTGCCGAGACAGGACAGCAGCACAGCCTGCGTACGATCCAATTCTATAACAGGAAACATCCCGTGAGAGAGAGAGAGAGAGAGAGAGAGAGAGAGAGAGGGGATTCGTTACATAAACTCAGCAAATAACTGCCGAGACTGGACAGCAGCACAGCCTGCAGACCATCAAATTTTATAACAGGATTGCCGAAAGAAAAAATTACAAGGGGCTCATGCCCTAGCAGTGAAACAACACCGCCCTAAAGTCGGACTCGAGAAACCACCCGCCGTCTTCAGGCAGCGGGGCTCGAACTCCCGTCGAGAGGATATAGTTACATACTCAGCAAAAATCAATGCCGAGACTGAACAGCGCCGAGGCAGCTGGACAGTTTTATAACAGTGGGGGTTTGGGCAACATACCCCTCAGAACCTGGTCCAGGAGGTGACCTCCAAAAAAGCGTACGAAAGAGCAAATAAAAGGCTTGACAACAAGCAATGCGAACTACCAAGGCAAAGAGAAACTAGCGAATTAAGTGTATGTAGTAGAAGGGCTGAGAGTTGCCGAGGCCTAAAAAGCGAGATTCTACAAGAAGACGTGAAGGACAAAAAGCACAGGAAAATCACCAAACAAACAAGGAGAGAGGCATAGAGCTCTAAAAAGGCGGCCTTAACACTCCCTATCTAAAGGCAAACACAAGGCCAAGCCGTCAGCCAAAACGCCACAAGGAAATGCACAGCTAAGAAAGGACACTTAACAACCTAAGCAGAACTACTAACACGATAAAAAGCGTGAGGAAAAGCGAAAGACCAAGACCAGCGGGGAAAAGCTAAAAGAGTCCAAAGCCTATCTGTCAAGAAACCATCAAGCTAAAGGACGGATAGAGGGCACAGGAGAGCAGCCAAACAGGTCAAGAGTCAAACGGAGACTCGAGAAGTGAAAACAGAAGCTACCCCCCATCACCTACACCGCCAGAAACAAGACGGTTGCTACAAAGGGACAAGAACAAATCCAAGCTAGTCATCCAGGCTGTCAGGGAGGATTAGGGGAAGAAGCTCATTCTGGGAGAGAAGCAAATGGTCGGGGGGATGGTCCTGGGCCATCGGAGGATCCGCCACTGACATATGTGGAGGGTTGGGAACTCCCATGTTAACACGGGACCCACCGTGGCTGATGAAGGGGTGATCATCTCCCACCGTGATACTCCCGTCCCTAATATCCGTCGTAACCTTTAGTCATGTTATATAAATTTCTTGATCGCTTTTTTGCGTCATCATACACGTTGGGATGCGACTCTTTGCCGTGCGATCTAAGGCGCTAGCTTCAAGTGCTGGTTCGTAAGAGCGTGAGTTCAAATATCACAGGAGTCACAAAGATATCCGACAGCGCGCAATTTTTGCATAGGTGCGATGGAAATCTTACAATGAATGTTCATGACATTCAGGTGTTGTTTGTAGGTGTGCAGTTACGTGCTTCTCAAATAAAACGTAGATTTTGAAGTACACCTGGACAACCGTGGTAAGGTCTGCATGCAGTAGCCTTGGCGTTGTCCGAGAACCCCCTTTGGACAGCTTCCTTAATCACGCCGACTTGGCTTATTGCTTTTATTTTCTTTAGCTTCCAGGCATATGGGAGGCAGTACTATGCCCTATCTGGCAGTACCGGCTATAGTACTGATATAGTATAGGGCAGTGTCGGGCTCTCGGCTATTAGGAACTGCGTTCGTGTCAACGAAGCTTGAGCACTTAAGCACAGATGCGGAGATCGAGGGAGAGAACACAGAGAACAATTATAGTGTACGAGGACGAACCCTAAGAGACAAAGCACAGCAGCCACCAGGATGGTGGCGGGGTTTAGGGTATAGCCGGACGGTATGGCAGACAGTAATGACAGAGAGGCAACAGACAGCTATTGCTGACAGTACCCTTTTTATTAGTTATGAACGTATTTTCACCCTAGGAGGTGGGTCTTCCGACATTACATTACATTATTACATTACATTACATGTTAAAGTCTACTTGACACCGCGAGGGTGTATGAGACTCTGTGCTTTAAACAAAAAGAAAAAGCACCCACAAAGCAAAAAACCCCATTACATCAGGGGTGTGTCGAGGACAAACAAACCAAACTCCCAACCACCGTTTTGGTGGCGTAGGTATTAAACCCCTTAGAGCAGGACCCAGATCTCAACCACTTACAGTGGCGGAGGTAAGAAGCTAACAAATGAGAAGTCACAAGAAGAAAAAAAGGGATAATAAATTACGGTGCCACTAAGCAGTCCAGGGCTTCCTGTCTTGCTCTTCTACAAGTAGAAAGATAGTCGGCTAGGTTGCTCCAAAAAGACTTAGTGCCATTTCCATTCATAAAGGTTCTGAATGTGGAATCGCATAATTCCACATTCCATACGGTTAAGTCGGTATCCTCATGGACATGCCTATAAATATCTGTAAACAGATTCTGGTAGCGGAGGCGAATATCATTATAAAAAGGGCACTCAAACATATGCATTTCATCCTCAGGTTTTTGGAACCCACACATTTGACAGTGTCTCATTGAGCGAGGGATGTGTGCTCTATCCACCACCCTCATTCTTTCTGTGTTCAGCCAATGGGAACCCATTCTAAACTGTGCTATAGAACGAATCTGATCCTGCTTATGTAAGGCGGATGTAAAGGGAATCAAGCCATTCTCATCATTGCTGTTGGCTGCGAACCATTTTTGGTATCGGAGGCGTTTAAAGCCAACCCTTCTCTCATCAGGGATGTCTCTAACTGCATTGGTGTCACTTGGGTACTTAAACCTCCATGACTCAAAAACTTCAGACATAATACCTTCGACATCGACAGCCTCCAAAATGTTGATGTTTTTACTGGATCCTAGCTTGTGGAGAGCACAACGCAAGTCATGAACCCAGCCAGTGTTGGAGTCAAAAGATTCCTCAAGAGCCATTCTAATGAGATCCTCAGGTTCTTTATGTATGGTCTTGTTCCAGAAGCGCAAAGCTTGTTTAAGCCAAGCAAAACACAACGGGGTTCTACCCAGCTCTTCCATGATAATATTAGATGTAGTAGATTGGCAAACACCCAACATTTGTTTAAGTATACCTCTATGCCATTTCTCACAAGCATGGTCATTTGAGATAAGTGTGTTGTTCAGAATAGAAGGAGCCCACACCTCACAGCCAAAATTCAGGATAGGTTGTACAAGAGAATCAAACAGGTGGGTGAGAATATCAATATTGTATATCTCCATAGTATGGCATCGCCTACGAAGCATCTGGTGTGCCTTTTGGGCCTTAGTGAGCATCCTAGAAAAAGCAGCTTTTGCACGATTGCTTGAGTCACCATCCACAAAGAGGGATCCCAAGTAGATAAAAGATAACTTTGTAGAAAGTTGTGCTCCATCATAGACAAATTTGTAATCAGGATCCATGCGGGCCTCATCACAGAATTGTTTGTTGAAAACGACAATCTCAGTTTTCTTTATATTCACAGCCATCTTAGTAGCCTCGCAGAAATCTCTCAGGCAGTCAAGCATCGCTTGCATATCTGCCGGGGATTCTGCCATTATAGCTAGGTCATCAGCATAAAGTAACAGTTGCAGAATCTTTCCCCTAAGCTCAGCCCCTACATTTGGGAGCTTGGATTGGAGGAACGATTCAATTCTATCAATGAACAGACCGAATAGGAGTGGGGATAGGGGGTCTCCTTGTTTAACTCCTACAAGGGATGGAAAGGGGGATCCAATGTCCCCATGTAGGCGAACTTGGAAAACAACATGATTATACATGGACTTCAGAATACTGAGATAGGGGTCCTTGACTCCTAGCCTTGCTAAGCAATCCCATAGCAAGTCTCTGTTGACCCAATCATAAGCCTTCTTGAAATCAACAAAAGCCACAAAGAGTGTTTTTTTCTTTTCTCTATATTTATCTACAATATGGTTAAGAATGAATGATGCATCTGCAGTACCCCTACCACTTACATACTGAGGATTACATACTGGGATTACATACTGGGATTACATACTGGGATACTGGGTTATGGGCCCATCAGACATAAACCAGCGCCACCGAGGATTCAGTCCGAATGGCGTTGCCACTCCTACAAAAGAGTACCGTAGGCACACTTGGGGTGAGAGATACCGACCCTCGACCAAACGAACATTCACCACTACCCCTAGCCCCCCCCCCAAAACTTAGTTACATTTACGGAATTGGGTTCGTCGTTTTGACGCAGCGTAGGGGACTAAGGGTGTTCGCTTACTTCGCGTTTTGCGACTTCGCGTTTTGCAAAAGTGCAGGCAGGTTGGCTGTAGCGTTTGCGCTTTCTTAAGCGCAGCTCGGTTCTGCGAAAGTTACTGCACTGCACTGTTTCGCGTTTCCAAATACCTACTTTGCACATAAATATCTCACGGAATACTTCGAATCAAGTTGCACTCGACATTTTAGCCTATTTATATACCACCATGATCATATTGAAACGCCAAACTCAGTTCTGATCGAAGTGATGGGTATGCCACAACGCACCAAACTTCACATATTTCACATTTAGATCCGACAGTACTGATTGCTCCTCTGTGTAACATCCCATTCCAGTCAACCTTCAGGCACTACCATAGATGATTGGTGTATATTTAGCACCTACTCCCTCACTTCAGCGAAGGAGGGGCTAGACTAACATGCACAAGATCTCGACAGGATGACCCATACTAACGTACTCTGCCAATGCGCCTGTCGGTCGTCTGTTACACGAGGAAGATAACAATCAACTCAAATCCTATTTTTTGTTTACAAGGATTTGTTCAACAAGGCTTTGTTACATTGATTTTCTAATCCGCCTAGGGTGCTCCCAGGTGTGATACCCACGCACGGAGGGGCTTGGAATTGGAAGACGGTGAGCAGCCCTGAGTTGGCTGAAAAACCATGTAACCATTCAAATTCAGAGAGAGAGGAGTACGCTACATAAACTCAGCAAAACAATGCCGAGGCAGGGCAGCGGCACAGTCTTCCTACTACCGTATCAATTTTATGACAGGATGTCACTTCAAATGGCCAAATTGGCCAGCGCTTTACGGCTTTAGCGCACTTGACAACAAAAAAACTGCGCTTTGTAGTGCAAAAAGCGCAAAAATTGCTTGCTGCGTCCACAGGGGGTTGCAAAAAACTGCGCTTAAAGGGCAGAGGGGGTCAAAAAGTCAGCGCTCAAAAGCGTGCGCTTTGAATTACCCTGACCCCCACATTCATTGTATCCATGTTGTGTCAGCAGATCGCTGATCGTGATCGTGACCACCCCTTTGCGCTATACTCAGGGTCTACGTATGACCGACACTTAACTTAGTGTATCTGTAGCTATGCTTTCTCTGCTGTAACGTCGCATTTCTCAATAACGAGCCTCCAAGTCACATTGCCCCTCGACTATTAAGCACTATCCGCTGTTGTGTTGCAGTCCTGGACAAGTCTTTAAACTGTGCAATCCGGTTCACCAATCCGGTTTTTGAAATTGAGCGACTCGGTGCGACTCCAGTGCGACGCTCTGCCCCCCGAACTTTACGGCGTCCGGGGGGGCAGTTCTGATTTGTTTAGCCAGACCCATGCGTTGCCATGCAGCGACGGATTGGCGGCGGAATTCGAAGTGTGTCTAATCCCGTTGACCTTGACGAGTCGTTAAATTGTCGGCGTAGGGACTTTGACACGTCTATAATCCGTTTGAGTTCGAACCCTGTTTTCCATGGTTATCGCATGGGGGGTAGTATTGTATTCTGCAGAAGGTTAGACGCCGAAGTGCCGGCGTATATGACCTTGTAACAATTATTCTTAAATTGTCTAACCCTGCTGACCTGGACAAGTCCTCTTAGTTGTGATACCGACCTACGACCAAGCTCTTGACTCCGACCCATTGACCAAGATCTGTGATACCGACCCACGACCAAGCTCTTGACTCCGACCCATTGACCAAGATCTGTGATACCGACCCACGACCAAGCTCTTGACCCCGACCCATTGACCAAGATCTGTGATACCGACCCACGACCAAGCCCTTACCTCCGACCCATTGACCAAGATCTGTGATACCGACCCACGACCAAGCTCTTGACTCCGACCCATTGACCAAGATCTGTGATACCGACCCACGACCAAGCCCTTACCTCCGACCCATTGACCAAGTTCTGTGATACCGACCCACGACCAAGCTCTTGACTCCGACCCATTGACCAAGATCTGTGATACCGACCCACGACCAAGATCTTGACTCCGACCCATTGACCAAGATCTGTGATACCGACCCACGACCAAGCTCTTGACTCCGACCCATTGACCAAGTTCTGTGATACCGACCCACGACCAAGCCCTTAACTCCGACCCATTGACCAAGATCTGTGATACCGACCCACGACCAAGATCTTGACTCCGACCCACGACCCACGACCAAGTTCTTGACTCCGACCCACGACCAAGCTCTTGACTCCGACCCACGACCAAGATCTTGACTCTGACCCACGACCCACGACCAAGCTCTTGACTCCGACCCACGACCAAGAATCCGACCCGACTGATACCGACCCACGACCAAGCTCTTGACTCCGTCGAGCTACAGACACATTTGGCGCCCAATATTCCAGTAGGGCACCAGGGGAAATGTCACCATTTCACCAACATCATCTCCAAGTTAGGCTAAAAGGCTTAACCATGTCTTCCGCAGTGGTGTCCAGGGTACTTCAAATGGCCAAATTGGCCAGCGCTTTAGCGCACTTGAAAACAAAAATACTGCGCTTTGTAGTGCAAAAAGCGCAAAAAATGCTTGCAGCGCCCACAGGGGGTTGCAAAAAACTGCGCTTAAAGTGCAGAGGGGGTCAAAAAGACAGCGCTCAAAAGCTCAAAAGCGCGCGCTTTGAATTACCCTGGTGGTGTCCTCAACCTCACATCCTGAGAGTGGCACATTACTCTGATGTAACAATTTCAATTTCAATTAGCCATGTCTTCTAAGGAATATGAGAAAGTTAGTTATTTTTACACACTACTTCGATTTACATTTTATTACGTTACGATGTCGCAGGCAGCCCACTGTCGACCCAAGATAAACCCCCACCACAACTTCCGGGGGGGGGGGGGGGGGTCTTCCAACTATCCTCTCGTTATCAAAAGCACGTAGATATGTGTGCATACCGCTACTGTCCACGCATATTTCATACCAGGGTACTACAAGTCGCGCATTGTGTGCATACCGCTACTGTCCTCGTATATTTCATACCAGGGTACTACAAGTCGCGCATTGTGTGCATACCGCTACTGTCCACGTATATTTCATACCAGGGTACTACAAGTCGCGCATTGTGTGCATACCGCTACTGTCCACGTATATTTCATACTAGGGTACTACAAGTCGCGCATCGTAACATAAGCTTTTGGAGCCCATCTACGAGAATCACGTAAAAGAAAGCGCCAAGCCTAGAGACCCCGAGGCCTGTGCCAGGCACTACCAGCAAGTAACTTGAAGACCCCCAACTACGTTTTTCACGTAGCCCAAAATGGCAAAATGCAGTACCCTGTTACGTACTGCCCACATGCTCTTTACTAAGATAACGCAAACTGCATATAAGTTTTTGCTGGTCTGCCTGGGGCCGTTCTGGTTGGGCCCTGGCTGGAGCCCCAAATGTAATACCAACATGGCACTAGCACACTAGGGGCACACTCCAAGCGGAGAAAAAGAAACTAACCAGGATTCCGCCAGTAACGGCGAGTAAAACCGGAATAACCCGCACAGTTGGCTCCCTATTCTCCGTGGGTATCGCACGGGAGGACTTGGCCTTGAAAGACAGTAAACAGTCTTGCAACTGACTTGCCATTGAGAGACAGTAAGCAGCCCAGAGTTGGCTGATTTTCTTTAATGCTGAAGACGGCGAGCTTATAACTAACTGGCTTCCGTTGCCACTGTTTAGTGTCGCTTGCGACGCTGCATATAACTTTTTGGGGCTCACCAGCTTCTAGGCAGCTCCCTTGCCCCCCTCACAGTCCCAACCAGTTTGCCTGGTAGCTAACATTATGGGTATTCCATGTGTGTGTAATGTGTGTGAGTGATGTGCGAGTATGTATGTGTTTGTGTGTGATGTGTGTGAGTGATGTGCGAGTATGTATGTGTGTGTGTGTGTGTGTGATGTGTGAGTATCTATGTGTGTGATGTGTGTGATGTGTGTACGTGTTTGTGTGTGTGTGTGGGGGGGGGGGGGGGGGGAGGCAAGGAGGGATTTGGCACACACAAGGTGAGCAGCCCAAAGTTGGCTGAACAAGTCCTATGCAGCGTCGCAAGCGACGCGGGAAATCAATTGAGTGTGTTGGCAACGGAACGACAGGTGGCAACGGACTGGAGCTGACCGAAGCCAGTTAGTTATGAGACAGTTGGCTGACGTGTCAGGCTTCAATTTTTCGGTTGCACAGACGGACAACGGGGTGAATCTGGGTGCTCCGCCAGAAAACATGTAACAAAACCAATCCAGTGCAGATGTAAGCTTTGGGCTTGAGCCAACAGCTGGGTAGTGATCACGCCTGGTGGGGCGTGGTATAAAGGGAGCCCCGTCTTACGGCAGTAGGGAACGGGCTACTTTGTCACCTGGACAAAGGTACCATGGAGGTTGACAGCGATCGAGAACACTTAAGCGCACCCGTGGGGATTTGAACCCGGCACTTATGTCACTCAAGGAGCTCTGCCATTGAGCCATTTGTTGAACGGGGATGTTATGACAGCTGGGTAATAGAGCTGGTTGGAAGCTGGCATGCGTAGCCCCACAAACAGTCATATCCAGTTTTCCCAGTCTGGAGGGCAGTATGGTCCAGACACCGTTGGTAAAGCTTATGCCAACGGGAGTTCGAGCCCTACTGCCGAAAGACAGTGGGTGTCTCGAGTCCGTTCTTTGGAGGGCGGTAGTGTTTCCACTGCCAGGGCAAGTGGCCATTGTAATCTTTTTTTCTTTCATATTCGCGTTTACTCCGCTGCACCTGCTTGAACTTGACCAAAAGAGTTTTTCTTTTCGGCTACGAGCAGTAGCTTCTAGGCAGCTCCTCGAGCCAGCCACTGAGCTACATCCCACTATTTCAGCAGCTCTGGACAGCTGACTGCGTCAGCTTCAAGGTGCACTGGGTTGCGCCGGGTTAGGCTGAATAGCTGCCTAAAAGCTGCTGCTGGTAGCCGAAAAAGAAAGCTATGCTTGACAAGTCGTTAAACTGTCGGTGTTGAGAACTGGACAGGTCACATCGGTCTGAGTTCGAACCCTGTCATTCTTCCTGGTAGTGTCACACTCCCTGGTAGGGCCACACTCCCTGGTAGGGTCATACTTCCTGGTAGGGTCATACTTCCTGGTAGTGCCACACTCCCTGGTTGGGGAAGTTCAGTATTCTGCAGACGGTTAGACGCCGAATTGTGTATAGAATTGCCGGCGTATAGAACCTTGTAACAATGATAATTCCGACTCCGCTGCAGACATTGTGGTAGGCATTCTGAGGGTTGATGGACCCTTGTATAGCTAAGTGGATTAACCATACCTGGATTAACCACAAATGGATTAACCACAGTTAAAATGTGGATATTAGAGTGGATTTAAATGTGGATATTATGGTGGCTATTATAGTGGGTTGTTAGTGGGCTGATGGACCCTTGTGTAGCTGAGTGGATTAGTGTTTATACTTCTAACTTCCCGCTATAGAGCGGCCAGTGTTCCCTTTTGGGCTACGCAGACCAGCTTCTAGGCAATCCGAGGGCTGATAGACCCTTGTTTGGTTGAGTGGATCAGTGTTTATACTTCTTCCTTCCTGCCATTGAGCGGCCAGAGTTCCCCTTATGGGCTACGCATACCAGCTTCTAGTCATTCCGAGGGCTGATAGACCCTTGTACAGTTGAGTGGATCAGTGTTCATACTTCCAACTTCCTGCCATTGAGCCGCCAGAGTTCCCCTTTTGGGCTACGCAGACCAGCTTCTAGGCATTCTGAGGGCTGATGGACCCTTGTTTGGTTGAGTGGATCAGTGTTTATACTTCTTCCTTCCTACCATTGAGCGGCCAGAGTTCCCCTTTTAGGCTACGCAGACCAGCTTCTAGGCATTCTGAGGGCTGATAGACCCTTGTACAGTTGAGTGGATTAGTGTTCATACTTCATATTTCTTACTTCCTGCCATTGAGCCGCCAGTGTTCCCCTTTTGGGCCTACGCAGACCAGCTTCTAGTCGTTCCGAGGGCTGATAGACCCTTGTGCAGTTGAGTGGATCAGTGTTCATACTTCTTACTTCCTGCCATAGAGCCGCCAGTGTTTCTTTTTTGGGCTACACATACCAGCTTCTAGGCAGCTCCCTTGCCCTGCCCACAGTCCCAACCATTTCGTCTGGCAGCTAACATTATGGGCATTCCATGTGTGTGTATGTGTGTGTGTGATGCGTGAGTATGTATGTGTGTGATGTGTGAGTATGTATGTGTGTGTGTTTAAATGTGGATATTATGGTGGGTGTTAGAGTGGATTTAAATGTGGACATTATGGGGGGTATTATGAGTAGGGAAAGGCAAATCATATGATGTCGACCAAAGACGAGTATGATATCATATGATATCACAAAAAACATCATATGATTTAATATCATATTATATGGTGCCCCAGGCCAAAGTTACCTAGTCAGACTGCCGGCATCATATGATATCATATGATATCATATTGTCGATCCCTAATTATGAGGGCTAATGGGCAAGGTTGAGTGGATTGACCACGCGGATAATGTGGATTTAAATGTGGACATAATAGTGGCTTTAAATGTGGACATAATAGTGGTTATAAATTTGGATATAATAGTGGGTTTAAATGTGAACATAATAGTGGCTTTATGCATGGATAAAATAGTGGATTTATGCGTGGATATTATAGTAGATTTAAATGTGGATATTAAAAATGATTTAAATGTGGATTAGAGTGGGTATTCCAGACCCTAGGATTCAAACTTCCATAACTCAAGACCCTAGGCAAGGATTCCTAGGACTCCAGACCCTAGGACTGAAGACCCTAGGCAAGGATACCTACGATTCCAGACCACAGGATTCCTACGATTCCAGACCGTAGGACTCAGAACCCTAGGATTTCTACGACTCCACAGACCCTAGGACTGAAGACCCTCGGACTCAAAACCCTAGGATTCCTACGACTCCAGACCCTAGGACTGAAGGCCCTAGGACTCAAAACCCTAGGATTCCTACGACTCCAGACCCTAGGACTGAAGACCCTAGGACTCAAAACCCCAGGATTCCTACGACCAAAGACCCTAGGACTCAAAACCCTAGGCATGGATTCCTAGGACTCAAGACCCCAGGAGTCCTATCACACCTTGGACTTGGTCTTGGACTTGTCTTAGGTTGATTGCCAACAGCTTGCTGGGCGTGATATCTGTACTGCTGCCCGTACTGCTGTGCTTGCCAGCAGCTTGCTGGGCATGATAGGCTTGCCACGCCTGTTGCTGCTGCTGCTGGACGGTTGTGTTAGTGCCGGCTGCAGCACTACCATACTGCTGAGCCGTAGCACCCACAGCTGCTGTACCACTATCGTACTGCTGAGCTGTGGCTTCTGTACCGCTACCGTACTGCTGAGTTTTGGCTGCGGTACCGCTGCCATATTACTGAGCTTATTTAAGGTAGGCTCAAGGTTGCTTGGCAGCCGCCTGCTGGGCGTGATAGGCTTGATGTACCGCTACCGTACTGCTTAGTTTGGGTAGGCTCAAGGTTGCTTGGCAGCTGCCTGCTGGGCGTGATAGGCTTGATGTTCCGCTACCGTACTGCTTAGTTTGGGTAGGCGCAAGGTTGCTTGGCAGCCGCCTGCTGGGCGTGATAGGCTTGATGTACCGCTAACGTACTGCTTAGTTTAGGTAGGCTCAAGGTTGCTTGGCAGCCGCCTGCTGGGCGTGATAGGCTTGCCACGCCTGTTGCTGCTGTTGAGCATAGTAAGCCTGCCAGGCTGCTGCGGTAGCTGCATCTGTAGCTGAACTCTGAGCTGGCGTGGCTGAAGCTTGGGGGTATGTAGCGGCTGCTTGGGTGGAGGCATCGGGGGTGGCAGCTGGGGTTTGCTGTGTGTTGGCCACAGCTGCCCCTTGGGTCTTCGTGCCTGTGTTGTAGGTGGCAGCAGGGGTCTGCTGCGTGTTGGCCACGGCTGCCCCTTGGGTTGTTGGGCCACTGCTGTAGGTGGCTGTGGCTTTATGCTGGGACCAGAGAGGATTGGTAGCGTTGGTGGAGGGGAGAGGTGCCTGGGCGGTAGCGGTAGGGTAGGCTGTGGATGCTGAGGTGGCAGCCCCTCCCTGCTGAGCTGTCGCTGCGGCAGGAGTCGTGGTCGTTGCCCCCTGCTCAGCTGGCTGCGTGTAGGCAGTACCATACTGCTGTGGAGCGGCGTATTGCTGGCTGCCATTATACTGTTGCTGAGCAGCGTACTGCTCCTGACCCGGGTACTGCTGTTGGTTGGGGTATTGGCCTGTTTGGGCAGGGTATTGACTGGTCTGGTTAGGGTATTGACCTGCTTGGTTAGGGTATTGACTGGTCTGAGTAGCAGTAGGGTATTGGGCTGCTTGGTTAGGGTATTGGGCTGCTTGGGCTGAATAGCCTGTCGTCTGATTAGGATACTGGGTTGGTTGGACGGCAGTTGCATATGCAGATGATACAGGCTGTGTGGCTGGTACAACTCCAGGCTGGACATAGCCTTGTGCCTGAGCCCCACCCTGAGTGGTTGGTTTTGTTGTAGCCTGTGCCTGAGTAGCTGGCTGGTAGCTGCTGCTGCTGCCTGGGGTGGGCTGCTGGGAAGCTACTACTGCTGGCACAGCTGCATTGTATTGCTGCCCGTACTGCTGTTGGGCCGTGGTTCCTTGCTGGGCGTGATAGGCTTGCCACGCCAGCAGCTGTTGTTGGGCAAGAGTGTCAGTGCTGGCTGCAGCACTACCGTACTGCTGAGCTGTGGCTGCTGTACCGCTCCCATATTGCTGAGCTGTGGTTGCTGTACTGCTACCGTACGGCTGAGCTGTGGCACCTGACGCCACTGTACCGCTCCCATATTGCTGAGCTGTGGTACCTGCAGCTGCTGTTCCGCTACCGTACTGCTGAGCTGTGCCACCCGGAGCTACTGCACCGCTACCGTACTGCTGAGCTGTGGCACCTGCAGTTGCTATACCCCTTCCGTACTGCTGAGCTGTGGAACCTGGAGCTGCTGTACCGCTACCGTACTGCTGAGCCGTTACACCTGCAGCCGCTGTACCGCTACCGTACTGCTGAGCCGTGGCTCCTGGAACTGCTGTACCGCTACCGTACTGCTGAGCTGTGGCTCCTGGAGCTGCTGTACCGCTACCGTACTGCTGGGCTGAGGCACCTCCAGCTGCTGTACCGCTACCGTACTGCTGAGCCATGGTACCTGCAGCTGCTGCACCGCTACCGTACTGCTGAGCCGTGGCACCAACAGCCCCTGTACCGCTCCCGTATTGCTGAGCTGTGGCAGTTGCAGATACTGCAGAGCTGGTGGCCGCCGCTGCCGCTGGCCCTTGCTGTACTGCACTGTACTGCTGTGCACCTGCAGCAGCTGGCTGAGTCAGCTGCCCGTATTGATTCTGTTGAGTCTGTTGGACACCACCATACTGGGCCTGGGGGTAGTTGTAGTAGCCCTGAGCTGTAGTGCTCATGGGGTACTGATGCGGTACCTGTCCTTGGCCCTGGGGGATGTACATCTGATGTTGAGGCCCCGAGGCTGACTGTGGGTAGCCAGAGGTTTGCTGACCGTCGCTAGATGTCTGCTGCTGTGGGTAGGCGCTTGCTGGTGCAGTGGTGCTGGATGGCGTCTGCTGCTGCTGCTGTTGTTGTGGGTAGGCACTTGCTTGAGAAGTGTTGGTGGCAGTCTGCTGCTGCTGCGCCTGCTGTTGTTGTGGGTAGGCACCTGCCTGGGAAGTGTTGGTGGCAGTCTGCTGGTGCGTCTGCTGCTGTTGTTGTTGATGGGGGTAGGCACTTGCTTGCGCCACGTTGGTGGAAGCCTGCTGCTGCTGTTGTGGATAAGCACTTGCCTGGGCAGTGTTAGTGGCAGTCTGCTGCTGCTGCTGTTGTGGGTAGGCACTTGCATGAGCAGTGTTGCTGGCAGTCTGCTGCTGCTGCTGCTGCTGTTGTTGCGGGTAAGCACTTGCATAAGCCGCGTTGGTGGCAGCCTGCTGCGCCTGCTGCTGCTGTTGTGGGTAGGCACTTGCATGAGCTGCGTTGGTGGTGGCGGCCTGCTGGTACTGCTGTTGTGTGTAGGGTGTGGTCTGCTGCTGGTAATGATGCGCCATCTGCCCAGCGTAGGTTGCGGTTTGGGCGGGGTATTGTGGCTGAGCCATACCTAGCTGTCCGCCGGTCTGCAAACCTGCCTGTGTCATCCCTGCTTGCAAACCTGCCTGGCCTGCATGGGGAGTGGCGCTAGCTGCCACCTGACCCTGGCCAGAGTAGGCTGTGTGTGTTGAGGTGCTAGCTGGCACCTGGCCCTGAGCGGTGTATGCTGCATGGGGTGAGACCATAGCTGGTGACTGGCCCTGTTGGGCGTAGCTGTACGCTGCTGGTGACTGTGTCGGCGCCTGCTGTCCTTGGGCGCCCTGCGCCTGCCCTGCCTGAGCATTGCCTTGCTTGCTAGCTGTGTCACCAGAGCTAATATTGGCAGTAGCTGGCTGACTGCCCGCACCTGCGGGGCTGCCAGCTGGCTGTGGCTGTGGAGCTGGCGAAAGGGAGCCTGGGCTCTTCTTGTTCGCGGCCGAGGGGATGGGAATTGGAGCTTGGCCGTATCGAGATCTAGCCTGACCTTGGGGCGAGGGCTGACCGCCACCAGGCCTTGCCTGTTGCTGCTGCTGTTGCTGTTGGGCGAGTGGCTTAGGAGACGGCACTGGAGGGCTTGCGTAGTGCTGTCTACCACCAGGTAGAGTGTTTGGCTTGGCTTGAGTTAAGTCGGAGACTACAGGCCCAGGCTGCTGCCCTCCTGGCTGGGTACCCATTGGCCCCCCGGGCTGTATCCCAGCGCCAGGGTGGCTCTGAGCTGGCACGGCAAGCCCAGGATGGGTGGGGGGAGCTCTACCGTCTGACAGTATCTGACTTTGCATCCAGGCCCCGAAATTGGGAGCTGGGAGGGCCTGTCCTGAGGGACCAGGGGGTCCCAGCCCCCCTACACCTGGACCCTCTGCCAAGGGTTTGGGGGGGCCTGCCCCAGCCCCCATCATGTCAGTTATCATCATATTCATGGCTGGGTCAAAGCCCCCTGCTTGTGGGGGGGCGCCGGGGGGGGGCTTGGCAACGTGGCCCCATGGGGGGGCAGCCGCCCCATGAGCAGGTTGCAGGGCCCCAGGGGGACCTGGCGGGGCCCCAGGAGGGGGGCCGGCAGAGGAAAGGGGAAAGGAGGGTTGGGGCGCAGCCCCCCAACTACCCTGCACGTGGGGTGGACCTTGCACCTGCGTTGGCGGGGGCTCCATTCTTCCTGGTGCTAGCTGGGAATGGGGCCCGGAACCCATGGGCCCTGTTGGTGGTAGCTGGGAGTGGGGGCCGGCTCCCAGAGGGCCAGGGCCATGGGGGGGAGGGACTCCATCAGGGCCCCCTGGGGGGGTCAGGTGGGGCGCGATGCCATGCAGCCGCATCTGTGTAGTGTTGGTGGTGTTGGTGTTGGTGGTCAATGACATGCAGCCACATCTGTACAGTAGTGTTGTTGTTGTTTTTGTTGTTGTTGTTGTTGTTGTTGTTGTTCACGTTGATGGTGGTGTTGCTGTTGGTGGTGGTGAAGGTCATGCAGCCACACCTGTGTAGTGTTGGACTTGTTGTTGTTGTTGGTGGTGGTGTTGGTGGTGTTGGTGGAGGTATTGTTGGTGTTGTTGGTGGTCAAGGCCATGCAGCTGCATCTGTGCAGTATTGGTGTTGTTGTTGATGGTGTTGGTGTTGGAGTTGTTGTTGCTGTTGTTGGTGGTGGTGTTGGTGGAGGTGTTGGTGGTGTTGGTGGTGGTCAAGGCCATGCAGCTGTATCTGTGCAGTATTGGTGTTGTTGTTGATGGTGTTGGTGTTGGAGTTGTTGCTGTTGTTGTTGGTGGTGGTGTTGTTGGTGGAGGTGTTGGTGGTGTTGGTGGTGGTCAAGGCCATGCAGCTGCATCTGTGCAGTATTTATGTTGTTGTTGATGGTGTTGTTGTTGGAGTTGTTGTTGCTGTTGTTGTTGGTGTTGTTGTTTGTGGAGGTGTTGGTGGAGGTGTTGGTGGTGTTGTTGGTGGTCAAGGCCATGCTGCATCTGTGCAGTATTGGTGTTGTTGTTGATGGTGTTGTTGTTGGAGTTGTTGTTGCTGTTGTTGGTGGTGTTGTTGTTGTTCTTGGTGGTGGTGTTGGTGGAGGTGTTGGTGGTGTTGTTGTTGGTCAAGGCCATGCAGCTGCATCTGTACAGTATTGGTATTGTTGGTGGTGGTGGTGTTGGAGTTTTTGCTGGTGGTGGTGGTGGTGGTGGTGGAGTTGTTGTTGTTGTTGGTGGTGGTGGTGGTCAAGGCCATGCAGCTGCATCTGTACAGTATTGTTGTTGTTGTTGTTGCTGTTGGAGTTGGAGTTGGAGTTGTTGCTGTTGTTGTTGGTGGTGGTCAAGGCCATGCAGCTGCATCTGTCCAGTATTGGTGTTGGTGTTGTTGTTGGTGTTGGAGTTGTTGCTGTTGTTGGTGGTGGTGGTCAAGGCCATGCAGCTGCATCTGTCCAGTATTGGTGTTGGTGTTGTTGTTGCTGTTGGAGTTGTTGCTGTTGTTGGTGGTGGTGGTCAAGGCCATGCAGCTGCATCTGTGCAGTATTGGTGTTGTTGTTGATGGTCTTGGTGTTGGAGTTGTTGCTATTGTTGGTGGTGGTGGTCAAGGCCATGCAGCTGCATCTGTGCAGTATTGTTGTTGTTGTTGCTGTTGGAGTTGGAGTTGGAGTTGGAGTTGTTGCTGTTGTTGTTGGTGGTGGTCAAGGCCATGCAGCTGCATCTGTCCAGTATTGGTGTTGGTGTTGGTGTTGCTGTTGGAGTTGTTGCTGTTGTTGGTGGTGGTGGTCAAGGCCATGCAGCTGCATCTGTGCAGTATTGTTGTTGTTGTTACTGTTGGAGTTGGAGTTGTTGCTGTTGTTGTTGGTGGTGGTCAAGGCCATGCAGCTGCATCTGTCCAGTATTGGTGTTGGTGTTGGTGTTGCTGTTGGAGTTTTTGCTGCTGTTGGTGGTGGTGGTCAAGGTCATGCAGCTGCATCTGTGCAGTATTGTTGTTGTTGTTGCTGTTGGAGTTGGAGTTGGAGTTGTTGCTGTTGTTGTTGGTGGTGGTCAAGGCCATGCAGATGCATCTGTCCAGTATTGTTGTTGTTGTTGCTGTTGGAGTTGGAGTTGTTGCTGTTGGTGGTGGTGGTGGTCAAGGCCATGCAGATGCATCTGTGCAGTATTGTTGTTGTTGCTGTTGCTGTTGGAGTTGGAGTTGTTGCTTGTTGTTGGTGGTGGTCAAGGCCATGCAGATGCATCTGTCCAGTATTGTTGTTGTTGTTGCTGTTGGAGTTGGAGTTGTTGCTGTTGGTGGTGGTGGTGGTCAAGGCCATGCAGATGCATCTATGCAGTATTGTTGTTGTTGTTGCTGTTGGAGTTGGAGTTGTTGTTGCTGTTGTTGGTGGTGGTGGTCAAGGCCATGCAGCCACATCTGTGCAGTATTGTTGTTGTTGCTGTTGAGGTGGGGGACAAGGCCATGCAGCCACATCTGTACAGTAGTGTTCGTGTTGTTGTTGGTGTTGGTGTGGGAGATAAAGGCAGTTGATGTGTGTATCACGCGCGGCGCCTGTTTGCGAGTCTGGTATGATAAACTTAGTGGTGTTGACAGCGGTAAGTAATGCGTTGTAGTGTCATCTGTGCAGTGTTGTTGCTGTTGGTGTTGTTGGTGTTGTCGGTGTTGTCGGTGTTGCTATTGCTATTGTTGTTGTTGTTGTTGTTGTTGCTGGTGGTTGGGCGTAAAAAAGATAACGCCTGGAGGGCGTGGTGTTAAGGGGACCCTTCTGTACACTGTAGCTTGGGAAATCTCCGCGTACCTAAGCTAGCGCCGAGGACTCAGGTGCTTGTTGTAATTGCCAGTTTGTGCAATGAACAGAGTGTTGTTCGTGTTCCAAGGACAAATGGAAAACAGTGCCCCCACTGGATCTCCACTTCAAAAAAAAGGTTGCGCCTGGAGGGGCTTGGTGTTAAGGGGTCCCTCCCTCCCGTACGCCGCAGCTGGGGAAATCTCCCCGTACCTTAGACAGTGTTTTCACCCCCTAAGGACCCCCTAAATCTACCCCCCCCCCCCCCTCCCCCCCCCCCGGCCAGGGGGGGGAGCGCTTCGTGCCGCACACTACAAAATCCGGTGGGCGACTCAACTTGTCTGAAATCAAGCTTGAGTAGCGCACCCAGCTAAACAACGTTGCCTAGAGAAATCTGAAGGGAAAAAACGTACCTTAGTGAGCACCGATGACTCAGCCTCGCTGTTCCGAGGATTGAACACCTTGTTGGTGTCAAGGGTACACACTGAAATACAAACACGTACCTTAGTGAGCACTGATGACTCAGCCTCGCTGTTCCGAGGATTGAACACCTTGTTGGTGTCAAGGGTGCACAAATCCGGCATTGCTTGCAGTGCCAGCTCCAGGTTGGGGTAGATGTGGGAGTGGAAGGGAGTTCTGAATAGCCTCCGGTAGTCTGCGTCGACCTGTTTAGCCAGGGTGGGGGAAAGGTTAGGGATTAGGGTTTAGGGTTTAGAGTTTAGGTTTTAGGGAGAGGGTAGAGGGAGAGGAAGAGGGTAGAGGGAGAGGGATGGAAAGGGTTGGACATGTTGTGGGAGTGGAAGGGAGTTCTGAATAGCCTCCGGTAGTCGGCATCAAGCTGCTTAGGCAGGGTGGGGGAGAGGCAGGGGCAGATGCTACAGGCCGAGGTTAGATGTTAGATGTTAGAGGGAGAGGCAGGGGCAGAGGTTAGAGGGAGAGGGATGGAAAGGGTTGAACATGTTGTAGGAGAGGAAGGGAGTTCAGAATAGCATCAGGTAGTCGGCATCAATCTGTTTAGCCAGGGTGGGGGAGAGGTTAGGGTTTAGGGTTTAGGGTTCACGGTTTAGAGAGAGGGTAGAGGGTGAGGTTAGAGGGATGGGATGGATTAAACATGTTGTGGGAGTGGAAGGGAGTTTTGAATAGCATCAGTTAGTCTGCATCAAGCTGTATAGGCACGGTGGGGGAGAAGTTAGAGGCAGAGGGCAGAGGCAGAGGGTTAAACAAGCAGGGGCAGAGGATAGAGGGAGAGGAAGAGGGATGGCAAAGGTTGAGCATGTTGTGGGAGTGGAAGGGAGTCCAGAATAGGAGGCAGAGGGCAGAGGCAGAGGGTTAAACAAGCAGGGGCAGAGGATAGAGGGAGAGGAAGAGGGATGGCAAAGGTTGAGCATGTTGTGGGAGTGGAAGGGAGTTCTGAATCGCATCAGGTAGTCAGCATCAAGCTGTATAGGCAGGGTGGGGCAGAGGCAGGGACAGAGACAGATGTTTGAGGGAGAGGGATGGAAAGGGTCGAACATTTTCTGGGAGAGGAAGGGAGTCCTGAATAGCATTCGGTAGTCTGCATCAATCTGTTTAGCCAGGCTGGGGGAGAGGTTAGGGTTTAGGGTTTAGGGTTTAAGCAGAGGTTACAGGGAGAGGGCAGAGGTTAGAGGGAGAGGGATGGAAAGGGTTGAACATGTTGTGGGAGTGGAAGGGAGCTCTGAAAAGCTCCCGGTAGTTGGCATCTAGCAGTATAGCCAGGGTGGGGGAGAGGTGGAGGTCAGAGGCAGGGGCAGATGCTAGAGCTAGAGGTTAGATGTTAGAGGTTAGAGGGAGATGCAGGGGCAGAGGTTAGAAGGAGAGAGATGGAAAGGGTTGGACATGCTGTGGGAGAGGAAGGGAGCTCTGAATAGCATCCGGTAGTAGGCATCAACCTGTTTAGCCAGGGTGGGGGAGAGGTTAGGGTCTGGGTTTAGGGTTTAGGGAGAGATTAGTGGGAGAGGTTAGGGTTTAGGGTTTAGGGAGAGATTAGAGGGAGAGGGCAGAGACAAGAAGGAGAGGGATGGAAAGGGTTGAACATGTTGTGGGAGAGGAAGGGAGTTCTGAATAGCCTTCGGTAATCTGCATCAAGCTGTACAAGCAGGGTGAGGCAGAGGCAGATGTCAGAGGCAGGGGCAGAGGCAGAGGTTAGAGGTCAGAAGCAGGGATAGAGGCGGAGGTTGGAGGCAGGGGAAGAGGGTTGAACATGTTGATGTTGTCTAAAATCTACAAAAAGCTATAGAAAGCACTATAACGCTGTCCCTGGAGGAGGCCTAAACCATAAAGCTAGAAGAAACCCACTTTCAGGTTTGAAAAAAAACCACTGTTTCTTTGTCTACCTCAACCTGTATGCATGCTGAGGGACGGTGATGGTCCACACATCCACCCACCCACTCCACCAAGACTCACTATTGGCTAAGCAAGTCGTGTTCTTGTTGTTGTTGTAGTTATCTAGTAGCTTCCGCACACTGTGCCTCAGCTGCATCATCGAACTAGGCACCACTACCGCTACTCCTGCTCTCTCTCCCACCACTGTTGGCCTATCCATCCACCCATCCACCCACCCACTCCACCAAGACTAACTATTTGAATGGCTATGCCAGCCGTGTTCTTGCTGTTGTTGTAGTTAGCTAGTAGCTTCCGCATACTGTGCCTCAGCTGCATCATCGAGCTCGGCACCAAAAACGCCACTCCTGCTTTCTGTCCCACCACTGGATGTCTATCCACCCACCCACTCCACCAAGACTCACTATTTGAATGGCTATGCCAGCCGTGTTCTTGTTGTTGTTGTAGTTAGCTAGCAGCTTCCGCACACTGTGCCTCAGCTTCATCATCGAACTAGGCACCACAACCGCTACTCCTGCTTTATCTCCCACCACTGGTGGCCTATCCATCCACCCATCCACTCCACCAAGACTCACTATTTGAATGGCTATGCCAGCCGTGTTCTTGTTGTTGTTGCAGTTAGCTAGCAGCTTCCGCACACTACGCCTCAGCTTCATTATCGACATAGGCACCACAACCGCTACTCCTGCTTTCTCTCCCACCATTGGTGGTCTATCCACCCATCCACCCACCCACTCCACCAAGACTCACTATTTGAATGGCTATGCCAGCCGTGTTCTTGTTGTTGTTGCAGTTAGCTAGCAGCTTCCGCACACTGTGCCTCAGCTTCATCATCGAACTAGGCACCACAACTGCTACTCCTGCTTTATCTCCCACCACTGGTGGCCTATCCATCCACCCACCCACTCCACCAAGACTCACTATTTGAATGGCTATGCCAGCCGTGTTTTTGTTGTTGTTGTAGTTAGCTAGCAGCTTCCGCACACTGTGCCTCAACTTCATCATCGAGCTCGGCACCACAACCGCTGCTCCAGGGTTCTCTCCCTCTCCTGGAGGTCGCACCTCACACAGGTCGTGGGAGTGCTCAAGGAGCTCACGCAGGCACTGAAAGCCCAGGCTGGATGGGTCAAGGTCGTAGCCGCCTCTGTGGGTGGGTGGGGGTGAGGTGGGTGAGTGGTAGGGGTATGGGGTGGGTGGGTCAAGGTCGAAGCTCCCTCTGTGGGTGGGTGTGGGTGAGTGGTTGGTTTGAGTGTGAGGTGGCTGGGTGGCGGGGACAGGGGAGTGCTAAAGGAGCTCACACACACACTGGAAGCCCAGGCAGGATGGGTAAGGACGGAGCCGCCTCTGTGGGTGGGTGGGTGGCGGTGTGGGGGGTGAGTGGTAGGGGTATGGGGTGGGTGGGTAAAAGTAGAAGCCCACCCTTCTGTGGGTGGGTCAAGGTCAAAGCTTCCTTCTTTGGGTGGGTGTGGGTGGGGAGGGTGGTTTGGGTGGGGTGTGGAGTGGATGCGGGGTCAAAGTTGTAGCCACCTCCATGGGTGGGTGGGTGGGTGTGGGTGAGTGGTTGGTTCGAGTGTGGGGTGGCTGGGTGGCGGCGGCGGCGGCGGGGGGGTGCTCAAGGAGCTCACGCACGCACTGAAAGCCCAGGCTGGATGGGTAAGGTCGTAGTCGCCTGTGAGTGGGGGGAGGGGGTGTGGGGGTGGTTGGAGGACGGTGTGGTAGGGGTGTGGGGGTTTTTGGGGGAGCGTAGAGATATTATTATAGCCCCTTCAAAAGGGGCTCTCCCTCTCGTGTTGACCTGTTGCTCAGTCATTCTTAGGAGTCTAGCAGCCGCCAACGATGCCTAAGATAGGCCTCCCACGTCCGGCGCACAGCGCAGACGAGTGCAGTTAAGCGGTATTTTTTACTCGTGCCTTCAACAGGGGCTATTCCTCACTTATGCACTTGTTGCTCAGCAGTTCCTAGAAGTCTAGCAGCCGCCAACGATGGCTCAGAAAGGCCTCCCACGTCCGGCGCACAGCGCAGGCGCGTGCAGTTAAGCGGTAATGTTTTGCTCGTTCCTTCAAAGGGGCTCTCCCTCTCTTGTGGACCTGCTGCCCTGCAGGTCCTAGGAGTCTAGCAACCACATACACTGCCTCAGCCATCATGTAAAGGCAGCAAACTTTGTCAGGCGTCTTCAAGCCAGTCGCAACCTAAGTTACCAAGGGCTCCCTAAAGTTCCTAGGGCTGGGGCGACCTAAGTTCCTAGGGCTCCCATGTACCCCGCCCAAAGGGGCTCTCCCTCTCTTGTGGACCTGCTGCTCAGCAGTTCCTAGGAGTCCAGCAGCCGCAGACGATGGCTCAGAAAGGCCTTCCACGTCCGGCGCACAGCGCAGGCGCGTGCAGTTAAGCGGTAATGTTTTGCTCGGTCCTTCGAAGGGGATCTCCCTCACTTGTGGACCTGCTGCCCTACAGGTCCTAGGAGTCTAGCAACCGCAGATGCTGCCTCAGCCATCATGTAAAGGCAACAAACTTGGTCAGCAAAAACATACCTTGTCAGCCAGCATGTCTAGATAGGCCTCCCAAGTCGAACGTGCAGAGCAGGCGTGTGCAGTTTAGAGCGGCACATTTTGCTCAACCAATCAACCATATGTATAATATAAACTAAGTAAATCCAGGACTCAAGCAGACTTCAGGACTAGATGTCAACTGTACTGCCTGTCTTGGGCAGGTGGGCCCATGCATGATTCTTTTCACAGTTCTGAACTTCTTTCTAGGTAACTTCCAACAGGGTAGGCCTTAGTGAGGGTGTAGGGTGTGCGTGTGTGGGAGGAGGGGGGGGGGGGGGGGGGGCACCACGCAAATAATGTAACCACATTCCTATTACTAGCTACCTGGGCCGGGCCTGTGATAACCGGGTGCGACCTGGTGCGACCCAGGTGCGACTTAGGGCGACCCAGGTGCCACCCAGGGCACAAATCACTTACTGGTGGTCCCACTTCATGGCGACCGAGGGCTCATGTCGGCCGAAACTTACACACTTGAGGGTCGCAACGGGTAGACCTCAGCAAAACAATGTGCGACCAGTCACACAAATAAAAAGCACTGCTCTGAAGGTTAGAGTCGGACCTCGGCACTACACAGCACTACAAGGCACTGCCCACCTGCTCCAGAAGTTGTACTTGAACAGGCTCTGCAGGTGCGAAAGTCAGACCTCAGCACTACAAGGCACCACAAGGCACTGCCCACCTGCTCCAGAAATTATACTTGAACAGGCTCTGGAAGTGTGAGAGTCGTACCTCAGCACTACAAGGCACTACCCACCTGCTCCAGAAGTTGTACTTGAACAGGCTCTGGAGGTACGAGAGTTTGACCTCAGCAGGGACAGGGGCTTTGCCACCTAGCTGATTACACACAGCTGCATCCATGTTCGCCTCCACCAACTGGCGCAGCTCAAGGAGAGGGTCAAACTGGGGGGTCATCGTCCTGCACAGGTGTGTGTGTGTGTTGGTGTGTGTGTGTGTGTGTGTGTGGGGGGGGGGGGGGGGGGGGGGGGGGGGGGCGGGGGGGGGGGCTGGAGGAGGCTGGAGGTGTGTTGTGTGTGGCTGTGGCTGTGGGAGTAAGTGTGTGTGTGTGTGTGTGTGAGTGTGTGTGGATGTGTGTGTGTGTGTGTGTGTGTGTGTGTGTGTGGATGTGTGTGTGTGTGTGTGGTGGATGTGGGAGTAAGTGTGTGTGTTGGTGTGTGTGTTGGTGTTCATGTTTGTGTGTGTTGGTGATTGGGGCGATGCCCACTAGCTGGTTACACACCGCTGCATCCATGTTTGCCTCCACTAACTGGCGCAGCTCAAGGAGAGGGTCGAACTGGGGGGTCATCACCCTGCACAGGTGTGGGGCACATGTGTGGGTGTCTGTTGGTGTGAGTGTTTGCGTTTGTTTGTAATAGGAGCTTTGCCACCTAGCTGGTTACACACCGCTGCATCCACGTTTGCCTCTACCAACTGGCGCAGCTTAAGGAGAGGGTCAAACTGGGGGGTCATCACCCTGCAGGCACACCCACCCACCCACTCCCTAATCCTGTGCTCATGCGTTCCCCCCCCCCCCCCCCCCCCCCCCCCCCCCCCCCCCCACACACACACACACACACACACACCACTCCTTACCCCAACACTCACGCTTCCTCTTTATCAGCGGCTTTGTCCACAACCACCACTCCTCTGAACAACTCGCCCTGCATCAACTCCTTAAGCCCCCCACACACACACACATGCACACCACTCCCTACCCCAGCACTCACGCTTCCTCTTTATCAGCGGGTTTGTCCACGACCACCACTGCTCTGAACAACTCGCCCTGCATCAACTCCATAACCCCCCCCCCTCCCCCCCCCCCCCCCCCCACACACACACCACACACACTACTCCCTACCCCAGTACTCACGCTTTCTTTTCATCAGCAGCCTTGTCCACGACCACCACTGCTCTGAACAGCTCGCCCTGCATCACCTCAAGCAGCCCCCCCCCCCCACACACACACACACACACAGACCTCCAGCAGCCTCCCACCCACCCACCCCACCCTACCCCAGCACTCACGCTTCCTCTTTATCAGCGGCTTTGTCCACGAACACCACTGCTCTGAATAACTTGCCCTGCATCATTTCAAGCAGCCCCCCCCCCCCCCCCCCCCCCCCACACACACACACACACACAGACCTCCAGCAGCCCCCCCCCCCCCCCCCCCCCCCACACACACACACACACACACAGACCTCAAGCAGCCCCCCCCCCCCCCCCCCCCCCCCCCCACACACACACACACACACACAGACCTCCAGCAGCCACCCACCCACCCACCCCACTCCCTACCCCAGCACTTACGCTTCCTCTTTATCAGCGGCTTTGTCCACGACCACCACTGCTCTGAACAACTCGCCCTGCATCACCTCCAGCAGGTCTGCAAGCCCTAGCTGTTCCGTGTCCAGCACGCGCCCAGAGAAGTTGCGCTTGAAATCATCCCGCAGCCAAGAGATGGTGAAGCCTGCGTGGATTCCTAACGCCTCCGCTTTGCTGCGAAAATAAGTGGTGTGAGTGGTACTGTCGTTACTGTTGGTGGTGTTGGTATGGTGGTGTTGGTGGTGGTGGTAGAGTGGTGGTAGAGTGGTGGTGAAGTGGTGGTGTCCAGTACGCGCCCAGAGAAGTTGCGCTTGAAATCATCCCGTAGCCAAGAGATGGTGAAGCCTGCGTGGATTCCTAACGCCTCCGCTTTGCTGTGAAAGGAAGTGGGTGGATGGGTGGGTGGGTGGGTGGGTGGGGGGTGAGGTGGTGGGTGGGTGGGGGATGGGGGGGGGGTCTGCTTTGCTGCGAAAACAAGAGGTGGGAGTGTTGTTGTTGTTGTTGTTAGTAGCGTGGTGGTGGTGGTGGTGGAGTGGTGGCGGTGTGGTGGTGTCCAGCACGCGCCCAGAGAAGTTGCGCCTGAAATCATCCCGCAGCCAAGAGATGGTGAAGCCTGCGTGGATTCCTAACGCCTCCGCTTTGCTGCAAAAGGAAGTGGGTAGGTGGTGTGTGTGTGTGTGGGGGGGGGGGGGGGGGGGGGGGGGGGGGTCGTAGCCAAGAGATGGTGAAGCCTGCGTGGATTCCTAACGCCTCGCTTTGCTGCAAAAGGTAGTGGGTAGGTGGTGGTGTGTTGTGTGTGGGGGGGGGGGGGGGGGGGGGGGGGGGGGGGGGTCGTAGCCAAGAGATGGTGAAGCCTGCGAGGATTCCCAACGCCTCCACTTTGCAGCGGAAAAATGGTGGGCGTGGTGTTGCCGTTGCTGGTGGTGGTGGTGGTTGTGTGGTGGTGGTGGTGGTGGTGGTGGGGTGGTGGTGAACAGCATGCGCCCAGAGAAGTTACACTTGAAATTATCCCGTAGCCAAAGGATGGTGAAGCCTTCGAGGATCCCTAACGCCTCCGCTTTGCTGCAAGTAAGTTGGTTGGGGGGTGGGGTGGGTGTAGGGGGTCTGTTTTGCTGCAAAAATAAGTAGCGGGAGTGTTGTGGTGGTGGTGGTGGTGGGGGTGGTGTGGGAGTGGTGTGGTGGTGTGGAGGGGTGGTGGTGGTGGTGTGGTGGTGGTTTGGGAGTGGTGGTGTGGTGGTGTGGAGGGGTGGTGGTGGTGGGTAGTGGTGGTGGTGTGTGGTGGTGTGGGAGTGGTGTGGGAGTGGTGGTGTGGTGGTGTGGTGGAGGGGGTGGGTGGTGGTGGTGGTGGGTAGTGGTGGTGGTGTGGTGGTGGTGTGGGAGTGGTGAAGTGGGGGAAGTAGCCAAGAGATGGCGAAGTCTGTTTGGATTCCCAACTCCTTCGCTTTGCTGCGAATAGGTTTGTTGGGAGGGGGGGGGGGGGGGTGAAGGTGTGTGTGTGTGTGGGGGGGGGGGGGGGGGGGGGGGGGGGGGGGGGGGGGGGTCGCACCCAATAGATGGTGTAGCCTGTGTGGATTCCCAACGCCTCCGCTTTGCTGCAAGCAGGTTGATTGGGTGGGGGTGGGGGTGGGGTCGGTATGGGGGTGGTGTGTGGGTAGCTCACCTTCCCACAGCACGTACACGCTTGTGGTGGAAGGCAGGCAGGGCCTGGTGCACCACCTCCCACAGCTCACTAAGTAGCTGCAAGTTACTCACACCCACACCCACCACCACCACCACCACCTACCACTACCATCGACACCCACGACCACCACCATCACCATCACCTAGCACCACCTACCACCACCACGACCACCACCTACATCCACCACTACCATGATCACTTACCAACACTACTATGACCACACCATCTACCACCACTACCACCAACCACCACCAACACCACCTACCACCACCAACGTCTCCACATATCAGCAACCCCACTTCCCTCCCCCTAGCTCACCTTCCCACAGCACGCACACGCTTGTGGTGGAAGGCAGACAGGGCCTGGTGCACCATCTGCCACAGCTCACACAGCAGCTGCAAGTTCTTTCATGTCCACGCCCACCAACACCACCACTACCATAACCAGCACCACCACCCACCACCATCTCCTACCACCACCACGACCACCACCATCATGATCACCACCACTACCATGACCACACCACCTACCACCACCTACCAACAACAACAACTACAACACTTCCACCAACGCCACCACCTACCAGCACCCCCACTTCCCTCCCCCTAGCTCACCTTCCCACAGCACGCACACGCTTGTGGTGAAAGGCAGGAAGTGCCTGGTGCACCATCTGCCACAGCTCACACAGCAGCTGCAAGTTTTTTCATGTCCACGCCCACCAACACCACCACTACCATAACCAGCACCACCACCTCCTACCACCACCACGACGACCACTATCATGATCACCACCACCACCATCACCTACCACCACTACCTTGACCACCACCTCTACCATGACCACACCACCTACCACCACCTACCACCACCCACCAACAACAACACTTCCACCAACGCCACCACCTACCAGCACCCCTAATTCCCTCCCCCTAGCTCACCTCCCCACAGCACGCACACGCTTGTGGTGAAAGGCAGGAAGTGCCTGGTGCACCATTTGCCACAGCTCACACAGCAGCTGCAGGTTTTTCATGTCTCCCAGCTGAGCTTCGATCACCAGTGCCCCGGTTCCGCCCTGCTGTCCTGGGCGAGGCCCCCCCTGCTGCTGTGGGGCCGCGCCACCCTGGCGAGTGATCACAAAGGGGTTGGCAGGGTCCTTGGCCCCAAGCGACGTCAGTAGCTGGACCATGTCCTGTTCGGCTAGAAAGTTCCGGAACTCGTTTACCTGTGGGGGTGGGGGGGGGGCACATTTGACATTTGACATGTGTGTATGTGTGTGTGTGTGTGCGTGTGTGTGTGTGTGCGTGTGTGTGCGCGGCACATCTGACATTTGTGTGTGTGTGTGGCACATCTGACATGTGTGTGTGTGTGTGTGTGTGTGTGCGGCACATCTGACATGTGTGTGTGTGTGTGGTGGTGGTGGTGGGGGTGGGGGGTGGGGGGGGGGGGGGGGGGGGGACAAATAACAGCAAAAATAAGGGGAGACAGGAGAAAGGGACGAATGATTACCTGAGCGGGGGGACCTTCTGGCATGCGGCTGTACTCTTGAGTCACTAATGCTAAAATGTGTGTGTGAGTGAGTGAGTGAGTGTGTGGTGTTAGTGTGAGTATATGTGGTGGTGGTGGTGGTGGGTGGTGGGTGGGGTGGGGGGGTATCAAATAACAGCAACAGTAGGAGGGGACAGGAGAATGGGACGAATGATTACCTGAGCGGGGGGACCATCTGGCATGCGGCTGTACTCTTGAGTCACTTAAGCTAAAATGTGTGTGTGAGTGAGTGAGTGTGTGTGTGGTGTGGTGGTAGTGTGAGTGGTGTGGTAGTAGTGTGAGTATGTGTGGTGTGGTGGTCGTGGTGGTGGTGGTGGTGGTGGGTATCAAATAACAGCAACAGTAAGAGGAGACGGGAGAAAGTGACGAATGATTACCTGGGCCGGGGGGACATCTGGCATGCGGCCGTACTCTTGCGTCATTTCAGCCACCAAGGCCATGACTGGCACAGCTAGCTTGGATGTTAGCTGGTTGGAGGCTTCTCTCACCTAAACAGAGGAGTGGGTGGGGATCGGTGGTGGCGGTAGTGGTAGTGGTGGTGATGGTGGTAATGGTGGTGGTGGTGGAGGTGGTAGTGGTGGTAATGGTGGTAGTGGTGGTAGTGGTGGTAGTGGTGGTGGTAGTGGTGGCGATGGTGGTGGTGGTGGTGGTGGTAGTGGTGGTGGTGGTGGTGGTGGTGGTAGTGGTGGCGATGGTGGTGGTGGTGGTGGTGGTGGTGGTGGTGGTGGTGGTGGTGGTGATGGTGGTGGTGGTGGTGGGTGATGGTGGAGGTGGTGGTAATGGTGGTAGTGGTGGTGGTAGTCGTGGCGATGGTGGTGGTGGTGGTGGTGGTGATGGTGGAGGTGGTGGTAATGGTGGTAGTGGTGGTGGTAGTGGTGGTGATGGTGGTGGTGGTGGTGGTGATGGTGGAGGTGGTGGTAATGGTGGTAGTGGTGGTGGTAGTGGTGGCGATGGTGGTGGTGGTGGTGGTGGTGGTGGTGATGGTGGAGGTGGTGGTAATGGTGGTAGTGGTGGTGGTAGTGGTGGTGGTGGTGGTGGTGGTGGTGGTGGTGGTGGTGGTGGTGGTGGTAGTGGTGGTGGGGATGTTAGCTGGTAGGAGGCTTCCCGCACCTTGACAAAGAAGTGGGTGGGGAATTGGTTGAGGTTTGTTTGGTTGGTCGATCGATTGGTTGATCTGAGGTTGGTTTGATTGGTTGAGGGTTTTTATTCATTTGTGTATATTTTGTACTCTTGACTCACTTCAGCCACCAAAGCCATGACTGGCACAGCTAGCTTGGATGTTAGCTGGTTGGAGGCTTCTCTCACCTAAACAGAGGAGTGGGTGGGGATTGGTGGTGGTGGTGGTGGTAGTGGTAGTGTTGGTGGAGGTTGGGGCAGTGGTGGTGATGGTGGTAGTGTTGGTGGTGGTGAAGTTAGCTGGTAGGAGGCTTCCCGCACCTTGACAAAGAAGTGGGTGGGGAATTGGTTGAGGTTTGTTTGGTTGGTTGATTGTTTGATCTGAGGTTGGTTTGATTGGTTGAGGTTGGTTATTAATTTGTATATAATGAGTCACTTCAGCCACCAAGGCCATGACTGGCACAGCTAGCTTGGATGATAGCTGGTTGGAGGCTCCCGCACCTTGACAAAGAAGTAGGGATCGGCAACTAATATTAATGTTTGGAAATTTAATATTCACTATTATTATTACAGTGTCAAAACAATATTAGTTTTTCAAATTAATTCGAAATTCTGGTGAGACGGCTCGTCTGACTAATTTTATATAATATTACATCATATTCGTTATTCACTATTACTACATAACATAGCCGACCCCTGCAAAGAAGTGAGTGGGGATTGGTCGAGGTTTGTTATTAATTTGTATATATTTTGTACTCTTGCGGCACTTCAGCCACAAAGGCCATGACTGGCACAGTTAGCTTGGATGTTAGCTGGTTGGAGGCTTCCCGCACCAAGACAAAGGAGTGGGTGGGGATTGGTGCTGGTGGTGTTGGTGTTGGTGGTGACGGTGGAGGTGGTGTTGGTGGTGTTGGTGGTGACGGTAGAGGTGGTGGTGGTGGTGGTGGAAGTGGAAGTGGTGGTGGTGGAAGTGGTGGTGGTGGTGGTGGTGGTGTAACCTGGTAGGAGGCTTCCCTCACCTAGATAAAGGAGTGGGTGGGGATTGATGGTGGTGGTATGAGTATGGTGGTGGTGGTGGTGGTGGTATGTGTATATGGTGGTGGTATATGTATCTGGTGGTGGTGGTGGTAGTATGTATATATGGTGGTGGTATGTGTATATGGTTGTGGTATGTCATTACATGCGTATGTAATAACACACGCATTGTTGGCCTTCCTCTTGCAAAGTAAGGAAAGGCACTCAGGCTTCAGTCTCAGCCCCGAGTTACGGTACTGAACGAAGATACTGGCGAATCATGTGTAATAAAGGATGACCTGACTTCCTCTTACCTTCCTCTTAGCCGGCCGACGGGGGTGTTTTACCCCCACAAAGGTACTGGGCCTGCCGACGACTACTATTGTTTTTTCTTTATTGGCGAATAGTCGCGGATAGATGCGGCACATGCGGCACAGGCAAATCTAAACACGAGATTGACCAGATTGTTGAGGGGAATACGACAGAAGGCAAAAACGGAAAAAACAGTTCTCAGAAGAACTATAGGACATAATTTCGATATGCCCAATTGGACTCTCGAAACTATAGGAAAGTTTTCGGCATGCCCGTTGTTATTTACTTACTTGCGGTGGTGATGATGGTGGTGACAATGGTGGTGGTGGTGGTAGTGTTGGTGATGTTAGCTGGTAGGAGGCTTTCATCACCTAGACACAGGTGTGGGTGGGGATTGGTGGTGGTGGTGGTGGTAGTGGTGGTGGTAGTGGTGGTGGTAGTGGTGGTGATGTTAGCTGGTAGGAGGCTTTCATCACCTACACACAGGTGTGGGTGGGGATTGGTGGTGGTGGTGGTAGTGGTGGTGGTAGTGGTGGTGATGTTAGCTGGTAGGAGGCTTTCATCACCTAGACACAGGTGTGGGTGGGGATTGGTGGTGGTGGTGGTAGTGGTGGTGGTAGTGGTGGTGATGTTAGCTGGTAGGAGGCTTTCATCACCTAGACACAGGTGTGGGTGGGGATTGGTGGTGGTGGTAGTGGTGGTGGTGGTGGTAGTGGTAGTGGTGGTGATGTTAGCTGGTAGGAGGTTTCCCTCACCTAGACACAGGTGTGGGTGGGGATTGTTGGTGGTGGTAGTGGTGGTGATGTTAGCTGGTAGGAGGTTTCCCTCACCTGGACAAAGTAGTGGGTGGGGATTGGTGTTGGTGGTGGTGGTGCAAAACAGACTCTCGGGATGCAGCCACAGACACAATGCACCAATCAAAAGGGTCGACCCCCTCAGCCACACCACTGCACCATGCATACCTCATGGTGTGTGGGTGTGGGTGTGGGTGGGGGGATGGGGGGGTGGGGGGAGGGGCAGTACTGTGGCTCACCTTGCTGTGCAAAACGGACTCTCGAGATGCAGCCACAGACACAATGCACCAATCAAAAGGGTCGACCCCCTCAGCCATACCACTGAACCATTCATACCTCATGGTGTGTGGGTGTGGGTGTGGGTGTGGGTGGAGGGATGGGTGGGTGGGGGGAGGGGCAGTACTGTGGCTCACCTTGCTGTGCAAAGCGGACTCTCGTGATGCAGCCACAGACACAATGCACCAATCAAAGGGGTCGACCCCATCAGCCACAGGCACGGCTTGGGCGTCAGGGGGTTTCATGACGGCCTTGAGGGAGTGCACATAGAGCTTGAAGCGACTGGCAATCATCTTGCGCTTCAGCATCCTGAATGTAAATGGGGATAGAATGAGAATGAGCATGATTGGGAGAAAGTATAGGTATTGGTGGGGGTGAGGGTGCAGATGAGCGTGCCAGGGGTCTCGTGACGGCCTTGAGGGAGTGCACATAGAGCTTGAGGCGACTGGCAATCATCTTGCGCTTCAACACCCTGCAATCGGGAGAGGGGAGAGGCAGTGGCGGTGGTGAGCGTGCTAGGGGGGAAAGGGGGAAGGAGCAGGGTGGGGGGGTCTCATGACTGCCTCGAGGGAGTGGGTGTAGAGCTTGAAGCGACTGGTAATCACCTTGCGCTTCAGCATCCTGAATAGAAATGGGGAAAGAATGAGAATGAGCATGAGTGAATTGAGAGAGAGCAGAGGTATTGGTGGGGGTGAGGGTGCAAGTAAGCGTGCCAGGGGTCTCATGACGGCCTTGACGGAGTGCACATAGAGCTTGAAGCGGCTGGCAATCATCTTGCGCTTCGACACCCTGCAATCGGGAGAGGGGAGAGGGGAGAGGCAGTGGCAGTGGTGAGCGTGTTAGGGGGAGAATGAGAGGGAGCAGGGGCGGGGTGGGGTGGGGGGGTGGGGGGTCTCACGACGGCCTTGAGGGAGTGGATGCAGAGCTTGAAGCGGCTGGCAATCATCTTGCGCTTGAACATCCTGAAATAAATAATAAAACATACTTAATTTACACGAGCGTGGGCATGGGCATGAGAATGGTCATGGTCATAAGCACGGGTATGGGCATGAGCGTGGGCAAGGGCAAGGGAACGGTCATGGGCGTGGGCATTAGGATGGGCATGGGCATGGGCGTGAGCGTGTGCATGAGCATGGGAATGAGCATTATAATGGTCTTGGCCATGGCCAAACCAATCCAATCATATTGAGTATCTCAAAGCTGATAGACTATGTAACCGAACCAATCGTACCTGGCCAACACTTTGGTGTAGAGCGCCTTGTCCATGGTCTTGAATGTCTTGGCAGGGGCTTGCACACCTCCATAGGTCTGTCCAGGTTTGGGCAGACAAGTCATGAACTTTCCCCCACTCGCCAGGTCCACTAAATCTGACGCATGGCTTGTCACAGCCTCGAGTGGTGTTGCTGCTCCAATAGCATTGAGATCTAGGTGCCGCCCAAACCTCATGCGCATGTCGTTGGCCAAAGCAGTGACGGGGTAGCCATGCATGTCTGGCTTCATCTCAACTATTCCAGTGCGGCTGCACAGCTCAGCTATGCCTTTCATCTTATCGCTCAGCAGGGCACGCATGTCTTGGACTATGGGGTGCAGCGGTCTGCTAGGCCCCCCGCCAGCCTGGCTTGGGGGGGGTGGCACAGGCTGAGGCCCCCCATGGGGACCAGCAGGCCCTCTTGGGGGGCCTGGGGGGGATGAGTCGGGCATGGGGCGGGCCTTCTTTGCCATGGGCCCCCCTGAATCGTAATTCGGACCCCTTCCACCGCCACTGGCAGCAGATGGCGGGGCAAAGCCAGGAGGGAAGCTGGGGGGTGGGGAGGGTACGGGGTGGCGAGGCTCCTGCTCACGGCTATGCTTAATTCCAGCAATGAGGCTCGTGTTCTGGGGGCGCTGATCCCCAGGGTTGGGGGGTGGAGGTCTGTGGGCCGAGCCCACAGGGAGGGTGGCTAATAGGGACTGCTGCGCTGGCCTGGCCTGGGGGGGCGGTGCGGCGGCCATAGCTGGCAAGTTGGGCCCTCCCCCCCCAGGTCTTTGGCCTGGGGGTGCAACTGAGAAAAGGCTTTGAGAAGCGGGTTTTGACATTCCAGGAGGGAGGGGGAGGCCTACCTGTGAGTTGTGAGGGGGACCTCTCATGGGAGCGGGTGGTTCATTCCTCATTGGACCCGGCCCACCTGGCCCCCTTGGTTCCATGTGCCCTTGGTTGGCATTCCACATCGGACCCGGCCCACCTGGCCCCCTTACCTCCACCTGTACCTGGTTGGTATTCCTCATCGGACCTGGCGCCCCTGGCCCCCTTTGTTCCATGTGTGCCTGGTTAACGTTATTCATCGGACGAAGCCCCCCTGGCCCCTGTGGCCCCATGTTCGCCTGGGCCCATTGGTTGGCATTTCTTGTAGGACCCAGTGCACCAGGTCCCTGTGGGCCTCCTGGAAAGCCCATGGGTCTCATAGGTCCGTGGCCTTGAGGAGGGTGGCCTTGAGGGGGTTGACGCATCTGCTGATGCTGATTGTTTAGGCTAGCCCCATTGTACATCCTTCCCTAGGGGAGCCCTTGATCAGGTCCGCCTGTATGCAGTGAGGGTAGCCAGCCTGACGTGATCTGAACCTGAGCTCGAGGTGATGTCGAAGAGATTTATAGAAGCAGATCGATCTGGGAGGCAATCAGTGCCGGACTGATGTTGGGATTCCGCTCAGCTCGGATCAATTCGAGGAAGGGGCAAATCAAGAGCACAATGACGCGATCCTAACTACCAGGCGGAGGATAATATATCGGCTCGCTCTACAGATCGGGAGGGGGAGGATCATGCAAATGGGCTGAACTGCAGGCGCTGGTGGAAGAGCTGATTACCTCGGGAACCCCATGTACGCCCTGGCGTTTGGCCTGGACGCAACGGAAATGGATTGGCTTGTCGGCGATCCAACGGATTATAAACCAACTCCGACCTATCTCCAAGCCAAGCCCCAACCGAGTTCGAACCGATGCCGATGGCCCTTGGAGACAGGGTCCTTGGACCCAAGCGCGCTTGCAAGCGCCGAAAGTAGTAGTGCTGTTAGTGTACCGCAGGCGTAAGGTCTTGTTTTTTCACCCCTCTGCATATCAACCCCGCCCATCGATCTGTGGATATCCCCCTTAGGTTAACCTATTACATATCCCCCGTCCTCTTTAAAAAAAGTCAGCAAAGATGGCGACTCGCGTGCAAAAGATCATGACCCAGCCGATTAACTTGATTTTTCGGTACTTACAGTCGAAGCAACGGATTCAGGTGCGCTCCTGTGGCCTCGCTCATCTTCTCGAATGATTCTGGGTCGCGAGATGTATGTCTTCTTCTTGCAAGTCCGTCTCTCTCATCTCTCCATCCCCTTCCCCTTCCTTCTATGCAAATTCCTCGGCGCCTGATTTTGCGCGAGAGCAGATTTGGCTGTACGATCAGGTGCGCAACTGCCAATGATGAGAATAGATCCGACCTAGGTGGTGATTGCCAGCTACTCGTTTGCTTTCCAAACCAGCCTGAGTCCCGAGTACCATGGTGTTGTGCATGCTGTGCAAGAGCATCTGTTGATCTAGCCTTGGCAATGTAATGTCAGCTGTTGCAGCCAAAACTGTCCTACAAGCAGGCCTTCAATCATGCACACCTAGAATCAGTGAAAGGGCTAGAAAACAATCAGATATAGAATGGGGGAAAGAATCAGTGAATGGGACAGTCCAAGAATCCGATATGGAATTGGTAAGGGGAAAACCAGGTCAGAAAGAAAATAAGGCATTGAATTGGGGGGAATAATCAGTCATCCGGGTTAGATATAGAATCTTACATTGAATTGGGAAATAATTTACAGGGTTGGACAAACAATCAGGCATTGAATTAGGGAAAGAGTCGATGCATGGGGCATGCAAAACAATCAGTTATTTAATTGGGAAGAAAAAAAAAACGGGTCAGACAGACAATCAGATATTGAACTGGGTGAAGAACCAACATGGTCAGACAGATAATCAGGCATTGAACTGGGTAAGGAATCAACGGGGTCAGACAGACTATCAGATATTGAACTGGGTAAAGAACCAACATGGTCAGACAGACAATCAGGCATTGAACTGGGTAAGGAATCAGTTTGGCAGACTATCAGATATTGAACTGAGTAAAGAACCAACATGCGCAGACAGAAAAACAGGCATTGAACTGGGTAAAAATTCAACAGGGTCAGGCAGACAATCAGGTATTGAACTGGGTAAGGAATCAACCGGTTTGGACAGACTATCAGGCATAAAACTGGGTAAGAAATCTACGGGGTCAGACAGACAATTACATATTTAACTAGGTAAGGAATCAACAGGGTCAGACAGACAATCAGATATTGAACTGGGTTAGGAACAACGGGTTCGGACAGACTATCAGGCATTGAACTGGGTGGGGAATCAACGGGGTCGGACAGACAATCAGGTATTGAACTGGGTAAAGAACCAATAGGGTCAGACAGACAAGCAGGCATTGAACTGGAAAAGGAATCAATGGGGTCGGACAGACATTCAGATATTGAACTGGGTAAGAAATCAACATGCTCAGACAGACATTCAGATATTGAACAGGGTAAGAAATCAACAGGGTCAGACAGACAATCAGATATTTAACTGGGTAAGGAATCAACGGGTTTGGACAGACTATCAGGCATTGAACTGGGTGGGGAATCAACGGGGTCAGACAGACTATCAGGCATTGAACCGGGTGGAGAATCAACGGGGTCAGACAGACAAGCAGGCATTGAACTGGGTAAGGAATCAACAGGGTCGGACAGACATTCAGATAGTGAACTCGGTAAGGAATCAACAGGGTCAGACAGACAATCAGATATTTAACTGGGTAAGGAATCAACGGGTTCAGACAGACTATCAGGCATTGAACTTGGTGGGGAATCAATGGGGTCAGACAGACTATCAGGCATTGAACTGGGAGGAGAATCAGTGCATGGGGCTTACAAAACAATCTGTTGATGGATTGGTCAAAAATCAAGAGGGCCAGCCAGATATTGAACAGGATAAGAAAGATATGAATACCTTGAACAGAATACGGGAGACATTGAACTGGGTAGGGAATCAGCAGGGTCAGACAGACAATCAGGCATTGGATTGGGGAAATTGTCAGTGAATGGGGCAATGTCTGGCAGACAAACAATCAGATGTTGGACTGGTGAAATAATTGTTTAAGGCTAATCAAGCAAACAGGTACAGAATTGAGGAGAGAATCAATGAATGGGGCAGACAAGCAATCAGACTTTGAATAGGGAAAGAAACGGGCGCTATGCTGGATATAGAAGCATGTGTTGGTTTGGGGATGAATCAGAAAAATATCAGGTTTTGAAAAGGGAGGAGCAAGTTCGGACCACCTAGTACAGACTCTGAAGTACAAGGGATTTTCAAGTATTCCCATTCTGACTTTCCTGGTGCGTATGTTGAACTTAGAAGAGCTACAGAATAACAGATAATGAGCCATTCAAACAAACAAGAAATAACCCCACCCCTAACCTCACCCCCATCGCAATCAACCCTGCTGACTGACACCCCCAACACAATTAACTATGTTGGCTGACGCCCCCAACACCTTCACCACCCCCAACACAATCAACCCTGCAGACTGACACCCCCAACACCCTCACCACCCCCAACACAATCAACCCTGCAGACTGATACCCCCAACACCTTCACCACCCCCAATACAATCAACCCTGTTGACTGACAATCCCGACACCTTCACCACCCCCAACACAATCAACCCTGCAGACTGACTTGAGAATGGAGGGACGCATCATCGGATTTGATGAGTACATGAACTTAGTGCTGGATGAGGCTGAGGAGGTGTCAGTAAAGCGCAAGACACGAAAGCCCCTGGGGAGAATCATGCTTAAGGGGGACAATATTACGCTGATGCAAACGGTTGGAAAAGCAGCATGATCATAGGTTGTGGGAGGTAACAGTGGGCTTCTTGGTGTAGCAAGCCAGGCGAGCGGCCTCTGAGGCAATCTTGTCGAAGATGTCGTTGATAAAGAAGTTGAGGATGCCCACGGCCTTGGAGCTGATGCCAGTGTCGGGGTGCACCTGCTTCAGCACCTTGTAGTTGTAGATCTCCTCAAGTATTTAATCTTTATACAGCTTCGTATACCAATTATTATGAATAGCTGTTTTTCATTTCGGCTATTAGCAGCAGCAGCTTCTTGGTAGCTCCCCAGCCAAACATAAAGCTGAGTAGTGCATCTGGAAATAAGCTATCCAATTATGTTTCTGGGGGCATAGCCCAGTGGCTGGCTCAGGGAGCTGCCTAGAAGCTGCTGCTCGTAGCTGAACAGAACAGCTGTGTTCAACCAGTGTCTTCATTTTGGCACTGTCAATACTGTTCAGGCAGCAGGCTCTATTTTTGCTGTTAATAAAAAGTGTGAACTTGAATTGTTACATGGTTTTCCAGCCAACTCTGGGCTGCTCACCGTCTTCCAAGTCCATGTCCACTTGCTAACAGAGACAGAGAGAAGGGGAGTGAATGCAATGCCCCCCCCCCCCCCAGTTTGATAACCACGTAAACCAGTTTTTGAACCCATACGGATTATAGACATGTAAAAGTCTCCACAGGGACAGTTTAACGACTTGTTAAGGTCAGCCAAGGAATCTTCATGGATTGGACTGTTGCATGGTTTTTCAGCCGAACCTGGGCTGCTCACCACCTTCCAATGCCAAGTCCCCCCGTGCGGCACCCACGGAAACCATGGGGCCAACTTAGTGGATTATACAGTCTAAAGACATGTACAGGTCGAAGGGGGGGTGAGGGGTGGAAAGCTTAGACTTGGCCAGCAATTTGACTGCTCGCCGTCTTCGGCAGGAAAATAATACAAGGAAAATGCAAACGCGAACAAATCACTTCTTTATTTGTCCTCCTCTTCTTCTGGATGGTAAAAAATAGGACAAAAAACGAATCATATCTATCAAAAAATACTTGATCCAGGCTCTTCAGACATTGATGGATGAACAGAGGGAGCTTCTCTCGCCCTTGAACTTCTGGATTTTGCTCTCAGATTGGGGAATCAGGTTCTAACACTTTCTTCTCGAATTTAGCAAGGCTTTGTCAGTACTTTCAAAGACCACATGGTGTTCATCTTGAACTGTTCCATAATACTGAAGGTGATACACTCCATCCTTCCAAGGAACAATTGGACGTTTCCATCTATCAGTTTCCATCTGTAGGTGGGAGTCCAAGTCTGGTACAGAACATTCTTCCTTCCCTGTGATCCCGGGTTTTCATTTCTAGGGCGCGTATCTGATGACTTGGTGCTTATGTAAAAGAAAAGATGATTGGAGAATAGGACTTTTCCCACTTTGTTCCAGTTAACTGGTTTAAGTTTCAAAGGTCCCACACCAGCCTGTAAATTGGTGGTCATATATCATCCTGGGAATCTCCCAAGGAGTACAACGTCGCTAGGGCATCAGACATATCCATATATGGATAACGTTACAGATAGAGATGCGGGCCGTTGTGTACAGCCCTGTAAACTCCTTGTCGCCCCGGAGGCCCGGACCCCCCTGGGGATTTGGGAGGAGCGCGTCGCACTGGGGTCACACCGAGTCGCTGAATTTCCAAAACCGGATTGCACAGTTTAAAGACTTATCAAGGGCTGCAACATGGATACACTGAATGTGTGTGTGCCTCAAAAACCCTCACCCTGTTATAAAATTGATAGTGGGCAGGCTGCATTGTTTTCGCGTACTTTTCTACACACGAAAACAACCATGCCCCGCTTTTCAAACGTGAACCTTCCGACTTTTGCAAGACTTTCTCCACCATGTCTGAAACCTCAGCGGGCGCTGTTACATTACACAGTCCAGGAGTAGCCAAATAGGCTAGAGGGACGTGCCCAATCTTGAAAACAGGAAAGGCGGGTTCAAAAAACAAGCACTAGTGACCAGGGTGTGGGGTGTGGGGTGTGGGGTGTGAGTGTGGTGTGTGTGTGTGTGTCTAAAGCACCTCACCTGAGAGTGGCTCCAGCATCCTTCTAGGTGTGTGGGGTGGTCGGTGTGTGGGGCAGGGTACTACTAAGCGCTGCCTTTTTGAGCCCCTGTGCGCGTTTCGCGCAGTTTTTCCACCCCCCTGTGGGCGCAGCGCGCAATTTTTGCGCTTTTTGCACTAAAAGCGCTGACCAATTTGACGTTTGTGCGCTTTAAGCGCTGACCAATTTGGCAAGCTAGTGACCAGAATCACAACAAATAGTCAACTACTGTTTGTTATAGTCCACGGGGAGGCCTAATAGGCTGAAGGGAATTGCCCAACCGTGATAGGAAGGGCTTAATACGAAAAGGCATTGATGAACTGAACCCCAAACAATCGTTTTACCAACGGGGCCCCATGTTCGTGCTACCGTGATCATTTAATTATACAATATTCTACAATTTGATTATTATTGTTTTTTGTTATAAATTGTATTAATCATATCCATATTTCAAAGGAATCAGGATTTATGACCAGCTTCACCCTGCAGTTTTTATCCACCACTTCAGGGCCATTTTTCATTTTTTCAAAAACATTTTTTCTGTCCTCAGCGACGGACATTCTAATATGAAATGCATTTCATCTTCAACCATTTTTCTACCGGCAACAACCAGATCACAGACAATCCTGGCAGAACGGGAGATACCCCTTTCTGTAACAACATTGAAGGCGTGAGCTCGAAGACGTAGTCTTGCTCAGCATTTAATATCAATCTATCATCCCTATTATTTAATAAGTTATTGTATGTGGAACTATGGTCTCTATCCACTGACATCATCCAATTTGCATACGTAATAGTTTAAATAATGACTCAATGGTTATCACCAATATTCTTGGGGTTCACTGTACTAAGGGATTGCCAGACAATGTCTGATATTTTAGAAATACCTTCATAATTTTTCCTGAGTCAATCATGCTCAGTGAAGTCTGGTTATCTTGAATAATATCAGTGCGATGTTCTATATCACCTAATCTCTGAATGCACCTTAGTAATCCACGAGACCAGCATTGTTTGTTGCTATCTCGGGTTATCATTAGAACATTCTCTAGCAAGGCTCTTATCACAAAATCATCGTCCTTACGGTCAACGATTTTATTCCAAAATCCAATACATTGTCTCAACCATTGAGCCCCTGTAGGTGATCTATCGAGTTCATTGAGGACCAAGTCGGTAGAGGTGTTATCTCCAACGTCAAGAGCCCTTTTCATAAACTCATTCTAAATAGTTTCACATTCTCATTCAAGACCGTAAGAAGTATTAATATTACCCAGACGGTCTGGAGCCCAGACTGTACACCCGTATTTAAGGATAGGTTGGGTAAAAAAGCCGATAAGGTGACTTAGGATATTGGCATTTGCGAGATCCATCTCGTTGCACCGTTTACAGAGTGCATGAATAGCCCTGTCGGCGGTAACACGTACGTACCAGGGTACTACTTCTTGCCTAATTGGTCAGCGCTTGAAGTGCACAAACGTCAAATTGGTCAACGCATTTGCGAGATCCATTTCATTGCACCGTTTGCAGAGTGCATGAATAGCCCTGTCGGCGGCAACACGTACGTACCAGGGTACTACTTCTTGCCAAATTGGTCAGCGCTTGAAGCGCACAAACGTCAAATTGGTTAGCGCTTTCTAGTGCAGAAAGCGCAAAAACTGCGCGCTGCGCCCACAGGGGCTCAAAAAGGCAGCGCGGCAGTGTGCTGCCGCGCTTTAGTAGGACCCTAGTACGTACCCAGACAGTCAGGATCCCACACCAGCTATTGGTAGGGGTCGGCTATGTTATATAATATTAGTCGGACGAGCCGTCTCACCAGAATTTCGAATCTGTTGAAAAACTAATATTATTGTGACACTAAAATAATATTAGTTAACATTAGTTTTCAAAAACTAATATTATTGTGACACTATAATAATATTAGTTAATATTAGGTTTCAAACACTAATATTAGTTGCCGTTCCCTAGCTATTGGTATACTGTGAGCAGGCAAGAGTTGGCTGAAAACCCATGTAACAATCCAATCCAAGAACGCGCTCCTCTTGCTCCTCATAGCTCCCCTTGCTCCTCTTGCTCCTCAGCATCTAGCTCCTCTTGCTCCTCTTGCTCCTCATAGCTCCTCTTGCTCCTCAGCATCTAGAATAGCCGTCCCTGCATGCAGAGAACATTCATTTGTGAAAATGTAAAACAGATGTGTCACTGGGTGTATAAAAAAAATAAAAAGGCGACCATAGCGGCTCATAGCTCCTCTTGCTCCTCTTGCTCCTCAGCATCTAGAATAGCAGCCCCTGCATGCGGAGAACAGTCATTGGTGAAAATGTAAAACAGATGTGTCACTGGGTGCAGACTGGATGTATACAAAAAATAAAATAAAGCGCTCATAGCGCCTCTTGCTCGTCAGCATCCACAATATGCATATGAATAATCCGTCTCGGTGGATGCAAGGACCGCAGGCCTTGAGGAAAATGTAAAAAAGTGTACCTGGGTTTATGAAAAATAATAACAGAGCGATCATAGCTCCGCTTGTTCCTCAGCATCAAGAATATGCATATGAATAATCCGTCTCTGTGGATGCAAGGAAAGCAGACATAGGGGAAATGTAAAATAGGTGTCCCTGGGTGTAAATAAAACACACGCTCATAGCTCCTCTTGCTCCTCAGCATCAAGAATATGCATATGAATAATCCGTCTATGTGGATGCAAGGAAAGCAGACATTGGGGAAATGTAAAATAGGTGCCCTTGGGTGTACAAAAAACACACGCTCATAGCTCCTCTTGCTCCTCAGCATCAAGAATAGCCGTCCCTACAAGCCAAGAACACATACATTGGGGGAATTGTAAAACAAATGTGTCACTGGGTGTAAAAAAAAGAAAACAGCCGTCTCTGCAGATGCAAGGAATGAAGACTGTGGGGGGGGAAATGTAAAATAGGTGTCCCTGGGTGTATAAAAAAAAAAAAACGCTCATAGCTACTCTTGCTCCTCAGCATCAAGAAAAGCCGTCCCTACATGCAAATAACACATACATTGTGAAAATGTAAAACAAATGTGTCACTGGGTGTAAAAAAAGAAAATAGCCATCTCTGTGGATGCAAGGAATGAAGACTTTGGGGGGGAAATGTAGAGACGATGTACCAGGGTGTATCTCATATACAATAAATAAACACACGCTCATAGCTCCTCTTGCTCCTCAGCATCCAGTATAGCTGTCTCTGTGGATGAAAAGAACGCTAGCATTGGTGAAAATGTAAAAACAATGTGTCACTGGTTGTAAGAATAAGAAAATGGCCGTCTCTGCGGATGCAAGGAATGAAGACTTTGGGAAGGAAATGTTATAACGATGTACCAGGGTGTATATACAAAAAATAAATAAAGCGCTCATAGCTCCTCTTGCTCCTCAGCATCCACAATAGCTAGGGACCCTACGTGCAAGGAACGCAGGCATTGGGGAAAATGTAAAAAGGTGTCATTGGGTGTATGGTGTACACAAAACAGATGAAGCACTCATAGCTCCTCTTGCTCCTCAGCATCCACAATAGCTAGGGACCTTACGTGCAAGGAACGCAGGCATTGGGGAAAATGTAAAAAGGTGTCATTGGGTGTATGGTATACACAAAACAGATAGAGCGCTCATAGCTCCTCTTGCTCCTCAGCATCCACAATAGCTAGGGACCCTACATGTAAGGAACGCAGGCATTGGGGAAAATGTAAAAAGGTGTCATTGGGTGTATGGTATACACAAAACAGATAGAGCGCTCATAGCTCCTCTTGCTCCTCAGCATCCACAATAGCTAGAGACCCTACATGCAAAAATGGCAGACATTGGGGAAAAGGTAAAAAAGGTGTCACAGGGTGCACACAAAAGAAGAATAGCTGTCTGCAGTGGATTCAAAGAACACACACATTGGGGAAAAGGAAACAAAGGTGTCACTGTGTGTACAGTATATACAATTAAATTAAATTCAATTATAAAATAAATTAAAATCAATTAAATCCAGACTGAAGTGTCACTGGGTGTACGACATATACAAAATAATAATAAAGCGCTCATAGCTCCTCTTGCTCCTCAGCATCATAAATAGCCGTCTCTGTGGATGCAAGGAACGCAGGCATTGGGGAAATTGTAAACACACAAAAAATGTGTCACTGGGTGCAGGCTGGGTGTATAAACAAGCGCTCATAGCTCCTAGTAATAATAATAATAATAATAATAATAATTATTATTATCATCATCATCATCATAATTATAATAATAATAATAATAATAATAATATTAATAATAACAATAATAGTAATAATCCTGATAATAATAACAATAACAATAATAATAATAATAATAACATGGTAGCCAATCAACACACCGTGTTCTTTCTTCTCATCATACTCCTTCTCCAATCGCATCCTAACCTTCCGCTGCGCTTCGCTGCACTCCCCCTCCCCCCCATCTCCATCATCTTCTTTTTTCTGCTGCTGACGCTTCACAGATCGTGCTACCCGTCGCTCATTTCGCAACTCATCGATCGTCTCCACATCCCCATGCTTGGAGCCAGCTATCTCCTCCACCTGCAGTGGATGACAGTGGGGTGGGGTGGGGATGGAATGGGAAAATGGGGTGGGGTGGGGTGGGGTGGGGAGGGGATGGAGTGGGGTGGGGTGGGGACGGAATGGGGGTGGGGTGGGGAGGGGATGGAATGGGAAAATATGGGTAAGGTGGTGTGGCGTAGAGTGGAGTGGTATCGTGTGATGGCAAACCATTCCGCGACTGATTGATCGTCTCCACATCCCCGTGCTTGAAGCCAGCTATCTCCTTCACCTGCAGTGGATGACAGTGGGTTGGGTTGGGTTGGGTTGGGTTGGGTTGGGTTGGGTTGGGTTGGGTTGGGGTGGGGAGGGTTGGGGTGGTAAAATATGGGTAAGGTGGTGTGGCGTAGAGTGGTGTGGTATCGTGTGGTGGCAAACCATTCCGCAACTCATCAATCGTCTCCACATCCCCGTGCTTGGAGCCAGCTATCTCCTTCACCTGCAGTGGATGACAGTGGGGTGGGGTGGGGAGGGGTGGGGTGGGAAAATATGGGTAAGGTGGTGTGGCGTAGAGTGGTGTGGTATCGTGCGGTGGCAAACCATTCCGCAACTCATCAATCGTCTCCACATCCCTGTGCTTGGAGCCAGCTATCTCCTTCACCTGCAGTGGATGACAGTGGGGTGGGGTGGGGTGGGGAGGGGTGGGGTGGGAAAATATGGGTAAGGTGGTGTGGCGTAGAGTGGTGTGGTATCGTGTGATGGCAAACCATTCCGCGACTGATTGATCGTCTCCACATCCCCGTGCTTGAAGCCAGCTATCTCCTTCACCTGCAGTGGATGACAGTGGTGTGGTGTGGGGAGAGGTGTGGGGCGGTGTGGTGGGAAAATATGGGTCAAGGTGTGGTGTGGTACGGTGTAGTGTGAAAATATGGGTCAAGGTGTGGTGGGGTTGGGTGGGAAAATATGGGTCAAGGTGTGGTGTGGTGTGGTGTGGTGGGTTGGGGTGGGAATATTTGAGTCAAGGAGGGTTGGGTGGGAAACGATGGGTCGAACTGCGGTGTGGTGTATAGAGGTGTGGTGTGGTGTGGTGTGGTGTGGTGTGGTGGGTTGGGGTGGGAATATTTGAGTCAAGGAGGGTTGGGTGGGAAACGATGGGTCGAACTGCGGTGGGTGTGTATGAGTGGTATAGTTGTGGTTGGTGTGGTGTGGTGTGGTGTGGTGTGGTGTGGTGTGGTGGGTTGGGGTGGGAATATTTGAGTCAAGGAGGGGTTGGGTGGGAACCGATGGGTCGAACTGCGGTGTGGGGTATAGTGGTGTGGTGTGGTGGTGGTGTGGTGGGTTGGGGTGGGATATTTGAGTCAAGGAGGGGTTGGTGGGAAACGATGGTCGAACTGCGGTATGGTGTATAGTGTGTGTTGTGTGGTGTGGTGGGTTGGGGTGGGATATTGAGTCAAGGAGGGTTGGTTGGGAACGATGGTGTCGAACTGCGGTGTGGGTGTATAGTGGTGTGGTGTGGTGTGGTGTGGTGGGTTGGGGTGGGAATATTTGAGTCAAGGAGGGTTGGGTGGGAAACGATGGGTCGAACTGCGGTATGGTGTATGGTGGTGTGGTGTGGTGGGGTGGGTTGGGGTGGGAATATTTGAGTCAAGGAGGGTTGGGTGGGAAACGATGGGTCGAACTGCGGTGTGGTGTATAGTGGTGTGGTGTGGTGTGGTGGGGTGGGTTGGAGTGGGAATATTTGAGTCAAGGAGGGGTGGGTGGGAAACGATGGGTCGAACTGCGGTGTGGTGTATAGTGGTGTGGTGTGGTGTGGTGGCAAACCGTTCCGCAACTGATTGATCTTCTCCAAATCCCCGTGCTTGGAGCCAGCTATCTCCTCCACCTACAGTGGTTGACAGTGGGGTGGGGTAGGGTGAGGTGGGAAAATATGGGTCAAGGTGGGGTGGGGTGGGGTGTGTCGGGCGAATATGGGTCAAGGTGTGGTGTGGTGTGGTTTAATGTGGTGGCGAAGCATTCCACAACTCATCAATCGTTCCAACATCCCCATTGCTTAGAGAAAGATGTATTAACTCCAACTGCAGTGGATGACAGTGGGTGTGTGCGGTGGTGTGGGAGTGGTGAGTATGCGTGTTGTGAGAGTGGTGGAGTATGGTGTGGTGTGGAGTGATGGTCATGGTATGGTGCTTGTTGGTGTGGAAGTGGCTGTGGCTGCTGGAGTAGGTGTGGGTGGTTGGTGTGATGTGGGGGTGGAAGTGGTCTCGTGGTATGGTTCTGTGGATTGGTGGGTAATGGTATATACCATGTATGGTAGGAGTATGGTATGGTGTGTCTGTTGCATGTGGTGTGGAGTTGATGTTGTGTGGGGTGGAGTGGTTATGTGGTGTGGGATGCGTGTGGTGTGGAGTGGTGTAATGTGCTGTGGTGTGTATGGTATTGTGGAGTGGGTGGAGTATGGGAATGGTATGGTTATGGTTAGTATGGTATGGTTTATGGTGTGGTGTGTGTGGGTGTGGAGTGGTGGTGAGTGTGGTGGGAGTTTGGTGTGGTGTGGTGTGGTTTGGTTCTTGTGGAGTGGTGGAGTATGGTGTGGTGTGGAGTGGTATGGTATGGTATGGTATGGTGTGGTGTGGTGTGGAGGTGTTTGTGTTGTCGGTGTGGTGTGGTGTGGAGTGAGTGTGTGGTGTGGTGTGGTGTGATATGTGGAGTTGGTGGAGTATGTGTGGAGTGAGAGGTAGTGAGTATGGTATGCCGTGATCTCTCATATGTAATGGTAGGTATGTGGATGGTTATGTTGTTGGTGCTTCCCGGGGGGTGTCGTATGGGAATACACTGTGGAAGTGGTGTGTCGGCGGTCGTGGTAGGTGTGGTATCGGGTGTGGGCCCTGTGAGTATGGGTGTGGATGTGGATTGGTGTGTGTGGAGTGGGGGTGGAGTGGAGGGGTGTTGGTGATGGTGTGGTATGGTTCATTGTGGAGTGGTTGGAGTATGGGGTGGTGTGGATCAGTGGTGGAAATGGTATGGGCTATGGTATGGTGTGCGGGGGACCATTGGGGTGTGGAGTGGCCTGTGGTGTGGAGTGGACCAGTGGTGTGGGGCAGTGGTGTAATGGGGTTAGTTGTTGGTGGGGTTAGGTGATTGTGGGAGTGGTGGAGTATGGTGTGGTGTGGGAGTGTATGGTATGGTCTAGTATGGTATGGTTATGGTATGGGATGGAATTATGGTATTGGTATGGTGTGGTTAGTGGTGTGGGTCGGGTTGTGGTGGGTGTGGCTAGTGGGGTTGTGGTGTGGAGTGGTGTGGTGTGGAGTGGTCAGTGGTGTGGTGTGGAGTGGTGTATGTGGTGTGGGTGGTTTGGTTATTGTGTGAGTGGTGGAGTAGGGTGTGGTTGGAGTGGTATTAGTGGTTTTTGTATTATGGTATGGTTATGGTGTCGGTTGGGTTGTGGAGGTGGTGTGGTTTGAGTGTGAGTACGGGTGTGGTGTGGTGTGGGTGTGCATGGTGTGGAGAGGAGTGGATGTCGGGTGTGGAGTGGTGTGGAGTGCGTGTGGAATGTGGAGTGAGAGTGGGTGGAGTGGTGTGGAAGGGGAGGGAGTGGTTCGGGGGTGTGGTGACTGGAGTGGTTGTGGTGTGGTGTGGAGTGGTGTGGAATGTGGTGTGGTTAGTGGTTGTGTGTGATGTGGTGGGTGTGGTATGGTGTGGAGAGAAAGTGACGTGGAGTGGAGTGAAGTGGTGTGGAGTGGAGTGGAGTGGTGTGGAGTAGTGTGGAGTGGAGTGGAGTGGAGTGGAGTGGAGTGGTGTGGTGTGGTGTGGTGTGGTGTGGTGTGGTGTGGTGCCCCACCTGTGATTGAGGGTACAATCTTTAATCCCACCTGTGATTGAGGGTACAATCTTTAATCCCACCTGTGATTGAGGGTACAATATCTGATCCCACCTGTGATGGAAGGTGCGATCTCTGAACCCACCAGTGGTCGAAGGTACAGCTTCATCTCTGCCCAGTTGGCGTTGTTAGGATTTACCTAGCTCACGGTCCCCAATTGCCTACCTGGTCGAAGGTACAATCTGATGATCCCGAGTTTCTTACCTGTGATCGAAGGTACAGCTTCATCTCTGCCCAGTTGGCGTTGTTTGGGTTGCCCTTGCTGATGGTCCCGAGTTTCCCGATGTCCTTGTCTGTTACCAGAAACAACTGCTTTGCCATGGACTTGGAGATAAGCTTCTCACTCTTCCTGCAGCTCTCACACAACATCACACCAAAGGCCTCATACCACGAGGAGTTGTAAGAGAAACAGCCGCAATACTCGCAGCCCGACATAGTGTTGGTTGGTGTGTTTGGCTTGGTAACAATACTCAGTTGGCTTGGTCTCAATACTTGAACTTGGTCTCAATACTCAGTTGGCTTGGTCTCGATACTTGAACTTGGTCTCAATACTCAGTTGGCTTGGTCTCAATGCTTGAACTTGGTCTCAATACTCAGTTGGCTTGGTCTCAATACTTGAACTTGGTCTCAATACTCAGTTGGCTTGGTCTCAATCCTCAGCTGCAATACTCCCAGCCCGGTGCTCGCAGCCCGACGTAGTGTTGATTGGTGTGTTTAGCTTGGTCTTAATACTCATCTGCAATATCTGCAGCCCGCCATAGCTGCAATACTCGCAGCCCAAGGTAGTGTTGGTTGGTGTGTTTGGCTTGGTCTCAATATCCAGCTGTCTTGGTCTCAATACCCAGCTGCAATACACGCAGGTGAAATATTGGGAGCCCGCAGCCCGCCATATAGTTGGTTAGGTTTGCTGGCTTGGTCTCAGAGCTGCTACTGTGTGTGGGACTAATAGCTGTACTATTGGAAGCCTGCAATTTAGCTGGTTAGTTATATAGGCTTGGTCTCAGAGCAGTTGCTTGCACTTCATGTAGTGCTACATGGAAGCCCGCTCTGTGCCCACCGCTCAAGTGTTACTTCACAGACTGACTGCTAAACAGACACGCTATCTGAAATGATTGGTAACTGGTACTAGTAGAGATTTATTTAAAGGCCTCAGAGTGCTTGGTAGGATGTCATAGGAGCAGTCATGAAGCAAGGTTAGCATTCATGCATGGTGGGGAACTTAGGTCTGCTGGGCCAGAAGCGAGGAGAAGAGTGGGGAATTGGCTCGTCGCGTGATTGGTGGACTAGTGGATAGCGAATTATTGAGCGCGTGGGACGTAAGAGTGCAGGAAGAGGGGAACCTCGAGAAAGGGAACGAGCATGCTAGCGACAAGTGGCATGGTGCCTTATTATCACCGTACTGCGTACAACATACAGCCTGGAGGGGTCGTTGTGACCAGGCACAGGGTTTGGTTGAGCGTGCCCATCTTTGAGCTCGCACACGTCCTGCTGATCTGTTCACAGTGCGAGGCCAACAGTTTTGCGCTGCATCGCTATGGCTGCCGAGTTCGTACAGAAAGGGGCGTCGCTTTCGGCATTTCCGCCGGAGGTGCGTAAAAGGAATGCTTATACTGTTGCGAGTAATTCAATGCGTGCCCCGTTGCGACTATTTCATGTATGCCACGTCCTCTGTGCGCATCACATGCTCGCTGCTCTCTGAATATTTTTTGATGGGGACAAGGCATGGGGTATGGGGGGTGCTAGAGATAAGGAGCGCCCTTCCTGCTCTCACTGTGTCTACACATCCTCCACCCTCAACCGGCACTCCTGACGCGCTCACGGCTCCTTTGATGTCATCTTCAGCATAAGCAGCGAACGCATCCCCTGCAGATTAACCGGTCACACTTTGCCCCTCCAATCTGGCTCCTTGCAAGTTCGACTAGCCCCTGCAATGGACTGCTATTAATCCAAAGCCCCTCCCTCGGGAATGCTGCTTATCCCTCCTCGCAGGCGACCTCAAAGCCGGATATCCAAGTCCTCGATCTGTCTGACAATGCGATTCAGGTGCGTGCTCCAGCCAGCTAATATTCACGAGAATGCGCATCCACCAGACAGCCTAGCATGTCGCACAATGTTTCGTGGGTCCGAAGGTCCGACTAGTTGACATGTGTGTGTTTATCGCCAGGCGATGTCTTAGATCAACAATGGCCTGTCTATGCAAGTACCAAGAAAGATACTCGCATGCGGCACTTATCTTCTTGCTGCGGCCATCCTCCCCATCATCTTGAGGCTTCTAGACAAAGGTCGTGTTCAATGATTCGTGGGAGCTGGTGAAGGCAGAAGTTGCACTTTTTCTTGTCCCACACAGGGGGGAACTGTTAGATCATACACGGTTTACATAGCTTATCCAGCTGCTTGTATACAACTCAGCACATTCTAGAACCTTCCGGTCCCACATCTAACGGTTCCTCCTAAGAGCCCTTGGTCCCGAATTGATCATGTACACCGTAAATGATCTAACAGGAAACAAGTCACTAGGTCAAATCTGTAACAGAACTAGACCGATGGTACATTTCCAAAAGACAGACTCAAGATGTCAAGTTACACTAGTAACAGGCTATCCTGCTACAAAATCGGTATATCTGGAAAAGCTGGAAAAATACTAGCCCTTTGCAGAGTTGTTTATAAGACAAGGAACTGGTGCTTGTTGCTAGCACCATGGTGCTCCAGGGAGCCTTTGCAGTGCTACTAGTTTTTTGTATTCATACTTCTCATTTTGCAATGCCTTTCTCAATTTTCATATTTCTCATTGTGCCGGGCAATTCTCAATTTTCATTTCCTCCTCGTGCAGAGCAACAACTCTCTCATGTTTATTTTTCTCATTGTGCGAAGCAATTCTCAGTTTTCATTTTCTCATTGTACAGAGCAATTCTACATTTTCCTTTTTCTCCTGGCACAGAGCAACTCTCTTATGTTTATTTTTCTCATCGTGCAAAGCAATTCTCAGTTTTCAATTTTCTCATTGTCCAGAGCAATTCTAAATTTTCATTTTTCTCCTCGTGCACAGAGCGATTCCCTCATGTTTATTTGTCTCATCATACAATGCAATTCTCATTTTTCATGTTTTCTCAATGTGCAATGCAATTCGCTCATTGCACAGTGCAATTCTCATTTATCATTTTTCTCACTGTGCAGAGCTTCCCCGAGGGTGAGCTGTCAACCCCCCCCCCCCCCCCCCCCCCCCCCCCCCATCCCCCCCCCCAAGCAAGGTGTTAAGGTGTAAAAAAATCAGTTTTTTTCATATTTCTCATTGTGCAGATAATCCCTGATGGTGACCTGTCCAAGGTGAAAAATCTTGTTCATATCGACTTCAGTGGAAACCAGCTTGTGGATCTTCCCGCTGATATTACCGCCCTAAAGTAAGTGATGGTTTGGCTTGGCTTGGCTTGGCTTGGCTTGGCTTGACTTGGCTTGGCTTGGCTTGGCTTGGCTTAGTTTGTTTTGGTGAAGAATCTGGTGCACGTCAACTTCAGTTGAAACCAGGTTGTTAAATCCTAAACCACCACCCACCCCTAAATCCCACTCAACTAACCACCACCCACCCCTAAATCCCACTCCCTCAGCCCACCCACCTCACCCTTTGTCTCGTCCCACACCCTCACCCCGCTCGACTAATCACAACCCATCACACACAGGTGTTTGAATGTAATTAACCTGAAGTACAACTTGCTGACCTCATCCCACTCAACACACCCTTTGTCCTATCCCACGCCCTCATCCCACCCACCTAATCACAGCCCACCCTTAAATCCCACTCAACTAATCACAACCCCCCACACACAGGTATTTGAATGTACTTAACCTGAAGTACAACTCGCTGACCTCGCTGCCGGAGTCCTTATGGAGCCTAGTCAGCATCACGGAGCTCTACCTTGGTGGTAACAAGCTGACCGAGCTTTCACCAAGCATTGGAGATCTTGAGGGCCTGTCGGTGAGTAGTACCTTGCACGTAATATATATATATATATATAGTGAGAGAGATGTGCGATTTAAAATATAACATATCAGATATAAAGAATGTAAAGATTGTAAGGTGTATAATGCAGTATACATATTTATCCACCTTCCACCCACCTTCCACCCACCCACCCACCCACCCAGGTGCTTTATCTCTCCACCCACCTACACCCACCTACCCATCAAGGTGCTTCATCTCTCCACCCACCTTTCACCCACCTTCCACCCACCTTCCACCCACCCACCCAAGTGCTTGATCTCTCCAACCCACCTTCCACCCACCCAGGTGCTTGATCTCTCCACCCAACTTCTACACACCTTCTAGACACCTTTCACCCACCCACCCACCCACCCCACCCACCCAGGTGCTCGATCTCTCCAACCAACTTCCACCCACCCATCCAGGTGCTGGACCTCTCCACACACCTTCCACACACCTTACACACACCTTACACACACCTTCCACCCATCCACCCAGGTGCTGGACCTCTCGGAAAACAACATTGAAATCATCCCAGCCGAGGTGGGCTGGCTACCCCTGAGCAAGTTGGAGGTTGCTGGCAACCCGTCCCTGCGCATCCCAGCCATTGTGCAACAACTCGGAATGAAGGCAGTCATGAGCTTCTTGCAAGTCATCTGTGAACAGCACAGGTACTATTTTTTTTTATAATGAATAATACAATCAAAAACAGTCATGCGTTTCTTGCAAATCATCTGTGAACAGCACAGGTACTCTGGTAAATAAATAAATCACGAAACATACAAAATAAAACAGTCATGAGTTTCTTGCAAATCATCTGTGAACAGCACAGGTACTCAAGTAAATAAATAAATCATGAAAAATACAAAATAAAACATTCATGGGTTTCTTGCAAATCATCTGTGAACAGCACAGGTACTCAAGTAAATAAATAAATCATGAAAAATACAAAATAAAACATTCATGGGTTTCTTGCAAGTCATCTGTGAACAGCACAGGTACTACTTTTAAAAATAATGAAAAATACAAAATAAAACAGTCATGCGTTTCTTGCAAGTCATCTGTGAACAGCACAGGTACTCAAGTAAATAAATAAATCACGAATAATACAATCAAAAGCAGTCACGAGTTTCTTGCAAGTCATCTATGAGCAGCACAGGTTTTCAAATGAATAAATTAATTAAAATATATGTTATAAATAATACTATTAATAAACAGTCACGAGCTTCTTGCAAGTCATCTATGAGCAGCACAGGTACTCAAATGAATAAATTAATTAAAATATATGTTATAAATAATACTATTAATAAACAGTCACGAGCTTCTTGCAAGTCATCTATGAGCAGCACAGGTACTCAAATGAATAAATTAATTAAAATATATGTTATAAATAATACTATTAATAAACAGTCACGAGCTTCTTGCAAGTCATCTATGAGCAGCACAGGTACTCAAATGAATAAATTAATTAAAATATATGTTATAAATAATACTATTAATAAACAGTCACGAGCTTCTTGCAAGTCATCTATGAGCAGCACAGGTACTCTAAATGACTAATTAATTAAAATATATGTTATAAATAATACTACTACTTATAAACAGTCACGAGCTTCTTGCAGTCATCTATGAGCAGCACAGTACTCAAATGAATAAATTAATTAAAATATATGTTATGAATAATACTATTAATAAACAGTCACGAGCTTCTTGCAAGTCATCTATGAGCAGCACAGGTACGTGCTAAATACCTAGAGGAAAAAATGAATAAATAAAAAATAACTTGCTATGAAGGCAGTCATGATTTTTTACAAGTCATCTGTGAACAGCACAGGTACGTACCTAGAGAAAAAAATATAAAGCAACAACTCGGCATGAAGGCAGTCATGAGTTTCTTGCAAGTCATCTGTGAACAGCACAGGTACTCTAGTAAATAAATAAATCATGAAACATACAAAATAAAACAGTCATGAGTTTCTTGCAAGTCATCTGTGAGCAGCACAGGTACGTGCTGCATACCTAGAAACGAAAAAAAACTAGGCATGGAGGCAGTCACGAGTTTCTTGCAAGTTATTTATTAGCAGCGCAGGTACGTACCTAGTAAAAAAAATTATAAAGCAACAACTCGGTATGAAGGCAGTCACGAGTTTCTTGCAAGTCATCTATGAGCGGCACAGGTACGTGCTTAATACCTAGAAAAAAAAGAGAAGACAAACGAGGCATGAAGGCAGTCACGAGTTTCTTGCAAGTTATCTATTAGCAGCACAGGTACGTGCTAAATACCTAGAATTGTTTTAGAAAAAAATTAAAAAAAGAAAGAAAGAAAAAAGAAAAACACATAGGTACAGCCGGCACGTTGTGCCGAGGGAAGTTAGCTTTTAGGGGGTGAAGGGGGGGGGGGGGGGGGGGGGGGGGGGAGTGGGGGGGGGGGGGGGGGGGGGGGGGGGGGGTTGTGGGGGGGGGGGGGGGGGGGGGGGGGGAACCAAATGGCGCATGCTATGTCCTTCCATCTTGCCTTTGAGCTGAGCACGGTCTTTGCGCTCCAGGATTTGATGATGCCTTGGCCCGCAACACAATATAAATGAATCTTCATGTTTTGTCTTTTTTGTTTTTTAACCGCCCGTCATTCAGAATGGGAAGAGTGATAAGTGTGACGGGGGTGAAGGAGATGATGGTGGCAACGTCCGAAACTCGTGGACCGACAGGAGAGAATGTATGATATTCCAGCCACTGAAAGGCGCATGCTAGATACTTCCATCTTGCGTCTGCTCTGAGCGCGGTCTTTGCGCTCCACGATGTGATGATGCCTCGGCTCGCAATTGAAATAGAAATTGAAATTGTAACATCCGTGTAATACAGTTACTCACAGGACGTGAAGTTAAGGACACCATAGCGTGAGTCGGAGATAAGTAAGCCTTGGCTCGCAACAGAATACAAGTTAATCTCCATGTTCTGTCTGGGTTTTTTCAATCGCTCATTGTTCAGAATGGGCAGAGTGAAAAGTGTGACGCGAGTTGATGACAGAAGGTAGGGAATCTTAGGTGTCGAAATCCTAGCTGCTGAAATCCTAGCAGCTGAAATCCTAGCTGCTGAAATCCTAGCTGCTGAAATCCTAGCTGCTGAAATCCTAGCGCCTGCAGCTAGGATTTGCACTGCGCGCATGCTAGCTGCAGGTACTTGTTGCGGTTTACGAGTTGAGTTGCTTGTTGTTAACTTGCTAAGTGTTGAGACGCTGTTGAGTTATTGACCCTAAACCCTCAACCCTAAACCCTAAACCCTAAACTTCCACCCACCCACCCAGTTGCTGAGTTGAGACGCTGTTGCGTTATTAAGTTGCGAGTTGCGAGTCGCTGAGTTCCCAGTTGTTGATTTGCTGTGTTGCGTGTTGCTGAGTTGTGTTGCCATGAGCTGCGAGTCGTTGAGTTTAGTTGACTTGCGAACTGCTCAGTTCTTGTTTTGCGAGTTTTTGAGTTCAGTTGACTTGCGGAAAGAAAAGAAGAAGGGGGTCTCCACTTCCTGCCCCCGCCCAAAGAAAAGAAAAGAAAGGACGAGAACTCAAAGCTTATAGAGTAATCACAATTTTACTTGCCGCCATCAATGGAAGCCGCCTTAGACCCCCCCCCCCCCCACCCCCACCCACCCCACCTCTACCCCCCCCACCCCTCTCCGGGCTTAGTAGACGCACCTGGACAAAGTTCACTGCCCCCAGCAACCAATTCCTGACCTGAGCCCCCCACCCCCCCCCCACGCCTCGCCCCCCCCCCCCACCCCCCCCCTCCCTTCTCCCCGCTCCCGCTCCCCCCCTCACCCTCGACCTCTCCCCCCCCAACCCCTTCCCCTTCCCCCCCTCCCCTCACCTCACCCTCCCCCCTCCCCCCGCCCCCCCAGACCGCCCCTCACCACCTCGTCCTCCCCCCCCCTACCCTCGTCCGCTGGCCCCCGACCCTCCCTCACCCTCCTCCCTCACCGCTCGGGTCCCCCCCCCCTCCCCCCCCCGCCCCCCCCCCCCCCCTCCCTCTCCCCCTCACCCTCCCCTCGACGTCACACCCCCCCCCCCCCCCTCCCCTCGCCCCCCCCCGCCCCCTCACCCTCCCCCTCCCCTCCCCCCTCTCGCCCCCCCCCCCCGCTTCCCCCTCCCCCTACCCCCCTCCCCCCCCCCCCGCCCCTCTAGACCCCTACCCTCCCTCACGCCCCCCCCCCCGCCCCTCACGCCCCCCCCCCCTACCCCCTATCCCCTCCCCTCACCCTCCCCTCACCCCCCACCCACACCCCCTATCCCACCCTATCACGGTCCTCAGCCCACCGTCCACCCCCTACCCCTACCCCTCCCCTCACGCTGGCCCTCACCCCCCCCCAGCCCCCCCCCCATCCCCCTACCCCCTCACCCTACCCTCACCCCACCCCCATCCGGGCCCTAACACCTTACCGTCCTCCTCTCACTCACCCTCCCCTCACCGCCCTCCCAGCCCGGGTACCCCCACCCCTCTACCCTCACCCTCCACCTAACCCCACCCACCACCCTTTCCCCCCCTCTCCCGTAGAGTATAACCAACATCTCAACAATTTACAGCCCCACGCGGACCCACCCCCGGCCTTAGCCCCCACCTCACCTATCTCCCCTCCCGAGTTCCCCTTCCCCTCCCCTCCCCGCCCCTCCCCTCACCCTCCCCCTCCCCCTCCCCCTCCCCCTCCGCCCTCCCCTCAACCCAACCTCTCTCTCTTCCCCCCTCTCCCAGGCTAGTAGACCAACACCTGGACAAGTTCACAGCCCCAGCGATGCAAGCCGGCCTGAGCCTCTCCTCCCCGGGTGCTGCGCCCACCGACCCTGACCCGGGGCCCTTAAGTCGTAACCTGCGTGACAGGAAGTTGGAGCTTAGTCTGTCTCCTCGGGCCTGCTGGACTTGCGCTACTGCGCGTCTGAGGAAGCTATCGAGAAGTCAAAGAAGCTGACCGTAATCTACGTAGCAGACCTGCGCGACAACCAGCTGGCAAGCGTACCGCCTCATTTGTTGGGGGCCTCGGGACTTGTAGTGCTCAACGCCAAGGGCAACAAGATCTCCGAAGTACCAGACGGACTGGAACCGTCCAATATGGGGGTCCTCAACCTTTCTTTCAACAACCTCACATCGCTGCCCTCCTCTTTGGGCGCAGCCCCCGTACTGCAGCAAATGTACCTCGCCAACAACTTCCTAACCACCTTACCCGACAGCTTCGCCAAACTGCCTATGGTAGATCTTTTCCTCAGTGAAAATAACTTCACCACCATCCCTAAGGCGGTCCTGGGCATGACTCAGCTCGCCAAGCTGTCCATCGCGTGCTGCCAGCTCAGCGAGGTGCCAGATGGCCTGTCAGCTGTCACCACCCTCCGATTCCTTGACATCTCTTTCAACGCCGTGACCTCACTGCCCGACTCACTCACAGGACTGGTTGCCCTTAATGCCTTCAACATCAGCTACAACCCTCTCAAGGTGTGCTGCCTGCCCCCCCCCCCCCCCCCCCCCACACACACACACACACTCGCTCACACACCACCACCACCACTCACACCACACACACACACACACACACACACACAAACACACCATCACCACTACCACCACCACCACACACACACACCACACAATCACTGTCAGACTCACTCACAGGACTGGTGGCCCTTAATGCCTTCAACATCAAGCTACAAAACTGCTCAGGTGTGGCTGCCTGCCCTCCCCCCACACACACACCACACTCACACTCACACTCACACCACCACCACCACTCACACACACACACGTACACACACACACCACAATCACTGCCAGACTCACTCATGGGACTGGTGGCCCTCAATGCCTTCAACATCAGCTACAACCCACTCAAGGTGTGCTGCCTGCCCTCCCCCACCCACCACCCACAACACACCACACACACACTCACTCACACACCACCACCACCACCACTCACACCACACTCACTCACTCACACACACACACACACACAACTACACACACACACCACACAATCACTACCAGACTCACTCACGGGACTGGTGGCCCTCAATGCCTTCAACATCAGCTTCAACCCGATCTAGGTGTGCTGCCTGCCCTCCCCCCACACACCCACCACACTCACACTCACACTCACACCACCACCACCACCACCACTCACACACACACACAACTACACACACACACCACACAATCACTGCCAGACTCACTCACAGGACTGGTGGCCCTCAATGCCTTCAACATCAGCTACAACCCGCTCAAGGTGTGCTGCCTGCCCTCCCCCCACACACCCACCACACTCACACTCACACTCACACACACTCACACCACCACCACTCACACACCACACACACACACACCACTGCCACCACCATGCACACAGCACACAAACACTGCCAGACTCACTCACAGAACTGGTGGCCCTCAATGCCCCCAATGCCCTCAACATCAGCTACAACCCGATCAAGGTGGTTCATTAAATTGATTCTATTACTTTAATTGATTCTATTCATTTAATTGATTATATTAATTTAATTTGATCAATTTCCCCCCCTTTTTTATAAATTATTTAAATTTGATTATTTAATATATTAATTTAATTTAATTCCCCCGTTGCATTTCCTCTCTTAAGCTCAGTTTTACTTTGTGTAAGTATTGGATGGGGAAAAGTTCGACATTTCTTTCAACGCTGTAGCCCCTTTCAGTGATATACATTGGTCTACTGGTAGACCAAATCACTATGAGGATGAAGAGACGGGGGTTCGATCCCCCCTTCAGTCGCCCTTGGCGTTGCAGGTCGTTGTCAACCGTGATGGTAGCTTGTCCAGTTGAGGTGGAAGACCGCTCCCTACCGGCGTACGACGGGATCCCTAAACACCACGCCCCACCAGGCGTTATCATTACCTTTTTTTCCAACGCCGTGACCTCACTGCCAGACTCTTTCACGGGACTGGATGCCCTCACATACACACCACCACCACCACACACACTCCACCACTACAACCACCACCACTCACACGCACACACGTACACACACACACACACACACACACACACACACACACACTCAAACACCACACAATCACTGCCAGACTCTCTCACAGGACTGGTGGCCCTCAATGCCCCCAACATCAGCTACAACCCACTCAAGGTGTCCTGCCTGGCTTCCCTCCCTCCCCCCACCTACCCACCCACCACACACACACATACACACACACACCACCACCACACACACACACGCACAGACACACACCACACCACCACTACCACCACACCACATACACAGCACACAAACACTGCCGGACTCACTCACAGAACTGGTGGCCCTCAATGCCCTCAACATCAGCTACAACCCGCTCAAGGTTGTTCATTTAATTGATTCTATTAATTTAATTGATTCTATTAATTTAATTTGATCAATTCCCCCCCTTTTTTATAACTTATTTAAATTTGATTATTTAATATATTAATTTAATTTAATTCCCCCGTTTCAGTTCCTCCCTTAAGTTCAGTTTAACTTTGTGTAAGTATTGGATGGGGATAAGTTCGACATTTCTTTCATCGCTGTGACCTCACTGCCAGACTCTCTCACGGGACTGGTGGCACTCACATACACACCACCACCACCACACACACTCCACCACTACAACCACCACCACACACACACACCACACAAACACACCACACACACACACACACACACACACACTCAAACACCGCACAATCACTACCAGAATCTCTCTTGGGACTGGTGGCCCTCAATGCCCCCAACAGCAGCTACAACCCACTCAAGGTGTGCTGTCAGCCCCCACCCACCCACCCACCACACTCACACCACCACCACCACTCACACACACACACACACACACACACACACACACACATACACACACACACAACCACCCACTCAAACACCACACAATCACTGCCAGACTCTCTCTCAGGACTGGTGGCCCTCACACACACACCACCACCACCACACACACTCCACCACTACAAACACCACCACACCACACACACACACACACACACACCACACACACACACACACACACCACCACTACCACCACTACCACCACTACCACCACCACACACACACACACCACACAATCACTGCCACACTCGCTCACAGAACTGGTGGCCCTCAACATCGGCTACAACCCACTCAAGGTGCTTCCCAGTCACACATACACACACATACTCACACATACACACACATACAAACATCACACACACGCACTCACCACACAATTTCTGATAGACTCACTCACTCACGGGACTGGTGGCCCTCAATGCCCTCAACATTAGCTACAACCCACTCAAGGCGCTCCCCAGTCACACATACACACACATACAATCATCACACACATGCACTCACCACACAATTTCTGATAGACTCACTCACTCACGGGACTGGTGGCCCTCAATGCCCTCAACATTAGCTACAACCCACTCAAGGCGCGCTCCCCAGTCACACATACACACCATACAATCATCACACACATGCACTCACCACACAATTTCTGATAGACTCACTCACTCACGGGACTGGTGGCCCTCAATGCCCTCAACATTAGCTACAACCCACTCAAGGCGCTCCCCAGTCACACATACACACACATACAATCATCACACACATGCACTCACCACACAATTTCTGATAGACTCACTCACTCACGGGACTGGTGGCCCTCAATGCCCTCAACATTAGCTACAACCCACTCAAGGCGCTCCCCAGTCACACATACACACACATGCAAACATCACACACATGCACTCACCACACAATTTCTGATAGACTCACTCACTCACGGGACTGGTGGCCCTCAATGCCTTCAACATCAGCTGCAACCCGCTCAAGGTGTGCTGCCAGCCCCCCCACCGACCCACCCACCACACTCACACCACCACCACCACCACTCTCACACACACACACACACACACACACACACACACACACACACACACACCACCACACAACCACCCACTCACACACCACACAATCACTGTCAGAATCACTCACAGGACTGGTGGCCCTCAATGCCCCCAACATCAGCAACAACCCACTCAAGGTGTCCTGCCTGGCTTCCCTCCCTCCCCCCCCACCTACCCACCCACCACACACACACACATACACACACACCACCACCACACACACACACGCGCAGACACACACCACACCACACCACCACTACCACCACCACACACACACCACACAATCACTACCACCACCACTCACACACCACACGCTCACTGCCAGACTTTCTCACAGGACTGATTGCCCTTTGTGCCCTCAACATCAGCTACAACACGCTCAAACTGCTCCCCAGGCACACATACACACACACATGCACACACACGCACACACACACGCACACACACACACACATACACACACACACACACACACACATACACACACCACCACCATGACTACCACCATAAATGTCAACCCCAACCCCAACCCCATCACTACCACCATAAACATCAGCTACAACCCGCCCCCCACGCACACCCCTAAACACGCCCACACCCACACACCCTCCAGATAGTCCCCCCCGTGATTTCCAACATGACCACCCTCGTAGATTTCAACATGGGCTACACAGACATCTCAGATGTGCCCCAAGGAATGCCCTCATCCCCTACACACACACAAACACACGCACAGACCCCCCCCCCCCCCCCCCCCCCCCCCCCCCCCCTTCACACACACACACACCACCCTAACCCCCCTCCAGGTTGTCCCCCCCGTGATTTCCAACATGACCACCCTCGTAGATTTCAACATGGGCTACACAGACATCTCAGATGTGCCCCAAGGAATGCCCTCATCCCCTACCACACACAAAACACACGCACAGACTCCTCCCCTCCCCCCCCCCACCACCACCACCACCACCACCACCCACCACCACACACACACACACACACACACACACACACACACCACCCTAACCCCCTCCAGGTTGTCCCCCCCGTGATTTCCAACATGACCTCCCTCCTGGAGCTCAACATGGACTACACCGAAATCTCAGATGTGTCACAAGGATTGGGAAACCTGAGGCGGCTAGAAGGTCTCCAACTGGAAGGGGCTGACCTCCCACACTCCATGGCCGCTCTCTATGCAGCCAACCCCCTGTTGCTAGTACAGGTGTGTGTGTGTGTGTGTGTGTGTGCATGTGTGTGCCAACCCCCTGTTGCTAGTACAGGTGTGTGTGCCAACCCCCATGTGTGTGCCAACCCCCTGTTGCTAGTACAGGTGTGTGTGTGTGGGGTGGTGGGGTGTGTGTGGGGGGGGTGGGGGTGGGGGGGGTGGTGGGGTGGGGGGTAATGGTGGTGGTGGTGGTGCGTGTGTGTTTGGTGTGTGAGTGGTGGTGGTAGTGTGTGTGAGTTTGAGTGGTGGTGGTAGTGGTGGTGGGTGTGTGTGTGTGTGTTTTTTTGGGGGGGGGGGGGGGGGGGGTATATGGTGGTGGTGGTGATGGTGTGTGTGAGAGTGAGTGGTGGTGGTTGGTGTGTGTGGTGGTGAGAGTGGTGGTGGTGGTAGTGGGTGCGGTGAGTGGTGGTGTGTGTGTGTGTGAGTGTGGTGGTGGTAGTGATGGTGTGTGTGTGGGGTGGGGGTAATGGTGTGGTGGTGTGTGTGTGAGAGTGGTGGTGGTAGTGAGTGTGCGTGGTGGTGGTGGTGGTAGTGGTGGTGTGTGTGTGTGTGTAGTGGGTGGGGGGGGGGGGTGGGTGTGTGGTGGGGGGGGGGGGGGGGGGGGGGGGGTAATGGTGGTGGTGGTGGTGGTGGTGGGTGAGAGTGAGTGGTGGTTGGTGGGGTGTGTGTGTGTGTAAGTGTGAGTGGTGGTGTTAGTGTGTGTGAGTGTGAGTGTGAGTGAGTGGTTGTAGTGGTGGTGTGTGTGTGAGTGTGAGTGGTGGTGGTAGTGCGTGTGAGTGTGAGTGAGTGGTGGTAGTGGTGGTGTGTGTGTGAGTGTGAGTGAGTGGTTGTAGTGTTGTGTGTGTAGGGGGTAGTGGATTGTCCATGGCCGCTCTCTATGCAGCCAACCCTCTTTTTCTGGTACAGGTGTGTTGCTTGTGTACTTCTTATCCCCTCCCCCAACCCCCCACCCCCCCCCCCCATACACAAATACACACACAAACCCACACACACACCGCCACCACTACCCTAAAAGGCCCAACACCACTACCACTTTATTTATCCCCCCCCCCCCCCCCCCCCCCCCCCCCCTCCCCTACTCCATCCCGCCCCCCCCACCTCAACGGCCCACCCCCTTGCATGTGCACAACAACCGAACCGCTCACTAGCTTAAAAACGCTCTCAGGTCTCACCTCACCGAGTCCCCAAGTGCTGGGGCACACCCCCCTCCCCCACCTCCCCCACCCTCCCCCACCACCCCTCACACCCCCCACCCCACCCCCCATCCACCCACCCCACATCACCTACCCCCCCCCCACCCCTACCCCCTGCTGTGCACAACACCACGTCTCCGTTGCTTCGACCTCTCAGGCCGCAACGCCCTCACCGGTTCCCCAATGGTGCTGGGGCACACCACTCCCTTCCCCCCCCCCCCCCCTCCCCTCCCCCCCCCCCCCCCCCCCCTCCCCCACACTCTCCCCCTCCCCCCCCCCGCCCCCCTCCCCCCACTAACACAGCACATGCACGAGTCTCACTCCCCCCCCCCCACCCCCCCCCACCTCGCCCCACTACCACGCGACATGCAGACACACTCCCCCACCTGGCCACCCTCACACCACACCACCCACCATCCCACACAACACACCCCTGCAGTGCACAACACCAGGCTCCTTGCTTAGACCTCTCAGGTCGCAACTCACGCGAGTTCCCCAAGGTGCTGGGCACAACTCCCCCACCCTCTCCCCACGCCACCCGCGTCACACACCCACCCACGCCACCCCATCCCACCACCACGCCCACCCCACCTGCCCCGTCCCCCTGCAGTGGTGCACAACCACCACGCTCACCAGCTTAGATCTGTCAGGCCTCTCAACTTCATTCACCGTGTTCCCCAGGTGCTGGGGCATCACACTCCTCACTCTCCAACCCTCCCCCCCACCCTCCCCCACACCACCCCTCACACCCACCCCAACCCCCGCCCACACCTGCCCCACCCCCCCCCCCACACACACCTACCCCACCCCCCCGTACCCCCCTGCAGGTGCAACAACACCACGCTCACTAGCTTAGACCTCTCAGGCCTCAACCTCACTGAGTTCCCCAAGGTGCTGGTGCAGCTCACTGGACTGACGGCAACTCACATGGCACACACACCACACACACACACACACACACACACACACACACATACACAAACAACACACACACTCTCCCTCCCTCCCTCCCCCTCCCCCGTGTCACTCTCCCCTTCCCTCCCTCCCGCCCCGTCCCCCCCACCCCCCCCCCCCCCCCCCCCCCCCCCCCCCCCCATCCACACACGCTCCCCATACCTTCTTCCACTCACTCCTCACTCCTCCCCACTCCCCCCCCTCCACCGACCAACCTACCCCCACACCCCCACCACGCCTACCCCTGCAGTAACACAACACCAAGCTCACCAGCTTTGAGACCTCTCTGGTCTCACTCTCAGTTTTTCCAAGGTGCTGGGGCAATACCCTCCCCCCACCCTCCCCCCACCCACCCCTCACACCCCCCCACCCCCCCATCCACCTACCCCCCCCACCTCCTGACCCCCTGCAGTACATCAACCCTACGTCACTACTTAGACCTCTCGGCTCAACCTTCATCTCGAGTTTCCCAAGTGCTGGTGCAGCGGACAGGACTGACGCGGCACTCCACATGGCACTGCAATCAGATCCAGACCTCCCGGAGGCTCAGCCTACTGTCAATCCTGCAGAAAGTCTGTGGTTAGGGCAACCCATTGAATCCCGCCCTTTTTGCAACAGGTGAATCTAGGGTGTGCGGTGGGTGGGGTAGGGTGTGTGTTGTTTGGGTAATGGGTTTGTGGGGGGGGTGCGTCGGGTGGGTGGGGGGAATGGGCGGGCGGGTGCTTTGTGTGTGTGTGCTTGGGTGTTTGCGTGTGTGTGTTCTAGGGGGGTGCGTCTTTGTGTGGCCGCGTGTGGGTGGGTGGGTGGGGGAGAGGTTACTGGACTGAGGCACTCCTACATGCCCGCAATTCAGATCCAGATCGTTCCCAAGGGCTTCAGCCTACTGTCCAACTGCAGAAGCCTGGGTGTTGAGGGCACCCCATGATCCCCCCCCCCCCCCTTTTAACAGGTAACTCCAGCTTACCCTTAACGGGGGAGGTGTGTGTGTGTGTGTCGGGTAGAAACTGGTGGTGAGGGGCAACAATAAAATACATAATACAATAAAAATAAAAATAAATAGTTAAATACGGAGGTGACATAGCGCCTACTCTCCAACCTGCAGAAGCTTTTGGTGAGGGGCAACAATAAAATACACGATAAAATAAAAATAAATAGTAAAATGCAAGGGTGACATAGCGCCTACTCTCCAACCTGCAGAAGCTGATGGTGAGGGGCAACAATAAAATACACGATAAAATAAAATAAATAGAAAATGTCAAGGATAAGGGGTGACATACAAAAGCAAAAGCCCGCCTACTCACCTCTTCCCACAAACCTGCAGTAAGGCTGGATGTATGAGCGGGGGCAACAATAAAATAATCAAACACGATAAAAATACAAATAAAGTAGTAAAATGCAAGGGATGCAAGGGTGCCAATAATAGTAAATGCAAGGGTGACATAGCGCCTACTCTCCAACCTGCAGAAGCTTTTGGTGAAGGTCAACCCAATGATCCCCCCTTTTAACAGGTAACGCAAGCTAAAATAAAATGCATTTAATATATGCATTTCTTTTATGCATTTTATTTGCAAATGCATATAAAAAATACAAGAAATAAATGAAAAAAGAAAAGAAAAAAGAAAAGAAATAGTAAAAAACCTAGGTGACGTACAGCCTACTGTCCAACCTGCATAAGCTGGTGGTGAGGGGCAACCCCATGATCCCCCCTTTTAACAGGTACCTCGAGGTGTCCCCCCCCCCCCAACACACACACTCTCACACACACACACACCACCCAACAGGATCGTGGACATGCACAGTGACAGTTTCCTGGGGAACATCATCCCCCCCCCCCCCCCCCACCCACCCCCCCCTCCCCCCTCCCATACACACACCACACACACAAAATCCCCCTCCTCTCTATCCCCCCCCCCCCCCCCCCCCCCCCACACAACACACCTAAAAGGATCGGGGAAATGCACACTAACCGTTCCCTTGTAGATTTCCTCACCTCCACCCCCCCACCCCCACACACCCGACCTGCTCCCCTCCCCCCCCACACACACAGACACACACACCCATCCCCCCCCACCCCACCCCCACCCCAACCCCCACTACCCGAACAGAATCGTGGACATGCACGGTGACCGTTCCCTTGTGGATTTCTTGACCGCCAAGGCAGACCGCCCTCAATATCTCCCCCCCACCCCCCACCCCCCCACACACACATCCCCCCAACCCACACACCACCACCACCCAACAGGATCGTGGACGTGCACACTGACCGTTCCCTGTGGATTTCCTCACCTCCATCCCTCACCCCACACACACCCCACTGCTCCCCCCTCCACCCCCCCCCCCCCACCCCCCCACACACACAGACCCCCCCCCCCCCCCCCACTACCCAACAGGATGTGTGACATGCACGGTGACCGTTCCCTTGTGGATTTCCTCACCGCCAAGTCCGACAAAGTCGAGCTGTCCGACTGTGAGGTGGCTGACTTCCTACAGAGCTGCAAGCCATGCACCGTACACACACACACACACACACAACCCCCCACCTAACCCCCACCACCCACCACACAACAGGATTGTGGGACATGCATGGCGGACCGTTCCCTTGTGGATTTCTCACCCGCCAAGTCCGACAAAGTCTAGCTGTCCGACTGTGAGCTGGCCGACTCCCCACGGAGCTGCAAGCCCATGCACCGTACACACACACACACACACACACACACACACACAACCCCCCACCTAACCACCCACCACCCAACAGGATTGTGGACATGCACGGTGACCGTTCCCTTGTGGATTTCCTCGCCGCCAAGTACGACAAAGTCGAGCTGTCCGACTGTGAGCTGGCCGACTTCCCTACAGAGCTGCAAGCCCATGCACCGTACACACACACACACACACACACACACAACCCCCCACCTAACCCACCACCACACACTACCCAACAGGATTGTGGACATGCATGGCGACCGTTCCCTTGTGGATTTCCTCACCGCCAAGTCCGACAAAGTCTAGCTGTCCGACTGTGAGCTGGTCGACTCCCCCACGGAGCTGCAAGCCCATGCACCGTACACACACACACACACACACCACACACACACACACACAAACCCCCCACCTAACCCCCCACCACCCACCACCCAACAGGATTGTGGACATGCACGGTGACTGTTCCCTTGTGGATTTCCTCACCGCCAAGTCCGACAAAGTCGAGCTGTCCGACTGTGAGCTGGCCGACTCCCCCACGGAGCTGCAAGCCCATGCACCGTACACACACACACACCACACACACACACACACACACAACCCCCCACCTAAACCCCCCACCACCCACCACCCAACAGGATTGTGGACATGCACGGTGACCGTTCCCTTGTGGATTTTCCTCACCGCCAGTCCGACAAAGTCGAGCTGTCCGACTGTGAGCTGGCCGACTTCCCCACGGAGCTGCAAGCCCATGCACCGTACACACACACACACACACACACAACCCCCCACCTAACCCCCCACCACCCACCCACCCAACAGGATTGTGGACATGCACGGTGACCGTTCCCTTGTGGATTTCCTCACCGCCAAGTCCGACAAAGTCGAGCTGTCCGACTGTGAGCTGGCCGACTTCCCCGCGGAGCTGCAAGCCCATGCACCGTACACACAGCAACTTTCCCTCAGCAACAACCGCTTCACCACCCTCCCGCCCTGGATTTCCGAGTTCAAACGCCTCAGTACCATCGTGCTTGACAAGAACAATCTGACTGAGCTGCCAGAGGGGCTGCTGAGCCTACCACGCCTCACCATCTGCATGGCCTCACAGGTAAAACATGATTTATTTATTTATTTGTATGTCTTTATTTACATATTTTTATTTTTATTTATCTCGTATTTATTTGTATTTATTTTTATTTTGTTATTCGTACTAGAGAAGAACAATCTGCCTGAGCTGCCAGAGGGGCTGCTGAGCCTACCACGCCTCACCATCTGCTTGGCCTCACAGGTCAAACCCTTTAAACCCTAAACCCCGCCTCACCATCTGCATGGCCTCACAAGTCAAACCCTTTAAACCCTAAACCCCGCCTCACCATCTGCATGGCCTCACAGGTCAAACCCTTTAAACCCTAAACCCCGCCTCACCATCTGCATGGCCTTACAGGTCAAACCCTGTAAACCCCAAACCCCGCCTCACCATCTGCATGGCCTCACAGGTCAAACCCTTTAAACCCTAAACCCCCCGCCTCACCATCTGCATGGCCTCACAGGTCAAACCCTTTAAACCCTAAACCCCGCCTCACCATCTGCATGGCCTCACAGGTCAAACCCTTTAAACCCTAAACCCCGCCTCACCATCTGCATGGCCTCACAAGTCAAACCCTTTAAACCCTAAACCCCGCCTCACCATCTGCATGGCCTCACAGGTAAAACCCTTTAAACCTAAACCCGCCACAACATCTTGCATGCCTCAACAGTCAACCCTTTAAACCCTAAACCCCGCCCACATTGCATGGCCTCACGGCAAACCCTTGAAAACCCCTAAACCCAGCATAACACGAATGGCCACAGTGAACCATTTGTTGAAACCATTTGTTTATTTAATTTGTGTTTAATTTTGTTTTTTTCGTGCTAGACTGGAACAATCTGACTGAGCTGCCACAGGGGCTGCTGAGCCTTCCCCGCCTCACCATCTGCTTGACCTCACAGGTACAACATTGTATAATTTTTGTGTATTTACTTTTAATTATTTTATTTTTATTTATACGTTTTTAATTTTTTTGTGCTATACAAAAACAATCTGACTGAGCTGCCACAGGGGCTGCTGAGCCCTCCACGCCTCACCATCTGCATGGCCTCTCAGGTAAAACCCTGAACCCTGCTTCACCATCTGCATGGCCTCACAGGTAAAACCCTAAACCCTGCTTCACCATCTGCATGGCCACACAGGTAAAACCCTAAACCCTGCTTCACCATCTGCATGGCCTCACAGGTAAAACCCTAAATCCTGCTTCACCATCTGCATGGCCTCTCAGGTAAAACCCGAAACCCTGCTTCACCATCTGCATGGCCTCACAGGTAAAACCCTAAACCCTGCTTCACCATCTGCATGGCCTCACAGGTAAAACCCTAAACCCTGCTTCACCATCTGCATGGCCTCACAGGTAAAACCCTAAACCCTGCTTCACCATCTGCATGGCCTCACAAGTACAACCTTTTGTTTTCTTCTATTTTTTCCTTCGATTTCCGAGTTCAAACGCCTCGGCGCCATTGTGCTAGACAAGAATAATCTGACTGAGCTGCCAAAGGGGCTGCTGAGCCTACCACGCCTCACCATCTGCATGGCCTCACAGGTTAAACGTTGTTTTATTTATATTTATATTTGTTTATTTTATTTGTATTTATTCATATTTTTATTGCATTCGTGCTATACAAGAACAATCTGCCTGAGCTGCCAGAGGGGCTCCTGAGCCTACCACGCCTCACCATCTGCATGGCCTCACAGGTACAACTTTTTTTCAAATATTATTATTGGATTTTACTGGCTTTACGAGTTCAAACGCCTCAGCAGCATTGTGTTAGACAAAAACAATCTGACTGAGCTGCCTGAGGGGCTGCTGAGCCTACCATGCCTCACCATCTGCATGGCCTCACCATCTGCATGGCCTCACAGGTACAACTTTTTTGTTTCTTCTTTCGATTTCCGAGTTCAAACGCCTGAGCACCATCGTACTAGACAAGAACAATCTGACTGAGATGTCTGAGGGGCTGCTGAGCCTACCACATTATTGGATTTCAGCACGCAGTTACAGCCCCCCCACCACACCCTACCCCCCCACCCAACCCCACCCCAAAACAAAACAAAACTCCCCCACAACACCCAAAACTCCCACAAAGCCACACCCAACACCCTACCCTACACCCCACCCAACCCCCACCCCACCCACCTATCCACCACAGAATAAGATCAAGACCCTGCCAGAGTCCATCGGCCTGTGCACGCAGTTACAGGCACTGGTGCTACAGAACAACCAAATCACCACCCCCATCCCTAAACACCCCAAAACACCCCTAGAACACCCTACCCCTACCACCCAACCCCCACCGACCACCGGCCACAAATAAGATCAACACCCTGCCAGAGTCCATAAGCCAGTGCACACAGTTACCCCCCCACACACACACACACGCACACACCACACAAACACACACCACCCCAAAACACCCCACCCGATCCACCCACTAACCACCATTACCCACCCACCCCCCATCACAGATAGACAAGACCCTGCCAGAGTCCATCGGCCTGTTGCACGCAGTTACCCCCCCCCACACACACACCCCACCACCACCCCACCCCAAAACACACCGACACGCACACACACAAAAACTCCCCCACAGCACCCCAAAACACTCAACACCCAACACCCTCCCACAACAGAATAAGATCAAGACCCTGTCGGAGTCCATCGGCCTGTGCACGCAGTTACAGGCGCTGGTGCTACAGAACAACCAAATCACCGCACTGCCAGCCTCCATCGGGAAGCTTGTGGAGCTGAAAGCCCTGTCTCTCGCATACAACCAGCTAGCCCTGCTCCCCGACGTGATTGGTGGCTGTGAGAAGCTTCGAATGTTGGACGTCTCACACAACAACCTAATGACCCTGCCTAGGTCGCTGGGCAAGTGCATTAGGTGGGTTTGTTGGTTATGTTGGGGTTTTTACCCCCCACACCCCCCCCACCCCCACACAACACCACACTGCACCCAATGTGATAGGTGGCTGTGAGAAGCTTCGAATGTTGGACGTCTCACACAACAACCTTATGACCCTGCCTAGGTCGCTGGGCAAGTGCATTAGGTGGGTTATGTTGGTTATGTTGGGTTTTACCCCCCCCCCCCCCCCCCCCCCCCCCCCTTGACTCCCCCAACATGTTGGTGGCTGGAGAAGCTTGAATGTTGGTTGTCTCACACAACAACATTACCTAGGCATGTGCATTAGGTGGGTTATATTGGTTGTGACGCCACCTAGGTCACTGGGCAAGTGCGTCAGGTGGGTAATGTTTGTTATGTTGGTTAAATTGGTTATGACGAACCTAGGTCACTGGCAATGCATTCTGGTGGGTGATGTTAGTTATGTTGGTTATGACGCCACTAGGTCAATGGCCAGTGCATTATGTGGGTTATGTCGGTATGTTGTTAGGAGCACCTGTTCACTGGGCAAGTGCATTAGGTGGGTTATGTTAGTTATGTTGGTTTTGACGCCACCTAGGTCACTGGGCAAGTGCGTCAGGTGGGTTATATTCGTTATGTTGGTTATATTGGTTATGACGCCACCTAGGTCACTGGGCAAGTGAGTCAGGTGGGTTATGTTAGTTATGTTGGTTATATTGGTTATGACGTCACCTAGGTCACTGGGCAAGTGCGTCAGGTGGGTTGTGTTAGTTATGTTGGTTATGACGTCACCTAGGTCACTGGGCAAGTGCATTAGGTGGGTTATGTTAGTTATGTTGGTTATGACGCCACCTAGGTCACTGGGCCAGTGCGTCAGGTGGGTTGTGTTGGTTATGTTGGTCATTTATTTTTAATATTGAATACTTATAATTGTATGACAACTTTTGTTTGTAATACAGTTATAAGTATTTTATTATTGTATTACAAAATACTTTACAAAAAATACTTTACAAAATACTTTACAAAATATTTTACAAAATACTTCACAAAATACTTTACAAAAAATACTTTACAAAATACTTTACAAAAAATACTTTACAAAATACTTAATAAAACTTTTACATGTATTTCCTCCCCACCTCACCCCAGGCTGAAGACCCTAAAGGCGGGCCACAACAAGCTGAAGGACATTCCCCAGTAGCTGTCCGCCCTCTCCGCCAGCATCACCAAGGTTTCCTTCGCTGTACACTGTTTGTTTTTCAACCCACCACTCACCTCTCACCCTGACCCCCCACCCCACCCCTCACCTCTCACCCCGACCCCCCACCCCACCCCTCACCTCTCACCCCGACCCCCCACCCCACCCCTCACCTCTCCACCCCGACCCCCCACCCCACCCCTCACCTCTACACCGACCCCCCACCCCACCCCTCACCTCTCACCCCGACCCCCCACCCCACCCCACCCCTCACCTCTCACCCCGACCCCCCCCACCCCACCCTCACCTCTCACCCCGACCCCCCCACCCCACCCACCCCCTCACCTCTCACCCGACCCCCCACCCCCACCCCACCCCCTCACCTCTCACCCCGACCCCCCCACCCCACCCCTCACCCTCTCACCCCGACCCCCCCACCCCACCCCACCCTCACCTCTCACCCCGACCCCCCCCACCCCACCCCACCCCTCACCTCTCACCCCGACCCCCCACCCCCACCCCACCCCTCACCTCTCACCCCGACCCCCCACCCCACCCCCACCCCTCACCTCTCACCCCGACCCCCCCACCCCACCCCACCCCTCACCTCTCACCCCGACCCCCCACCCCACCCCACCCCTCACCTCTCACCCTGACCCCCACCCCCACCCCACCCCACCCACCCCACCCCCCACACACCACATCCCCCAGGCTGAAGACCCTTAAGGCGGGCCACAACAAGCTGAAGGCCATTCCCCAGGAGCTGTCCGCCCTCACCAGCAGCATCACGGAGGTCGCCTTTGCTGGAAACCTCTTCCTTCTTAAAGACAACGCCCTTGAGCTCAACGCAAACACCGGGGATGCCTCCAGGACCATCCTGTCGGCCCTGCTAGAGCTCTCCAAAACTGTTAGTGGTGCAGGTATGTAGGGTGTTTGTGTGTGAGTGTGTGTGCGTGGGTGGGACCAGTACTAATTGCATGTGTGTGGAAGCGTGTGTGGGAGTGGGTGCGTGTGTGTGGGAGCACCTTAAAGACAACGCCCTGGAGCTCAACGCAAACAACTAGGATGCCTCCAGGACCATCCCTGCCGCCCTGCTAGAGCTCTCCAAAATTGTTAGTGGTGCAGGTATGTAGGGTGTGTGTGTGTGAGTGTGCGCATGTGAAGGTGGGTGCGTGTGTGTGGGAGCATTGGGACAAAGCCCGCCGCTGCTGCTAATGTAATGTAATGTAATGTAATGTAATGTAATGTAGTGTAATGCAATGTAATTCAATGAATGTAATGCAATGAATGTAATGTAATGTAATGTAATGTAATGCAATGCAATGTAATTCAATGAATGTAATGTAATGCAATCAATGTAATGTAATGTAGTGTAGTGTAGTGTAATGTAGTGTAGTGTAGTGTAGTGTAGTGTAGTGCAATGTAATGTAATGAAATGTAATGAAATGTAATGAAATGTAATGTAATGTATTGTGCAGACCAAGCGCAACCCGGAGCAAAGCCCGCCGCTGCTGCAGCCTCCAGCGCCAGCAGGGAGGAAGAGTCCAAGGCGCAGGAGGTGATGGCTGAAGTAGAGAAGCTACATAGTCGCCCACCACCACCATCACAACCCCTTTCAACCCTGCCCTACCTCTCCCTCCAACCACACCAACCACCACCACCATGTAATGTAATGTTATGTTATGTTATGTAACGTGCAGACCAAGCGCAACCCGGAGCAAAGCCTGCCGCTGCTGCAGCCCCCAGCACCAGCAGGGAGGAAGAGTCCAAGGCACAGGAGGTGGTGGCTGAAGTGGAGAAGCTACATAGTCGCCCACCGTCGGCAAAACCAGTGCCCCCAACAGAGAACATCGCTACCAAGGTGGGTGCATAATAAAAACAAATATATTATATTTAATATAAATAAATAGAAAATATAATAAATAAGTAGAAAATGAAATATACCTCCACTAGTGCCAGAGTCCGACCCTGAGTGGTACGGATGGTTTTCACCTATTACCTCAAGTCCAAAGAAAACTTTTTTTGCTAATAAGTTACCTAACCACATCAGTTTAGCATATAAATACTTAGAGTTGGGTTCTCTCAGGTGGTGGGAAGCAGGCAAAGCAAAATATGTGGGTTTTTCACTATCCATATGGGGCTCCCTAAGTCGGTACGGATTTTACGTAGAAGTGGAACGGAGCCTATCGCTATCAAAAACAAGTTTTCGTAAAATAAAAGTAGGTAGCCCTATTGTGCACATCTTTCCTCATAAGTAATTGTTACATCAGGTTTTGGATGGCAGTACATGGGCAGTACGGGTGAATATGGACCCCAAAAATACTGATTAGTTACATATTGTGGGTGCCCAAAGTGTGGTACAGCGCTGCACAAGCTGAATTGTTTCCTTTGGGGTCATAGATTTGCTGCGTAGTACGAAGACTAACTTTTTGTTTTGAAATTTCAAATTACAAAATCAAATTTTATTTTCAAAATATATTCAAAAAACAACTTTGTTTCAAACACCCACATCTGTAGTTAGTTTTTGATTTCGTTAAGGGGGGTGAAATCTCAAGTTGGGAGGTGGGATTGGGAGGTGATCAGGTAAATTTTCGAGTTTTACTGCTATCTCAGTAAATTCCGAGGCCAAGGCTGAAGCGCAGCCTCCGACCTTGTGGTAGGGGTTTGATAAGCCTTTCGTCCCGCGGTAACATGATTCGGAATAGCTCGCGCGGCCTCATGTCTGGCGCGATCTGGATTTGTACCACAATTTATCGCACATCTGATGTGCTGTCACCGGCCTTCCGTACAAGGCTGCTCGCGACCGCATGCGAATGCGGACCGGAAATACATGAGCGCGTAGCTGACACAATTGCGCGAAAGGTAGGCGAGACAGAAATTGATTCCGAGCATTTTGGCCTGTACGGCTCTGTGCCACAATCTTGTACCAACTTAGGGCGTTTTTGGGCGCTTTGTAAGAACCCACCGCCCCCTTGAAGAGGGGGCTCCGCCAAAAAGGCAGAAATCGTTTGTTATGCCCCTGAGCGGCCCCAGATTGGCACATACCTAAGGAACGGCACTGTGATATCATATGATATCATGCCATCATATGCGCATGTCATCATCATATCCGCACATCATCATCATATGCGCATGTCATCATCATATCCGCACGTCATCATCATATCCGCATGTCATCATCATATCCGCACGTCATCATCATATGCGCATGTCATCATATGCGCATGCCATCATCATATGCGAGCTTCATCATATGCGCATATTTTTTTTTTTTTTTTTCCAATCATATATGCGCATGCAATCATATGCACATTCATCATCATATCCAGCATGTTAATTATATGAGCATATCATCATCATATTGGCGCAGCCATACATGCACTGTCATCATCATATCCGCATGTCATCATATGCGCATGCCATCATCAAATCCACATGTCATCATATCCGCACGTCATCATCATATCCGCATGCCATCATATGCGCATGTCATCATCATATCCGCACGTCATCATCATATGCGCATGTCATCATATGCGCATGTAATCATCATATGCGCATGTCATCATATGAGCATATCATCATCATATGCGCATGCCATCATATGCACATGTCATCATCATATCCGCATGTCATCATATGCGCATGCCATCATCAAATCCACATGTCATCATATCCGCACGTCATCATCATATCGAATGCCTCTATGCGCATGTATCCATCATATCCGCACGTCACATCATAGCGAGGGAATAATATGAGCATGTAAGCATCAATGCGATGTCATAATCAATCCGCACATCATCATAGATTCAACCAGTATATCTATCCGATGTCATCATATGCGCATGTCATCATCATATCCGCATGTCATCATATGCGCATATCATCATCATATCCGCATGCATCATATGCGCATGTCATCATCATATCCGCATGTCATCATATGCGCATGTCAGATTTCATATCCGAATGTCAGCATATAGTGTCAGAATCATATCCGCATGTCAGCTATGCCGCATGTAGCATCATTCGCTGTCATCATATGCCGGATGCCATCATCAATCCGACACGTCATTCATCATATGAGCATGTCATCATACCCGCATGGCATCATCCACATCGCATGTCATCATCATATCCCGCATGTTCCTGCTTCATAGGCGCATGTCATCATATCCGCATGTAATCATCATATGAGCCTGTCATAATCATATAGCAAGTCATCATGCATATCGCAATCATCATCATATCCGCATGTAATCATTGCGCATTCATCAATCAATCAGCATGTATCATATGAGCAGTCATTCATCATCATCCGCATGGTCATCATATGCGCATGCCATCATCAAAATCCGCACGTCATCATCATATGCGCATGTCATCATGTCTGCATGTCATCATATGCGCATGTCATCATCATATCCACATGTCATCATATGCGCATGTCATCATGATATCCGCACGTCATCATCATATGCGCATGTCATCATATGCGCATGTCATCATCATATCCGCACGTCATCATCATATCCGCACGTCATCATCCATATCGCACCAGTCATAATCATATTGAGGCATGTCATCAATGCGCATGTCATATCAGATCCGCATGTATATATGCGCAATATCATCATAAGCGCATGCCATCATATGCGCATGTCATCATCATATCCGCATGTCATCATATGCGCATATCATCATCATATCCGCATGCCATCATATGCGCATGTTATCATCATATCCGCATGTCAGCATATGCGCATGTCATCATCATATCCGCATGTCAGCATATGCGCATGTCATCATCATATCCACATGTCAGCATATGCGCATGTCAGCATCATATCCGCATGTCATCATATGCCCATGTCATCATCATATCCGCATGCCATCATATGCGCATGCCATCATCAAATCCGCACGTCATCATCATATGCACATGTCATCATATCCGCATGTCATCATCATATCCGAACGTCTCATCATTGCGTCTGTCATAATATCCGCATAAATCACATATGCGATGTCTCATCATATACGGCAAGTCATCATCATATCAGCACCATAATCCTTCAATCCGCATGTCATCAAAATGCGCATTTCATCATCATATCAGCATGTCATCATAGCGCATGTCATCATCATATCCGCATGTCATCATATGCGCATGCCATAATCAAATCAGCACATCATCATCATATGCGCATGTAATAATATCCGCATGTCACCCATATGTGCATGTCATCATCATATCCCATGTAATATATGCGCATGTCATATGATCTCCGACGTCATCATCATATGCGCATGTATCATATCGCCTGTAATCATCATATGCCCGCATGTCATCATGAATCAGGCAGTCATATCATATCCGCACGCATATCATATGCGCATGTATCATATGCGCATGTAATCATCGATGCGCATGTCATCATCATATCAGCCACGTCATCATCATAGCGCACTATCATTTTCATATCCGCCATGTCACAAAATGGCATGTCATCATCATATCAGCATGTCATCATATGCGCATGTCATCATCATATCCGCATGTCATCATATGCGCATGCCATCATCAAATCCGCACGTCATCATCATATGCGCATGTCATCATATCCGCATGTCACCATATGCGCATGTCAGTCATTTCAATCAACATATCATAATATGCGATGTCATCAGATATCCCACGTCTCATATCTGGCGCATGTCATTATATCGCATGTAAATCATCAATATGCGCATGTCCTCATATCCGCATGTCATCATCATATCCGCACGTCATCATCATATGCGCATGTCATCATATGCGCATGTAATCATCATATGCGCATGTCATCATCATATCCGCACGTCATCATCATATCCGCACATCATCATCATATCCGCATGTCATCATATGCGCATGTCATCATCATATCCAGCATGTCATCATATGCGCATGTCATCATCATATCCACATGTCATCATATGCGCATGCCATCATCAAAATTTTTTTCCGGCACGGTCATCATCATATGCGCATGTCATCATATCCGCATGTCACCATATGCGCATGTCATCATCATATCCACATGTCATCATATGCGCATGTCATCATGATATCCGCACGTCATCATCATATGCGCATGTCATCATATCCGCATGTAATCATCATATGCGCATGTCATCATATCCGCATGTCATCATCATATCCGCACGTCATCATCATATGCGCATGTCATCATATGCGCATGTAATCATCATATGCGCATGTCATCATCATATCCGCACGTCATCATCATATCCGCACATCATCATCATATCCGCATGTCATCATATGCGCATGTCATCATCATATCAGCATGTCATCATATGCGCATGTCATCATCATATCCACATGTCATCATATGCGCATGCCATCATCAAATCCGCACGTCATCATCATATGCGCATGTCATCATATCCGCATGTCACCATATGCGCATGTCATCATCATATCCACATGTCATCATATGCGCATGTCATCATGATATCCGCACGTCATCATCATATGCGCATGTCATCATATCCGCATGTAATCATCATATGCGCATGTCATCATATCCGCCATGTCATCATTCATTCCTGCAGTCATCATCATATGCGCAGTCATCATATGCGCATGTAATAATCATATGAGCATGTCATAATCATATCCGCCACGTCCTCATCAGATCCGCACAATCATCTCATATCCGCCAGTCATTTCATATGCGATGTCAGCATCATATCAGCATGTCATCATATGAGCATGTCATCATCATATCGAATGTCATCATATGAGATGCCCATAATCAAATCGACACGTCTCAGCATAGCCGCATGTCATATATCCCATGTCACCATATGCGCATGTCATCATTCATATCAAATGTCATCATAGGCGAATGTCATCATGATATACGCACGTCATCATCATCGCAGTCATCAATCAGCATGTAATACATATGCGCATGTCATCAATCCGCAGGTATCAGCAGATCCGCACGTCATCATCATATCCACATGTCATCATATGACCGAATGTAATCATCATATGCGCATTCATCATCATATCCGACAACTCATCATCATTCCGAACATCATCATCATAATACAGTGTCAGCATTACGCGCATGTATTCATCATCTCCGCAGGGTCATCATATGCGCACATCTCATCATAATACGCATGTCATCATATGCGCCATTGTCCTCAATGCTATCAGCATGTCTTTCATATGCGCATGTCATCATCATACCACATGTCATCATATGCGCACAACATGCCATCATCAAATCCGCACGTCCTAAATCTATGCGTGTCATAAATAGACATGTAATCATATGTGCATGTCATCATCATATCCACATGTCATCATATGCGCATGTCATCATGATATCCTCACGTCATCATCATATGCGCATGTCATCATATCCGCATGTAATCATCATATGCGCATGTCATCATATCCGCATGTCATCATCATACCCGCACGTCATCATCATATGCGCATGTCATCATATCCGCATGTAATCATCATATGCGCATGTCATCATCATATCCGCACGTCATCATCATATCCGCACATCATCATCATATCCGCTGTCATCAAATGCGCATATATGTCATCATCATATCAGATGTCATCATATGCGATGTTCATCATCAGAATACACATGTCATCATATGCGCATGCCATCATCGAAATCACCGCCTTCATCATCATAGGCAGTTGTAATCATATCCGCCATTGTCACCATATGCGCAGTCTCATCATATCCAATGTCATTAAATCTGCGCATCGTCATCATGATATCACGCACGTCATTCATATGCGCATGTCAATCCTATCCCAGCAGTAACATCATTATGCGCATGTCATCATATGCTTGTCATCATCAGTAGTCGCACGTCATGCACATATACGCCTGTAATCATATGCCATGGTAATCCCTCATATGACGAAGGTCCTCACTAATTATGCGCATGTCATCATCATATCCGCACGTCATCATTAGATCCGACATCATCATCATATCCGGCATGGTAATCATATGCGATGTCATTCATCATATCAGCATGTTATCATATGCGCATTGTCATCATCATATCCAAGCCATCAATGCGCTTTTGCATGCCATCATCAAATCAGCAGTAATCAGCATATGCGCATGTTCATCATATCCGCAGTACACCATATGCGCATGTCATCATCATATCCACATGTCATCATATGCGCATGTCATCATGATATCCGCACGACATCATCATATGCGCATGTCATCATATCCGCATGTAATCATCATATGCGCATGTCATCATATCCGCATGTCATCATCATATCCGCACGTCATCATCATATGCGCATGTCATCATATGCGCATGTAATCATCATATGCGCATGTCATCATCATATCCGCACGTCATCATCATATCCGCACATCATCATCATATCCGCATGTCATCATATGCGCATGTCATCATCATATCAGCATGTCATCATATGCGCATGTCATCATCATATCCACATGTCATCATATGCGCATGCCCCCCCCCCCATCATCCAAATCCGCACGCATATCCTATGCGCATGTCATTATATCGCATGTCACCATATGGGAATGTCATCACTCAATCCACAGGTCATCATATGCGCATGTATCATGAGATCCGAACGTCATATAATATGCGCATGTCATTAACTATCCGCATGTTAATCATCATTGCGCATTTGTCATCATATCCGCATGTCACATCTATTCAGCAGTTCATTTGCCGCATGTAATCATATGCCGCATGTAATATCATCATATGAGATGTCATCATCATATCCGCAGCGTCATCATCATATCCGAATAGATTCAGATCCGATGTCATCATAATGCGCTGTATCATCATATCAGCATGTCATCATAGGCGCTGTATCATCATATCCGCATGTCAGTCATATGCGCATGCCATCGATCAATCCGCACGTCAGTCATCATATGCGCATGTATCATACCGCATGTCACCATATGCGATGTCTCATCATATCCACATGTCATCTAGCGCAGTCATCATGTATTGCGCACGTCATCATCATATGCGCATGATCATCAATCCGCATTGTAATCAGCATTATGCGGCATGTCATAATATCTGCATGTCATCATCATATCCGCACATCATCATCATATCCACATGTCATCATATGCGCATGTAATCATCATATCCGCAAACATCATTCATTCATATTCCCGCACATCATCATCCTATTCCGCATGTCATTCATACCGGCGTGTCATCATAAATCCGCATGTCCTAATATGAGCACATCATCATCTATCCGCCCAGTCAATCATGATGCGCAGTCATCATCATATCAGCATGTATCAATGCGCTGTCATCATCTATTCCACTGTCATCATATGAGCATGCCATCATCAAATCGCCACGCATCATAATATGCGCCATGTCATCATATCCGCATGTCCATCATAGTGCAGTCATCATCCACATCCACTGTCATCAATATGGCACCTGTCATCATGATATCCTTCACGTCATCATCATATGCCGCATGTCATAATATCGCATGTAATCTCATAGCGCATGTCCATCAATCCGCGTCATCATCAATCCGCACGTCTCATCATATGCGCAGGTCATCATACCGCATGGTAATATCATATGCGCATGTCATCATCATATCCGCACGTCATCATCATATCCGCATGTCATCATATGCGCATGTCATCATCATATCCGCATGTCATCATATGCGCACGTCATCATCATATTCACGCACATCATCAATCAATATCCGATGTCATCATATGACGCATGTTCATCATCATATCCGCCAGTCATATATGCGCATGTCATGCATCATATCCGCCATGTCATCATATGAGATGCCATCATCAAATCCGCACGTCATCATCATATGCGCATGTCATTATATCCGGCATGTATATCATATGCGCAGTCATCTCAATCCAAATGTCATTCATATCGCAGTCTAGGATATCCGGCACGTCATTCATCATATGCGCATGTCATCATATCCGCATGTTAATCATCATATGCGCAGGTCTCATATATACGCACGTCATCATCATATGCGCACGTCATTCATCATTGCCGCCATGTCATCATATGCAGCATGTTTCATCATCATATGCGCATGTCATCTATGCGATTGTCATCATTATATCGAGCTGTCAATCATATTGAGCATATCATATCATAAAGCGCATGCCATCATATGCGCATGTCATCATCATATCCGCATGTCATCATATGCGCATGTCATCATCATATCCGCATGTCATCATATGCGCATGTAACATTATCTCGGGCATGCATTAATATGCGCCATGTCAGCATCATACCGGGCATGTAATCGTATGCGTGCATGTCATTCAGAATATGCGATGTCATCATATGCCCATGCCATCATCAAATCCGCACCTTATCATCATATGCGCATGTCATCATATTCGCATGTCATCATCATATCCGCATGTCATCATCATATCCGCATGTCATTATATGCGCATGTCATCATATGCGCATGTCATCATCATATCCGCATGTCATCATCATATCCGTACGTCATCATCATATCCGCATGTCATCATATGCCGTGAAGGTCAATCAGCATATGCGGACGTCATCAAGCCATATGCGCATGTCATCATATCCGCTGCATCATATGAGGCGGTTATCATCATATACCACACGTCATTCATCATATGCGAGTCCTAACCCTTATCCGCACGCACATCATATGTGCATGTCCATCATACCGCATGTCTCATATGCGCATGTTATATATATCCGACGTCATCATCATTATGGCAGCCTGTATCATATATCTGCATGTCATCATCATATCCGCACGTCGTCATCATATGCGCATGTCATCATATTATATCATATGCAATCATGTATGATATCATATGCAATCATGTATTATATCATATGCAATCATGTGTGATAGCATATGCAATCATGTATGATATCATATGCAATCATGTATGATATCATATGCAATCATATGATGCCGGCAGTCAGACTAGGCTAAAGTTACCAATTAAATGCAATATCATAAGATGCAATTTGTATGATATCATATGTTCATATGATATCATACTCGCATTCGGTCAACATCATATAATTTGCTGATCCCCACACATATCTCAAGTTTCAGGGGTCCTGCACTTGTTTGAAACGCAAATAGGCCATCACGATGCAAACTCGGGAAATTGCTTCTCGTTCGCTTTTGCTTTTCAAGCCATGTGATGGAGATATCGGAAAAGAAATAACCGAACTTTGCCCAGGCCCCCCCGGAGCCCCCCGCCCCCGGGTGCCGGCAGCTGTGGGCCCCCGTGTGGGGCCTGCGGTGATGCGGGTAGCTGCGGGTAGCTGTGCCTACCGTCAAGAATCGATGCGCGTCCTCGAATCTGCCAACTTTTCTGTCCCACTTCCTCCCACCCCTACCACTTCCTCCCGCTAATCCACCTACGGCGAAAAAACAACACCGCGTGGTGATAGGATACAAGCCACGCCGCTCAGCATTCCGTTTTATTTTATAATCCTATTCCCTGTCAAGCCACCCCTTATCATGAGATTTCCCCTAGGAATTACTTTGTTCCCCCCTACGAACCCTTTTCCCTACGACGGGCAATGGCGTGTCGAATGGCTGAGTGGCAAGTCACAGGAGATGGTTATGACCCAACACTCCTTTTCGATGCATGGCGAATCTTACGTACTGCAGTCGGGCGTTGGTGGGACTACTACCAGCTTTCCGTGGTCGGACGGGACGAAGCAGATCCTCGAACGGACGGAGGACAGCGGTTCCATGCTTCATTGGCGGACCACCAATGCTGGCTATCCGACAATCATTTGGAGGAAGCTTTTGCCCTTAGAGTACGACGGTCGCTGGCGTGTCGAATGGCTGAATGGCACGTCACAGGAGATGACGATGACCCAACACTCATTTTCGATGTTTGGTGCGTCCTACCTACTGCAGTCGGGCGGTGGTAGTCCCACCAGCTTCCCGTGGTCGGACGGTACTAAGCAGATCCTCGAACGGACGGGGGACGGCGGGTCCACGCTACATTGGCGCACCACCAACGCTGGCTATCCGACAATCATTTGGAGGAGGCTTTGGCCGATTCCGTACGACGGTCGCTAGGCAAGTCCTTTTTTGTCAGCCCGTCGTGAACCAACTGTTTACCCCTCCCATAAAATACAAGAGTTTAAACTGGTGGAAGTCCGATGGCTCACAAGACTACACAAATAACATATTTACATATTGTTAGTCTTGTGAGCCATGAGCCTTGTGAGCCATGAGCCTTGTGAGCCATGAGCCTTGTAAGCCATGAGCCTTGTGATGTGGCCATGGCCTGTGAGCCCATGAGCCTGGAGCCATTAGCCCGTGTGACAATTAGCCTGTGAGCCATTAGCCTTGTGAGCCATTAGCCTTGTGAGCCATGAGCCTTGTGAGCCATGAGCCTTGTGAGCCATGAGCCTTGTGAGCCATGAGCCTTGTGAGCCATGAGCCTTGTGAGCCATGAGCCTTGTGAGCCATGAGCCTTGTGAGCCATGAGCCTTGTGAGCCATTAGCCTTGTGAGCCATTAGCCTTGTGAGCATGAGCCTGTGAAGCCATGAGCTTGTGGAGCCTAGCCTTGTGAGCCATGAGGCTTGTGAGCCATGAGCCTTGTGAGCCATGCGCCTTGTGAGCCATGAGGCCTTGCTGAGCACATTAGCCTTTGATGAGCAGAGCCGTTGAGCTACATGAGCCGTGTTAGCCATGAGCCTTGTGCAGGCTGAGCCTGTGAGGGCATGAGCCTTGGAGCCATGAGCCTTGTGAGCCATGAGCCTAGTGAGCCATGAGCCTTGTGAGCCATGAGCCTTGTGAGCCATGAGCCTTGTGAGCCATTAGCCTTGTGAGCCATCGGACTACAGGAATGCTAGTCTGTAATGGAAGTCCGATGGCTCACAAGACTATACAAATAAAATGTTGATCAATTTACTGTTTATGCCTTGTTTGCGGAGCCCCCCCTTCTGGGGGGCAGGAGCCTCCAGGGTTACCCATTTGTCCGTTTGTTTGTTTGTTTGTTTGTTTATTTGTGCGACCGACGTGCAATCGAGACATAGCCTGATACGTCAGCCAACAGTCTCCTAACCAACTGGCTTTGGTCAGCTCCATTTCTGTTGCCACTTGTTGTTCTGTGCCACTTGCTGTTCCGTTGCCAACTCACTCCGCCAATTTTCTGCATCGCTTGCGACGCTGCATAGGACTTGGTCTGTATGCATACGAATGCGTGCATTGATGCAATGTACGCATTGATTAGCACAGGACTTGACACTTCAAGGATTTCTGAGATGACGCATGTTTCTAGTAGGCTTTGTGAAAAAAAGCAAGGCTATCTATCTATCTACCTATCTATCTATCTATCTATCTATCTATCTATCTATCTATCTATCTGGAAAGGCAAGGCGAGGCGAGCGAGGCGAGCGAGAGACGAGCGAGAGCGAGACCGAGCGAGCGAGCGAGCGAGCGAGCGAGAACCGAGCTAGCGAGCGGACCGAGCGAGCGAGATAGCGAGCGAAGCGACCGAGGCGAGTCGAGGCGGAAAGAGAGATGAGGAGACAAGAGAGCGAGGAGAGAGAGAGGACGATGCGAGAAGAGAGAAGAAGAGAGGAAGAGAGGAGATATGGAGAGACGAGCGAGGAGAGGATGGAAGAGAAGATGAAGAGAGAAGAGAAGGAGAAGAAGAAGATAAGAAGAGAGGAGAAGATATAGAGAAGAAGTGAGAGAGAGAATATAGCATATATAGAGAATATATAGAGAGTATTAGAAAAGGATAATAATAGAGAGAGAGAGAAAAGAAGAAAAGAGAGAAAGGAAAGAGGAGTAGAAGAGATATAGAAATAGATAGAGAATAAAGAAGAGAGAAGTGAGGAATGAAAGATAAGACTATAGTACATATATAATATACTAATATAATATAATATTATATATATAATATATATGAGAATAGATATAATATATATATAATATTATAATATATTATAATAATATATTTATATTTTATAATATATATTTGAGAATAATTTAAGATATATTATAGTATAAGTATATATTTTAATAATTACATATTATAATTAATATTATATATTATTATATAATAATTAATAATATATATAATTAATATATAATATATATAGCAAGGCTATCTATCTATCTATCTATCACTCTATATATATATATATATATATGTATATATATATACATATATATATTTAAAAACAAGGATTGACCCTTATTGGGCACAAAAGCTCATATCCTAGCGCTAGGCGATATGATATTATGATGTACTATAATAAGGTAAGATATTATACTATGATGTACTATTATAAGGTACGATATTATACTATGATGTACTATTATAAGGTACGATATTATATTATGATGTACGAAATAAGGTACGCTATTATACTACGATGTACTATTGTAAGGTACGATATTATACTATGATGTACTATTATAAGGTACGATATTATACTATGATGTACTATAATAAGGTACGATATTATACTATGATGTACTATTATAATGCACCCAATCTACTACCAGGTTCTTCTCTAGAACTTGAACTTGAACTTTTTTACATATCTTCAGCCAGCAATTTGGCTGCTCGCCGTCTTTGGCATTAAAGAATGATACCACGAAAATGCAAACGGAAACAAACCATTTTTTTGCATTTTTGTTTTTGAAGTAAACAAAAACTTATTCTCAATGATCAAAAATCAATTTAAAACTAATTATTCCTATCAAAAAATCAATTTAAAAACTAATTATTTCTATCAAAAAATCAATACAAAAACTAATTATTCCTATCAAAAATACTTACTTCTGTAGAGCAGTGGTTCATGTGTTGATGTCTGAGAGATCATTACTAAATCATTACTAGTAGGATCATTACTAAAAGGATAATAAAGGACCAGATTTTCGCGGCAGGATGGAGGGACACTTTTTGGCGGAGCCCCTCTTCTGGGGAGCGGGAGTCCCCATGGTCACCCCATTCACTCCCTGGCAGAAAACATGCACAAAAAAGCTGAACCCGGCAGCCACTCATCCATCCACCCACCATCCACTCGTCCACTCACTCACCCACCCCCTCTGGACAGATGGACCCAGCAGAGGCAGCCAAGGTTCTGCATGCCGAAGGTGAAGAGAAACATCTTGCACCCGGCAGCAAATGGCTATACGTCCAAAACCATGTAGACACCATTGCCAAGGACCCCTTGCGGCCCACAAAGTCGACCGGGTGGGATGCTGTCCCGCTTATGCACGTGCCGCGCATCATCGCTGCTATTAGTAACCCCCCGGCGGCCCCCAAGACCGCTGAGGGAGCTAAGCCCGCAGCCGGTCGCCCCCAGACGCTCCACCGGTTCAAACGTGTAGTGGACCAGAGCAACATGGCAATGGGCTTGCTGAACCGCGTCAATGACGCACTCAAACCCCAGGACAAGCCATCTGCCCCCGAACCCACGCAAGGCCCCCCTCCAGGGTATGGCCCCCCTCCAGGCTACGGCCGCCCTCCGGGCTATGGCCCCCCTCCAGGCTACGGCCCCCCTCCAGGCTACGGCCACCCCCAGGGCTATGGCCCCCCTCCACCGGGCTATGGCTACCCCCCGCAGGGCTATGGGCCCCCCCCACCGGGCTATGGCCCCCCTGGGGGGCAGCAGCAAATGGGTACAACAACCAAGCGCCAAGGAAACAAGGTCCGTACGATTCGTATGGATGGGTAGCTGCCCAGGTGGCTTGGCCTCAAGGGCGTCAAGGTCCGTACCATTTGTTTGGACGGGTAGCTGCCCAGGTGGCTTGGCCTCAAGGGCGCCAAGGTCCGTACCATTTGTTTGGACGGGTAGCTGCCGAGGTGGCTTGGCCTCAAGGGCGACAAGGTCTGTACCATTGGTATGGACTGGTAGCTACCCAGGTGGCTTGGCCACTAGGGGCTTCATGTGTTGAGTAACCTCAAGTGGCTTGGCCTCAAGTGGCTTCTTGTGTAGAGTAAACCCAGGTGGCTTGGCCTCTGAGGGCTTCATGTGTGGAGTAACATCAAGTGTCTTGGTCTCTAGGGGCTTCATGTGTGGGGTAACCTCAAGTGGCTTGGCCTCTAGTGGCTTCTTGTGTAGGGTAAATGTTGGCTTGGCCTCTAAGGGCTTCATGTGTGGAGTAACATCAAATGGCTTGGCCTCTAGGAGCTTCATGTGTGGGTTATCTGCATGTGGCTTGTGCAGGGCAACTGCTTAAGTGCGTGGTCAATCCCCAGGTGGCTTGGTCTCTAGGGGCTTGGCCTCATGTGTGGGTTATCTGCATGTGGCTTGTGCAGGGCAACTGCCGAAGTGTGTGGTTAATCCCCAGGTGACTTGGCCTCTAGTGGCTTGACCTCATGTGTCAGGTATCTGCTGGTGCCTTGTGCAGGGCACTGCTTATGTGTGTGGTCAATCCCCAGGTGGCTTGGCCTGTAGGGTCTTGGTGTGTCGGGTACCTGCATGTGCCTTGTGCAGGGCACTGCCAAAGTTTGTGGTCAATCCCCAGGTGGCTTGGCTTTTATGGGCTTTATGTGTCTGGTAACTGCAGGTGACTAGTGCAGGGCACTTCCAAAGTGCGTGGTCAATCCCCAGGTGGCTTGGGCTGTGTACCTGGCAAATGGTGTTTACCTCATCCAAGCTCCAACTTCAAATAAATATGTGAACAAACAAAACTATTTTGCATTGTGTGTGTGTAAGTGTGTGTATATGTCAGTGTTTGTATGTGTTGCTCGGTTCAGTAAAAAATAAAAACCCGTACAACGCAGGTGTGCGGGTAAAAACAGCTTAGGGTTTTGTTTCGCCACATTCATTCTCTGATAGATTAGTGTTTCTAGTTTCTTTCTCTCTCTGAATCTCGTTGTTCAACGTTGCGTGTCCACTCAGTCCCCCAATCTGATATGGATTCACTCAGTCCCCTTCCCCAACCTGATATGTGACGCATTGGGCATTTAAGTAGTGTCAGCTTTAGGGTTTAGGGTTTTAGGGTTTTACGACAGAGGGGCCGGATTCGAATCCCAACAGGTGCGCTTTAGTGTTTGTGGTCGCTGTCTACCGCCATGGTAGCTCTGTGCCTTTGTCCAGGTTAGGTAATAGCCCGTTCCCTACAATTGAAGACGTAGCTTCCAGAATACCACGCCCCACTAGGCGTTATCATGAGCTTTTAGTAGGGAATACGATCGTACCAGCGACTTCCTATTCGGATACTTCAGGGGGACCCCCAGCTCTGCTGCATGAGACGCAACCAATCGTACAGCCTGCGTCTTTCAAAGCAACGGACCCTTTCTTCTGGTCAACTGACCCTCCCTGCGACGCAATGGTCACTTCTACGTTGTGCCTGCGACGGAGGACAGTCAGAGTTAAGCGACAGCTAGGTCAGCCTCACTGACAGGTGTAGACTTTAGTGTACAGAAACATTAAGTATATGGCAGCGCGATGCCCAGGTGTAAATTTGAAAATTCATAAACATTATGTATCTGACACACGCGATTTTGCTTACAGATGGTTACCCGAAATCGGGTTGGGGGATTTCTCGAATTGTCCTGATACAATATGATCCTAATAGCCCTTGTGAAAAGCACTACCGCTGGAAAGATGTTGTCAAAGAGGAATTCCATTCACAAGCCCTGGTTACCAATGGGGCTTGCCATGGTAACAAATCCTAGTAGCCTGTGGAAAATACTAGCAACAAACGTGGTGGACACAAAATAACTAAGTAAATAATTCTCAGTCGGAAATTCAGGTTACCAATGGGGCAAACCATGGTAACAAATCCTAGTCGACCTTGTGGCAAATACAAGCAACACTTCATGAACAACAGTTCAAGTCCTAGGCAGCTCCTTGTAGCTAGCAGCTCCTTGCAGCTCTGGCAGGTCCAGGCAGCTCCTTGCAGCTAGCAGATCCTTGCAGCTCATGTGTGTGTGTGTGTGTGTGGGGGGGGGGGGGGGGGGGGGGGGGGGGGGGGGGGGGGGGGGGGGGGGGGGGGGGGGGGGGGGGGGTCAGTAAATCATAATAACTCGCAAGCAACCCAGACAAATGTAAGCAACACGGGCTCATCGTAAGCAAGAGAGCACAAGGGGCGAGCTAATCTCAACCACTCGGTAGAATCAAAGGGCTGGCAGTATACCCATGGGAAAGGTAGATAGAGGGCTCTCGGCCCAAATCGTAGATCGGGGCCAATAGCAATGATACGATTAACGAATCATCACGGGTAAGCTCCCAATACACGATGCATCCTGAGTCTGACATTTCAGCAAGCAAGACGCGCTGGTCGCAGGCAAGAGGCAGGTGGCGCGCTGGTCGCGCAGCCACTCAATGGAATCAGTGGTCCGGCAATGATAGTTACTAGCTTACCTGTGCCCAGCTTAGGAGTCCCGGGGCCGAAGGCTAACCGAACGGCTGTTTCTGCGACGACACCTGGGAGGGAGAAGTGGGGAGTATGGCTCAGTCAACTGAATAAAATACCTTGAAGCGCACACAACCCAGGTAGAAGGGAAGAGATAAAGGCACATCGAGATACTAGCAGTTGCGCACCTTCGTTGGCCGGATTCGACTTGCTGGGTCGGCCTCGGACAGGCGCGACCACAGTCGTTGGAGCACCGAAAATGATTTCCACGTGCCTGGAGGAAGCCCCAAGGACTGCGCATTGGACGGGCGACCAATCTTCGAAGTGGGGATGACTATTTATACGGCCTGGCTGCTGTAACCTCTAACCTCCGACAGCCATAGGAACCGGGGCGCAGGTTATTATTTTGAAATTCGTGGTCAGCTCGTGGGAGCTTTTTGAATTTCGTCCATCCATGTGACCATGTCACCCAGATGCCCACGTCACCACGACCTGGTGCCCTGGTGGTGACCTGCGCGATGCTCCAGCCAGGTACCTACAATCCAAAAACATTAAGTATCTGGCAGCGCGATGCTCCACTCAAGCATCCGCAATCCATAAACATTACGTATATGGCACGCGCGATGCTCCAGCCAGGCATCTGACAGACGGAAACATTAAGTATATGGCACGCGCGATGCTCCACCCAGAGATCTGAAATCCGAAAACATTACCCACACCTGAGAGCGCGATGGACCAATTTAGAAATAAACATTAATTATTGAGTTTGCGCGATAAATCGTTCTTAGACAAAACACTGGTACCTACCGGGGTCGCCCTTAACGGCGACCCTTCCTTTAATCATTGCCTTGAGTCAACAAATATCTGTACCTCTCTCCACCAATCGGTGCCATTCCGTCAAGGACGCTGCATCCTAAACAACCCTGGTTCCTATCCAGGTGTGTGCGCCTACTCTTTTGTTGGAGTGACAACGCCATTCAAACTGACTCGTCGGATTCCCCCTCTCCTGACCCCCCCCCCCCCCCCCCCCCCCCCCCCCCCCCCCCCCTCCTGAGGTGAAAATCCTTCCACAACTAAAAAACAAATGCAGTACATGATTGGACTCGCAAGTCATATTCTGATGATGTAGAACCAATCGTCATTATTTAAGGTTGGGAAAGTCCCTGAAGCCTAACTAGCTACCTCTGCTACGTAAATCTCTCTCTCTATAGATAGATACATAGATAGATAGATAGATAGATGTATAAATCTCTCTCTATATATATATATATATATATATATATATATATGTATGTATCGATGTATAAATCTATCTCGATTTATACATCTATATATCATCTATCTCGATTTATACATCTATGTATAGAGATGTATAAATCTCTCTCTCTCTCTCTCTCTTCTCTCTCTCTCTCTCCTCTCTCTCTCTCTCTCTCTCTCTCTCTCTCTCCCTCTATCTCTCTCTATATATCTATATATATATATATATACCTCCCTGTACTTGTACCTATATTCTTTGTGTGTTTCCACTTTTTAGTTTGTACGTATGTAAGTTGTTACAGTCTAGGGGTGGGCCAAATAGTGAAATAGGCTCAAGGGACTTCCTCAACTGGCAGCAGTCGGGTGTGCCAGGCACATGTTAGCTACAGGGTACTACAAAGCGCGCGCGGCAGGCCGGCAGCGTGATTTAGCACACACCTTCTGAGCCCCACTGCGCCTTTCGCACACTTTTTTCAACGCCCTATGGGCGCAGCGCGCAGTTTTTGCGCTTTTTGCACTACAAAGCGCTGATCAATTTGACGTTTGTGCGCTTTTAGCGCTGGCCAATTTGTCAAAATGTAGTACCCTGGTCAGCTAGTCTAAGAGGCTTCGGAGACAACCCTCGAATGTATGTGCCACCTCACTGTCTGGAGCAGTGGTCCAGCTACTTCCAACATCGGTCCTGGGCTTGAGAGTGAGAGAGAGGGTTCGTTACATAAACTCAGCAAATCACTGCCGAGCCTCTTTAGCGATTACAATGGTCTAATAGTAGACCAGATTGCTCATGAAGGAAGAGTCGGGGGTTCGACTCCCCCTTCGATCGCTCTCGGTGTTCCAGGTCGTCGTCAACCGCGATGGTAGCTTGTCCAGTTGAGGTAGGCGACCGCTCCCCACCCGCTTACGACGGGCTCCCTTTACACCACGCCCCACCAGGCGTTATCCTTACATTCCAGGGGCAGGCCAAATAGGCTATAGGGACTTGCCCAACCGTAGAGGAAGGGCTTAAAGAGAACAAGCACTGATGAACTGAATCCCAAACAATCGTGTAACCGCCGGGGTCCTTGAGTTCATGCTAGAGGGACAATTTAATTATACAATATAATTAAATCACCATCTCAGCTTATTATCGCATTTTTATAAATTGTGTTAAGTATTTCCATCCTTCGAAGGAATTATGATTCAAAACCAGCTTCATACTGGAGTTTTTATCCACCAATTCAGGTTCAATGTTCATTTTCTCAAAACATATTTTTCTATCCTCAGCATATAACGGACATTCTAATATGAAATGCATTTCATCTTCGACTACTCTTCTACCGTCACCCATCATATTACAGCACCTACTAATTCTACCAGAAAGAGAGGTACTCCTGTCTGATTCGACATTTAAGTTGTGAGCTCGAAAACGTACCGTAGTTACTATCGGTATGCATTTAATATCATCCTTATTGTTTAATAAGTTAGTGTGCGTTGACCTATGGTTCCTATCCTCTGACATCATCCAATTTACATATGTAATAGTTTTAATACCGATTACTTGGTTATCTCCAAGATTCCTGGGGTTCAATGTACTCATGGATTGCCAGTCAATGTCTGTTATTTTAGAGATGCCTTCATCAATTTTTCCTAAGTCAATCTTGCTCAATGACGTCTGAAACTCTGATTATCTTGAATAATGTCAGATAAATGTTCAATAACATCTCATCTCTGAATGCATCTTAGTAATCCATGAGACCAGCATTGTTTATTGCTATCTCTGGTTGCCATTAGGACATTCTCTAGCAAGGCTCCTTTCACAAAAGCATCGTCCTTACGGTCAACGATTTTATTGCAAAAGCCAATACATTGTCTCAACCATTGAGCCCATGTGGGTGACCTGTCGAGTTCATTGAGGACCAAGTCGGTAGAGGTTGTGTGTTCCACTTCTTTGTGTGTTTGTCTCATGTAAACAATCCTGGGACCTTCCAATTCGTTTCCCTATCTATTTACTCCCTCAGCGGTAGTCTAAGCTCAGGCGAAGATCTGAGCTCGGCAAAATAAGCGATGGGCAGTTCAGCTGTTTCTGGCGAGAGCTGAAACGAAGTCAGTCGGCGTGGGGGTGGTCGAGAGAGAGATATGCGCTGGGTAAACGGCTAAACGCCTGGGAAGCGAGGTTTTGTCATCGAAGAAAAACACTGGCCGTGGGGGAAACGGTTTTTTGTTCGTAGACCAATCCAAACCAGGAAGAGGGTCGACCCGGGGTGGTGGACCCGGGGCACCGGACCCGGGGCACCGGGGCACCGGGGTGCCGAGCCAAACGTCATGAAGCCACGCCACTTGCGCAACCTCTCAATCTCACTTACATTCTTGAACTCGTATCCACGCTCGCGCACTTCCCGACTCACGCACTTCCGCCCTGCACCCAGTCTGCCGAAATCTCAACAGCCCGACATCAAGCTGAGGCGAGCCAAGTATCCCAGCCTCTTCCACACCTAAGGCGACCCCGCGGCAGACCTTTACCACTCCAACTATCCCAAACGTGATTCTAGCGTCCTCGAGGCTTATTTAGTTCTCCCCTCGGTTACTTTCAAAAATTCAATCCTTGGCTATCAGACAAGAGCGGACTGATCTACTGGGCAGAGTCCCATGCCCCCCGATGGCCTGAGCTACCCTCCCCCCAGGTATGACCCTTCAGCCAAATTGGCTACACCATGAGCTGTAGCAATATACATACATGTCAGCCTGACTATCTCCCATCGCCTTCTATAACTGATTGTTTGAGGTTGGGCAAGTCCCTTTAGCCTACATGGCTACCCCTGGAATGTAACAACGTACATACACTGCAATGGAACGGGCAAGGGCTCCTGCTCCTGAGGGTCATGCTCGTGCCTTTTGTAAGCCTGACAATCTCCCACCGCCTTCAAGAGCTGATCGTTTGAGGTTGGGCATGTACCTCTAGCTTTCTTGGCTACACATGGACTGTAACAACTCTCTTCACCCCTCACCTCGACCCACCACCCATGCCTCCTCTCCTAGCCTCACCCCTCCTCCTCTATTTACCCCTCACCTCGATCCACCACCCATACACTCGTGTCAGCCTGACACTCTCCCTCTGTACCTCCACTACTATTCGGCTTAGCATGCTCCCTGCATTCTGTGGGCGTCATATAGTAAAAGAAATTCAAACCATTATTTAAGGCCAGTTGGCTTGGGGTGGGTATTAGCTGTGGGTTTTGGGTGGTGAGACAAAGGTGGCGTGAGACAAAGACCTTGGTCTACGCTGAAACCCGAGGTATAGGTGGGACCGCCCCCATTGTAACCGGTGTAACAATTGAGTCTCTGCTACATTGAGGGTGGTAATAAGGTGGTGGTAGGTGGTGGTGGTGGTGGTAGGTGGTGGTGGTTGGTGGTGGTGGTGGTAGGTGGTGATATGTGGTGGTAGGTGGTGGTTGGTGGTGGTCGGACCCTTAGGTATGGCGTCACCTTATCCGTTGCAACCGTTGTAACAGTGGAGTCTCTGCTACATTGAGGTGGTTGGCGTTGGTTGGGTGGGTGGGGGTTGGGTGGTTGGGTGGGGTTGGTTGGGTTGAGTCTTGCTCGCTTGCTGTGTAACCCCAAACTAGAGGTGACCGCCCGATAGGGCGGTCACCTCTCACACGGTCGTGGGTTCGTGGGTCTGGGTCTCAGTCTAGGTCTGGGTAGAGGTCTTCAGCTTCTCGAACCTTCCATGCGGCATCTGCAGGTGGTGTGAGGCGAAGGCTTCGGACCATGCACACCCCTTAGGTTAAATTGCTCCTCCGCCCCCAGTGTGACCGGTGTGTCAGTGGAGTCTCTGTTACACTGAGGGTGGTGAATAAGCAACTTTGACAAGTCTTTAAATTGTCTCATCTGTTTGGTACCGGTATACCCCCTGGCTTCTGTATCGTATCATGGGTAACATAGGTATTGTAGGTATCGTAGGTATAGAGCGTATAGTGGGTATCGTAGATATCCTGCGTATCGTGCGTATCGTGGGCATCATAGGTATGGTGGGTATCATAGGTAAGGTAGGTATCGTAGGTAAGGTAGGTATCGTAGGTAAGGTAGGTATTGTAGGTAAAGTGCGTATTGTGGGTATTGTAGGTATCTTAGGTATGGTGGGTATTGTGCGTATTGTAGGTATCGTAGGTAAGGTAGGTATCGTAGGTAAGGTTGGTATTGTAGGTAAGGTAGGTATCGTGGGTATCGTAGGTATGGTGCGTATCGTGGGAATTGTAGGTAAGGTTGGTATTGTAGGTAAGGTAGGTATCTTTGGTATCGTAGGTATGGTGCGTAATCGTGTGGAATTGTAGGTAAGGTTTGGTATTGTAGTAAGGTAGGTATCTGGGTATCGTAGGTATGTGCGTATCTGGGGAATGTTAGTAAGGTTGGTATTGTAAGGTAAGGTAGGTATCGTTGGGTATCGTTAGTATGGTGCGTTCGTGGGAATTGTAGTAAGGTTGGTATTGTAGTAAGGTAGGTATCGGGGGTAATCATAGGTATGGTTGCATATCGTGGGAATTGTAGGTAAGGTTGGTATTGTAGGTAAGGTAGGTATCGTGGGTATCGTAGGTATGGTGCGTATCGTGGGAATTGTAGGTAAGGTTGGTATTGTAGGTAAGGTAGGTGCGTGGGTATCGTAGGTATGTGCTATCGTGGGAATTGTCGTAGTAGGTATCGTGGGTATCGTAGGTATGGTTGGCGTATCGTGGGAATTGTAAGGTAAGGTTGGTATTGTAGGTAAGGTAGTTTATCGTGGGTATCTAGGTCTGGTGCGTATCGTGGGAATGTAAGGTAAGGTTGTTAATTGTATGTACGGTAAGTTATCGTGTGGTTATCGTAGGTATGGTGATATCGTGGGAATTGTATGTACGGTTGGTATTGGAGGTAAGGTAGTATCGTGGTATCGTAGGTATGGTGCGTATGTGGAATTGTAGGTAAGGTTGGTATTGTAGGTAAGTTTCGGTATCGTGGTGTATCGTAGGTATGTGCTATCGGGTAATTGTAGGTAAGGTTGGTATTTTAGGTAAGGTAGGTATCGTGGGTATCGTAGGTATGGTGCGTATCGTGGGAATTGTAGGTAAGGTTGGTATTGTAGGCAAGGTAGGTATCGTAGGTATGGTGCGTATCGTGGGAATGGTAGTAAGGTTGTATTGTAGGTAAGGAGGTATCGTGGGTATCGTAGGTTGGTGCGTATCGTGGGAATTGTTAAAGTAAGGTTTGGTACTGTAGTACGGTAGGTATTGTAGTAGGGTAGGTGTATCTTGGGTATCGTGTAGGTGCGTATCGTGGGAATTGTAGGTTAAGGGTTTGGTATTGTAGGTACGGTATGTATCGTGTGTATCGTATGTATGTGCGTATCGTGTAATTGTAGGTAAGGTTGGTATTGTAAGGTAAGGTAGGTATCTGGTTATCGTAGGTAATGGTGCGTTCGTGGGATTGTATTTAAGGTTGGTATTGTGGTAAGTAGGTATCAAGTGGTATCGTTGGTATGGTGCGTATCGTGGGAATTGTAGGTAAGGTTGGTATTGTAGGTAAGGTAGGTATCGTGGGTATCGTAGGTATGGTGCGTATCGTGGGAATTGTAGGTAAGGTTGGTATTGTAGGTAAGGTAGGTATCGTGGGTATCGTAGGTATGGTGCGTATCGTGGGAATTGTAGGTAAGGTTGGTATTGTAGGTAAGGTAGGTATCGTGGGTATCGTAGGTATGGTGCGTATCGTGGGAATTGTAGGTAAGGTTGGTATTGTAGGTAAGGTTGGTATCGTGGGTATCGTAGGTATGGTGCGTATCGTGGGAATTGTAGGTAAGGTTGGTATTGTAGGTAAGGTAGGTATCGTGGGTATCGTAGGTATGGTGCGTATCGTGTGAATTGTAGGTAAGGTTGGTATTGTACGTAAGGCAGGTATCATGGGTATCGTAGGTATGGTGCGTATCGTGGGAATTGTAGGTAAGGTTTGGTAATTGTAGGTAGGTAGGTATCGGGTGCTCCCGTAGGTAGGTGCGTATCGTGGGAATTGTAGGTAGGTTGGTATTTTTAAAGGTAAGGTAGGTATTGCGTGGTATCGTAAAAAGGTATGGTGCGTATCGTGGGAATTGTAGGTAAGGTTGGTATTGTAGGTAAGGTAGGTATCGTAGGTATGGTGCGTATCGTGAGAATTGTAGGTAAGGTTGGTATTGTAGGTAAGTACGGTTATCGTGGTATCGTGGTATGGTGCGATCGTGGGAATTGTAATGTAAAGGTGTGTATTGTAAGGAAGGTAGGTTTGTATGTAGTAGGTATCGTGGGTATCGTGGTATGGTGCTTATCGTGGGGGAATGTAGTTAAGGTTGGTATTGTAGGTAAGGTAGGTATCGTGGGTATCGTAGGTATGGTGGCGTATCTTGTGATTGTCAGGTAAGGTTGGTATTGTAGGTAAGGTAGGTCTCGGTGTATCGTAGTATGTGCGTATCGTGGGAAATTGTAGGTAATGTTGGTATTGTAGGAAGGTAGGGGTACGTGGGTATCGTTGGTATGGTGCGTATCGTGTGGAATTGTAGGTAAGTTTGGTATTGTTAGGTAAGGTAGGTATGTGGTATGCGTAGGTATGGGTGCGTATCTGGGAATTGTAGGTTAAGGTTGGTATTGTAGGTAAGGTAGTAATCGTGGTATCGTAGGTATGGTGCGTATCGTGGGATCGTAGTAAGGTTGGTATTGGTAGGTAAGTGTAGGTATCGTGTATCGAAGGTTGGTGGCATCGTGGGAATTGTAGGTAAAGGTTGGCTTATTGTAGTAAGGTAGTGGTATCTGTGGGATCGCCCTTGGTAGGTTGCGTATGCTGGGAATTAATTGTAGGTAAGGTTGGTATTGTAGGTAGGGTCGGTATCGTGGGGTATCGTGAGGTATGGTTTGCGTATCGTGGGAATGTAGGTAATGTTGTTGGTATTGTAGTAAGGTAGTATCGTGGATCGTAGGTCGGTGCGTATCGTGGGAATTGTACGGTAAGGTTGGTATGACGTATAAGGAGGGTATCGTGGGTTATCGGTAGTATGGCTGCGTATTGGGGAATAAATTTAGGTAAGGTTGGTATGTAGGTTAAGGTGGGATCGTGGGTATTCCGTGAGTGGGCGATAGTTTGGGACGTGTAGGTAAGGGTGGGATGTAGAGTAATTGGTAAGGTATCGTGGGTAAGGTATCGTAGGTATGGGCGTATAGGGTCGGAATTGTAGGAAGGTTGGTATTGTAGAAGGTAGGTATCGTGGGTTATCGTAGGTTGGTGCGTATCTGGGAATTGTAAGGTAAGGGGTATGTAGGTAAGCGTAGGTATCGTGGTTCGTAGGTATGGTGCGTATCGTGGGAAGTCGTAAGGCTGGTTTGTAGGTAAGGTAGAGATATCGTAGATGGTATGGGCGTATGCGCTGGAGGGAATTGTTAGGTAAGGTGGTCTTGTAGGTTTAAGGGAGGTTATGTGGGTTATAGTAGGTATGGTGCGTTATGCGTGAGAATGTAAGTCAGGGGATTGTAGGTGAGGTGGTAGCGTGGTTATCGTTAGGTGGTGCGTTATCGTTTGGGAAATTGGTAGGTAGGTTGTTATTGTAGGGGTAAGGTAGGTTCGTGGAAGTTATGGTAGGTATGGTGGTATAGGAGGGAGGTTCGTGGGTATCGTAGTTATGGTGGCGTATCGTGAGAATTGTAAGTCAGTTGGTATTTTGTAGGACTGTAGGTATCGTGGGTTCGAGGTATGGAAAGGGGAGAGAAAGGGGAAGGCGAGGGTTTTCTTGCCTCTTTTTCCCTTGTAGGTAAGGTTGGTATTGGTAAGGTTAGGTATGTATCGTGGGTATCGTAGGTTGTGCGTATCGTGAGAATTGGTAGGTAAGGTTGGTATTGTAGGTAAGGGAGGTATCGTCGTGTATCTTAGGTATTGCGTATCGTGGGAATTGTCAGTAAGGTTGGTATGTATGTAGGTAGGTATCGTGGGATATCGTAGTATGGTTCGATCGTGGATGTAGGTTAGGTTGGTATTTTAGGTCAGGTAGGTATCGTGGGTATGTAGGTATGGTTCGTATCGTGGCATTGTAGGTAAGGTTGGTATTGTAGGTAAGGTCGGTATCGTAGTATGTGCTTATCGTGGAATAAAAAGATTGTAGTAAGGTTTGTAATTGGTCGGTACTGTAGTATCGTGGGTATCGGTAGTATGATGGATGGTGCTATCGTGTGGAATTGAGTACGGTTGGTGTCCATTGTGTAGGTCAAGGTTGTGTATTGTGGTATCGTTGTGTATGGTGCGTATCGTGGGCAATGTAGGTACAGGTTTTGGTATTGTAGGTAAGGTAGGTATCGTGTGGGGTGGATATCATAGGTATGGTCGTATCGTAGGTGAATTGTACGGTAAGGTGGTTGTTGTATTGTTAGGTAAGGTGGTATCGATTGGTGGGTATCGTAGGTATGGTGCTCGGTCTGGTGGGAATTGTTCAGGTAATGTTGGAATTGTAGGTGCGAGCTCTCTGTGGTAATGCGTGGTGTACGTAGTATGGTTGCTCTATGGTTGGGAATGTAGGTAAGGTTGGTATTGTAGTAAGGTAGGGTATCGTAGGTATGGTGCGTATCGTGGATTGTAGGTAAGGTTGTTATTGTAGGGTAATGTATGTAGCGTAGGTATGGTTGGCGTATCGTGGGAATGTAGGGAGGGTTTGGTTATTGTAGGATCAGTGTAGAGTATCGTAGGATTGGTGCTTTTGCTTATTGCGTATGGAATTGTAGGTAAGGCTTGGATATTGTAGTGGTATAAGGTTTGGTGTATACTCGTCTGGGTCTCTGTAGAGGATGGTTGCTATCGGTATTGTATGTAAGGTAGGCATCGTTGGGTAATCATAGGTATGGTGCGTATCGTGGGAATTGTAGGTAAGGTTGGTATTGTAGGTAAGGTAGGTATCGTAGGTATGGTGCGTATCGTGGGAATTGTAGGTAAGGTTGGTATTGTAGGTAAGGTAGGTATCGTGGGTATCGTAGGTATGGTGCGTATCGTGGGAATTGTAGGTAAGGTAGGTATCGTGGGTATCGTAGGTATGGTGCGTATCGTGGGAATTGTAGGTAAGGTTGGTACTGTAGGTAAGGTTGGTATCGTGGGTATCGTAGGTATGGTGCGTTTTGTGGGAATTTTAGGTAAGGTTGGTATTGTAGGTAAGGTTGGTATCGTGGGTATCGTAGGTATGGTGTGTATCGTGGGAATTTTTAGGTACGTTGGTATCGTGGTATCGTCGTATGGTGCGTATCGTGGGAATTGTAAGGTAAGGTAGGTATTGTAGGTAAGGTTGGGTATCGTAGTAGGTAGGGTATCGTGGGTATCGTAGGTATGGTGCGTATCGTGGAAATTGTAGGTAAGGTTAGTATTGTAGGTAAGGTTGGTATCGTAGGGAAGGTAGGTATCGTAGGTAAGGTTGGTATCGTAGGTACGGTAGGTATCGTGGGTAGCGTAGGTATGGTGCGTATCGTGGGAATTGTAGATATCGTGCGTATTGTAGGTATGGTGCGTATTCTGGCTATGGTGCGTATTAAGGGTATTGTAGGTATCGTGCGTATCATAGGTATGGTGCGTATGGTGGGTATTGTAGGTATCGTGTGTTTCGTGGGTTGTATGCGTATCGTGGGTATCGTGCGCATCGTGCGTATCACGGGTATTGTGGGCATCGTGCGTATTGTGGGTTTCATGCGTTTTATGCTTATTGTGGGTATCGTGCGTATTGTGGGTTTCATCCGTTTTATGCTTATTGTGGGTATCATAGGTACCGTGGGTATCATATGTGTCCTAGGTATCACGTGTATCCTAGGTATAGTGCGTATCACGGGTATCCTAGGTATCGTGCGTATCACGGGTATCGTAGGGATCGTGCGTATCACGGGTGTCCTAGGTATCTCGGGTATTGTAGGTATGGTGGGTATCGTAGGTATCGTGCTTATTGTGGGTTTCATGCGTATCGTGGGTACCGTGGGGTATCCTATGTGTCCTAGGGATTGTTGATATTGTAGGTATCGTGCGTAACGTGGGTATCGTAGGTATCATGAGTATCGTAGATGTCGTGCGTATCGTAGGTATGGTGCGTATTGTGGGTATCTTATGTATGGTCAGTATCGTAGATATCATGAGTATCGTGGGTATCATAGGTATGGTGGTGGTGGGTATCGTAGGTATCTCCGGTATTGTAGGTATGGTAGGTATCATGGGTATCCTAGGTATCTCCGGTAGTGTAGGTATGGTGGTTATTGCACGGAGGGACTTGGAATTGGAAGACGGTGAGCGGCCCGTTTTTTTGCTGAAAACTAGGCACCAATAAAACTTTATTGGTCCATTGGTTCACACACACATACATGTTCACAAACATACATATTCACCCCAACCAACGCACCAATAAAATCAAAACCTACAAATATGTGTTTGTGCCACTTTCTTAGTATGCTCCCTGGCTTCTGTGGGTATCGCACGGGGGAACTTGGCGTTGAAAGACACTGAAAACTCGCCCCAAAACACACACATGGCAATAAACATGCATGATGTTCTAACAGCCCAATCCAATCCAATCCAATCCAATCCAATCCAATCCAATCCAGTCCAATCCAAACCAATCCAATCCAATCCAGTCCAATCCAGTCCAATCCAATCCAAACCAATCCAGTCCAATCCAAACCAATCCAATCCAATCCAGTCCAAACCAATCCAATCCAGTCCAATCCAATCAAATCAAATCCCTTTACTACTGGACCACAGATCCGACTGATTGGAGTCAGGCCCAGAATGCGAGATGCTGCTCAGGCCCCCTTTAATACCTTCCCCCAAGGTAGAGGACCCATGCATCCCCCGCCCGAGGACTTTGTGGCGATGATGATGATGTTGGAGGCAGCTGGCAACCCTGGTGCCCGGCCGCCCATGGATCCCCTTATGATGGCAGCCATGGCAGGGGGGGGCTGCGTCCCCCCTGGCATGCCCCCCATGGACCCCCTCATGCCCCACAACCCTGCCTTGATCATGATGATGTCAGACGTGATGGGCCTGGGGGGTGTAGCCCCCCAGGCCCCCCCCATGGCCTCCCACACTGCTCTACCTAGGGTAGCCCCTGATGCCTCCCAGCGCGCCCCCCTTCCACCAGGCCCTCCCTCAAGGCAGTTGAATGAAGCAGAGGCTATCAGTCTGTCCTCTTTGGTGAGCCCTGCAGCCCAGCCAACTCCACAAGGGGGGCTAAGGACAACCAACTCAGCTGTCCATCACCCCTGGAGCCAGACAAACCAGGCCCAGCTTTCAACCCAGCCCCAAGGTGTTGGACAAGGCCCCCCCCCTGGGGGGGGGCCTTCCACCCCTGTGGACCCTAAGGTGGGTGTCCAGCAGCAGAATGGGCCTGCCCCTGTGTCACAGCCCCCAGCATCTGTACTGCCTGGATCTCACAACTACTGGGGGTACTGCCAGCCCTCTAGTCAACTCCAGCAACAACCGAACCAACCCCCACCCCCACCATGGGGCATCAGCCCAAGCCAACAGCACGCCCCCTCAGCCTCACCAGTCCCCCCCCTCCCCTCAACCAAAAGAAAGATAGAAGGCGGAAGCGACAGTGGCATGCCCCAAAACCAATACCAGGCTGGCACCACAGTTGCAGTGGAGTCGAGCAGGTCAAACCCTAGACCCTCAACCCTGTCCCAGGCCCCCCCACCAGGCCCCCCCCAACCAGCCTCCTCCTACCCCCCCGGCAACCAGCCACGCCTTTTATCCCTACGCCAGACACCAACCAGGGCCAACATACTCAATCCCCTACACTGCCTCCAACCCCTCTCAGTCCACCGACCAAATCCAGTACCCAAGCCAAGCCACCTCGTTCGGGACACCCCTCCATACTGGGCCACCTTCCACCCAGCTTCCCTCTCAGTCCGCAGACCAAAACCGTTACTCAAGCCAATCCACCTCGTACGGGGCACCCCCCTATACTGGGACACCTCCCACTTATACTGGGCCACCTTCCACCCAGCTCCCAGCTTCCACCCAGCTTCCCTCTCAGTCCGCAGACCAAAGCCATTACTCAAGCCAATCCACCTCGTACGGGGCACCCCCCTTTACTGGGCCACCTTCCACTTATACTGGGCCACCTTCCACCCAGCTCCCAGCTTCCACCCAGCTCCCCTCTCAGTCCGCGGACCAAAACCATTACTCAAGCCAATCCACCTCGTACGGGGCACCCCCCTATACTGGGCCACCTTTCACTTATACTGGGCCACCTTCCACCCAGCTCCCAGCTTCCACCCAGCTCCCAGCTTCCACCCAGTTCCCAGCTTCCACCCAGCCTCCCTCACACCAGACTTACAGCGCACACCGACTGCAGCAGCCCACGCCAAGTGTGGCCTCCTCACACTCCCACCCCTCCTACGCCCCCAACCCCACCACAACATATGGCTCCGAACATCAACACCCCCCCAAACCTTTCTACTACCCACCACCACCACCTCACTAATCTTACCACCCTGGCAACAGCCAGCCTGTCAGCACCCCCTGGCAATCTTGCCACCCTGGCAACAGCCACCCTGGCAACACCCCCCCAAACCTGTCTACTACCCACCACCACCACCTCACTCATCTTGGCACCCTGGCAACAGCCAGCCTGTCAGTTCTGCTAGCTGCGACCACACACCGCATTGTTATTACTGTTAGTACTATCCTAGTTGTAATAGTAGTAGGAGTAGGAGTAGTAGGAGTATTATTGGTATTAGTATTAGTAATAGTAGTAGTAGTCAGGGTCCTTCCATTGACCAAATTAGCTAGCGCTTAAGCGCACTTGAAGAAACAAAGACTGCGCTTTGTAGTGCTAAAAGCGCAAAAATCCCTTGCTGCGCCCACAGGGGTTGCAAAAAACTGCGCGAAACGCGCAGTGGGGCTCAAGAAGGCAGCGCGCCAGCGCGCAAAAGCGCGCGCTTGGAAGTATGCTGGTAGTAGTAGTAGTAAACATGTTGTACAACAAAATACGAAAATACGTACAAACACTGTAAATTTAAAATGTGTGTACGAATAGCACAAATTAATTATCATCCTACAAGGGAGGACGATTTTATTATAATTGTAGCCTGTTGTAGCTAATTGTAAAACGATTATTTGGGAGTTCAGCCCAATGAACTGAGTTCATCAATGCCTGGACTTTTTAGTCCTTCCTATCACTGTCGGGCAAGTCCCTTCAGCCGAGTTGGCCCTGTGGCTGTAGCATACCTTTTTGTGTGGGCCTATTTTGGGGCAATACCGGCCTGCCAATGACACTGTAATGCATCGGTAATGCAATTGGCCTGCTGAAAACAGTCTAACGGACGCTCATTGAGGGATGATATTTGGAAGAGGTGGATCAAGCGGATTAGGGTAAAAACCCGGTGTTCAAAACGTTAAATTGAAATTGAAATAGTTACTTCCGTGTTATACAGTTACTCACAGGACGTGAAGTTAAGGACACCACAGCGTAAGGCGGAGCTAGCTAAAGCCACCGTGTTCAAAACGTTAAGTTACACTTCTCAAACGCAAACTTAGGTGGTTCTATGCGTGTATGTACGTATGTAACAGTCCAGGGGTAGGCCAAATGGGCTAAATGGAGTAATGGACTTACCCAACCGTGATAGGAAGGGCTTACAAAAAACATTGATGAACTGAACCCCAAACAATTGTGTTACCAATGGGAGCCCTGAGTTCCTGCTACAGTTTTTTTTTTTTTAAGTTGTGAAAGGACTTTCACCCCAGGAGGTAGGTCTCCCGACACAAACCAGCGACACGTAGGATTCAGTTCGAATGGTGGTGCCACTCCTACAATATGCAAAGTAGGCGCATAAAGAGAAACAGTGATCATTTAATAATACAATCTAATTATATAATTAAATCCATGACGTTGCAAATATGCAAACATAGCTTCTGATTCATGAGTCGTGGATTTTGGGCCATGAAACACAGGATTCGGCCCATGAGGTGCGCCTACTTCGCATATGGTAGGAGGGGCGACGCCATTCGAACTGAATCCTTCGGGTCGCTGGTTTGCGTCGGGGGACCCACCTCCTGGGGTGAAAGTCCTTTCACAACTGTAAACGAACAAGTTCGATGCAGCGTCGCCTGCGACGCTACAAAATGGCGTGAGTGATCGCGACGGAGCAACAGGTGGCAAGGGAAGCGAGTTAGTTACGGCCGAGCACAGAAAGCGGGCCATAGTTACGCGACCGTTGGCTGACGTGTCAAGCTTCAAGTTTTTCGGTCAAACGGACAAATGGGTAACCCTAAGGGCTCCCGCCCCCTTGAAGAGGGGGCTCCGCCAAAAATAACGTAGATTTTGATCGGTGTTGATGTACTTCACTTGAACTGACAGGATTCGTGGGTCTACCGCTAGGTTCGTGTGTCAACCGCACTGTGGCACTGTGCTTGCTATTCGACTTGAACACCATTGGCAACGGTCAACTGACTCGTGTGTTTACCACGCCGCTCGTGTGTCTACCGCACTGTGCTTGGTATTCGACTTGAACAATCTTGGTAACGGTCAGCTGACTCGTGTGTCTACCACGCCGCTCGTGTGTCTACCGCACTGTGCTTGATATTCGACTTGAACAATCTTGGTAACGGTCAGCTGACTCGTTTGTCTACCACGCCGCTCGTGTGTCTACCGCACTGTGCTTGATATTCGACTTTAACAATCTTCGTAGCGGTTAGCTGACTCGTGTGTCTACCACGCCATTCGTGTCTGCCTGGAACCACCTGGAACCACGCCACCCCTGCACGCCACTTACGACGCCACCTTCTAACCTCTCCCATTCTCCATTCCTTCCACCTCCCACCCGCACCCATCTTGTAAACCACCCCGCGAGCTGCGCATTCCAACAAACCACACTTCGCATCGTAGCCACAGTTGTCCAAAGCAGGTGAACGGCAAGGAACTTCGTTACCAGGACCCCTTTCAAGGGTTTTTAGCAGCTCGCCTAGCAGATGCAAATGCAGACGATGCTGCGCCTCAGGGCACCGATAATTTTCGAAGCTTCACCTCAGATCAGCGCGCGACGAATCGCTGCGCGAGCTGCGCGCTTGGCGCCCCCCATTTACCCTGGACAGCTGGAAGGAAGACCATACGTCCGAGGAAGACCATACGCTAGCCACCTCCTGCGAACCTCGGGGTCCAGGTAGGCAATTTGTTTTGCTTTTATTACAAGGTCTTTGTTTTGATTACATGGTTTTTGTTTTTATTACATGGTCCAGCATGGTCTTTGTTTTTATCACGTGGTTTTTCTTTGGTGACATGGTCTTTGCTTTGATTACATAGTCTTTGTTTTGATTACATGCTCTACATATCTATCTTCTGTTCATTAAAAGAAGATAGTTGGAAGACCCCCCCGGAAGTTGTGGTGTGGGCTTGTTGCTTTGATTACGATACAAGATCTTTGTTTTGATTACATGCTCTACATATATATCTTCTGTTCATTAAAATAAGATAAACGTAAGACCCCCCCGGAAGTTGTGGTGTGGGCTTGTTGCTTTGATTACGATACAAGGTCTTTGTTTTGATTACATGCTCTACATATATATCTTCTGTTCATTAAGAGAAGATAAATGTAAGACCCCCCCGGTAGTTATGGTGTGGGCTTGTCTTAGGTCGACACTGGCCAGCCTAAAAGTAATGACGTTTTTATAGCGGTTATGTGGGCCAAAACTGGGTCAAAAATAGCGAACGCTTTACCTAGCGGAAAAACATCCCTGATGATTATACCTGGTGGGGTACACGCTATGGTGTCCTTAGCTTCACGTCCTGTGAGTGAATGTATTGCATGGATGTTACAATTTCAATTTCAATTTTTATTTCATTAAACACAATTAAGGTAAATCAATAAATACATTAAACACAATTACCTGGTGGGGCGTGGTTTTAAGGAAGCTCTGTCGTACGTCGGTACGGAACAGGCTGCTACTTTACCTGGTGGGGCGTGGTTTTAAGGAAGCTCTGCCGTACGTCGGTACGGAACAGGCTGCTACTTTACCTGGTGGGGCGTGGTTTTAAGGAAGCTGTGTCGTACGTCGGTACGGAACAGGCTGCTACTTTACCTGGTGGGGCGTGGTTTTAAGGAAGCTCTGTCTTACGTCGGTAGAGAACAGGCTGCTAGCCCCTTTCAGTGATATACAATGGTCTAGTGGTAGACAAGAGCGCTTGAGGATGAAGAGTAGGGGATTCGACTCCCCCTTTGGTCGCTCTTAGCGTTGCAGGTCGTTGTCAACTGCGATGGTAGCTTGTCCAGTTGAGATAAGAGACCGCTTCCCACCCGCGTACGACGGGTTCCCTTAATACCACGCCCCACCAGGCGTTATCATTACCTTTTTAACAGGCTGCTACTTTCCCTGGTCAGTGCTACCATGGCGGTTGACAGCAACCGCGCACACTAAAGCGCACCCGTAGGGGTTCAAACCCAACACCTTCTTCAATCCAGCGAAAATGTCTACCATTTAGTATCACAGGGTACCCTGAGTGAGTCTATTGTAATACAACTCAATTGATAAAAGCTATTATAGCACGGACTCAGGGCCCCCGTCGGTAAAACGATTGTTTGGGGTTCAGTTCATCAGTGCTTTTTCTTGTCTTCCTACACGGTTGGGCAAGTCCCTTTAGCCTCGTTGACCTACCCCTGGAATGTAACATGCAAGCTATGTCTGGTTTTATATTTCAGCTACGAGCAGCAGCTTCTAGACAAATACCCTGACTGGCTAATTAGGACTAAAGAATGTGCTGGTTCAAATCCATACGGGTGTGCTGTAGTGTTCGCGGTCACTGTCAACCGCCATGGTAGCACTGTCCAGGAAAAGAAGCAGCCCGTTCTCTACCGCCGCAAGACGGGGCTCCCTTAATACCACGCCATACCTGGCGTTATCATTACAGTCCAGGGGTTGGCCAAATAGGTGAAAGGGACTTGTGACAGGAAGGGCTGAAAATATTAGTTCTATGCGACGCTAAAAAATGGCGGAGTGTGTTGGTAACGGAACAAAAGGTGGCAACCAGCTGGAGCTGACCGAAGCCAGTTAGTCATGAGACAGTTGGCTGACGTGTCAGGCTTCAATTTTTCAGTTAGTCGGTCAGTCGCACAAACGGGCAATGGGGTAACCCTGGAGGCTCACGCCCCCCAGAAGAGGGGGCTGCGCCAAAAAAACATTGATGAATATGCTCTCTACATACTTATGTTGATGATTTGAGGTTAAGGAAGACCCTTCAGCTATTTATTTTTGTATTTATTTATCTATTTGGCTATGAGATATGTATATTTTTTATTTTTTTATTCTGTATCTCTATGAGATGTTTACTCTTTTATTTATTTATTTCTGTATTTTTTATTTATTAATTCATTTATTTATTTATCTATTTGGCAACCCCTGACAGGAAGGTTTAAAAAACAAAAATGATGAATATGCTCTCTACATACTTAACTTGATTATTTGAGGTTAAGGTAGTTCCTTGATCTATTTATTTATTTATTGTTTTATTGTTTTATTTTTTATTTATCTCATATGTATTTATTTATTCATTTATTTATTTTTCGCAACGGAGCATCAGGTTGCAACGGAGGGGACTAAGTTGCGAGACTGTTTGCTGACGTGTCTGGCATTGTCTCGGTCAGACGGTCGGTCGGACTGACAAATTGGTAACCCTGGGGGCTCCCGCCCCCTTCAAGAGGGGGCTCCGCCAAAAAATATCTTACATCTACCAAGGTACCCAATATTATCATTTTTCTTCCTGGCCCAGGCCCCCCCTGCGCCAAGCCCCACCAAGGGCCAGCTACGGGGACGTAATATCCAATATCTACCAAGGTACCCAATATTCTCTTTTTTCTTCCTGGCTCAGGCCCCCCCTGCGCCAAGCCCCACCAAGGGCCAGCTACGGCCAATATGACGAGGCCCCCAAAGATGCTACCGACCTCGACTTCTACGCCCTCCTAGATGTACACCCGTCTGCAGTACAGTCAGAAATCAAGACTGCATACAAACGCTTGATGCGGGAGTTGCACCCAGATCGAGGGGTGGAGGGTAGCGAGGAGATTTGCGTCATTATTAACCAGGTGGGTTGCCCCCCCCCCCCCCCCCACACCCACCCGCCCACACATACGCACACACATGCCCCCCCCCCCCCCCCCCCCCCCCCCCCCCCCCACACAACACACACACTCATCCCCACCCACCGCCCCTCACACAAACCTGGACCTAACAGAAGATCGAGGGGTGGAGGGTAGTAAAGAGATTTGCGTTATTCTTAATCAGGTGGGTTGCCCCCCCCCCCCCCCCCCCCCCCCTCCCCACCCACACACTCACCCCCACCCACCCACCCACCCCCACAAACCTGGACCTAACAGAAGATCGAGGGGTGAGGGTAGCGAGGAGATTTGCGTCATCATTAACCAGATGGGTTTGCCCCCCCCCCCCCCCCCCCCCCACTCCACCCTATACCCACCCACCCACCCTATACCCATTCACCCACCGACTCACCCCCCTCCACCCACACCCACCCACACCCACACCTGCCATCCCCACCCATCCACATCAGGTGTACACAGTGCTGGGAAACCTTGAGACACGCACCATCTACGACACTCTTCCAGGTTTTATCGGGGTGTTGTCAACCCACTCACACCCACGCACACACATACACACACATACCCCCACCCCCACCCCCCACCCCCACCCCACCCCACCCACACACACACCTACCATCCACATCAGGTCTACACCGTGCTCAGAAAACCACCAACTCACCCACCCGCCCACCGACTCACCCCCCTCCACCCACACCCACCCCCACCCACACCTTGCCATCCCCACCCATCCTCATCAGGTCTACACCGTGCTAGGAGACCCTGAGACGCGCACCATCTACGGCGCTCTGTCAGGTTTCATTGGGGGTGGTGTCAACCCACACCAACACCCACACATACGCCCCTCCCCCCCCCCACCCCCCCCCACCCCCCCCCCCCACCCCCCCCCACACCCCCACACACACACACATACACACACACACACACACACACACACACACACACACACACACACACACACACCACACACACACACACACACACACATACACACACTCACCCCCCCCCCCCCCCCACGCACCTACCATCGACATCAGGTCTACACTGTGCTAGGAGATCTTGAGACGCGCACCATATACGACGCTCTATCAGGTTTTATCGGGGGGGGGCTCAACCCATTCATGGATGTTAGCGAGGACCGAGACCAAGTTTTTGTTGGTGAGTTGTGTGGGTGTGTGTGGGGGGTATTGACATGTGTGTATCTGTGTGTGTGGGGGGGTTGAGTATGTGTGTGTGTGTGTTTGTGGGGTGGGTGGGGGGGTGGGTGGGGGCTCAACCCATTCATGGATGTTAGCGAGCACCGAGACCAAGTTTTTGTTGGTGAGTGCTTCTTTGATTTTTTTGTTGGTGAGTTGTGTGGGTGTGTGGGGGGGGTATTGATATGTGTATATCTGTGTGTGGGGGGGGGTATTGATATGTGTGTATCTGTGTGTGTGTGGGGGGTATTGATATGTGTGTATCTTGTGTGTGTGTGGGGGGTATTGATATGTGTGTATCTGTGTGTGTGGGGGGGGGTATTGATATGTGTGGTATCTGTGTGTGTGGGGAGGGTATTGATATGTGTGTATCTGTGTGTGTGTGGGGGGTATTGATATGTGTGTATCTGTGTGTGTGTTTGCGGGGGTGGGTGGGTGGGTGGGTGGGTGGGGGTGGGGGGGGGCTCAACCCATTCATGGATGTTAGCGAGGACCGAGACCAAGTTTTTGTTGGTGAGTGCTTCTTTGATTTTTTTGTTTTTGTTTTTGTGTGTGTGTGTGTGTGTTTAGGGTTTAGGGCTTAGGTGGCGTCAAACCCTTCATGGATGTTAGCGAGGACCGAGAACAAGTTTAGTTTGGTGTGTGTGTGGGGGTGGGTGGGTGGGTGTGTGTATGGGGTGTATGTATGGGTGTGTGGGGTGGTTGTGTGTGGGTGTGTGGGGTGTGTGGTGTGTGTGTGGGGGGGGGATGGGGTGTATGTATGGTGTGTGGGTTGGGGGTTTGTGGGTGTATGGTGTTGAATGTATGGGTGTGTGGGGGTGGGGGTGTGTGGGTGTCTGGGGTGTCTTTTCTGTGTGTGTGTGTCGGTGGTGGTGGGTTTTGGGTGGTTTGGGTTCCGGTTCCCCCCCCCTTCTGTATTGCGCGGGCCGAGCCCCGTTTTCCTTTTCCTTGGTGCGGGTGTGTCCTGTGTGGTGTATGTTGGCTTGGGTGGTGGGGGTGTCTGTGTTGGTGTGTGGCTTGGTTGGGTTGTGTGTGTTGTAGGGGTGATGGGTTTTTTGGGTTGGGTGGTTGTTTGGTTGTGTGTTGGTTTGGTTGGGGGTGTCCAAACCTATTCATAGAATGTTGAGCGATGACTCGAGACCCAAGTTTTCGT